>JANRMT010062792.1:63694875-63710625 GCA_026402145.1 Polypterus bichir lapradei
TCATATATACCTATGTCTGTCTTTTTTGTCAGTGTGGCTTTGACAACATGGACCAGAAGGTGCATACTAATTTAGGAACACTCAAGACTAAAACTGCATAAAAAAAATTCACATCCACAATCATTCTCAGTCATACACACCATTCACACCTACGTCCACAGTTTTCTCAGTTCCAGTCTCGTTCACACACAAGATCTGCCACTGTTTTCAAATAAAGATATGGTATAACAAAACAACTTTGTTATTCTTGAATAAAAGTGCATTTGTTTTGTTTTACTTGTATCTTTTGTGAAAGTGTTCATTTGATATTTGGACTTCAGGCTTCACATAATATGCACTTCATGTCTACATTTTGTCAATTATTATTAAAACATGAAAAACATTTCTGTTTTAACAATGTGTTATAGAAAATTAAAATTCATGGATTGTCATGGATAAATGTAAACTTAGTAAGAACTCCTGTAAGCATTAAACTTAAGTTCTTCTGGCAGACATTCAGGAGGTAATCCAACTCTTTTGATGATGTTGGAAAATATAAGAGGTATAAGATGTGATTTTAATTATTATCAGAATAAGAATAATGTACTTGTTGAGCACTTTCAATAAACATTCTCAAGAAATCTACAGAAACCTCATAATTAGTTTTGACACATACTTTCTCATTGTCATCATCACTGCAAACAGCTGTCAACTAGTTGAATCTTTCAAGAATCCTCCTTATAGAGAATTTAGATAAAATGAAAATCAAAACTGATGAGTTGAGTAATTAGTCAGTTGCCAGATATCTTTTAATATTCCTACTTTTAAATTTTAAAAGGTTTAGATCATCTATGTCAATGTCAATTTATTTATATAGCATATTTAAACAATTTGAAACAGTTATAAATGGTACTAGCAGGTTGCCTAATGCATGTACTCCATGTCTTTTGTCCTGGGGAACATCAAGAAGACAACACCTGCCCTAGCTGTCAGCAGGGGTCAAATCATTGTTTCCTCTTAACCACCTGCAAAAACAATTTTAATATTATGTATGAAATCAATAGTAAAATTTCATTTATTAGGCAAGATTGAAAATCAAGATTGAAGTGGATTGTGGGTGGGAGAAGAAAAGTGAGAGGGGTCAAACAGCCTAACTCTGCTAACTCTGGGTTTAATTAAACGAAACACATTGTTGCATATCCAAAAGTATTATAAGTTGGTTTATAAGACAAAATTGAAAGTGTCTGAGGGAACAAAACTCATCACAATATTTTGTTTAACAGCAGTAAGACTGAACTCCTTTCATATGAACAATATCCTTTCTGTACTATGGGACATGTAGAGTCTCATCTCACATTATGGGATGTGGGTGCCATGTTTTGAAGATTGTTTAGGCACACCACTATTAGTAACATACAAATAATTATGTCACACTAACACTGTTTATAAAAAAAGAAACGTAAATGAACAGAGGATTACAAAAGAACAGGGGTAAAATTGAATCAGAATGCCAGGGAACATCATTCAAACAAGTTATGCTAAATGAACAGCAAGTGTCTATATGAATTGCTAGCCATAAACACCCATGCAGCTGAGACTCAGTATTTGTGTTTAAACCCATGGACTACAATTGCTCTTGTGCAATATTTAGTGACCAAATTCTTCTTTATCTGTTTCACTGACAGGACATTGTAGAGTCTATCCACCCAATTCTGAATGGAATGCCAGTTCATAATTTGTCACATTCATACATATATATCTATACTTACATCTGGAACTTGAAAAGAAACCTAAAGAAAACACACAAAGACACCAGGGGTCTCATGTATAACGCCGTGCATAGAATTCGCACTATAATATGGCGTAAGCACAAAAGCCGAAATGTGCTTACGCACAAAAAAATCCAGATGCAGAAATCTGTTCATACTCCAACTTACACGTTCTTCCGCTACATAAATCCTGGTCAGCGTGAAAAGTAACACTCGTGCACGCTCTTTATGTAACGCCACAACACCTCCCAGAATTACGCCTCTTTGAATATGCAAATCAATATAAATCGTCCTTAAGCTCAGCCTTCTGTGAAAAGACAATAGGAAAAGCACGGGGGAAAATATAAGAATTTCAGCGAATACCAAGTCGAGGCAAACGAAAAACATATTATTTGTTTAATTAAACCATGGTATAATCAACAAAAGGAAGTTGATCGAGTGACATAGCGTGTTGGAGAAACTTGAAAGCTCAGATATCAAAGTCGCCATGAAAAGGCGAGTCGTAGCCCACTGTCTGAGTGTCATATGAAAGCTTATTAGGGTACAGAGAAAAAAAGGCACACAGTGGGAAAAAAAGCAATTTTTTTACTTCAATCTCGAAATTTCCACTTTAATCATGTACAGTAGTTTATTTTGTCATTAAAGTAGAACATCATAAACTTCATCTTAAGATTGTTCAATTAACCAGTTTCTCAAATCACATCGTAATTAAAGTAGCACGTTAAATGCTTTGTTTTGTATGTGATCTTCTATGTGCTCTATGTGTGTGAATCACTACTTGCTTCTTAAACCGGCTCTCTTCCTCTGACTGGACACATTCGTGATATTACAGCTCTCTGAATAACTAAAATACTGAGATGTATATGTGATATCATTTGCATGATGATAGGAGTTAAAGCACATTATTAAACATGGGTTTCATGGCGCAGTGATTGTGCACGACCTTCGATGAAATTATTTATTGCACAGTACTCATGGGCGGCTCTAGGCTTGTGGCGGCCCTGGGCAGAGAAAGAATCGGTGGCTCCTTCGCCCACCAATGTCAATATGGTATCTTATGCACGGCGGATGGCCACTTCTGTTGCGGACACTGCATAGCCGCCTTATGCTTATGACACAAGCGTTTAACTTTTGTCGAAATTTGCTGCTGCGTTTTTAGCTGTGTCGTTATTTTCTCTTTCTGTTTTATATTCAATATACTGTATATTGGCGTGGCCGCCCCTGCAGTCCTTGCTTTTCTTTCTCCAAGTAACCGATTGCCACACAATCAGCTCTGTAATAGAAGTTAAGCCATCTGTAAGCTTAGAACGCTGATTCTTCAAAAAGTTTAAGGAACATTGAAATATCTTCGTAGTACATGTTTAATTATTCTATCCTTCACGCCAGTCCCAGTGAAGAACATAGATTATTTAAATGAAGTTAAAGTTTTACCTGTATAATATAATAAACATATTTTGCTGCATTTCATCTTAAAAATGATATCATCATCCTATGTAAATACGCGCTTTATAAAGTGTGTCAGGTTATGCAATATTATAACTGTAATGCAAGTTTACAGTGAGGTAATTGTACTTATAAGTACAAACAGTCCTACAAGGAGCAATGATTGAGTGCGTTTATAGTTCTTAGGATGAAACTGTTTCTGAACCGCGAGGTCCGTACAGGAAAGGCTTTGAAACGTTTTGCCTTGGCTGAGGTAGCGTGTGCCTGATGCTGTATACTGATAATTCTCTTTCCGATCAGCTGCTGCTGTGATTCACACTCAGGTACAGTTATATAAATACTCCGAGTGCTGCAGTGAGAGTAATATGGAAAAAGATGATACGCTGTGGCAACACCTAATGGGAGCAGTTGAAAGAAGAAGAAGGTGCAGTGAGAGTAACAACGCTAACGCAGTTATGGTATTTGGAATACTATGGCTATTCCCTGGACCATTATATTGTTACAAGTTAATTACAATTAGATGCATTACACTAATAAACAATATGCGGTTAGTTTCAGTGTATTTATAAAGCCGCGTCAGGAATATAAGGAGTAACCACACAGGAACAGTAGCATTGCTTTGACGCTGGGTGCCACCAGTCTGCAAAACCGAGCGGAGAACTTCCTTACGACAAGCTATGAGGTACCGTGGAAAAGTGCGTGGCTTTACGCCAAGTGTAGGTTTTATACATCGTGATTTGAACATGGAAAAGTTCTTAGGCAACATTTCTGTGCTTATGCACCATTTATACATGAGGGCCCATAATCTGTGCAGGCTCTATAAAGCCAGATGTCTCAGCTAAGAGTCGAACCTTTGTGTTTAGAGCATTGAGGAAGCCATGATAAACAGTAAAGTGCATCACCATTTTACTATTTTTAAAATTTAACAAGAAAAATGTGAATGCCGTTTTTCCAGAATTTCAAGTTCATCTCTTTTCCATGACATTTTAGGGGTGCCATATTTCTTTTGTAGATTTATTTATGAAGTCATACACTATTTTATGGATAATTATTTGACCTGCCTTTGTTACATCAATCTAGTTTAAAGATTTTCTGGGTACATTTAAATAGTCATTAATCTTTTCAGTACTGAAAATTCTTCTGTACTATAAAATCTTTTCAACTATTTGGCACATGAAGCATATAAATCATGCTCATTAGTTTATCCATTCAAGAGTCAAGGGGAGCCTGAGTATATCTTGTTAGCATCAGGTGGAAAACACAAACTCAGAAGTCAAATGAATATTTTTAAAAACAGCGACTGTGCCAAATGATATCATTAAAAACATCCTGTGGTAAATATTCTTCTGATGTGGGTGTCATATTTTCTTAATCAAAATATGCATGTGACTCACAGATAACTCAAACTTGTGTATATTTTTCATGCAATATATTTTATGCTGTGTTGCTTCTTCTTTAATTGTACTCTTGGCAAAAAAACTGCATAAAGTAGCTATGCATCTGTTTAAAGGAAGATGTTGTAAATGTTTAAGGCAGGTAAATTATTAATTCATGTCAGGTTTGCTGATCTCTCATCTTCATGTGAGTCATTACTGCTACTGAAATTTGTATTAACACTACAATTCTTGTACCAAAACTTTACACCGGTTGTTACAGACTGGAATCAAAGGCTTCTTCTGTTTGCGCACATACGTCAGCATGACACTGCCAGATCTAAACACCGGCAGAAATCTCTGTGAAGAAACTGTCCAGTCTGATTGTGGTCACAGAACACTGTATCTTTGATTGCTGGTACAACAAACAGTTCTGAGTAGACATCAGCCAAAACGCTGCTCTTCTGAACAGAACGGAGATAAATGCCATCAACTCAGAGAGGGAGAGGCAAGTTCGTTGTACCATGTGAGCGTCACTGAGAGAATAAAACTGAATAATAAAAAAACAAGCGGAAGTAGCCAAAATTTACACCGGGTGTTACAGACTCAAATTAAATGTATGTTTTTATTATATTGTTGAAATAATAATAATAAACAGCTCACTACTCGAACCCAGGACTTTCGTGTTATAAGGCAGCAGTTCTTACCTCTGTACCATTCAAGATTATGTGTAAATTTCCTGTCGATTGAGATTTGAGCAACATTTGAGTTTTTAACTCATTGACAGTCACATGTAAATCCAAAGCTTTTCTTTTTCTTTCGTTATATTCTCGAATAAACACGCGTGTTTATTTGATATTTGGACTAAAGTCTTCACATATTATACACTTCTCGTCATTATTAATATAACATGGAAAAAGTTTCTGCTTTAGGTATGTGTTCAGCATTTCTTGCATTTCCTTACATCTTACACTTCCCAGATCTTTGTAGACATGGAACATGCATGAAATAACACTATACTTTATTATTTACCCTATACAACTCCAGGCACATCACACACAGATAAGAAGCCTTGGCTTGAGCTGGGAGAACTTTTTGCTGATTTGATTTCTATTAAGAGGGGGGATAGGATAGCAGGCTGCTTGCTGCTTGTGCTGATTGGCACATTTACAAAACAAAAGACGCTGATGGTAGAGGTGCAAAGGGAGTAAAGGTGGGCTGGGATTACGTGCTTTTTTGTAGGCTTCTGGAATTCTAGTGTTAAACATTGTATTTATTATCTTATTGACCTGTACAATATAGATGAAAATTGCCATTGACAACCATTTGCCTGCCTACTGTTCTCTTTTTATTGTATTATCTAACTTGATACAATTACCCAAAGTTCAGTGGTAGCAGCAAGTACAGCACAAAGTATTGTTATTCACTAAATGTGTAAAATACATGGGTCTGAAGGAACAGACTTTCATCTTCTTATACAGCAAATGTCAATCCACTAGTGTACTGCTCTACAAAGGTACTAACTGAACAGGAGACATAAGTGAAACCACTAAAGGCTAAAGTTATTAAAGTGAAACCAATACGCTAACCAAAATTATTGTCATAAATCAAATGATTAAAGAGTTCTTGCTGAGAAAAATTACTAAAGAATAAACACACGCTAGTGTTTTGAAGAATCAGATGTTTAATGCAGCTCAAAATGATGGCACGCCAAGATGCAAAATATTTTAAACAAACTGAAAATAATCCAGGATAATTAAGCCAATTACAGAATTGCATATCATGTATCCAGAGACCCCTTGATAGAAGAATACATTGTGGAAAGTTGATTAATCATGGAGAAAAATAAAAATTGTTTATATTCATGACAAAAAGACTACACAAACCAGTTCTTATTGATCAATATACTAAGGTAATGAGGTGGGCTTACCAGTATGTCCATTCAATACACAAATTGTGTGTAATTGTGCAGGAGTACAAATAAACTTCTGGCAACCAAAAGTGCAGATCTTCAAAGTGCAGAAATAATCCTCACAGGTCACATTTAACACTTGCCCACACATCCATATAGAAATTACTGTTTTTTTTATTATTTGCAATAAATGCTCCACTACAACAACACAAATCATACTTCATCCAGGAAAATTGCATCAGGTTCTTTGGCAAACTTAATGGCAACCCACTGGTTATGAAAAAACATATGAAGGTCCATTATGAATTTGAGTGTGTGTTTTTTAGTTTACTTTTTTAATGTTCAGAGAATGTTTTCTTTGGGAATTTACAGTATAATCCCTTGCCCTATAATGCTATTATGTTCTGCACCATTATTTTCCCCAGTATTAATTTTTTATGAATGTTTTGAAATAACCCATGCGACAGATGACAAATGGGCTTAGGCAAGAGGTTGTTAAACACAGCTGGCTACTTATGTTCTCACAAAGCACTATTGTACTACTTTGGGTAGGCTAGGCATACAACAAGGTCAAGCCTTGGAAGGCTGGCTGAGCACATTGTGAAGCAAAGTGAAAAAGTAACCTAGTGATATAACAAATTGGGAGTTCCAGCATCCTTACCAGCTCATAGCAGTGGCAAGCACCTATATTCCATTTTAACTACCGGGTTTAGGAGAGAGCCATCTTAGAGCTGAAAGACTGGACAGTTACACAAGGAGTTTGAGACATTGATCTAGAGGAATTAGGAGAAGCAGACAGATTAAAGACATAGAAAAAATGAATTTAGTTAAGGCAAGTGTATTGGTTACTTTACAGATCAGCATCTGTCTAGAGTTCAGATAATTTGTCATTAGTTTCAATGAGATGACTATAAAGTTGCCCAAATTATTTGATACCAGGTACATTGCTTAGGACTAAATTCTTTTCTTCTGTAAAAAGGCCAAGCAAGTAGTCAGTATTACACATCTTTTGCTTTCTATAGTACAATGTCATATTTAGATGACCCTATTCTTCAGGAAACTAAACCCCTTCTTTACTGTGCACAACCAGGGACTTGTGAATATCCTCCAGCTGACCAGAAGCTCTCCATGGAGGAAACCCTAGAGAAAGAGAGAGCCTTCTCTTAATTCAGAATTTTGGTTTTTGAGATAATGGAATAGTGGTTAAGGCTTTGGACTTCCTACCCTGAGGTTGTGGGTTCAAATCATACTACTAACACTGAGTGACTGTGAGAATATCACTTGACCTAGTTGTGCTCCAAGTGGAAAAACAAAAGAAATGTAGTAAATTGTATCTCAAAAGTTGCCTTGCATAACTGTATGTAAATGTACACCCAATACAAGGTGAAAACAAGCTGTATTTAGTTTTTTTTATTGCCATAGCAGCTACAGTATGTTCCACGTTCCAAGAGGACTAGCAAGATCTCATGTGTCTGATTTTATGTGATCCATTGCTATCACCAGATGGGCATCATACCTCATTTGTCTTTCAGGAGGATCCATTATCATGGGTAACCCTACTAGGCACAAACAATCTTTCACATGCAGTTGTAGGAAGCCTGAGGAGATGCAAGGAGCAACATAGTCAGGGAAAAAATGTCTCAGTACATGTACAAAATGCATATTAAAAAAGAAATGTACTTTCAAGAAAATGTTAAACATAAACACAGATATTTATTTTAAGCATTCTATCAGTTTATTTATGCTGCATTTTCATTTTAGACAGTAGCTTATACTAATCTTCCAAATTATTATGTTTGCTGATACACAGTTGATGCACACTGTGCAATGGGACTAAGTTTATATTTATCTAATTATTGTTACAAACTTTTACTCCTTAAAGTTGAGTCAAACTATTGTTATTTTCTGTGTTGTGATCATACCACTTATTTCTAAAATATGATAAAATATACAACTTTTTGATCGTCTTTGAAGAAATGAATCCCTAGGTATACAGATAATTTATAATCAATTACAACCTGTAGCAAAACACCTTTCAGGCCAATCTGCCATCATTTATACAGGAAAAAAAGAATTTATCACACTCACCACACAGGAGTTTCTATCCCCACCCGTCTACATAATAATTTTCTGCCAGCTGTCAAGTAGTCATTCAGTGCTGGACCTCCCACACCCCAATGACAAGAATGCATGTTACAATGATTGGAGACTACAAATTAACTTGGCGTGTGTGCAGCTGTGAAGGGATGTGGCTGCAGAAACAGATCAACACAGTGTCTCAAATTGGTCCATATGGTATGAACAAGCACCAGAGAGGGGATATCTGTCTAGATTTAATGTGTTATAAAAACCAAAAGAGCATAAAATGAGATTACAGAACAATGCACTAAGTGAACTTAACATAAGAAGTTTCTCAGTGGCAGATCAATAAAATATAAAATTTTTCCATTCTCTTGTCTTTCATTTAATTAAGAGGAATTTAAAATGTGGGAAAGTATTAAGAAAAGAAACTGCGATGTTCTAGTAGATGTGGAGACAGTTCTAGTGTAATGAGGACTTTTTTCAAGTTTTTTCATCAGACCATCATATTTCAAAAATTAAAAGTAATTATAACCCTAACAAGTCTCTCAAGAGAGTCAGGGGAGTAAGTAAAAATTTAAAAATAAATGAGTCACGTACTATAACTGATTAACTGCATTTTTAATCATCTATTTCCTGTAATCTTCCATTTTTGTGGGGTGTGGTTATTTCTTCTTGATAGTCATTTTTGTATGCTATAAATGCAAATCAGAAAGCACTGTCCGAATGTCAGATCCCATTTATTTTTTTGTCGGTTTTCTAGGAAATATTTTCTGGTTTTGTAAACATTATGTTCTTGTTTGATTAAAGCTGTTGTCTTTCCATGTGTTTTAGCACAGTGATGTGTTAATGCGTACTTTAGGAGTTTGTTAAAGTTAAAAGGCACTCACTCTGCCTTGTATCTAGAAAATGTGGATGAAGCAAGGTGTTTAACCTTTTATTTTTTAAGACCAATAATAAAATATGAAATAAACCTCTTCTTGGTGCCCACTCATCCTGTTCTTCTAAATCCTGTGGTGGAAGCATTTGAAAAAAGAGCTTTTTATAATTAAAAGATTGAATTTTTGGAAACCAGACTCTGAAACAGAAATATCATTTTTTATCATTTTGCAGTATTGGGGCTGGATGAGCTGTAAAAGAAAATTGGACAGAGCTTAGGGTTTTTCCTCTTGTAGGCTTGGGCCTTCTTTGCCTCTTTTGTCCTAAAGAAAAACAAACTCCATTGCATGTTGGTGAAAGAAGGAGAAGAGTGGTCCAAAGGGAGGAGTATTCAACAAAAGAGGAGAATTTTGTGTCTGTGGATAGAATATTAGACAGAAAATATGAAATAGCCAAACAAAATGTGAATATCAATGGACATTCCACAACATTTTTAAGCATTTTATTGATTTTATCATTCCATACAAGCAAATCAAGTTTAACAAAACTAGGTTTGAAACAAATCAACCCCCACCCATGAGAAAGAGAGCTGGGCCAGCAGAGTAAAACTTAAAACTAGTTAAAATAAGTAAACAGATACATTAATAAATAAATAAAAATAAGCAATAAAAAAGAGGAGAGAATCTGCTTCCACAACTTTTATCTCTGCCTCATTTGATGGCAATGCGTGCCTATATCAGTCAGAAATTAGGTATTTTGCAGGGCCAAGATTTGGTTTTGACCAGTCAATCGGGAATTTCAAGAAGAGTGAATGAATTGAAAGATAGTTCTGGTGACCAGCCCTTAATCAAGATATCAAAGATGATATAAATGTCTATAAATATGTTGAAGCTCCAATAATCCGCCAGTTTTTCCTTTTGCCTGTGGAAACATATCAGACAGATGTAAAGAAGGGTTGGATATTAGTCTGGTAAACCCTGTTTAATGGGCATCACTCAACCTAAAACAAGAGGACAGGGAAAGAAAAACAGTACTGTCAGTCCAAGGCAGATAGCCTAATATGGGTTTAAGCTTCATGCAAAAGAACTGCTTGCCTCTACACAAAGTTTTCTCTTGTTGGGAGTACAGTCCATAATGAACACTGGCCCATCTCCCAATACTTTAGATTCCTCTGAAAGCCAGCCCTTTTAGTACCAGTCAAGTCAATGTAATGTATGCCCATTTAAGAGTATGTTATATTCTATTTAAGGTTAGGATTTGAATAATAGTACAAGATTTTAAGTTTAGGTCTTTAGTTTACTATCCTTTTAGGATTAGGCATCAGTTTTTGAATTAGCCATGTAATAATCTTTTTTAGGGATTAAGTATTTATATTATGGTTAAGTCTGTAATATCAATCTTAGGGTTAAGATTTGTATGAAAATATAAGGTTTTAGGCCTATAGTTTACTATCCTTTTAGGATTAGGAATCAGTTTTAAGATTAGGCATTTACAGTAATATTCTTTTTAGGTTTAGGCCTTTGTATTAGGGTTAGGTCTCTAGTTTCAATCTTTAGAGTTAGGGTTTATATGAAAACAAAGGATGTTTTAGGTTTAGGCTTTTAGTTTACTATCTTTTTAGGATTAGGCATCAATTTTAAGATTAGGCAAGTAATATTTTTTACTAGGTTTAGGCAATTGTATTAGGGTTAGGCCTGATATTATTTTTAAGTTAAGGCATTTGTATTAGGGTAGGTCTAAGATTTCAACTTCTGGGGTTAGGATTTGTATGAGCATATAAGCTTTTAGGTTTAGGCTCCTTTAGAGTCCTGGAGATCTCATTCATTAAACATGTAATAACCTGTTTAGGTTTAGAAGTATAGGATTTCGTTGGAATTGGTGTTCAGGTGTCAACCAACTCCAAATCCTATACATTCAGCAAGGAAATGCCCTTATAGCCCGGCCGCAGACCTTTGGAAAATAAGCTGGCGTGCCCAGCAGTCACAGGCAGTTATTTGTTTTGCTAGCTGAGTCTTCAAGTATATCTTATCCTAACCTTTTGGGATTCTTTTAAAATTGAACTCCTTTGGATGTATAGTATTCAGTTTGTTGATCCATTTATTTTCATTAAATTTTTTAGCCCTTGTGGACCACTGTGGATTACATTCTAGTATTGCTATTTTTAAGCTCTGTATACCAATCCTGTGGAAGTGTATAGTTAGAGGTATTTGTAATCTATTTGTTCTGATGTTAGTTAGATGCTGTTGTAGCCTTAATCTTATTTGTTCTGGGTTTCTCCTATGTAGAGTTTTGTGCAATGTGTACATGATATATAGTATATACAATTGGTGGTATCTAAATAATTGTTTTGGAAAATTGGTCTAAGTTGTCTAATTTGGTTGCTTCTAATGATGCTGTTTGTATTCCAGCACTTTTGAATCCATGGATCTCTAATCAAGGATTTTGTTAAATGGTGCAACTCAAACCACCTACAACTGAACATCAGAAAAACCAAGGAGCTGGTGGTGGATTTTAGGATGCCCAGGTCCCTCATAGACTCCGTGATCATCAGAGGTGACTGTGTGACTGAGAGTGCAGACCTATAAATACCTGGGAGTGCAGCTGGATGATAAATTGGACTGGACTGCCAATACTGATGCTCTGTGCAAGAGAGGACAGAGCCGACTACACTTCCTTAGAAGGCTGGCATCCTTCAACATCTGCAATAAGATGCTGCAGATGTTCTATCAGATAGTTGTGATGAGCACCATCTTCTACACGGTGGTGTGCTGGGGAGACAGCATAAAGAAGAGGGATGTCTCACGCCTGGACAAACTGGTGAGGAAGGCAGGCTCTATTGTAGGCATGGAGCTGAACAGTTTGACATCTGTGGCAGAGCGATAGGTGCTGAGCAGGCTCCTTTCAATCATGGAGAATCCACTGCATCCACTGAACAGTATCATCTGCAGACAGAGGAGCAGCTTTAGCGACAGACTGCTGTCACTGTCCTGCTCCACTGACAGACTGAGGAGATCATTCCTCCCCCATACTATGCAACTCTTCAATTCCACCCGGGGCGGTAAACGTTAACATTATACAGTGATATTGTCTATTATACCTGCATTTTTTTAACTTGCACTGCATTTATATCACTATTTAATTAATATTGTTTTTATCAGTATGCTGCTGCTGGAGTATGTGAATTTCCCCTTGGGGATTAATAAAGTATCTATCTATCTATCTATCTATCTAATATTTCTGCCTGCCTATTGTAGTGTACTTTTTACTAAATATTCCTCTAGACTTGTATTTTTTTTAATAGGCAGCCAGTATTTGATATTGCTTAAAATTTTTTGTTTATTCTGTAAATAGTTGAATTCTGCTTTGATGATCCTATTGACATAGGTATTCTGTTTACTATATGTAGAGACCATAGGAATTATATTTTACTTTCCTTTGTTATTTGATATGTTTTGTAAGTCTTTAAGATTATTCCTAAGTAGGGTTCTTATATAACCTCTTCTTTTTAGTGCCTGAAATAATATTCTGGTAGATTTCATGAAGTCTTGTGGCGTACGACTAATTATTTTATATCTTAAAAGTTTTGACTTTATGATGCCTTTGTGAGTGTGGGATTGGTGGAAACTATTTTTGTGAAGGAGGGCATGAGTATCTGTCTCCTTGAAGCACACTCTAGTCTGCAGATCCTCATCTGATTTATACACTTCAGTGTCAAGAAAATTTACCGATTGGTTACTTATTTTAGCCTTAAGCTTAATATTAGGCCAATGATTGTTTAATTTGTGGAGGTATTCTTTAAACCTGTCCAGGCCATGCTCCCAGATTCCAAAAATGTCATTCAAAAACCTGTAATAGGCTGTGGGCCTATACCTTAGACTCTCATCTATTTCAAGCTCCCACTTTGCCAAGTACAGATTTGCACAGGCGGGGGCAATTTTTTTGCCCATTGCCGTCCCTTTAAATTGTAAAAAGTATTGATTGTCAAATATGAAATCATTTCTGTTGAAGGAAGGAGCTAGAAGGTATAAGATAAATTTGTCGGGTCTATTGTTGTCCGGGTAATATTGTGGCCAATACTTAACTACCTGTAAGCCATGTTTTATTTCTATATTATATATATCATAAATAGCAGTGTTTTTTTCTGTCACTTTCATCATTTTAAATTTCTGTATAAAGTCATAAGTATCCTATATATAGGTTGAGTATAGTTGTGATATTGGATTTAAGTAGTGGTCTATATAGCTTGCCACATTATAAGTTTCACTACCACAGTCAAACACTATAGGTCGTCCCTGTGGTATCAATTTTGGTTTTGTCCATTTTAAAGGGTCTTTATATATTTTTGGCAAGCTGTAGAACCTTCTGGGTCTGGGGATAGCAGGATATTTCAAATACGTTGCCTGTTTTTGTAAGATGACTCCCTCTTTTTGCATCTGGTCAATTATTTTGTAATTGTCTGGGTTTCTAAATACATAGGCCCTTCTAATTTTTTGTAGTATTCAGTATCATTTAATTGTCTATACACTTCCTCAGCATAATCCTCTGTATCCATAATGACAATGGCACTGCCTTTGTCATCTGGCTTAATGATGATATCCCTTTGCTGGGAGAGTTCCTTTAGGGCTATTCTTTCCCAGTCCGTTATATTGTCCTTACTGATAAAAAAACTATCTGTTTCTTTTGTGGTTTGTTTGTCCTTGTAATAATCAATTAACTTAATTCTCCTAAAGAACTCCTCACTTTCAGCTAAAGTTTATTTAATTAATTTCTATCATTACTAGGGGTGGGGATAAAAGTCAAGCCTTTGCTTAACGAAGTTTGTTGATTTTCTGTTAAGGTATACCCTTTAGATAAATTTGGAATGTTATTTCTGATTTCCTTGTGTGGGTTAGAGGCCTCTGCCCTTCTTACAGCAAGTTTAAAGCCTCTGCCCAGTTGCGAGACAGCTTTTGGGCAGTTGACGTTGCCCAATGGACTTGGTCCTTAAGTACTACAAGATCAATGTCAGGTAACTTTCCAATATGATTGGTGGTGCTAGTTATATATCTGTTGAGGGCCAATAATATTGTTTTTTTTTTTGTTTAGGAGTAAACTCAGAGGAGTAATTTAACTTCTGCATAAATACTACTGTCTTAGGGAAGGCCAGTGTTGCCAACCTGAGCATAGTTTGTGCTTGTTTCACTATAGTCTCCTCATGCTGTATGCCCTTGTTGTTGATACCAATAGATATAATAATACAGGGTGTCCCACTCGGAAGTACAACTTTAAAAATGCGAATTACTCGCGAACGCGTGAACGTAAAGGCCAGCTGTAAGAACTGAACATACCTGTATTTAGTGGAAGACAAGTCCACATTACAAAAGGTGCTGAAAATGTCCTCCCCCAATGTCTGCGCACAAGGAAATGCGACGCTCCATATTTGAGAATGTCCTCTGCAACGTGTCACTGTCGATGGCAGCAATTTCACGCTCGATGCTTGCTTTCAGTTGTTCGATGGTCCTGGGTTTGCTTGCATAAACCTTGCCCTTTAAATATACCCATAGAAAAAAATCTGGGGGAGTTAAATCGGGCGATCGAGGTGGTCACAAACCTTTTGAGATCACCCTGTCCCCAAAAAACAATCGGATCTCTTCCATACTGGCATGAGAGGTATGGCACGTTACCCCGTCCTGTTGGAAGTAACTTTCTTAAAGTTTGTAGTCGTCCAGTTGTTTCACAAATTCGTCAAATATAGACAAGTATTGGTCGGTGTTCACAGTCTCTTCAAAGAAAATTGGATCAATGATCCGAGAACGAGAAATCGCGCACCACACTCCGATCTTCTGATCATGTAAGGGAGCCTCATGCAAGCCATGGGGATTTTGCGAGGCCCATATATGGGTGTTTTGTGAGTTTACGTAACCAGAGAGATGAAACCACGCTTCATCAGTGAACCAAGCGATGTCTAGCAGTATTGCATTTAGGGGAAAAAATTGAAGGAACCATTGGCAGTATGTCACGTGTTTCTGAAGATCGGGCGCTTTTAACTCGTGAACAGATGTGACGCGGTATGGCTTGATTTTCCCTTTCTTGGCGGCTCGTTGACAGGTCGACTTTGAGTGCCCAGTTTCTTGAGCTAACCGACGTAATGATTTTGTTGGGGAATTTTTCAAATGGTCCGCAACGTCATGCACAGTCTCATCCGACATCCGAGGCCGTCCTCCAGAATGCTGATCAACCAGGCTTCCCGTCGCCTTCAACTTTTTGGCCAGTTTTGTGATGGTTTTGAAGGTAGGCGGGTTTCTCCCTCCAAATTTCTTCAAATATTCCCTCTGAC
>JANRMT010062792.1:63743268-63788642 GCA_026402145.1 Polypterus bichir lapradei
TGTCTCCACCATTTTAACCTCAGGGCCTATCCTTTCAGCATCAGGGACCTCTCTAGTGACCTTAGGGTCAGGATTCGGGATGGGGCAAGTCCTTAAAATTGAACCTGTCTCTACCATTTTAACCTCAGGGCCTACCATTTTAACATCAGGGTCCTCTCTAGTGACCTTAAGGTCAGAATTCGGGGTGGGGTAAGTCCCTAAAATTGAACATGTCTCTACCATTTCAACCTCAGGGCCTACCCCTATCCTTTCAACCTCCGAGACACCCACACTATCATTAAAATCAGAGTTCGGGGTGGAGCCTATCCCTAAGATCGGACCTGTGTCTCCAATTTTGACCTCAGGGCCCAACCCTACTATTTTAACATAAGGGCCCCCTCCATCCACCTTAAAGCTAGAATTTGGGGTGGAACAGGTCTGTAGTAACACTCCGATCCGGAATCTTTGTAAAAAATATATTGCTCTCCACCATTGATTTTCCCATTACCTCTGTTGCATATCCTCCCGGAAAAATAATCCCCGTCGTATTCCTTCCCTTTGCTCTAACCTTGTTTGTGTTTTATTTTTCAGCCACCGAGGAGTCCATACTGGCATTGCAGAAGAAGAGAGAAGACACAGAGAGAAAAGAAGAATCTGCCCCAGGTAAGTACCTCCTCTTGTACAACATATCTGATGATTTACTAAACATTGTTGTTTTTTTATCCTAAAGGACCAATTTCCCCTCTCCCCCAACCAAATCTCCTCATACCAACCATCAACTCCATCCCCATCACTATCTACAAACCCATCTGTAACTCCATCCAAATCTCCCTCCGTACCTGTCAACCATGATAAATCTGCCGAATCACACTCAGAATCTAACCCAACTACTGGTAACTGTGGAATACCCGTCAACCTATTCAAAGGAATCTGTGATGTCAAATACCCCCTGTATTCCTCCTGCACCTCCATCTTAATTTCCCTTAAAAGTCTTTTCGAGTATCCTCTCCGTTTCAAAGCCGTAAACAAAATCCCGATCACCTCATCTACATCCGCTTGATCACTATTGATTCGATAGAATCTAATTAACTGGGACTTAATTATCCCCCGAAAGGTATGTTTAGGATGAAAGCTATTTGCTTGCAAAAGTGCATGAGTATCCGTGCTTTTGAAAAAAACTTTTGAACAAAGATATTTCCTAGTATTTGTTAGATTAGATTGAAAACTAAGTTGAGTATCCAGGAAAGTAACAGAATCCCAACTAATTTCCGCCATCAGTCTAATCGTGTCATGCACATTATTCAAGGTGTTCACAAACTCCTCAAACTCCTGTTGTGAATATGCCCAAACCCCGAATACGTCATCCAAATACCTCAAGTATAAGTATGGGAGTTTCCGACATTTCCCAAAAGCCGTCCGCTCTCACTCTGACATATAAATGTTTGCGTAAGCTGGGGCATATTTCTTCCCCATTGCTGTTCCGTGCACTTGTAAGTACATAACGCCATTAAACTGGAAGTCGTTAGTCCGTAAGCTCAATTCCAATAATTTCAATATAAACTCATCCGGTCTTGCACTATCAGGAAACCTCCGAAACACCTTCCTCACTGCCTGTAATCCCAGATCTATATCAATATTTGTATACAAGGATTCAACATCCATTGCAAACAAAAAAGCCTCCTGTGGGAACTGTTTATTTTTTATCACTTGTAAAAAGTGATATGTGTCTCTCACATAACTATTGTGCCGTTGAGACAAAGGATTTAAATGAAAATCCAACCATTCAGATACCCTATAAGACTCCGATGAACAGTCCGAAATTATGGGCCTACCAGGTGGAATTACGTAAGGAACCGTCCACTTTTCCGGAGGCTTATGTATCTTGGGCAATAAATAGAATTTCCTTATTGTTGGTTCAGGGGGCCCAGAAAGAAATTTCTTTTGCTTATAAGTGATAAACCCCTCTGCTTGCATATCATCAAGAATTCTAATCGTCTTCTTTTTAGTTGTCTCTCCTATTGATTTTTTTAGGGGACGATAATGCAGTCGGTTCCTAAGTTGTCTCTGTGCCTCCTGAATATATTGAGCCCTATCCATCAATACTGTCATCGAACCTTTATCCGCTGGCTTAATGATAATATCCTTCCTATTCCTCATGAAGTAAGCAAGAGACTCCCTCTCCCGTATGGACAAATTATCCTTTGGCAACGGACCACTAACTAGATCCCTCACCTGTTTCTGATCCTTCTCTATCAAATCCAAGATCACCTGACTAACATATTGGTCTTTTGGTGTCCAATGCGATGCCTCCACAAATCTCTCCGGACAATCCTCCATCAGATACTCAAAATAATCCATCAATTTAAGCCTACGATGATATTTACACACATCTCGTTTAATCTCTGTCATATCAATCTGAGTTGGGACCGGGACAAAGGTAAGACCCCTTTGTAATAATTCCACATCCGATCGCGTCATTCTAAACATATTACACAGATTCAGAATATTAATCTCCTTTGACGAGACATATGTAGATTCATACATCAACTCATCCATCTGTTCTAGTCAAAAGTCCATCATAAAATAACCCTGTTCCGCCGTCCAATGAAGCTCATCCCCATCCACTAACTCTACATCTCCTTGTCCTAAAGCCTCCAGAATCTGTATTTTCAAATAAGTTGTCCCCACCTTCTCCAATAATTTGTTAAATTCCTGAATCCTACTCAATAATTCCGGAGATTGATTTAAAAGAGAAAAGGGCAATTTGGCAAAGTAAAGTTCTGCCTCCGTAAATCTCTTCTTTACACTCTTAATCAACTCCCCCAACTAACCAAATGGTTAGGATTAGGGTTAGGGTTAGCTATACAGATGCTTGCACAGATCAGTGCAAGGGCAATGGTCTAAATCTTGCAGTGATCCCAGGAGAACATTGATAGAGAAACAGAGGGAGGTTACCAAGAACACAATGGCCACTCTAATAGAGTTTCCGAAGTTCCCTGCTGAGATGAGAAAACTTGTCAGAAGCTGAAGCATGGCAGCATCATGCTATAGGGGTACTTCTCAGCAGCAGGGATAGAGAGGCTGGTCTGAATTGAGGGAAGGGTGAATGTAGTTAAATACTGAAGTTATGTACTGAATTAAGGGTCTGAATATTTATGAATAGTGATGAACACACCCTGTAGACATATTTGGGAACTGTGCCAAAATCAGCAAAATGTATCGAAGTTAATGGGGAAAAAGGAAATGAAGTACTTTTGAGTGGTTTATAAGTGTTCTTGAGGGTGAGAGAAAAAACATCTCACAACTATGCTGGACAGATTTCTGCAGCCAAAAATGTGTTATGAGCTGTGAGGCAGCAGTGCTAATCACTGTACTAACCTACCTCAAACAACAATAATATCAAAAGATTTATTACTATTTACAAGGCATTTCTATCTTTTTGATGGAAGACAAAAGTGTTAAGTATCCGAACAGATAGATTAGGCACAGCTGGCAGGTCTTTTTTGTTTATGATCTACTTGTACAGATGCTTGGTACTTTTTTCTTCCATTGTTATTATTATTTCTGACTCTGCAAAGCGAGCAGGGGGCAAAGCTCCCTAGTAGTAAAAAAAAACAAGACTTTAATTGGCTTTTATAGTCAAATGCACTATTTTTATACAGAAGAGACCTTTAAATGATGCTGGGATACTTTGCTCTGGAGGCAGTGGTGTAGCAGTTAACTTCTTCAAAAAACTGTGCTGTTTCATAAAATGCTGGCACACAGTTTAGGGTTTGGTGTAGGAAAGGTTTATCGATTTAGAAAGTTAATCAATTATTTAAAATTGATTATATCAAATAATCATTGCAGTCCTACAATAATCCCAGAAAAAGTCACACTTGTAATCACTCACAATGTTTCACTGTGACTAATAGTATGGACAAATCTGAAATAATGCCCATGGTCCAGGTATTTCAGTCTGCAGCAGGTTGGGCATTTGGATACACAAAGATAGCTGCAGAGCTCAGAATTACATGAAAAAGCACCAGCAACGGTATTTGGTATTGCTATAAAATGATAAAAACTAGTTCAAACCTGTAAAAACATTGCATGGGAAAAATTATGACTTGAGGACATATCTGCTGCTAGAGTTGGTTCATATATTGAATCAAATTCATGTACAGTCACAATAGTTATGTCCTTAAACCAGGGGTCCCCAACTCCGGTCCTGGAGGGCCCAAGTGGCTGCAGGTTTTGATCCTAACTCTTTTCTTAATTAATTACATGATTTTACTGCTAATTAAATTCTTTTGAATTCATTTTAATTGACTTGCTCTTGAAGATTCAGACCCCTTAATTGTTTCTTTTCCCTTAATTAGCAGCCAAACAATAGTGAGATACAAAGTGAGGGTGGCACGGTGGCGCAGTGGTAGCGCTGCTGCTTCGCAGTAAGGAGACCTGGGTTCACTTCCTGGGTCCTCCCTGCGTGGAGTTTGCATGTTCTTCCTGTGTCTGCGTGGGTTTGCTCTGGTTTCCTCCCACAGTCCAAAGATATGCAGGTTAGGTGCATTGGCAATCCTAAATTGTCCCTAGAAATCCCTGCCCAGGATTTCTTCCTGCCTTGCGCCATGTGGTGGCTGGGATTGGCTCCAGCAGACCCCCGTGACTCTGTGTTGGGATATAGCGGGTTGGATAATGGATGGATGGATACAAAATGAACCAAACCATGACCAGCAAACTATGTCCATCATACAATATCTAAATATAAAGAAAGGTGAAGGTCTCAGGAATGTTGATCTGTTCAGGTCCACAAAACATTTTAACAGTGGTCTTAGAAAAGAGAAAATCATTTCAGAAATGTCTGCTATTGCACCATGAGAGCAGCAACAAGCCATGGACTTAAAGGATGGGTTTAATTAACAACAAGACTCTGCATCTAATTAAGGAACTCGTTGGAGTGAAATTGGCTAGAGTTTGAGGCCCCGACTTAGTTGGTCTTCTGTTGGCTCACTAACTTCACATTTCATTTCTGTTTGGGTGCCATTTAAAAAAGAAATGAAGCAATTCAGAGGAATGATGAAGAGATTCAGGGGAATAAATCTTAAAAAGCAAGTCAATTAAAATTAATTCAAAATTAGTTAATTAGCAGCAAAAACAGGTCACTAATTACACAAAGGGTTAGAATGAAAACCTGCAGCCACTGGGGCCCTCCAGGACCGGAGTTGGGGACCCCTGCCTTAAACCATATGATCTTTTTCCTAAATATTACCATGTAGCATATTGATTTGGTAAGGTTGTGTGTGTGTGTGTGTGTTGGGGGCAGGTTATGCAGCAGTTATTTTGTTAGATTTATGTACAGCTTTTGATGCTACTGACCACACAGTTCTGTTACACATGTTTAAAAAATTCTGCAGGATTTTCAGGCACTGTCTGTGGTTTGACACATACTTAACAAATCAACTTCACTATGTACAGAATTGTGATAATAGTACACCATCATTAAATTCTGAAGTTAGACGCAGTGTACCTCAGAGCTCTGTACTGATATTTTTACTGATATCGTTACTCTCTTTAAAGCTACATGATGAGATATAACTAGAAAACAGTAAATTCAGTAATACTCATGTATATGTTTTCATTACACGGAAAGAAATTTCTCTTATTATGTCTTTAGTTAATTTTGTGAACTAATTAAAAATTTTATGTTTCAGTCTGAGTAGCCTTGATTAAAAAAATCACCTTAAAACTCATCAAACTTATCAATCATTCTAAATGCATTCAGTGCAGGCAAAACGATGGGCTCCCACAAGGAATTGTACTAGCACCAATACTGTTCAATTTGTACATCTCAGATATATATACTTCCAATTATACCTGCTACAAAAGCAAAACAATTCCAGTACGCCGATGACCTAGCTGTAACATAACAGGCAAAATCAATCACAGAATGATTACTTCAACCTAACCCCAGAAAAACTGAGTCATGTGTGTTCCATTTGAATACACGTAATGCACACACACAGCTGACAGTTCATCTTGATGATGCGCAGATTCAACATGTTGATAATCCGAAGCATCGGGAAGTCACTCTAGACTGAATGCTCACATTTAAACAACATCTAGAACAAGCCCCACAATTGAGGGAGGAGGTACGTTGCAGTGGGGAATGCTGGTGAAGTATGCTTGTCAGATACACGGGTCCAGTTGTAGAATGTCAGCGTGAGAGACTGAACAGCTACACAAAAGTGCTCTATGGGGGGAGGTGGCAGACAAGAGTGCATGATTGTGAGAGGCCTATTGGGCCATACATGCATCTGTGGGAGCAGCCAACACCCTGATGGTACTCTGTTGCCCGTTGAAGGAGTGCATCAGGTTAGATACTGGCTTGTATAAGTCGGGTGAGGGCTTGAAGGGAGTGGTTTTACCTCAGCCAAGGTCCAGAAAAGCAGACTACACTACGGATCCATTCTGTTTGATTGCATGTAAACCTATGGATGGGGTTGGAGAGGTGTCCAATTAGGATTGGCAGCAGAAATCCCATGAGGATATTTTAAATGCTATAAGGACTAGTGAGGCATCAACTTCTGTTGGTGTGGTGCATGTAAAGGCTGGAGTATAGCAACCTTTAGCAAGCTCCATTATAGGGGAAGAACATAATACTGTGAGCTGAGGCAGGAACCTAAAAGGAGAGATACTTAATTGCATACTACTAGAGTTGCTATAAAGAGCAACAAATCTGTTTTAAATGCTATTCCAATCACATGCCAGGGAAAGGCTGTCAGAGAGTACGACAACTTAATGAGCCCTTCACAGGCAAAGGGAGAAACACTTTTTTGTGGCAAATAAGTTACTTGTCAAAAGGACAACCCTGCTCAATACCTGTGAAAGGCAACATGAGAGATGGTACAAGCTGTGGCCACTAAGAAAGTGCAAACACAGTGCCACATGGGCAGATGCACGTGCAACACAAGAAAGAGAGTTCTTAAAAGTCCGACTGTTACGTTTCTGAAGCTGCTCACAAAAGACCACTGGAATCTATTCTGACTGCTGATGCTGTTTTGTGATTAGCCATTTTGCCACTTTCTGTTTAAATTCATATACTGTAATTAAAAAAAATGTTACAGGAGGTATAGAAAATAAAATTAGTATATTCATGTATTAGCATAAATACATATAGGAAAATATAAGCATTAACCTTAGTGCAAATATTAATGCAAGTTAGGCATGCTAAACAAATGGCTAAATAAAGGCCTGTGCCATATTTCTTTTTTAATTACACCTTAGCTTTAGCTGCCAATAAAACCTAGTGAGAGGACCCAGGAAGGGAAAACGATGAGATAATGACAGCTCAAGGATGGAAGAAGGGAAAATACCTGTTGGCTCTCAGCCGACCCAAAAAATAAGCAAAGCAGAAAAATAAAGATGAATAACAGAAAATAAAAATACTGTGGTCATCATAAAAGAATTTGACAGGCCAGCTACAGGAAAGGGGAGTCAGAATAAGCAACAAATGGGCTGCTTCGAGCGAGGTCAGAATGATAAGCAATGATGATGATAAACTGTGATTCTTGAACTGTTCGGGGCTCAGCCTGATTTGGCCAAATTGGGTTTAGTCCGTGTTATTGTTTTATTGCAATAAAGCTAATTACTCTGTTTGCCCATCCTCTTGACTCCTGAGAGGATTCATTCCAGGTGAAGACCTTTGGGTGCGTCTTTTGCTCCGGTAATTTTCTCTTCGACAGAAGTCATTTTTTTAAGATAAAACAAAATAGTATTGTGAAGAAGAAAGACAGTATTTAAACCCAGGGGCATCAGCTAGAAATTTTGGGCCCCATGAAAAGATATCATATTAGGTCCCCCACCCTGACCAAACTAACCGAAATAACCCTGTAGTCCCTCCCTGAAGTGGAGGAATATAATAATAGGGCTGTAGGAAAAACAGAGAAGAAAGGAGAGGAGTTTCAAAATACTGAAATTTAGCTGGTATAATAGAAATGAAGGGATTTAGAGGTTGGAACTTGCTACTTGCCAATAAAATTGTGACAGTTCATACAATAGCATATTATTTATTAAAACAAATATATGCCACAAGTAAGATATGGGAATCCCGGGTGTCTTCAGCTTTCCAAAATTTATCTGGGAAATCCCTCATTGAAACGCAGAAGAAAAGACTGAAATGGTGCTATTGTTAAGCTTGTTTCAAGGCACATCTTTAGATCCTGTCTGTTCTTAAAGTAAAGGTAGAGTTAGAAAAACCATAATACAATAATCCCTCCTCCATCGCGGGGGTTGCGTTCCAGACCTCCCCGCGATAGGTGAAAATCCGCAAAGTAGAAACCATATGTTTGTATGGTTATTTTTATATATTTTAAGCCCTTATAAACTCTCCCACACTGTTAACATTATTAGAGCTCTCTAGACATGAAATAACACCCTTTAGTCAAAAGTTTAAACTGTGCTCCATGACAAGACAGAGATGACAGTTCTTTCTCACAATTAAAAGAATGCAAATATATCTTTTCTTCAAATGAGTCTCTGCATCAGGAGCAGAGAATTTAAGAGAGAGAGCGCACGCTCGCAAAGAAAAGCAAACAATCAAAAAATCAATACGTGTGCTTTTAAGTAAAGCGGCATTTTTCAGAGGAGCGTCAGTATCTTCTAAGCAAACAGCCTCTGTTGAAACAGCCCCTCTGCTCAAATCTCTTCCGTCAGGCGCAGAGAACGTCAGAGAGAGAGCGCGAGATTAAAGCAAACAATCAAAAAATCAATACATGTGCTTTTGTGCTTTTAAATATGCCGAGCACCGCAATAAAGCGGCATTTTTTAGAGGAGCGTCAGTATCTTTTAAGCAAACAGCTTCTGTGCAAACAGCACCTCTGCTCACACTCCCTCCGTCAGGCGCAGAGAATGTCAGAGGGTGAGATAGAGGCAGAGACAAGCAAACAAACACCGCGCGGGATGCATATCTTATAGCATTGAGGAGTTTTAGTTAATATGTAATACATGTTCTGATTGGGTAGCTTCTAAGCCATCTGCCAATAGCGTCCCTTGTATGAAATCAACTGGGCAAACAAACTGAGAAAGCATGTACCATAAATTAAAAGACCCATTGTCCGCAGAAATCCGCGAACCAGCGAAAAATCTGTGATATATATTTAGATATGCTTACATTTAAAATCCGCGGTAGAGTGAAGCCGCGAAAGTCGAAGCGCGATATAGCAAGGGATTACTGTATTCTAAAATCTGCTAAGTTTAAGAGAAGCAGAATTAGATAGATTATTTGTGGAAAAAAAACATTTTTGTAATTTGTTTGAAAATACAGAAAAACTAATTCAAAAATGTTAATATGTAAACAGATGATTTTTGGACACTGCAAAAAGTGCATATACAAAAACTAGACATAAAAAACTTTAAACGGGGTTGTTTTGCTTTTATTTAACAAAAATAAATGCCAATGGGATAAGCAAAATTTAGTTGACAAAATTTCTTAAAGTAAGGTACAAAATCATAAATACAAAATTTGTAAGAAATCAATAATTCTTTAATGTCATGATATAAATACTTTTCACTTGGTTAGATTTTATTTTGTTTTTTTTTTTGCAGTGGAGGATGAGAAAATACCAAGAAAAAACAAAATGAGGAACTAAAACATTACTAAAATAAATAATAGATGGTGTCACCTCAGAGAGATTCTGATCTGGGCCTAAAATAAATATCTAGCTGAAAATTTTGAAGTGAGAAAAGTAATTCATCCCTAGAAGAATAATGGAAACTGTAACTAAGAATCAAATAAGCAGTGGAAAAGTAAAAGAGAAACCAGGAAAAGAATTACTGTTTCAGCTATCCAATACTAGACTAATTTTAAAAAATGAGAAGAGAACTTAAGAAGCCTCTTGGATAAACAATGAAAAGCATTTAAAATGAGTATCAAATTCCAAATAAGCACTAAATTATAAATTCAAGATGGGTGATTGTAACCTACATGAAGCAAAATATGTAAAGGATTTAGAAGTTTAGATTCATGCAAAATTCTAATTTTCTGGAAAATGTGCATGAGAATAAGAACATATAAAAGTTAGCAGGTTGTGAAACCACTTTAAATTAAATCAAGTAACATTATACTTAAACTCTTTACTGTAATAGTGTGACTGCATCTATAGCACTGTGTACAGCTTTGATGACCAAGTTACATCTCTAGACTGAAAGGCACTATTTACTTTTACAGACCACGTGAATTAAATATATTTTAGTCCTGAACAGAGAAGACTATGTACGGAATTGTCCTGAGGATGCAAGTCTTCAAAATTCTCAAAGACATTTGTAATATTTACTCAGCCCAACTCTGCCATTTAACAAAGAATTACATATTTAATGGCACAGGTAGAAATTAATGAGAAGTGGCATATCTTCATTACAAGAATTGTGGAAATCCGGAAGAAAACCTATTCAGACATGAATCTGAAGTAGAAGCCTCAATAGCATTTTAAAAGCATCTGAAAGTGACATTGGGACAACTTAATTAACCAAACATGAATGATGGAGTGATTGGTCTTCTCTGACGTTAAACTTTTTATGTTGCCAACATTTTATCAAATGAGGACCATCAAGCTCAAGGCATCCAAACGAGAGAGAGAGAGAGAGAGATCATACAGGACTCAGTCTAGGAAGGTTTCCCCAATGGATATCAGCAAAGGGTTAACTGTGGAGCCCTGTGCCATATTATAGAGCCAAGCCAGACAGGGAGCTACTAAGCATGCTTGTCCTCAGACCAGGGCTTAGAAGAGCAGACTTGCACGATATCTGCAAGAGGGGTATCTGATAGAACAGCTACAGGATTTTAAGAGAACTTTCAAGACCCTGAGAGCATTTCTAGCAGAAATGACTTAATGTAGTTTATAGGACTTTGTCTTTGTCATCATCCAATTCTTCCATGTGTGAAGCCTGAAAACCATGAGGACTTATTTAGATCATTTATGTTAGGTAGAATGCCCAGTGGGGGCTGGGTGGTTTCGTGGCCTCAGAATCCCTGCAGATTTAGTTTTTTTTCTCGAGCTGTCTAGAGTTCTTTTTTTGTCCTCCTTGCCATCAGACCTTACTTTACTCTTTGTTTCTTAGTATTGCCTAATCTTATTTTTATATTATTCTTTTTTCTTTCTTCATCTTGTAAAGCACTTTGAGCTACATCATTTGTATGAAAATGTGCTATATAAATAAATGTTGTTGTTGTTGTGATCTTGGAGTTGCAATGGCAAATGTGGCATAGACTTGGCTTTCAGCTAGGTAGTGTGTCCAGAGAATTAAAAACTCAAAAAATAATGTCCAGGAGGTAAGTGAGGAAATGTTTTGATGCTTAAGACACTCTTGTGTGTTGGGTGGACATCCCTATGGTGGAGTTTTGACTATGAAATTTTTGGCTTGGGCACTGATGATCTTGGCAGGTTTTACTATTTATTACTTGAACTTGGTGGCAGAAAACCTGCAGTCTGTGTGACTTATGTTCTCATGCCATATCAAACTTCCTTATTTTCTTTTTTTAAATGTGGCTGGTTTGAAATTAATTTTTGTGATGGATAGAAATGCTTATATGAAGCCACTATTAGGCAAATTACCTGTCCTTTAAATTAGTGTAACCCCTCATTCCATCTGATCACTCTACAAACATATGCCTTACCTACATCTGGTTGACTCCTTTTGGCTGATGAACCCTTCTGTCAAAGAGATTTCTTTTTAATCAGACAGACACCATTCTCATTCCAAAATATATCATATTTTGATATTGTGATACCTATTTCAAATGCCATGCTTGAATTAACTTTACTCTTCAACCATAAGTCTGCTCTCTCCCAGGTTTATTTTTGAACAGTACCATCCAGTGCAGCCCATCGTCAGTTTAACTCACTACTGCTACATGATCAAATATACTGTCAAAAGTTAACAGATACTTTGAGAGTTTTTCAATATCAGCTCTGGAAAAGCCCCTCCATATGTATGGCTAGCAATTTATGAGGAAATTTGTTATTTTTTTTTCAGTTAACCTTACTTCCTGACTGGCATGGTCCTGCAAAAGGAAAATTTCTGATTTGGAATCTAACCTCACTGCTTTGAAGAATGTATGCTTTCAAGTGTTTAATTCTTACCATAGGTCAATAATGTCTAAAATAAGAACAGAGTTGAATTCTTTTATCCTACAGAAAGTGGAATCGTACCTCCACCAGACACAGGTTAGATATTAAGTTGCTGGAGTCAAGCCAAGTAAATTAACAATAATTAGACTGTGGAAGTGTGAAGCGTCTGCTACTTTAATCTGTATTGGGAATATTGCTGGGCATATTACTAATAATATGATCAAAATGAACAGACAATTTTTAAAGTATTTCACTAATTTATTTTCATTCCAACATGACCTATGGGAAATCGACTCCTTCCTATTCAATCTAGCCTTCCCTAAACTTTCAGAAGATGGTGCCTCTTCTCTTGATGCACCCATTACTGAAATCTGAAATTGAAGAGGCTTTACACTTTATGAAATCTGGGAAATTACCTGAGTCAGAAGGGTTGTTATCTGAATGTTTTCTGTTTTGGAAGCAACTAACCTTGCCATTTTTGTCCAGTGTTTATTCCTCCCCCATCTCTTTAATGAAACCAGGTGCAATATTGCTTGCTAAATCTTGGGAGGCCACCTTTAAGTTTTGTGCAATTTCCTTAAGTTAATTCTCTCCAACCAGACTAGCTTTATTCACACTACCCAGGCAACAGACAATATGAAATGTCACCCCCAGGCTTCAGCCTTGCACACTCTTTAGATGTTGAAAAGGCGTTAAGTCAAATAAACTGTTCTTTTCCGTGGCAAGTCAGGTATTGCATGGAGTTTGAGGAGGCCTACATCAATATGGTTAAGGCACTTTAGTCATCTACGTCAGGTATTGTTCTCATGAAGTCAGTTATGTCTCAATCTTTTCAAAAAGGAGCAAGGGAAGGCTGCTTACTTTAGTCATTTCTAGTCATGATTAAAACACCTCCATATTCTTGAACTGAACATTCCAAAAAGTTGTGCTTTATGTTGATGATATTATGCTTTTTCTGGATAATGACCCTTCTGATTCCTCATATTTCCTTAAATTATATGACTCTTACATGTCTTTGTCTATTTACAAATCAGTTGGTTCAAGTCAGCTATTCTTTCCTTAACTTGTTCAGTAATCAATCCTGTTCCTCCTTAGCAGTGCCACTTTTAAAGTCTGGTGAATATCTGCAGCCAAAAGTCAGAAGAGAATCTGAGAATTTGCATTTTAAAATACAGGCAGAGTGGTGGCTCTGAGGCTAAGGATCTGTGCTGGTATCTGGAAGGTTTTCAAATCTTGTTAATGCCAGAAGGGATTCTACACTGTTGGGCCCTTGAGTAAGCCCTTCGACTGAAAATTGCTCCAGGGTTGCTTTACAAAGGCTGACCCTGCGCTCTGGCCCCCAAAGGTCATGCAAAAAGATAATTTCCCTTTTGGTTATTAATACAGTGCACCAAATATGAAAATGGCAGTTTGTAATCCAATGTCCAAATAGTTTTTGGTTTGTTTGTTTTATTTTCCATCTCCTTTGTGTTCCCTTGATATCGTTGTGCCTTCCACTCCAAGGCTATCTTTGTTCAAATGAGGCCATGGGCGGGAGTGTGTTGGTAATCATAGCGAAGGTGTTTTATTACTATATCATAAACTAATTTATTGTGGTCTGTTGTGATCAAAATGTCCATTTCACTAATAAATCTGATAGTAAAAATAGAATAAAAAGTACAAATAAAACATAAAATGTATTTAATATTAGTATGAAGTATAATATGTTGGAAAAAGTTTTAGAAACAAATCATTTTTATCTAAAAAAGAAAAGTAAATTGTGTCCGTAATTTTAATTATTATATTTACATTTTAAGGACTGAAGATATTGTAAATATTGTGGATTACATAATAATCAGCTTTGTTGTAAACTTGATTGTTGAAGAAGACTGTAACCATTCACATTAGTTATTATCAAATATTGCTTTTCTTTTTATTTGGATAATATATATATATATATATATACACTCACCTACTCACCTAAAGGATTATTAGGAACACCATACTAATACGGTGTTTGACCCCCTTTCGCCTTCAGAACTGCCTTAATTCTACGTGGCATTGATTCAACAAGGTGCTGAAAGCATTCTTTAGAAATGTTGGCCGATATTGATAGGATAGCATCTTGCAGTTGATGGAGATTTGTGGGATGCACATCCAGGGCACGAAGCTCCCATTCCAACACATCCCAAAGATGCTCTATTGGGTTGAGATCTGGTGACTGTGGGGGCCATTTTAGTACAGTGAACTCGTTGTCATGTTCAAGAAACCAATTCGAAATGATTCGAGCTTTGTAACATGGTGCATTATCCTGCTGGAAGTAGCCATCAGAGGATGGGTACATGGTGGTCATGAAGGGATGGACATGGTCAGAAACAATGCTCAGGTAGCTCGTGGCATTTAAATGATGCCCAATTGGCACTAAGGGGCCTAAAGTGTGCCAAGAAAACATCCCCCACACCATTACACCACCACCACCAGCCTGCACAGTGGTAACAAGGCATGATGGATCCATGTTCTCATTCTGTTTACGCCAAATTCTGACTCTACCATTTGAATGTCTCAACAGAAATCGAGACTCATCAGACCAGGCAACATTTTTCCAGTCTTCAACTGTCCAATTTTGGTGAGCTCGTGCAAATTGTAGCCTCTTTTTCCTATTTGTAGTGGAGATGAGTGGTACCCGGTGGGGTCTTCTGCTGTTGTAGCCCATCCGCCTCAAGGTTGTGTGTGTTGTGACTTCACAAATGCTTTGCTGCATACCTCGGTTGTAACGAGTGGTTATTTCATTCAAAGTTGCTCTTCTATCAGCTTGAATCAGTCGGCCCATTCTCCTCTGACCTCTAGCATCAACAAGGCATTTTCACCCACTGGACTGCCGCATACTGGATGTTTTTCCCTTTTCACACCATTCTTTGTAAACCCTAGAAATGGTTGTGCGTGAAAATCCCAGTAACTGAGCAGATTGTGATTTCTGGCACCAACAACCATGCCACGCTCAAAATTGCTTAAATCACCTTTCTTTCCCATTCTGACATTCAGTTTGGAGTTCAGGAGATTGTCTTGACCAGGACCACACCCCTAAATGCATTGAAGCAACTGCCATGTGATTGGTTGATTAGATAATTGCATTAATGAGAAATTGAACAGGTGTTCCTAATAATCCTTTAGGTGAGTGTATATATATATATATACACTTCTGAATATCCAACAGTGTGCTGATTTTGTTAGAATATTTTAACCAAACCATCCTGTTGTGATGTAAGATTTTGCATATAACTTGATAAATGTTTTGTATGTCTTTATTTATAATTTAGGCAAAGCAATGTAATTTAGTGTTACTTTGGTGAGAGGCATTTGTGTTTGTTCCCCCCCCCCCCCTTTACGACTAAGTCTCTTTGTAATTTTACAACAGGATTTGGGAGATGTGTCTTAAACCAGTTTGGCGAGTGTTTCTCTGCTAAAGTCTTTCAACCCCCCGCAAGGAAGCCAGGATGTTTAACATATGGTTTGGGGGCAGATGTTAAGGTGTTCTATTTCCCCCATTGGTCTGAGGTATGCTATTTGGAATTGGCTTGTCTCAGAGGCCTTTAAGTACCATGGAGGTCCTATTGGTTCTAGGGGTTGGACAGAAAACCTATAAATTTGCTTGCTTTATCTCACTCTCTCTCTCTTACTAACATCTGAAAGAAGCATCTCTTGCTAACCTGTGATGATGAAGACAATACAATGAAGAGCACAGCTCAGCAGCCATATTGAACAGATATGTGGCTGAAAGCTGAGCACCAATGATGCCTTAACTAGAGACATTTTAAATAACTACAAGTCTGTGTGCCACCTGAAACTACACACCACCATTTAATCAGGTTGTATGGTTGCCAATATTCAAATGTATTTGCAGTTTGTCATTATTATTGAATATTATCAGTAATACATTATTTTATGTGTAACTTAACTCCTGCTTGTCTTTTTATTGCATCTAATTGCCTGAGGTTATAGATATAGAAGGGAAGGTGGGGATAAGTTATATACAATAATACCTTATAAACAGTGGTAAGTCTGTGAGATTAGGCATTCTAAGGCTACATCTTAATAATACAATAGGGGAAAATAGAGCAATATAAATATTACTCTACCAAGATAAAACACACCCTAAAATAGTTGCTGAACAAATTCTTGGCAATTGATGAAAGAGGCTGAAATGTTATTCTCCCCTTCCTTTTCTTTCTTTTACTATGGTGCATCGGGTGTCTACTAGGTGCTCTCCTTTGAAACTGTTTTGTAGGAGATGAGCTTTGAGAAATGCTAAATTTAGCTGGGAGTCATCAGCCTTGCATTGAAAAACCCAAATTAAGAGAACTGATTACATTGTTCAGCACTGGGAATATTTTGAAAAAAATTGGTCACACTTTTAGAGATTGCTAATCTGTACAATCATGGGGCAGATGTTTGTGAATTTTTACCATATGGTCATGTTATATAACCAGTCTCCAGTTATAGAGTTAGTATACTAGCAAGGTCATCCTTTCAAAGTGAAATTAATCAAAGATCTAGTAGATGTCATACAAATACAACCTGATAAAAGATTAAAAATAAAGATAAAAAAACTGACGGGAATGAAACTTGCCATAAATAAACAAGTCTACAAACAGTTTCTGTAGAAACCACTTAGGTTTTGTAGCTCAGAAAACATGGTCATAACAATCTAGCTAATTACTGAATGCTAAAATGGATTTGTTTTGGCCATATTTCAAATGTTTTAATTGTAATGATGATAATTATTAGTGTCCTTTATAAATGAACATAAAACATATTTGTGCAGTTCCATTATACATCTCCAGAACTCATAAAATCAGTAGGCATAAAGAATTTTGATTACAATTTTGCAATTAATGATCTTCACCTGCTGCAGGTCATTACCACTGTAGCTGCCTTATGAATGTGCCAAATACCAGTGAGACTAAAGCCTTGCCTGTTTGTGGAAGCCTGATAGTCAGTCATTTCGGTATTTCTATTTAATGTCACTAAGCAATACATAAACTATTGCAATCTAACATGATGTGAAACTCAAAATACACCTATTATTTAGCAGAATATACAGTATAACCAATCTCTGAATGCATTCAGAATTTTTGTGCGCGTGTGTGTATGTAAACATGGTAACTTAAGTACACTTTCACTTAGGTCACCCAAACCTTGCATACAAGTATTATGCACAAAATGTAGATTTCTACCAACTTTTGGGCTATTTCCATTAATCAGAAGAATAACTTTACCTTTTATTCATGAAGCAGCAGAGTCTGATTTATTCAACTTTACTTTTATAATAATTGTTCAATATATCATTAATTTGATTTGATTTGTTGTTAATGGTTCTTTAATGTACATAATATAAAAATGTAATCATTGTCTTGCGCTTTATTCCTCAACTATCCATCCCTATATCTAAGTGTATGAGAAAGTCTAGGGGAGACCACTCCCAATTTTTCAGATTCCCATTAGCGATGTGAGCTGTATCAAATACACCAAAATTAACTGCAAATCATTACAAATTTAATTAACTTGAGTGTATTCATTCTGCAACAATATAATGGTGAATAGAATAAATAAACTATTCCAAATACCATAGCTGCTTTAGCATTGTTACTCTCAGTGCACTACCCAGAGTATTTAAACCCATCGTATGTGTGTGTGTGTGATATCATAGCTGCACAGCAGCTGATCGGAAAGCTGTATGGCAGGTTGTGTCGCGAGCACAGAAGATTATCAGGATACAGTTTCCAACCCTGGAGGACATTTCTAGCACGCACTGCGCTGCCTAAGGAAAGCCACCAGCAATCTGCATGGATTCTACTCAACCCTGTTGCAGTCTATTTGAACTTCTCCAATCCAGCAAACACTTCAGAGCCTTTCCTGCACAGTCCTCAAGGCTCAGAAACAGTTTCATCCCAAGGGCTAAAAACGCTCTCAATCAGTCCATCCAGTGCTCCTGGTAGAACAGCTTGTATTTATAATTACAATTACTTCACTGTAAACTTGCACTACAAATTTAATATTGCACAACCTGGGTCACATCATGAACCATCTGCTCTGTATGTACATGTTTATTGTACTTATGCTTTCATATTGTATATTTTTCATTATTTTTTATTATATTATTGTTATTTGATCATTTTATAGGAAAATAAGTAATTTATCGAGGATTTGCATATTGAATCTCATTGTACCATACAATAAAAATTAAGGAATTCAGTTCAATTCAATAGAAGAGTGTGCATATTTACAGATGATAATAAATGGCTTCTAAGTCGTTTTAGATTTCCAAGAGCTATCCTCTTGGAGCTATGTGCTGTTAGAATACTAGGATGTATACCTGATAACATTTTTATGATGAAATCCATTTAAGTTAACATATTACATTTTGCAGATAAATCATTAACTTCCTTCAAATTATGTATACTGTTAATAATTAAACACGTGAGTGCACGGTGGCACAGCAATAGCAATGAGATGCTGCCCCATCCAGGGATTGTTCCTGCCTCACACTTGATACTTGCTGCGATGGAATAATTAAATGTGTATAATGAAGATTTTTCAATGTTCCATAAAAGTTTTGAAGAATCAGCTGGTTTTACATTTATATACAGAGCTCATTGTGTGGTGATTGGTTAGATGAAGATGTTTAATTCCGGGAGGAGTCAGGGTGGGACAGCAGGCATCTACAGGTGCGTTACATTTCATGCTGACCAGGATTTATGGAGTGGAAGTACATGGAAGTTGGCTTATGCATGGTTTTGAGTATCTACATTTTTTGTGCATTTCCACCTTTGTCCGTACACCATGTTTTAGTGTGAACTATACACACATCGCTATACATGAGGCCCCTAGCCACTTCCAGCATAAACCAGATTATCTCATTTCTAATTTCAACATGCTTCTTAGCAACAACTTGTGTCTAAGGATGTTAAAAAAACTGACACTGCCTTATCCTAACATACCACAAACTTTCTGCATAAACTATACGCTAGAACAACATTTTCTTCCTTAGTTCCAAAAAAAAGAATTGAAAGGGCTTGCTATGGATTTCAGGAATTAGTTCTATAGTACCTCAGAGGAATGCATGTTCTGAGAGTCAGGAGCATTACATTTCTTGGAATCGGCAACACTTATGACATTCACAGAATATATTTCAGCTGTCTTCAAAAAAGCTCACTTGAAGTTCCTATCATTAATGGCTTTCATACGTGCAGAGTGGAATCTGTCCTCACGGGCTATTTACCATCCTTTTACAGCAGCAGCATAGGTCAGGTCAAGACTGCAAGCATACCAGTTGGCGGTGAAGTCAGCTGAGAGTATTACTGAAACATAATTCCTTTCTGCTCAGGACATATATATACAAATACAGTATGTATATATGTGTTGTAAATGATGGAGTACAGACGGGCATCCTAGCTGGTCGATGGCATGATCTCTTGACAAGATTTATGGTGCCATCCCCGATACGTTTGGTGGCAGTGCTCCGCTGGAGGTATCTCAGTTTGGACACCCGCAGGTGTTCATGGGAACTGGGGTCTGGAAGTGCAACCCTGTCACTGTCTGGGTACCACAAGAGGGTGCTTTCAGGGGAGAACTATCCTGGTTCTCAAACAACTCAGAAGTGCTTCCCACAAGTCATGCTGGGTCAGTGGAAGCCATTCCCGCTCCAGCATAAAAGGAGCCAATTGCCTTACCTCGGGGACTCAGAGTCCATATGAAAAAGCAGAAGAAAGAGTTTCATTGATTTTGTATGATAATGGGCTGTGTGTGACACCCACCACTGGTCATAGTGTATATATCTCACATGAAAGGCAAAGTTGTTTGAGGACATTGGCCATCTTACATCTTTTAATCCCTCCTTCATTCTAGAAAATGGTACAGGTACATACAGCACTCACTTCACTGCTCAAAAGCCACACATACTAACAACTACATGAGCATTCCTGAGGTGGGTTTCTTGTATATACTGTCTGATATTTCACTTAATGCACAGCATTGTATTCACTGGGTGTTATTGATTTTTTACTACTATTGCTATGGGAGACATTCTGAAAAAGAATCTCTTTGGTACTGTGTACACATAACAATAAATCTAAACTTAAATACCATTTGTAATTAATCTCATCCTATCAGCAAACAGCTTTATGTTCCTCAAAACAAGACAAAAAAACTGATGTGCACTTAATAATTTAATAGCTTAATCATTGCCTAAATATTTAACAAGGTCAGTATCTTATTTAACCCTCAATGGTTCCTTGGGGTGCGTTCTGCACCCCCTGGCCATTTCTATGGCTACTACCATGTTATTATTAAAATTTCAGCAGTTATCCTCAAGGACATTGTAAGTGCACTCGTTTTTTATACGGTCATGCATAAAATGATAGAAAAAGTGTTAACGTCAATTATCGCTGGCATATTTTCATCGGGGGTGCAATATGCACCCCCAAAAAAACTTAATTTTTGACAGAAGTCTGTGGAGATTCTCAGCTATCCAGGTCATGGTTATCCTAAAAAAGAGTTATGCTGGACTTTGTTTCCATCCAGAGTGCTTTCTCAATTCTAACTGATTGGTTGGCAAAGTTAAAAGAACTGCATTGTAGGTGGATTGGGAGGACAACTGATTCAACTGAACGACCGTCGTTGAACAGAGGCGGTGGCCTTATACATAATCTATCACTGACCTACAATGCAGTTCTTTCAACTTTACCCAGACAGTTCCACAGTCGTTCACGCTGGGAGGATGACTGGTTCAAATAAACGACCGTCGTTGAACAGAGGAGGTGACCTTAGACATAATCTATCACCCACCTACAATGCAGTTCTTTCAACTTTGCCCAGACGGTTCCACAGAATAAACGAGACATTCCTCTGAGCATGATAGCAAAAAACAGAGACAAATTTTCTTCGATCTTTGCATTTGATGGCAACAAAACTTTGGTATCATATGTCCCCAAAAAAGGAAAGTCGGTCATCCTTTTGTCGACAATGCATCACGACAAGGCTGTTGATGGTCTGAAACAAAAACCAGAGATCATCCTTCATTATAATGCTACTAAGAGCGGCGTAGATAACATGGATCATTTGGCCTACATCTACTCTTGCAAATGAAAAATCAACAGGTGGCCAATGGTTCTGTTCTTCAACATGCTTGACACAGCTGCCATTGCCAGTTTCGTGATCTGGATGTGCAATAACCCTGATTGGAACAAGTCATCCAAAGCGATACGTCGTCGCCAGTTCATCGTGAGTCTCGGGGAGTCTCTTGTCGAGCCACTGATTAAAAGACGTTTGGACAATGCAGCCCAGCTCAGAAGACCGATCATGGATGCAATCCAACTTCTAGAGCTGGACTCTGGAGAACTAGAAGCAGGAACTGAGAGACCAGCTAAAATGAAGAAGACACAGGGACGTTGTCACCTGTGCCCGCGTGAGTTTGACAGGAAGACACGCAAATTCTGTGATAAGTGCTCTAAGCCTGCTTGTCCAGCACATTCTGTCAATAAATCAAATGTACTTTGTGACAAATGCATATAACTTTAGACATGTCATTTGCAGAAATCTTAAACGTTTGCATCGCGGCAGTGCATTGCTTACATCGCGGCAGTGAAGGGGTCGGCTAGACGGAATGTGCATTATATGACCAGTCCCCTCCGCTGCCACACTGCCACAACCCCATTAACTGCACTATTTCACTGCATAAGCTGTGTATGCATCATGCACTTACCTAATAAACGCATCTTAACTTTAGTTCATTGAATTTGAGCTTGGTACCATTGAATTATATATACCAACGAATAGGGGTGCAATTTGAACCCCAAGGACCTGGAACGTAACTTTCTAACAAGGACCCATTGAGAGTTAATCAACACAGCAATTATTATAAAACTTTTTAAGTAACTTCCAAATTTTAGAGAGAAACACTCCATTTTAAACAGGATTTTTCCATAACGAACGTCATCCTAAAATGTGCTGTGGCAGAGATACAGTACACTTGATAGCTGAAATCAAAACCAGCCAAGTCTTTAACATTTTTGTTACATCTTTTACACCACATGCTACATAGTGTTTTGTCCCTGTATAATGTGAAAACCTTAGTGACTCTGCAACATTTATTGTATATTTCAGTATTTTACTATTTTTTTAATTTATATTTATGTGCCTACTAGTTCAACAGCTGCCAGCATGACAACAAATACAAAGCAGAGCTTTGGAAATATGGGCATGCTGGATGTGTTTGTTTATTTTCTTTTGTGCTGGTTATTCTTTGTGATATTTACTTATTATTTTTCCTTTGCATTGTATTTTGATGTTCAGCATCTGTGCATGTGCGTACACCCATGTCATTAATAAAAAGTGCTTGTCTGGACTTCAGCTGAAATTGCTGAATAAAAAAAAACAGTGAACTGAGCAAAAGAAACAAAAAAGGAGATTTTTATTTTATTTTAGTCATAGGGCCTGAAGGAAATAACTAGTGCATGAGTTTCGTTCTTATTTCTTTCAGATTGAGTTAGCCTCTCTTCTTGATGCAACCTGTCGTTTTATTTTGATTCCTGGAGGGCATATATCAGTTTATTTTTTGTTACTGCACGTTTCTGAACAATTTTACCGCAGTTTATTTGAAACAGCAGCTCTTCTCTTTCTCTCTCTTTCTCAGTTAGTCTGAGGGCCAGTGAATTTCCAACCGCCACTGTTTTTTCTTAGAGTCGTCTGCTGGACCTCAGATCTGGTGTTTCTGTACTCATGGCCAATTGCTGTGCTTGTGGGCTTTTGTCTTTATATTTGTCCAGAGGTAATTGTTTCCTCTTCCTTTTTTTCCCCAGCTTACCTGCCATGCCTGCCTGCTTCTTTTCACGAGAGAGATAAACACCTGTGTAGAGTCAGCCAGTTTGTCTGGTCCTTGTTGCGGTTTTAAATATAAAGTTATTGTGATTCTGGCTGCAGGAAAGTCCCTATTAGAGACTCTGGTTTTCTCCCAAATGACGTTCTTTTTCCTTTGTAAATTTTGGTTTTGACCCACAATTTCCTTGACAGCTTCCTGGTTTTCCCTCATGCAGTAGTTGCTATTGAAAGATTTTCTGGCAATAACTCCTGCTTTATTTCCTGAAAACAGCTCTGTCTGCCAATTATATAATTTCACTTAAGCCATTCAAAACAATAATGATCCAGCAGAAATCGAGTGAAAATGTGTTTTTTTTTTCTCTTTCTTCTGGCCAAATGACAAAAGAGAAATAAGAAAAGAAGAACTGGAAATACACCTAAAATGGCCAAAAACAATCCGCACTCTACTCCCTCCATTCATGCAGTATTCAGTATTATAGTATACGAGATAATGAATTGATGACAATACACTCATCAAATCAAAACAATGCGCAGATGTAGTAATATCTAATAATAATAATAATCCTAAACAATTGATTAATTCAAAGGAAAAACTCCTCAAATAAATTTTACTAATTTTTAAAACTGTGTAGCATGTCTTAAGCCAGATATAGTATCTTGATTATTTGAAGTTAATGTACTTTTAAGTGTGTAAATTAGTTTTGTTTTGTTGTACAAAACAAAGCACTTTATTTTATTTGCAATGTGTCCTTTAACTACTTTAGTCACAATAGTATTCAATGTGAAAAGGACAGAAAGTGGTGATTGGAGCGGATTTCAATGGACATGTTGGTGAAGGGAACATAGGAGATGAGGAGGTGATGGGTAGGTATGATGTCAAGGAGAGAATTGAAAAAGGTCAGAGAATAGTGGATTTTGCAAAAAGGATGGGCATGGCTGTGGTGAATATGTATTTTAAGAAGAGGGAGGAACATAGGGTGATGTACAAGAGTGGAGGATGATGCAGACAGGTAGATTATATCCTATGCAGAAGAGTCGATTTGAAGGAAATTAAAGACTGCAAAGTAGTGGCAGGGGAAAGTGTAGTTAGACAGCATAGGATGGTGGTCTGCAGGATGACGTTGGAGATCAAGAAGAGGAGGAGAGTGAGGACAGAGCCAAGGATCAAATGGTGGAAGTTGAAAAAGGAAGACTACAAGGTTGAATTTAGGGAGGAGATAAGACAGACACTGAGTGGCAGTAAAGAGTTACCAGACACCTGGGCAACTACAGTGGAAGTAGTAAGGGTGACAGCAAGAAGGGTGCTTGGCGTGACATCTGGACAGAGGAAGGAGAAAAAGGAAACAAGGTGGTGGAATGGGGAAGTACAGGAGAGTTTACAGAGGAATAGGATGCAAAGAAGAAGTGGGATAGTCAGAGAGATGTAGAAAGTAGACAAGAGTACAAGGTGATATGGCGCAAGGTAAAGAGAGAGGTGGAGAAAGCTAAAGAAAAGGTGTATGATGAGTTGTATGAGAGGTTGGATACTAAGGAGGGAGAAAAGGACCTGTACCGATTGGCTAAACGAGGAAGGTGTGTTGAGCAGATGGAAAGAGTACTTTAAGAGGCTGATGAATGAAGAGAATGATAGAGAGATAAGGTTGGATGATTTGGAGATAGTGAATCAGGAAGTATAACAGATTAGCAAGGATGAAGTAAGGACAGCTATGAAGAGGATGAAGAATGGAACAACCGTAGGTCCAGATGACATACGTATGGAAGCATGGAGGTGTTTAGGAAAGATGGCAGTGGAGTTTTTAACCAGATTGTTTAATGGAATCTTGGAAAGTGAGAAGATGCCTGAGGAATGGTGATGAAGTGTACTGGTACTGATTTTTAAGAATAAGGGGGATGTGCAGAGCTGTAGTAACTACAGGGGGATAAAACTGATGAGCCACAGCATGACATTATTGGAAAGAGTAATGGAAGCTAGGTTAAGAAGTGAGGTGATGATTAGTGAGCAGCAGTATGGTTTCATTCCAAAAATGAGCACCACAGATGAAATCTTAGGCTCTAATGGTTTTGATGGAGCAGTATACAGAAGGCCAGAAGGATTTACATTGTGTCTTTGTGGACAAGAGGAGTTCTGGTATTGTATGAGGAAGTTGGGAGTGGCAGAGAAGTATGAAGGAGTGGTGCAGGATATAAATGAGGGAAGAATGACGGATGCATTCCCCCAGAGGTGGGATAATAATAATAATAATTCTTTGCACTTATATAGCGCTTTTCTCACTACTCATTACATAAGGGATCAGCTCTGAGCCCTTTCTTATTTGCAATGTTGATGGACAGATTGACAGACGAGATTAGACAGGAGTCCCCGTGGACTATGATATTTGCAGATGACATCGTGATCTGTAGCGAGAGTAGGGAGGAGGTTGAAGAGACCCTGGAGAGGTGGAGCTGTATTCTAGAGAGGAGAGGAATGAAGATCAGTAGGAACAAGACAGAATACATGTGTGTAAATGAGAGGAAGGTCAGTGGAATCGTAAGGATTCAGGGAGTACAGCTGGCGAATGTGGAGGAGTTTAAATATTTGGGATCAACTGTACAGAGTAACGGGGATTGTGGAAGAGAGATGAAAAAGAGAGTGCAGGCAGGGTGGAATGGGTGGTGAAGTGTATCAGGAGTAATTTGTGACAGACGGTTAGTAGCAAGAGTGAAAGGGAAGGACTACAGGATGGTAGTGAGACCAGCTATGTTATATGGGTTGGAGATGGTGGCACTGACCAGAAAGCAGGAGACAGAGCTGAAGGTGGCAGAGTTAAAGATGCTAAGATTTTCATTGGGTGTGATGACAATGGACAGGATTAGGAATATGTACATTAGAGGGTCAGCTCAGGTTGGAAGGTTGGGAGACAAAGTCAGAGAGGCGAGATTGCATTACTTTGGACATGTGCAGTGGAGAGATGCTGGGCATATTGGGAGAAGGATGTTAACGATAGAGCTGCCAGGCAAGAGGAAAAGAGGAAGGCCTAAGAGAAGGTTTATGGATGTGGTGGGAGAGGACATGCAAGTGATGGGTGTAACACAGTAAGATGTAGAGGACAGAAATATATGGGAAAAGATGATCCGCTGTGGCAACCCCTAATGGGAGCAGCCTAAAGAAAAAGGTTTTAATATGAACATTATATGTCAGGTGAGGACTTGTGTGTTCATTAGGCTTTATCGGGGTGAAAACTGAAAATCTTTTTTCACGTTTTGTGTCAGGACAGCATGATGGTGCAGTGATTGTGCTTCTGCCTTGCAGTAAGGAGACCAGTGTTTGTGTCACGGGTCCTTCCTATATGGAGCTGGCTTATTCTCTAGCTGAGGGTTTCGTCCCACAGTTCAAAGACATTCAGGTTAGTCAGATTGGTAATGCTAAATTGGCCCGTGTGTGTGTTTGCCCTGCAATGGACTGGTGCCCTGTCCAGGATTTGTTCCTGCCTTGTGCCCTCTGCTAGCTGGGATAGGCTCCTGTGACCCAGGTCTGGACTGAGTGGGTTAGAAAATGACATTTTGTATCAATGATTATTGTAATTTTATTCACTTATCCAAGTAAAAAAGAAACAAAAACAATATTTTTTTTTACACCAGCCGGGTCACTGTTATTTTATATTTGTGACAGAGGAGGTACACAGAATTGTGCTCAGTAATTGAAGTAGGATATATTGTCAAGAATATTTTGCAAAACATTGAAACATTATTTAAGGAACAGAACCAAAACCCAGGTTTAGAAAAACACAATTAAAACTAGGTATGAACAAGAATGATTATTTTTAAGCATAGGGTAACACCTAAACCTATTTCAGGAATATAATCAGATTTCAAAAACTGTTTGATGCAGTTACTGCTGCCCAGGTAATAAGTGTCATCCATGAGGAGAAGCAGTTGGTCACAAAGAAAAATGAGCTGGTGTTCAAAACCGGTAGGCTGAGCAGATAAATAGGTGTTGCTGCAAGAACAAGACAGCAGATAGGCAGCTAATTTTAGATGGGATGGGGCAGTTGCACAGACAGATGAAAAGAGTTCACTCTCCAGTTAAGAAAAGAACTAGGATCACAATCACTTAAGACTGGAGTTACCTATTTAAAAAGAAAGGAAAAGGTGGAGAGAGCTGATGACAGATGTATTAAATGTATTAAACTTGTATTAAAAAACAAACATAATGTACAGACAGGACAGATAAAGCAAAAAACACAAAATTTTCACTACTTGCCAATTTGAAACAACTAAAGAACATTGAGAAAGAGCTCATAAGAAGCGTCATGGCTGGGTTGGTCAACTAGAGTAATACCACCAGAGAAAATGGACCACTTAGTGAGAGTGGACAATCACTATGAACCAAATAGGTGTAACGTAGCTCTAGAAGAAATGGATTGGATTGTGTGACATAAATGAAAAATGCAATTACCTCTGAAGGTTACAGATGGCCCTATGAAAACAAGCTCAGAGGAGGGAGCTGGTGGAGGGTTCTGCTAAGAAGCTTTTGGGCATCACTGCTCGTCTGCATCTTCTGCATAGATACATTAAATAACTTAACACAAAGCAGTTATAAAAAGACTATTACATTTATTAATCTTAATTTTTGTAAGATTATGATCATTGCAAATGTATGTTCTATTAGTTGTAGGCATTTTAGACATTTACATTTTTAAAGTTGTGGATATTCTCTTACAACAAATTTGCCACATAAACACTATGAGATTTATTTCTGTATTTACAGCAGTCATGTGATGTCATTTTATAACGCACTTAGTCCAGTCCTATCCCAGCTAGCATAGGGTGCAAGGGCAGGAACAAAACCCTGGACATTGCGGCAGTCCATTACAGGGTGAACACACACACACCGCAAGCACACACTAGGGCCAATTTGGCATCACCAGTTCACCTAACCTGCATGTCTTTGGACAGTGGGAGGAAACCAGAGCACCTCGAGAACACCCACACAAACATGGGGAGAACATGCAAACTCCACACAAGGACGACCTGGGATGTGAAAAACAACATTTATTTATGTAGCACATTTTCATACAAACAATGTAGCTCAATGTGCTTTACGTGATGTCAAAGAGAATGTTACAAGAAAAGAAAAAATAAATCAGATTAGGTAAGAATATTAATAAATAACAAAGAAAAAATAAATCTGTATAATCTTATAAAAGAGATATATAATTAGTAGAATGGTAGGATCCTCATATATAATATGATGTAAGTCTCTAAAGATGATTCCAGTGATAAGGTCAGATGGCTGGGAGGCAAGAAAAAGTAAAAAAGAAAACTGCAGTTGAGCTGGAAAAAGAAAAAAAACAAAATCTACAAGCCAAAAGACCACTCAGTCCCCACTGGGCATTATACCGAACAAAAGTATTCTTAAGTCATTCCTCATTGTTTTCATGCTTTGTTTGAGAAGATTTGTTGCAGTCAGTCTCGTGGACAGCCAGAGCACCCGCTTTCGGTCCAGCATCACTGGTGGCTGCTCAGTGCCTTGATCAGGGGCTTGTGGTGGCACAACACACTACCACAGAAGAACCTGAGACGAAAAGTAGAGATTAGTAAAGATTGTAAATCCCTGAAAGATATGATAATTCTATGTCTATATAAGAGTACTAAACTAGTAGTCAAAATGTAGCTATGAAAAAAGCCAAATTAAAATAATGGGATTCTAGCAGTTTTTTTTTAAATGTTCCACGGTGTTAGCCTGGTGTACCCTTGTCTCTTTACTACGAGGCAGCAGTGCTACCACTGCACCACTGTGCTACCCTTTTTTTACAGTAGTATTGTTCTAAACATAACCTCATGGAATAGAGAAGTTATTCAAGTAGTCTACAGTTAACTGATACAAATGTGTACCTCCTGTTGGTTTTACACTGTTCATTCCCAAAGCAAAGTCTTGCAAAGTCTCTTTCAGCAAGCTTTGCTCGTTCATTTTAGCAAAAAAAAAATTTACTGATTTGCATTCAATATGTCTGTCTCAGTTGAATCAATAACTCAACACATTTTTTTTTTTTAATTTTAATTCAGTTAATGGAACTGAATCAAACTAATCAAGGAATTAAGATAAAATGAAAGTCTAAATGCAGCATAATTAACTTGGCGCAGCTGCATTTTGTCATTATCTAAAAAGTTAGGAATTAATGCTTTAAAAATGAAAGGGGGTCTTTAATTAATATCTTGAAGTTAATATTGATACTATAGCTATGGAAAGAACTAGGCTGCTGTCAGTGTTAAAACATACAGAATGATGTTATTTTATTTACCTTTGGAGAAATAAGCAGAACATTGCTAGATTGCTTACAACTCCCCAGTGAATTTGGCCAGCAAAACATTTTCTCACCATGTTTACAAATATGGCATGGCAGACCAGCATCCTTTTTTTAATCTAATAGCACACAGACAAGATCCTTAAGAATAAACAATGAAGGTGCACAATATGTATAACACCAGACTGTTTACCTGTTTATAATAAGATAGCTGTTTAGAATCCGGCATTACACCAAACTTTTTTTTGTTTTCTCAAACTATCTTTCTTAAACTTTGTGAGAAAATTAAAATAACAACTAAAAAAACAGTATATTTTAAAGAATTGTGGTTTTAATATCCATTGAGTACATTTATAATTTGTTAATTATATCTCCTAAAACAAGTCTTATTCATTAATGATGCATTCGGAATAATGCAATATTAACAGATGTTGAGTTTCACTACAGTACTTCTTTTAAATTATAAATAGTTTTGCTTACTATTTAGTGGAAGCATCTGTTGCCTTAAGCGCACTTTGTATATAATGCCAGTAAATACTTTTTGCTTCAGGTTAAAGCACAGATTTATCCTGATTTATTGTGTTAGCAGCACTATTTAATTGCTAATATTTTTTATATACGTCCCTCATCACCAAATATCATTGTATCTTGTGAGAACCATTAAAACTGTTCTTACTCAACCATAAAAGCATTAAAAAGAAACTGATATTTTACTTGGGGTTCAAAAAAATCAATGCATAATTGGAAGGGTCTGTCAAGCTTTGCAATCATTGCAAGAAATTTGCACCTCTCTTGAGGTTACTGTTGAATAACTCCCATTTGCAATATTCTTTATGATTTTATATAATCTAGTCAGTTGAATCACTTGGCTTGCATGATGAGCTAAAGCAGTTCATTTCAGTTTCAGTTTATTATGAGTTTGCTCTAGTCGTATGTACTGTAAGCTTTATCTAGCCACAGTGTTGTACCAAAGCTCTCCACGTCTCCAATGAGACTCTTTTACAGAAGTGCACTCTTTTACTTCCACTGGAAGGAAGGAATGGTAGATCAGTAAGGTCTTTAGTCCTTACCTATTATGATGGATGGCCGGGGATGCTGCCCGTACGGGACACCCTTTATAAGAGAAGACCGGGGGAATGGGCGTACTACCAGGAGTACCTTCCCCGGGACACGAGAGGGCAGCCACACGGGTTTACATCAGGGCTACGGATTTGGAACTCCAAAGCTCAACCCGCTTGGGGTCCATGGTCATCACCAGGAGGCACCTGGACAGCTCCAGAGTCTGGGCCAGAAGAGGTGCGGGGTTCTTATACAGCAATTCCACCACACCTGGAAGTGCTGCCAGAGGTTAATCATGAGACTGTCACTATAAAGGAGGCTGCCTCACTCAATTCAGGAGCCACAGTCAGGAGGAGGAGGATGAAGCTTGGGAAGAGAGGAGTAGAGGTGGCGAAAGGGAAGATTGTTTTGTTATTGGAGCACTGTGTTGTGTGCGGGACAGTTTAAAGAAATAAACGTCTGTGTTCTGGACATTCTGGGTTTGTGTTTTTGTCTGTAGCCGGGCTATCTTCTACAGTATATCACAGTTAATATTACAGATAATATGGTAAAATAGTATTGCATACATACTGAACATGAAACCACAGCCCACAGTGACAATTATATGATTCAGAAATCAGAAATGTCCCCAATTTTCACTCTGCTGGTTAGATACATTCATTTTGTTCTTCATGAACACCTTTTTTAAATGATGTTGATTTTTAAAATGGAAGCCCAAAACTGTTTGTAGGATTACCTTTTTTGAAATGAATTTATACATTTAGGATGAAAAGATACAGGAAATAAATATTCTTCTGAAGAATGATTGTGGTCCAAAAAGAATGGTAAAGTCAGTCAGTCATTGTTTAAACCACTGAACAGGGTTACAGGGGTCTGCTGGAGCCAATCCCAGCTAACACAGGTCTTAGGTGGGAACAGACCCTGGAAAGGGTGCCAGTCCATTGCAGGGCAAACACACACATGCACACAGGAAATCAGAATATTTTGAAAACTCCACAGATATTGTTCCAACATGCATTTATCTATGTCCTGTTGTTTTCTTCTTTTTATAAATAAGCACTCAGCTAATGGGCCTGAATAGTGATAATTCCATGCCAGACCAGGAGGTGGCCAGGTGCACTGAATTTCTCTCACAATCCTCTGCAGACCATTCACGGGAAATTCCACTTGGTACCAGCACCCATGATGATGTTACTTCCAGTTCTGGGGCCTATGATGATGTCACTTTCAGTCCTGGTGTCCATGATGATGTCACTTCTGGTCCTAGCACCCATGATGACGTCTCTTCCGATCTCAACATTTAAATTCACCATCTTTATCCCTATGAGACAGCTCTGATACAAAGTGTGTATTTCTTATGATGTGTGGTCCTGAATGTGACTTGGTAATGTACAGCAAATACACCATTATAAGTACATCACGGGCAATAACGCTACTCGGGTTTTCAAGTATGAAGCACCAGGTGTATCAGAAATATATTTATCAAACTAATCCTGAAGGTGTGGTCAGAAACAAACCCCAGAAACGGATCAATATAACATATGCAGAGTAAGAGATGGGTTACAGTCAGTTAGGAAACTGATGAATTTTACCATGTTACAGACGTGTAATGACAAGCAATGACCCAGTTCTCAGTGAACACTAGAAGCGGTGGCTGAAGGAAGCTAGGACTGCAAATACTGGAGGACTGAAAAAATCATTGCATGATTGGACGCTCTCCTCCTCCTGTTATTTGCTGATACACAAAAGAGAACATAAAAAAGCTGCATAAACCCATGCATCCATCTGAAGATCAGTAATAAAGGTTGTTGGTGATGTATTTAGGGTTTATGTACATAATAATGTATCTACAATGTGTTTAATTATGAGTAATAAATGATAGTGTTACAAGTTTTAAAGTAAATTTTTATAAAGAAAATTCTTTACAGGGAATAAATTATATACCTGGATTTCACAAGCAGTAAAACACCTCTATTTTTACCTGCTCTTCTTCCTTTTTAAGCTAGGCACATTTTAATTTTTCTCATAATGGTTAAGTTGGACTCGGAAATAAATGCAAATATTTAGCATCTTATGCAAGACTTACATAAATCACATTTTCTAGAGAAATTTGGTTAGATTGTTTTCAACAAATCAAGCAACATATCTCTTGCATATCTCTTAATCTCTTAATTTCTGATGGTCCCTTTGGCACAGAAAGAGTATGAGGTCTCAAAAGGTTAGGAGGAACTCCTTTGCTCTTAGACAACGTATGTCTTGTGGGAAGAGGTTGTTGAGCACAGCTCCCAGAAGGAGTTTCACATATGAAGGTTTCTTAAATGCAAAGTGGATATCTAAAATCATAACCTTGGGGGAATATCTCTACTGTCAAGACATTGAACTGTAATCTCTATATAAATGTTGAAATGCCTTATGCCATGCATAATATATAGGAACTGCAAAACTGAAAAGCAATCATTGGTACCGAGGCAAAACCCCAATGGGACATACAATGACAAAACTCATTTCACATACTATAGAACAAAAGAATGTAAAATGGCATCACTGTCAGATTTCTTTAATAGTCCTTAGCTTCAGTTCTGAGCTTGAAAGAGTAAAAGTCAAGAACAACTTTTCTGACATATAATACACTGTGAGTGGCATATTTATAGAAAATCAAAGCCATAAAAATCATATTTAACATATGAGTTCATGGTACCTAAGTATGTTGGCCATTTGCCGCATAATGGTAAGATTGGATTTAATTTTTTTTTTTTTGGAAAATTTACTCATTTTCTGTCTCTGACTTAACTGATATTACCTTTTTCCATTTACAGAGCCAGAGCTAAGAGAACCTACTAGATATATGATCACAGTCCATGCTGCCTCTTTCAGCAACATGCCCAGGACCCAAAGTAATGCAATAGTGGGATGTGTATAGCAGATTAAGATACTTAAAGACTGTTCTGGTCTCTTCTGTGAAATTCCAGAAAGTCAGGTGTGAGTAAGAAAAGAGAAGTCTTGTCCAGAAACACTGGGTGGGACAAAAAAACAAGTCCTGTTGGCCACATTCCTGAAGTTATTTAAAAGACTAACCAAGAAAATCAATTTATGTTCACACCAGAAATGTAAAATCTACAAACTCCTACAGAGAAGCAGCTTTTGGGGTTTTAAGATATCCATATAGAATCATCTAAAAGGATATTATTTTGGACTACATGAAACACATAAAAAGAAAAAAGTGTAAATTTTGTTTTCATCGGTCTTGTAGACTTGTTAATAATTTCTTTGGTAATCTAACAATATTATTAACTATTTCTTATTTATAAAGCTTCATGATTCCTGTTGCTGAGTAATTGACATTATAAAGCAGAAGAAAAATAATGTATTTAAACTTCTAGTATAATGTAGATAATATATTGGTTCTGCATATGCTTACCATTATTTTATTTTCATATTATGAACAGAGTACAACCATATTGTTAGTTCTGGGATCACTTCAGTTATTTTAATCAATATCTATGTTTAACATCAGCTTACACATCACTTTAAACAAACCATATTAAATGTGTAAACACTTCATTATAATAGCCTTTCTCCCTAAACGTCTTTATCTATCATTTTTATTATCCTTTTTAAATATGTGATTATGTGAGTATGCTACAAATAGCAGCAGAAAACAAATGGCATTCTTATCAATTCTGCCTTACAGCAGCTAATGACACAGATATTTATAACATTGTGGAGACTGTAATATGCTAGCAACAATACTTGGCTAAAGGGCTTGGGAATAATGATTTTTTACACTATGTATTGGTATTGTAGGCCTTAATTGTAGTTATGAAGCAGATTTCATAGTTAGGAGAATACTGGGTTATCTCAGTAGTGTGATGGAAAGATTCACATAATATTGGAAAGAGAGAGATAGAAAAGAAGCACTCAGAAGCTGATGCTGGTAACAAAATTTTGTATAGCATGTCCTGTTGAATTGATAGTTTATGCAATAAAGGCAAGTGGGCTACAGTTAAAGGCACTGGAAACCCCTTTTGCCTTTACCTTTTAGTTGCAACAAGGAAGATGCACTGTTTTCTACAGACCTGAATATGGGGCAGACTGAGTTTAATATTTTCCATTGTTTCTGTAAATGTAAATCAGTCAGCAATAATTTTGTTTTTGAAGCTTTATGTTTCCAAGACGATAAATTAGAGATTGAAGATTGTGTTACCTTCTATAATAGTTTTATTTATGAAACTGTCACTGGAAAAACAAATAAACTTTTTTTTTTCATTTGTTAAGGTTCAAATAGTGTATGAAAATACCACAATGAGGTCTAGACAGAAAAAAAATTAAATTAGAATATATTTTTTACTGTATTAAATTAGTAGGTCAGCATAGAAATCTTATGAGACAGAGGAGCTGTAGAGTACATTTTCTAGATGAGGATTGGGATGATCATGACTTCCAAATCTATCTTATACACATATTAACGATTTACAAGCCTTGTATTGTGAGGGCAATGTTTTGTTACAGAAATGCACATTCCTGATATCATAGAATTAACAAACAAAACATAATTTTGCACTTTGCAAAGAATTAACAATAAAAATATTTTACAACTTACACTATTCTACCCCATGATTCACAAAAAATGTTCTTCCATGAAAAAACCAAATGATAATGATTTTAAAATTGTTCTAATCCACCTTAATTAAAGGATAAGTGTATGTGTTCATCTGGTTATGTCTTTGTCATTCTAATCAAAAATAATAACTTGCTTTTACAAGTCCCATACCAAATGGCACTTAACAGAGACATGCATTGCATGGTGCAGTGCAAATGATAATGCTGAGGACTACATTAATTACTTAGTTTTCAAAGTATCTTAGACAGGAAGCACAGTTAATTACCTACAAAGCTTGACTCCAGCCTGCACAGATAAAGGAGCACCCTCTATGGACTAAGTCAAAGGGTGGACAAAGTTGTGGAGCAGTGGAACAGTTTGAAAAGCATTTTACATGCACCGCAGGAGAAGTTCATTCCAAAATTTAGACACCGCAAGAACTAAAGGCATTTGGAAAGAAATGTGGCAGAAAATGTGAAAGGTAACCCTAGGGGATTCTTTCAATCTTTTAGTAATAAAGGAATGGTCAAGTAGGAAATGAAGTGTATTAGAAATGGCAATGGCAGATAGTGAAATAGCAAGAGCAGTACTCTAAATTCTCATTTTTGTGACATCTTCATACTGCATATGAACAAGTCAATAACCACCCAGCAGTCATTGGGACCATTAAGGATGTACTCCATGATTTAGAGATACTGTAGCAGAAAGATCATTTTTGCTTGGATTAAAAAGCTTGAATTCAAACAATTCCGTGTAACCAGATAACATTTATCCTAGAGTACTTAAGAATGTTAGTGAGTGTATATGTAAATCTTTCACACATATTTAACAAACATTACTGCATATGTGAAAAATCATACATATTAGAAGCTACTAAATTTTGCGCTATTATAAAGAAAAGGGTAGCCAAACATATCCAAATCACTATTGGCCAGTAAGTTAATATGCATTATGGGTAACCTAAATTGAAGCAATTCTAAGTAAAAGACTGATCCACATGTAGTGTATTAGTCAATATGCATTTAAACAGAACAGACTGTGTCTCAATAATTTGCTGGAATTCAATGAAGAAACAACAAAACAAAATGATCAGAGAGGTGACATTATATCTTAATTTTCAGAAAATGTTTCATAAGATCTCACAAGACAAACTTTCAAAAGGCTAGCTGAAGGCTCTGTATGAAAATGATTGCAAAATTAGCGCAACTCAGGAAGAAAAGGGTTATAATGGGAGGAACATTTTTCTGAATTATGTGATGATAAAAATGGCATCCCTTAGGGATTATTACTGGGGTTACTGATCTTTTTAATATGCATACATTATGTTAACACTAGAATTACCAAAGCCTACGAAAAAACAAATTTTTTTCACTTTTGTTCTCTCTGTCACAATCACAATACATACCACCGCCCCCGTTATCCGACGCTGTTAGTTTTTATTTGAAACTGCAAATAACTGTAGATGTGAGTGGTGTTTTGAGACAATGGAACTTGAGATTCTTTGATCTGGAGGGTGTCAGAGGTGCCAGGGGCAACGACCCGGCCGCCATAAAGGACCGGAAGAGGGTGTGTGCCCGCCTTGGATCACGTGGGGGCCGCCACCCTGGTTGCTTTGGGGGCCACGGGTTGAGGGCATGTAAGCCCAAGCCTGTAGGGGCCCGTGGTCACCGCCAGGGGGTGCCCCAATGCCTTGGGAACCCTGGACCCCAGTACTTCCGCCACACCAGGAAGTGCTGGGGGGAAGAGAAACAGGGACACCCGGAATGCTTCCGGGAGTACTGCCGGCACTTCCGCCACACAGGGGCGTGTCGGTGGGTGATTGCCGGGGAGCATCTGGAGCATATCCGGGTGAGGATAAAAGGGGCTGAAGAGTGGAGGCATTGTTTGTTGGCCAGGACTTTGGAGACTTGGGGTTTGTGTGACACTTAAGGACTGTGTAAATAATAGTTGTAAATAAACGTGTGGTGGTGACTTTGCAACATGTCTGCCTGTCTGTGTCTGGGTCACGTTCACAAGGGATAAAAGCTGACACACAAACGCTGCTGTATCCTGCCTTTCTGGTATGTCATTGTCACTTGAATTTTTTCTATTCAGTTTTATTGAGTGTTCCTGCTTACACTGAATTAGTTTGCACCTTATGGCCCATGATGTCAAAGCCATATCGACAAAAAGCAGAGACATAGGTATATATGATATTTGGAACAATTCATTTTATGACCTGTATAGTACATTTTGGAAAACGTTGTGGCACTGATGCAACATTATTCATATTACTGTATTTCTATTCATTTGCATGCCTTCTTGTGGTTGTAATCTGCGACCGTGCATTTTTTTTTCTGATCTTTTCCAGTCTCCACATTTTAGTGCATGGAGGTATTTTTTTTGTACTCCAGGACATGCAGAGGAAAGAATAGTACAGAGAGGCCAGTTCTGCGCTATACACAATCATTAAATTCAAATGTTAACAGTTAACAGTTCCCACACAACCAAGGACTGTCCTTTCTGAACCTGTTACAATGTACACACTTCTCTCTATGCTGTGGTTTCTATTACATTGAAGGGGCACCTGACAGTGACTGAGTTTGCTTTCCTTGGGGAAGCGGCGGTCTTGGAACAGAAGTTTGTCGATGTTGCATCATCCTTTAGTTTTTCCATCACCTTTTCATGTAAGAAGTATAATACAATACAATAGTTTATTTTTGTATAGCCCAAAATCACACAATGGGCTTTAACAGGCCCTGCCTCTTTACAGCCCCCCAGCCTTGACTCTCTAAGAAGACAAGGAAAAACTCCCAAAAAAAACCCAGTAGGGAAAAAATGGAAGAAACCTTGGGAAAGGCAGTTCAAAGAGAGACCCCTTTCCAGAAGTGACAATGAAGTTCCTCTGCAAGGTGTGCAAAGAACACATTTCTTTTATCAGTGGACCCATGGATGTCTTGCACAGTACATGTGCGTTGATCGCCGCCAGGTGAAGCTTATTGTAGCACAAGCAACCAACCACCTGCGTGCTCCTGATCGCACTGAATAAGCTCACACCTTCTGGTGCATGATGTCAACGCAGCACCGGGGAAAAAAAGAAAGAGACAAATATATGTGACATTCTGAAGAAATCATTATATGATCTGAATAGTACCAACCAGAAAACATCATCGCAGAATTGTACTAGAAACAGAAGTGAAAAATCAGGAACTGGGAAATTTAAATAGCACTGCTACACACATGCATCCTATTTGAGATTATTCACCAATTTGGATGACATCAATGGCATAATTGACAGTGCTCTCTAGAGACATGGACACTATGCTGTGACCTGAGACGAAGACTGGACTCCTTCGGTACTGTTTCTCTTTGGAGAATCCTTGGGTACCGCTGGTTTGACTTTGTGTCTAATGAGCAGCTGCTCATGGAGTCCCAAATGAGGCACATTACCTGCATTGTGAGGGAGTGTCAGTTAAGGCACTACGAACATGTGGCGCTATTCCCCAAGGGTGATCCAGCCCATAGGGTTCACAATGTTGAGGACCTGTGTAGCTGGGCCTGGCCAATATGAAGCCTACATAAAATCTGGCTGTTGCAGATAGCTTGTCATTTCTGGAGGGTGGGACTGGCCCATGTGTCTGCCTGGGAGGTTGACAACCAGGATCCCTAGTTGTTTCGTTGTACCAGTGTATGCTCCCCAACCTGGCCTAACCTGACCTGATTCTAGCAAACATTGTTACATTATGGTGATGGCATCACAAAATGATAGTACCCAAGAAAAACAATATGGTGATGAAAATGATACAAAATAATTTTTAATATTTTTTAACTTAATGGGATGTTATAAGACATTTTTCTTTAATATTTCTGTCACTATATCTGGACAATACTGTTATGAGTTTCATTCACATGTGCATGCTAAGTTTGGCACACAGGGGCTCAGCATTTAGAATTGCTAGCCAAGCATAGACTAGATAGCCAAAGACAACTGGAGGATTGTATAGTCAGCCTAAACACAGAATAGTGTATTTCTGTCCTTTGTCAGCTCAAAATCTTCTTTCCTTGTTGGGAGAATAAGAACTGCAGTGTGAGCATGGTCCTATTCTTGTTGGAGGTGGGGTTACGTCTTTCCTGCCCTTGTGTGGAAACCAGAGAAGACCAGCAGGTGAAGCAGACATTATTTAAAGGTTTGGACAACAGCCAGACCCTTTGAAGCACGTGTCGGCAAAGTTCCGAAAAACCTCCCAGCGTGGGGACGAAAAATGGCAGACTGTGTTGATCCAGATTCCCACCTGGATAAAGTCTGTCATATGCTTCCCGTCTGTAACCGCATCAACCGTCAGTAAACGTAAGCTAAAGTATATGTTTCTCATGTGATTCTTGTACCGCCGTAATCACGATGGGAGGGATATCGCCTTTTCTGTTATATTACTATATTGTTTAGTTACTTAATATGCCACAATTTCAAAAGAACACATTTCCGGAGAGCTAATGCCTCCTAAGGAAACATAGGAATTCAAAATTAAAAAGGGATTTAACAATAAAAACTGTTTAAAAAATGTCAAACACTTGAAATCATAACAGGCCTTATCACATGCCTTGTCAATATGTAGCTAATCTGTAGCAGCTGTCAACACCAAGCACTCCCCACCTAGCAGACTAAGGTGAGCAACTTCCCAGAGTAAAGCACTGCAGCATTTTGCACCATTAAAGTAAACTATTACAATCATGCTTTCATGTAGCATATTCAGACACTGTATATCTTTTATGGTATACTGCAATATAACCACTTTTCTGCCCAAAGACAAGAAGAGTTCCAGTCGATAATATGTTTGTCATACCAAAAACAAGTCAAAACCATAAAGACTAAATCTATATAAGAAAGCCTAATTGTAAACCAGAAATCAAAGTCAGTTAGAGAAAGGGTCGACAACCAGAAAGCTGATAAAGAATATGCATTTTGTTTAATAGACAGTTTATCTCAAACATGAATGCTGAATGAATATTTGCACATGACTTGCCCTGATGATGCAAGGCATGGCATCATGCTACACAACTTCCATGCCTTCTGGGAGCCTCATACCAGTAACAGGAATAATAATATAGTGGTGCCTGGCTGTATAAAAAAAAAATGACACTGAGGCACTGTAAATAAATAATCATTACTTTCAGTAAACATACAACTGTGAAGGAACCTCACAGAAAGGTGCTAGGGAAAAAGCAGCCCAAATTCCCACATAATATATTGTTCTAAAAATGTTTTAAGAGAGAAAAAATAATCTCAAAGTGCACAAATAATAACAGGCACAAGTCATACTGATTTCATAGATTTTCTAATTAATTTTGCAAGGTATTTTTAAAAAAAAATATTTTTTGGATAATTCCTTCAGATTTACAATAATTTGGAACTGAACAGAATAGTAAAAAGCGAGTTGTTTCAAGACCCCTATATGTCACAAGCTTCACTGGCTATTAAATTAGTGGATTATTGCAATCTGTATAGTGCTGTATGTGAAAAATCTTAAAACGTTCAGATGTCAAAGGTACAGTAAAGCATACATAAATCTAAATTTATGTGGAAACATTCAGTGTTATTCAGGACACTGGATTAGATTATTCTAATTTGTTTTATTGATATTTCTTTGAATTTAGTTATATGCAATGAAATAATACATTAGTGAATTATTTAATTATGCTTAGACTCCACAAGAGCAATAGACTTGAAAATACTTTGAAGAAATATTAAAATTGACAAATTAAAGTTGTAACTGTGCAAGAAATCATTGACTGTTAAATTGTTTATTGAAGGATGTTCCCATTTGGGGGTTGGCCCAGATATGTTTAAATGACTCCACTCATTAGTCTGGCTGTGGTCTAGCTTTGAATCCCAATATAATTTAAATTTGAGAGTTTTTAGGGAAAAGTAATTATTTTGCTTTTATCAACTGGGAGGGTGTGGTGGGTGTTTGGGTATTAAAAGCTATGCTGCATCTCGAAATGGCAAAGAGTTACTGATTCACTCATCAGATTTTCTTTACACTTTTGTTTAGTTTCTCCTAAAGAAAGTTTAAAGAAGTCAGTTCTAACTAAGTCATTTTTCATGTGGACATTTAAGGGCATTTCTATAAAGGAGAGACAGTCGGAATTTTAATATGTTTTACTTTTTTTATCTTTTGTTTCAGAAAAATCAATGGTGAGGCAGGACAGTCAAAGGGTGCAACACCTTTTTGAAGATTTAATACATTAAGCTGCATTGGCATTGTTTTTTAGGAGAATGCTGTATAGTTGTCTAGTTTAAGATGAATGTTTTCCTTATGTTATATTGATATAATCAGTGTTATTTTATTATATTAAATTGTTTTAACTGATAATGTGAAGGGATTATTTTTTTATGTATCGCTTCTTTATATTTTTTATATTGTTATACTGTGTATAACAAGTTTTACTTTATATACAGTATATGTAAACTCAATATTCTGCAATTATAGAATAAAGGTTTTCCTTTAGCCTTACCTAAAACAATATGTAGCTTGAATCATGTGATAATTTCCTAACATTTTTCCACAGTACATAGAAGATATACAGTATGTATGTTTTAGTTGAAACCGGGAAAGTTTTGTTTAGAGCCAAAGATTAGTGTATTAGAACATAATTGAGACACTTGCAATGGTTCTTACGTATGTAAACTGTAAAATGGTATTTGAAGGATTGAATATGCTTACTTATAGACTCTGCTTTGCTAAAGCCAATAAATTGAGTAACTCTGGCAAAACTTAAGAACTTGTCCCTTAGAAGTTATTTTTTTGACTTTTAGAAATTATTTAATGGTAACTGAACCATGGTTTAAAAAGAAGAATAATTCACCTTATATAGAAATGAAGATTAGAATTTTAATTATTTGTATCTCTCTTGGCAACTCTTGAGTAACATTACAGGCAACTTTTGCTTTATCTTTTGATATTCTCTCAATTTCTGTCTTCCTTTAATTCATAGCTATGAAGGAGGGAGAAGCTGATTTCTTTTGAATGCATGCAATTTAAATAAAATAGTTTGTAAACATCTATAAGCTTTACTATGGAAAAAAGAGAAGCATCTTAATTCATGAATTTTTTTTTTAATTCACAAATCTCTTTCATTACACATTTTGTGATAACTTTTAATTTAAGTAACACCAAAAACTATGAATACATATTCTAGCATATTTAATAATTTTGCCCAGGTAGGCCTCTGCTTACAAACAGGTAATTGGCTGACTATGGTGATATGTCCCTTATTTGTGTAAAATCTGATTTATCTGCATTTTGTAGTATTTTTTTTAAAGAGCATGGGTTAAAAAATATATCTCTAATGAACATTACAATCCTAAACATACCTTAAGTGTCACCAGCTCTATCTGAATGGACCAGTCATGACCTTAAAGTTGGGACCATTTGCTCCACCTGCTTTCCAAAGCTCAAAAAATCAGTATCATTGTTCTTCTGAATGGTGGCTAAATAGTTTCTGCACTTAGTTAAGTTTAATAGGGTTCTGTCTCAACTACCTTGGAAAAAAAGATGGCGCATCGTTAGGAACCTCAGTTAAGAACAACTGACAATTTACACATCTTCCAAAAAGAAGTCTGGTGTGCTCTGAAAGAAGTATACCCCAGAATTCAACAGTGTATACAAGTAATGAATGTGTAAAATATTTATACGAGGATACAATAGATGACCTGCTTCTTTGGTAGAAGGAAAGCAAAAATATACTGCAAAAAAGTAGCAAATAAACACATGTACCTGCCCCACCAGTGCTTCCTCTGAAAGCATGTTCAGTATGGCCGGGAACATTGTGATTGCACAGAGATCCACATTTAAGCGAAAAAAAGAAAACATATTGGGCTTACAAGCATAGTTCTACCACCTGTTTGTTTTTTAAAATGTCTAGTTACTATTTTGTTGTGAACCATTTTTCTAAGCATATAACCTGTAGTCTCTTATTTATTTATTTATAGGCTACTGTTTGATGTGTAGTGTTTGCTTAAAAGTAAATGTTGTTTTAAAATAAAAAAGAAAAAGTCCATTGTACTTCCATCTAATTTATTGGCTGCTGGTAGTCAAGTAATTTGCAGTTTCTTCAATATAAAATATGTACTTTTATTAAATAAAAATGAATATAAGACATTTTGTTTAAATGAGAAAAGAAAAAAAAGTGACATTATCTTATAACACCCCAACCCACTTCTGAACAACACTGGTATAACTGGTATTTTTTCAATACGATGAATTTCTACAGACACACCCCTAGCCCTAGGCATGAAATTACATGCATTACTCCGAACCATAAAAACTAAGTGGTAATTAATCTTAGTCTTTGTCCATTTTCTATCTTCTCATGTGCTGGAAGTGATGCTTTGTCCAGAGGTCTTGATCATCAGATCTGGAAGGCAAGAGCACTTTGTGTTCCTTTGTCCAGGTCTTCTGGTTTAGTCACACCTTGCACTGTCAGTCTTTATTTCAGTTACAATCCTCTCTTGGTAGCATAAAATACAGGGTGGTCCAGATCTAATTACAATATGCAGATCCAGATCGTCTGGATGACTTTGATTTATGCAGGGACGATTCCAGTTCACACATTTCTCGATGGTCCGGGATTTTTTGGGTGATTTTCTATGTAATAAACTTAATAAGTTATAGCTTAATGAAAATTGCATAATTAGATCTGGACCACCCTATATGTCTGCTGAGGGCTAGAGATGTTTTTTTTTTTTTAATAAAACTATTTTAATAAAAGCACTGAGCACTGTTTCACCTTCCCCTTGCTTTTTGTGTGTTTTGTCCTCATCTGCCAAGCTCATCCAGTTACGACAACAGTGGAAGCTTGAAGCTGACCTGCACCGTCACAGGAATCTTTAAGAATTCTTCCTGATCTTCCCCAGGATAATCCATGAGTGATTAATATTGAATTTATCCCAACATACATACACAGTATTAAACAAGATTATACAGAATTAAATTACTGTAAATATTTGTCCTTTTTACACCAATTTTTCGTCACTTTATATTATAATAAATTGTAAATCTCCAACCATTGATTTGAACCGACACATTTGTATAAATTACTGTGCTGCATTTGTGTAACACATGCCTTGACCATCCACATGCAGATGGCAGAATTTCACATGGTTTATTCACCGACTAGCTATGGACATTAAAATTATAATAGAGAAGTGGATACACTAACAAGCATTTACTTACAGAAAAAACATGTATTAGAACACTGACAAGTGTGCCAGAGCAATTATCTACAAAATATGTGCTTTTGGATAGGGAGAGAAAGCAGACTAAATATTGTTATACTGAAGGTCTGAGTCTTCAGAACTTGTTGAAAAAGGAGATTGATTTTTTTTTTTTTTTGGAAGTTTTTTTAAGGTGTGTGCCATGTGGTGAATATGTTTTTTTTAAATTTTTTTTTGTTTTTCATCTTAAGTCATTAATGCTTTGCTGTGTGTCTTTTTTGATATTTTCTCTATGGAACTTTTTTTTTTTAATAAATGCACCTTTTTATTTCTTATATCATCTTGTGTCTGCCTCCCTTATTGTTCCACTGACTCTTGTTCCAGATACTTCATGTCCCTGAATTCCTGCTAAAGCCTAAATAGGGACACTGGGGAATCTTAATAATAATGTGTCAGTTGTGGAACCCTTCAAGTTTCAGGGATTCATATTCTAATGGGATTTGAAATGGAGGACAAACATAGATTCAGTTAAAAAAGGCATAGCAGTGGATGTACTTCCTTCAACAGCTGAGGTAAAACTAACACTGCAGGTTTGAATTCATTTGCATACAACAATCATAAAGTCTGTTTTAAGCTCTTTGTGGTAATGTGCCTTACTGGCATTACCATTAAGTAAATAAAATTAGTTAAGCGTCCTCTGCTGGGTAAAGAGGGAGGCTTTTGTTTGGAGGAAAAAAGGTATAAAGAAAGGAAACTTACCTTTTTTCATTTATATAGTGCAGAAAGACGTCTTCGCTGACGATATTAGCGTCTTTTGGGGAGTGTCGCGGCGGGTCTCATGTAGACTGGAGAGACAGCCTTGCCATTGACTGGCCGGGATGGCGTTGTCGGTCCTCCACTCATTGCGTGTGCCTCCCGTGACATCATAACTCTAAAGTAGCAAGAGAAAGTGTGAAGCGCCTTAATATTATTTAACCCGGGTTAGCATGGGGATCCCGTGTTTGTAGTTGTCTGAGCTGTAGCTCAGGGGAAGGAGAAAAAAAATAGAAAAATGCTTACATTCACTTAAGGCATGAAGTGCAGTCCGCGTCTGAAAAGCCGGCACAGCTATACGCACGCGCGCGCGCACGCCGGCTGCTCGATTTTTATAGTAATTATGTGGGAAAGTAGACACCGCTTTTCGCAAACGCGTTCACGTCATCGCGTACCCCGGGAGGGATGACGTACGGCGGTTTAATTGGTTAGCGTAGGGGCGCCGAATACAAAAGGGAATCGTGGCCTCTAGAGGGGGTCTTTTCTGA
>JANRMT010062792.1:63788652-63808415 GCA_026402145.1 Polypterus bichir lapradei
GTGGTGCACTGTTTATTTTTGTATATACACTTTTTCTGTATTTTTGACTATTTTTGGGTGAATCCTGTATTATACTCTATTTGGAGGAGCAGCTTCCTGACTTGGATCACTGTGGAGGAAGACAGCTTCACATTTTGTTTTGTGTATATATTTGGATTTCACTAGTTTGTGTGCAGTATTCTTTTTCTTTTGGGATTTTCAAGAAGGACTGTAAATACTGTATATAGTCATTTTGGACTCCCTTTAATTATTGATTTTGAGTGTCCTTTGCGGTATTGGACTGTGTATTAATATATATAAATTCCGCAGGACATTAATTTTTGATTTTTTTCTTTAAGTGCACTTGTAAATAAAACCTCACTTTATTTTTCAAAAAACCCAACCCTTTTTGTGTCTGTGTCTCCCTGTCTTACACCATCATCCTGGTCACGCTCGGTCCCACATACTAGACACCTATAGTGTAGGCTGGTGATTTCAATTCCCACTACACGGGGTGTCACACTCATCCCTCACAGTGTGGTTTGGATCAGCAGCTAAATATGACAAGAACTGGAGACAATGAATAGTCAGATTTGCCAAATAGATCATTGGCATTAGTCTTCTACCTTGCAGAATCTGTACTATTCCAGAGTTATGATAGGGGCCATGAAAATTACTGACTGCTCACATCCAGGCCACAATCTCTTTGAACTTCTTCCTTCTGCCAGCTGGTAGAGATTAAATTATTCCAGAGCAAGAAGATAGAGGAGCAGTTTTATTTTTCCCACAGTTAATGAAGCTCATAAGAGGTTAATTCAGCTGCCTTTGCTCAGTGTGCCCAAATATCTTGCAATATTGTACAGCTAGTGCTTAACTAGGTATTAATTCAGTGCCTTGCACTATGCAGGCATATGCTTACACTCTATGTTTTGTATCTTCTTCAGGTAAGTTCTTAAAAATGATCTAATCTTGTCACACTTTTGTCACATTTATGGGAAGCCAAAAACAAAAAATAAAAACAGAGAGAAATTCTTTGTATGCATGAAATAAATACAGCATGTGATTCAGATTGAATGTGATTGTGATTCTGAATATACTACAGAGTAAAAGTTTTATTTAAATTGCTCCTAGAATTTCTCTTCATAATTGGTTTGTTCAGTTATGTTGTGTTTGGTGAACCTAATCAATACTGCATCAGCCTCACTTCTTTATGATTTCTTCCTTCCATACTAACTGCCTATATAGTGTATACTTTATGTGAAAGAGTAATCTGTCAACAGTCTATTACAGCAGGGTTCAGCCAAAATGTATTCAAACACCCCAAACAGATTTGGCCCTAAATTTCAAATTAAAGTGCCCATCTACTGAAGAATCATCATTGCAGCATTTGTTGGTGCTTTCTCAAAGAATTCTTTATTCTTTTGAGTTTTAGACTTTTGTCTTTGACTTTGAAAAAGTTAAAAGTGACTTATGCTGAATTTCCCATAGTGAGAATGGTGTTAACTTTTTGTAGGGATGCCATGCTACTGCAGTTTTTTTTTTTTTAGAGGATTCATTCATTTTTTAAGCTAAAATAAGAGCAGTTACTTGTAACCAGCTTCTTAAGTTATCACAGGAGTCTCATTTTGTTGTTAAATATGCAAATAATATTTGAAACCACACACAGATAGTGGTAGAAAGTCATAATCACTCACAGCGGTTTTTTGAGATGTAGTAAATGAAAAGTTAGCATGCTGTGATCTTGGCCATGACTTGGAAAAAAAAACATACAGAAAGGATAATACAAGTTGGAAGTCTCATTCCGGAAAAAGAATGGAAAAGCTGGCTGTTAAGGCCTTTCTGACTGACCTTGTGATTTTACTCTATTGGTAGTAGACCAACAGCATCCAGAGAGGTAGAATTGGTGTAAAATAAGCACCTATTCAACCTTTTAAAAACATCAGCTCTGTCTTTGTTTATGCTCTGTCCTTATTGTGGAAAAACAAAGTATTTGTTTAATCAGTTCTCAGATTCCAAAGTAATTTTTTTCTCTGAATTAGACATTCATATGATTAATTGAAAGTTTTATGAATATTGCTATTGAAATTCTGTATGTGAGCCGTATTAATTATACCGATTCACTGATTTGTTCTTAATTCTTTACTACTAAGAAGCTGTTGTTTGATTATTGCAAGTAAGAAAAAGGCTGAAATTAGGAGAAATACAAATGTACAAAACAAAATGATTAAGATCTTCTTTGCAACCTTATAAAAAATACTTCACTCTAATGAAAATGGTGCATCAAAAATATATACTTTTACTATTCATTTTTATAAAATATATTCACTCTCAATCATAAGGGACCCAACGTTATGTACCTAATCTAATTTAGCATTTTGTATATGGAATGGTTTAAAGTTCAGAGAAGCACTAGTTTAATTGTAGCCCAGTGAAGCAGCATTGCTTCCCAGTAAAACACCAGTATCAGCACAGATTCTTATAGCCATCCTCCTGCCTAATGTACACTTGCAATCAGCATTTGTCTACATAAACACATTAGTTGGAAAACAATGTCTCGAGGCTTTATGATATTTGCAAATTCTAGAACACCTCAAATCATCTAGTATGCATATACAAATCTTCTTTAATAATTACAGATATACTTTAAACACAGTTATCCTTTTCAAATTTTTGTTCCTTATTTTTTATGAAACAATTCGGGCTGTGGCTGAAGTATACTACTGTATCTTTAAGTCCTGGACCCAGAGTAATGGGTGTCTCTGAGGACTGTGTCTTATGACCATTCCTTTATTTCTTGTACATAAACAAGTACATTTCACTTGTTAATCATATAAGACTGGTTTGGTAATGAAACACTCTTGTAGAGCTCATCATAGATTATAATGACCATGAACAAAGGAACAAAAATGTTAAAATACTGTATGGTAGCGTACGTAATGTAGAACTAAAAGTCATAAAAGCAGAAGAGCTAGTAGTAGGGTTTATGTAAAAAAACATCTTTTATACTGTATATCAATGACCAGGTTGTAAAGTTGGTTGAAAATTGCAGGTTCCTGGACACACTTTTCAACAATTTATTATTAAATCTTTGCACATCGTTTTTGGTCAAAGGACAGTAGAAGCTGTTATTGCTGAGATCTTTAAAGGAGCTTGAAGAGTGACATGAAGAAATGATTTTTTTTTATCTACAGATATGACTTTTTAAAGTGGTTTGACCTTCTCTGTCAGCAATTGGGTCAGTAGTATCTTCACCAAGGACAAGAAACAGCAGCACTTGAAATACACACAAGCTCATCAGCTGTTCATTCTCCTTCCATCTGGTAAGGGCTTTAATCTGTTAAGGGTGGGACCACCAGGCTTCAAAACAGTTCTTACTCTCTAGCTGTCAGTTGTATTAGCATGGTATCTTGACCTAAGTTACATTTATACTAAGTTGATGCATGTGTCTAATCACTTCACAATGTAGTTTTGGAATATAATGTGCGCTATTGCTTGCTAAAAAAAGGTTTGTTTTGTGATGACGCTTGCAGCTGAAGCTGCTCTATTTAAATACTTAAACTGGCATATTTACAGTTTACTAAAGACAGTCCCTGTCTGGTAGTTTTCTATTATTGTTTCTTTTTGTAATTGCTGAGTGAGTATTGAGTCCACCTGGCTGGTTTACTACTAAATATATCGATTTTTACACTTGAATTATTAATTGATTTATGGTTTTGTTTATAATTATATGATTGCTGATTTGGTACTTTGTATATTTAACACTGTTATTGTGAAGAGACAGTATTCACTGTAGAAGAGAACATGATTTACACTGTAAAAAGGATTGTGATTATTAATAGGGAAATAAATTTTCTTGGGAGCAGGAAAAATTGTAGTTAAAAGAAGAGCGTTGAACAATAAAAAAGAAGCCTAAGATAACCAGTCTCCAAAAAACAAAACAAAATCCAAATATTCTCATTCAAAATTTGTAGTAAAACTCTTAATGTGCTAGAAAGAAGTAATTCTAATTATTAAGAGTGGTAGAAATTAACAAAAAAAGGTTTGTTTTGTCAAACAGCCAGAACATGTGTATTACAAAGGTGAAAATTATTATTTTTTAGTATTTGGGGATCTGTGTATGTGGCTGGAGTAGGATCTGTGTTTCAGTGTCTGATTGTATTTATTAATTTTCTATCAGTTTTGATCCAGTTTAGATGAGCTTCTCATGTTCAGCTGCCCCTATCTTCTTCCTGTTCAGCTGGTTGTGTCTCTCCAACTTATGATTGTTCTAGCTTTTTTAATGGCTAACCAGCATGTCATTAACTGCTTTCTTTCTGTTTCTTCACATGTCCAGCAGATGTCTGGAGACAACTACAAGTGAATTTGGGTTAAAAAAGGTTGGTACAATTAAATGAGTGTCATATTTCTAAACAAATACAATGCCTCATGAAGGCAGTGCTTAAAGTAGGGCACCGCAAACAGCAGTGGTGCTCTTGTTAACCAGATCTGACAGTGAGCATGCTTCTGATTATTACAAACTGTCTATAGTCAAAGGGTCTCCTAAACGAACCCCTAATAAACATATAAATGTGTATCACGTGTGTGGAAAGCTCTTTGCGTGTTGTGAGGTTTCTAAACTCTTTCTTGACTCCCCCTAACGGGACGACATGCCAAAGAGCATCCCGAAGTGCAATTAACACGTCTATGGAAGACTGTTTATCCATTGCCGGGGCAACCTCAGGCTCCCAGCACTGCAGGAGTTCGCAGCTAAAGCAAATCTGAGCCGACCGCAGTCACGCTATAAGCATCTGTTGTTGATGGGTGATGCAAGGAACATTATAAACGCAGGGAACAGCCACTAACCTGGCCACAATCCTTCCTGATTGTTGTGTCTATGTATAGGAGAGTGGTAGATCTGGCTACAATACATAACTGTGCTGTTCCTGTTTCAAGCTGAATAAATCTGGTTTTGCTAAATACTGAGACTCAGCCTTGTGTTTTGGGGTGTAAGACAGAGACACACACATCACAATGTGTTAAAAAATAAAAATAACCTGTTGCAAGTGAAAAACCTTTTTGTAACATCAGATTAGACATTGCAGTTCAAAGATCTCAATGGTAAATGTGAGCGATATGTTTACACAAATGTTGTATGTGCTGTTTGTTCTTCACAGTTACAATGATAGCATCAGAGTTAATGTAAGTTTGAAAGAAACGGCATGTATGTTCTTGAAAATATGAATTGCAAAATATGCATTTGAAGTCAACAGTGATTTACAGGAGTAGGTTATTGTATTTTGGATTGTGGCAGTCGGCTGGGGACCCTACCCAGCCAAGATGCCTGGATGGTCCACGAGAGGGACAATACCTTCCCTGGGCCACGAGAGGGCAGCCGCTCTGGTCTGCTTGGGGGCCACCGGAACAAAGCTGGGAAGCTTATCCCTATGGGAGGACGTGGCTACCACCAGGGGGCGCCCGGACATTGTTGGAACCCTGGATGGCAGCACTTCCACCACACCAGGAAGTGCTGCTGGAAGAAATCCTAGGGACACCTGGGGTACTTCTGGGTGCTCACCTGACACTTCCACCACACCAGGAAGTGTCGTTGGACAGAACACCTGGAGCCCTTCCGGTTAATTATAAAAGGGGTCACCTCCCTTCAGTAGAGGAGCCGGAGTTGAGAGGAAGGAGACGGAGCTTGTGAGGAGGGGAGTAGAGGCAACAGAGAAAGAGAGAAAGAGACAATTGGTGAAGGAGGCATTGTGGTGCTGTATAAAAATAAACGTGTGTGTTTTGGACATTCTGGTGTCTGTCTGTCTGTGTCTGGGGCTGGCTTTCCACAGGATATATAAACTTCATGTTTGTGTTCATGTAATGGTTTGTGCATTTTACCCACTTCCATATCTAGCTATTTGCCTGTTCTAATAGTCACTTCTGTTCACTAGATTTGATGCTGGACATTCTCCAGTTTATGTTTTGGTAATACCCACTGTTGTTTGATCCTGACCATTGTCTTTGATATCTACTTCACATAAATAATGCTTTCCCCTTTCTTAGAATTATTTTTGTAAATTTGTACACATTATCTGCATATTCCCCTATCCACTGAGTGCCTTTATGAACTTTTCTTTCAGATGTTGTTATACACTATGTGCTTGCAATATTGGATGTAAGCCTTTGTTTAAGAAGTGTAGATTTCCTGAAACATATCAGCCAGATAGTTCCGCTGAGTTATGTAAGCGGTGGATCTATCCATTTTCTGGACATTATGCCCTGAATTGGAGATTTTGCTTTATGACTTTAGGCACATGGATATTGTCTAATTTGTCTGTTTAAGTGTTGTGAATTCATTATTTATATTATTGTATTGTATTTCATACATGTGTATATTCTCACATAGGTGGTAATATTTGGCTTATTATATTCTGTATTAAGCATGTAAAGTAATAATTTACCATAATTTGACTGAAATAAATTACTTGTGCAAAACAATAACCTGGTTCGTAGATCATTGTCACAAAGTCGCTCTTTGGTTCATATATTATATTAATAAGTGTTAATCCAGCCACAGGGGATGCACATACCTGTGTGTTTCTTCATGCCGGTCCCAAGCCCGGATAAATGGGGAGGGTTACGACAGAAAGGGCATCCAGTGTAAAATTTTGCCACATATATATGCGGACAACAATACAAATTTCCGTACCGGATCGATCGAGCCCTGGGTTAACAACGACCGCCACCAGTACTGTTAGCCAACAGGGTGCTGGCGGAAATTGGGCTACTGTTGGCCGAAGAAGAAGAAAGAGAAGAAGAGGGGGGAGACGTGTCTGGAAGCAGGAGGACAGGAAGAAAGTAAAGAGAATGGAACTGAGGGTAGGAACTTTGAATGTTGGCAGTATGACTGGTAAGGGGAGAGAGTTAGCAGATATGATGTAGAGAAGGAAGGTTGATATATTGTACGTGCAAGAGACTAAATGGAAGGGGAGTAAGGCCTGGTGGCTCAGAGGTGGATTTAAATTGTTCTATCATGGTGTGTATAGGAGGAGAAATCGGATAGGGGTTATTCTGAAGGAACAGTATGTCAAGAGTGTTCTGTAGGTGAAAAGAGTATCAGACAGAGTAATGATTATGAAGCTGGAAATTGGAGGTGTGGTGATGAATGTTGTTAGTGCATATGCACCGCAAGTTGGGTGTGCAATGGGTGAGAAAGAAGATTTTTGGAGTGAGCTGGATGAAGTGATGAACAGTGTACCCAAGGGACAGAAAGTGGTGATTGGAGCGGATTTCAATGAGCATGTTGGTGAAGGGAACAGTGGAGACGAGGAGGTGATGGGTAGGTATGGTGTCAAGGATAGGTATAAAGAAGGTCAGACGATAGTGGATTTTGCCAAAAGGATGGACATGGCTGTGTGAATACGTATTTTAAGAAGAGCGAGGAACATAGGGTTATGTACAAGAGTGGAGGAAGATGCACACAGGTAGATTACATCCTATGCAGAAGAGTTGACCTGAAGGAGATTGAAGACTGCAAAGTGATGGCAGGGGAAAATGTAGTTAAGCAGCATAGGATGGTGGTCTGCAGGATGACATTAGAGATCAAGAAGAGGAAGAGAGTGAGGGCAGAGCCAAGGATTAAATGGTGGAAGTTGAAGAAGGAAGACTGCAAGGTTGAGTTTAGGGAGGAGGTGAGACAGACACTGGGTGACAGTGAAGAGTTACCAGACAGCTGGGAAACTACAGCAGATGTAGTAAGGGTGACAGCAAGAAGGGTGCTTGGCGCGACATCTGGAAAGAGGAAGGAGGAAAAGGAAACCTTGTGGTGGAATGAGGAAATACAGGAGAGTGTACAAAGGAAGAGGATGGCAAAGAAAAAGTGGAATAGTCAGAGAGATGCAGAAAGTAGACAAGAGTACAAGGAGATAAGGTGCAAGGTGAAGAGAGAGGTGGTGAAGGCTAAAGAAAAGGTGTATGATGAGTTGTATGAGAGGTTGGACACTAAGGAGGGAGAAAAGAACCTGTACCAATTGGCTAGACAGAGAGACCAACCTGGGAAGAATGTGCAGCCGGTTAGGGTGATAAAGATGGAAATGTACTCACAAGCAAGGAGAGTGTGTTGAGCAGATGGAAAGAGTACTTTGAGAGGCTGATGAATGAAGAGAATGATAAAGAGAATAGGTTGGATGATGTAGAGATAGTGAATCAGGAAGTACAACAGATTAGCAAGGAGGAAGTAAGGACAGCTATGAAGAGGATGAAAAATGGAAAGGCCGTATGTCCTGATGACATACCTATGGAAGCATGGAGGTGTTTAGGAGAGATGGCAGTGGAGTTTTTAACAAGATTGTTTAATGGAATCTTGGAAAGTGAGAGGATGCCTGAGGAGTGGAGAAGAAGTGTACTGGTGCCGATATTTAAGAATAAGGGGGATGTGCAGGACTGTAGTAACTACAGGAGAATAAAATTGATGAGCCACAGCATGAAATTATGGGAGAGTAGTGGAAGCTAGGTTAAGAAATGAGGTGATGATTAGTGAGCAGCAGTTTGGTTTCATGCCACGAAAGAGCACCTCAGATGCAATGTTTGCTCTGAAGATGTTCATGGAGAAGTTTAGAGAAGGCCAGAAGGAGTTGCATTGCGTCTTTGTGGAACTGGAGAAAGCATATGACAGGGTACCTCAAGAGGAGCTGTGGTATTGTATGAGGAAGTCAGGAGTGGCAGAGAAGTACGTAAGAGTTGTACAGGATATGTACGAGGGAAGCATGACAGTGGTGAGGTCTACGGTAGGAGTGACGGATGCATTCAAGTTGGAGGTGGGATTACATCAGGGCTCGGCTCTGAGCCCTTTCTTATTTGCAATGGTGATGGACAGGTTGACAGACAAGATTAGACAGGAGTCCCTGAGGACTATGATGTTTGCTGATGACATTATGATCTGTAGCGATAGTAGTGGGCAGGTTGAGGAGACGCTGGAGAGGTGGAGATATGCTCTAGAGAGAAGAGGAATGAAGGTCAGTAGGAACAAGACAGAATACATGTGTGTAAATGAGAGGGAGGTCAGTGGAATGGCGAGGATGCAGGGAGTAGAGCTGGCGAATGTGGAGGAGTTTAAATACTTGGGATCAACAGTACAGTGTAATGGGGATTGTGGAAGAGAGGTGAAAAAGAGAGTGCAGGAAGGGTAGAATGGGTGGAGAAGAGTGTCAGGAGTAATTTGTGACAGATGGGTATCAGCAAGAGTGAAAGGGAAGGTCTACAGGACGGTAATGAGACCAGCTATGTTATATGGGATGGAGACGGTGGCACTGACCAGAAAGCAGGAAACAGAGCTGGAGGTGGCAGAGTTAAAAATGCTAAGATTTGCACTGGGTGTGACAAGGATGGATAGGATTAGAAATGAGTACATTAGAGGGTCAGCTCAAGTTGGACGGTTGGGAGACAATGTCAGAGGGGCGAGATTGTGTTGGTTTGGACATGTGCATAAGAAAGATGCTAGGTATATTGAGAAAAGGAATGCTAAGGATAGAGCTGCCAGGGAAGAGGAAAAGAGGAAGGCCTAAGCGAAGGTTTATGGATGTGGTGAGAGAGGACATGCAGGTGATGGGTGTAACAGAACAAGATGCAGAGGACAGGTAGATATGGAAGAAGATGATCCGCTGTGGCAACCCCTAATGGGAGCAGCTGAAAGAAGAAGAAGATTATTTTAATGAGTGTTATTCTTGATCGAAGGAAACAGTGTGGTCACACCTCATCAAAAGGAGGTGAAAAGGGAGATAGTTAAGAGTTAAAAATGAAGAGCCACAGGAGATGCAAATTTCACTACTCAAAGTACCCAAATCAACGAGTGTGCCTAATGACACCAGTAGAAGCATGGACGAGACTGCACAGCATCCATCTTCCGATTGCACAGCTAAATGAATAAGTAAAGGAAATGAACATTATTCTTTAATTAAAAATGAAAACATGCCACACCAGAAGAATATAATCACAGCATTTTAACACATATTACACATCGACAACAATGCTTATCTAAATTCTATTTACTGTTGTTATGCCATATAGTTATATGGTAGTCAAAATGACAGAAAGATACTGTAGCAGACTGAAACACTTCTTTGACATGTGTGGGTCTGTATCCTCTGTTGCATCTCTCATTACATTAAGTTTCAGGTACCTTGTGCTACTAATATCCTTAATTGACAACAGCAATTTAACTTTTAATTTTCTGTCAGTGTCAACTTTTGCTCAGTTTCTCTTGCTGTCTCTCTGCAAAGTCAGTAGTAGTTAAAAAAAGTATAAAAATATATTTATGTTAATATGATTTATAAGCTATAAACTTACGACACGTGGCTTTATTTTCTAAACACTAGATTCAAAATTAATATTAAGAAATGGGGTCTCTACATTCCCTTCCTTGCTTCGCCACGGTATTCACGTCTCCCTGCTGATAACTACAGCCTTTTTATTTAATCCACGGCTTCTTTGCTGTTTTATTGTTAATTTATTACGATTATAGTTATTGTGTAGGTATTTTAGACTTACTTTACATTGTTCAGGTACCTATTTCCTTCATCATTCCAACCCCCATTACCATGTCTATTGAGGTAATCACCATCAATCAAAGAACTGTCACTTACCAAGTGGTTTCCATGCCCGGAGATGGCACCTGCCTTTTCCATTCTCTGTGTTACATATTTCACGGCCATATCAGGCTCACTCTTGATATCCGGAGGAACATTGTGTCTTATGTATTGAATGACTGGGACAGGTTCAAGGTGTGGACTGATGACGGTACAGGAGATAATTATACTACACAGGAGCACTAGAAGAGTGAAATGCTTAAGTGTACCGAAATGGGCAAATATTTTACACCTTTGGACAACCGCCAATGCCTCTTAAACATCTTAGATTCACAGGTGACGATTTCAGTAGTGGACACTTTGATGTTTAGAAATGTTTAAACTTTCAAAAGCTGGATGTGAAGTTATCAATGAAACTGGTTGTATACTTACAACGCTTGACAGATGCCGAATGTCTCTTCAACACAAGTCCTACAAATACTGTCGTAATTGAAACAAACCATGAAACTCAAAACGATTATGACAGCAGCAATCCAAGCTGTGAGATTTGAAACAAGATTACTGTTCACATGGCCAACTGTACGTTGCATGCTCAAGAGTAAGCTCAGTGCACAGCTACAGCTTGGTCATATTAGAACTGGAGGGCCGAACTGACAACGTGGCATACAAAGAGATCCTTAACAAATAATTATTGGTATATTTTCCCTCAGTTTAAAAAGGTTTAATTTTCTTCTTAATAAAAATTTTAAGGCAGTACTTCGCCGCTGCGAAGCGCGGGTATTTTGCTAGTAAAGAATATAAGGTGCCTTTAAAACTCATAAGACCCTGCTCTTTGTTATGTTAACTCGAGGCTATATTTTAGCCTCGTTAATCGGTTAAATGTCAAAGCCTTTTTACATTCGGCCGCTCTGTGAACAATATTAGATGAAATATTTTCCACTAACGACTTTCTCTTATATACCAAAATGCACAATGAATTTTAAAAGCTTGCGAGAAAAGTTATTAAAAACTTCTGCGTTGAGCATAACGCTCAGCGGTTTCTCGCTGTCTATGGTACTTGATAAAAAGTTATTTATATGCCAATACTGTATTTTAGCCTCGTTAATCGGGTAAATGGCAAAATTGATCTTGTTTCATATTTTTCATGCATTTCCTATTTATATCAACTTTAAAATACACGTGGCGATCTAAGAAACGGCTTCACATATAAGACGTTGGTGTTTAGCACGAGCTCTTGGTAAAACATAGGCGGCAACAAGAGCAATGAAGTAAGGCCTTGAGAGGCTGTAGGTTTCTGCTTATTCTGGCCGACATGCTGATAGAATATGTAACTTTGACTCAGAACAGCTTCTTTTATCTTTTCACGGTTTACACAACCGGCCAATCGGGCGGAAACAGCTGTTCTTAATCGCAGTTCATTGGGGGTCTGTGCCATATGGTAATTTTGTAGCATCTTCGATAACTTCCAAAAAGAACTTAACACGCCCCGGGCCAAGGTAGTAATCTACAGTTTGTCCCTAGGGTTTTTAAAAAGTGTAATATAATTGGCGTTAAGATTAATCGTTCGGCTTTTCTTTCCTTGAAAGAATAAATTTTGAACCAAGTAAATGATAGACTGATTCCGATGATGAGTATATTTTGTGAAAGCTTTTTTATTTTCCTGGCTTTCGCTAGCTGATTCCATCAGATCATCTATAATGACCAAATTTATTTTCTTAGGAGGGAGAAGTTCGTCGTCGCATAAAGACTTTGGGAGCCCCTCAATAAATTTTAATTGCTGAAATTTAGTCGATAGCTCGTCGTACATTTTCTGCCAGCAACTATAAAACCAAATTATATTTTGAAAAGGTTGAAACACAACGTAATTCGAATGTTCCAATAATTTTTTCACATAATAGGATTTACCGGAACAAGAGGGACCCAAGATAATTTTAGCGAAGGGGTGTTGAAGGCGTGTGTCAAAATCTCTTTTAGTAGCCATAAGGTCTTGTGTTGTAATCTTTTAGGAGAAGCCTCTTGTTATACACCACTCTGAATGTCTTCCTGAGTGGTCTGTCTTCTAAAGTGAAACGTTTTTTATTTCGACGGATCTGCTTACTGTGAACCAGTAACTCTTGAGGAGGGGCTTCATGAGACGTCACAAAATTCTGAACTAGATGGGTTAGTGACTCGAGGTTTACAATTTTACCGGTTTTGTGATTGATGGTGATACCTTTTACCTTCATACATGTTTTGCCTTGTGCTGTTTTATACCCGTATGTCTTTGGACTGCCTGATGCAAATTCTGTAATATAATCACCAGGATTTAACTCACTGGTGAGCTCTCCTAAATAGTCACCCAGAGGAGGACTGTGCTGACCAGGTTGAGAAGTAAAAATGACAGAGTCGGTGTCGTGGTACAACACCCTTTCCCCCAGACTGCCCAGTAAATCGTAAAACTCTAAATAGGCATAGGTAGTGGTGAAAGCAGCAATGACAACATTAACGCTACCAGGTAGGGTATACTTTTCATCGGCGCACTTCTATTGTATTTGAGCAATCTCATCGCCGATAAATTCAAAATAAGAAACATTATACTGTTTGGAGAAAATATATTGCAAAAATTCCTCACCGTTCTTGACTAAGCCAGTAGTGAGATGGAGAGGTTTTTGCCCAAATTTACCACAGAGAGAATTTAAAAACAACTTTGAAATCTGTCTCTTAGCTGGATTTACTTCAATGTTATCGTGGTCCAATTGTACACCTTCCTTCTGATAATAATCTAAAATATACCGGTCTTGGGAAGCCTCATCCATGCACCAGGCAGGATAACCCGATGCCTCCTGCTTGCCTTTTAGATGAAGCTTGATATAGTCCGAGAATAACTCAGGAGTACGTTCGGGGTAATGCCAAATCTTGTATACTTTTAAAACTTTATAACCTTTGTCAATGGCCTTTGCTATTTCCACACTGCACCAAGTACCGGTTAAAGCTCTCTCATCCTCTGTGTGACGACAGTCCACAGTCTGAGCTTCTGTCTCCGCGCAGGTGCGACAGAGGGTGAACATTAATTTCCCGCAAAACCTGAGAGGCAGGACTGGAAAACTGAAACCATGTGGAGGCTGGACGGTGGCTTTAATTAATCCAAAATACCGACTGAGATAGCCAAACTGCTGAAAAATGATAGTGGGGTGACCGACCGGGTACATTTTTGTTTTATTCACAAACTGGTACAAGCTAGTGAAATCATAATAGTGAATCTGTTCGGTGCCTGCGGCCTTGTGGTACAATTTTATGCCGTTGGTATGGCCGCCGAACAACGAGTCCCTCGGTTTTATATGTTGAGGAAAATCACAGTGTTTTAAGAAAGTTTGTAGCCTGAGGTATTGTTTTTTCATCGTCTCCCAACAGTGCTCCCAGAGCATGCGCACATCTAGATTAAATTTTGTCGTATTTCCAATTTTCACATAAGCTTTTAGTACATAACCACACAAGTCTTGCCAGTTAAAGGATGGGTACTGTTTAAATCATAACATTCTGGACAGCCGTGATAAAAACAACCAGCAAATTCAAAGGCGGTCGGAATACCTTTAACTCTGGCATAGCCGTCAAGATAAAAGGAACCCTTCTTTACCTCCCCAAGGTTTAGAGCGTGCTGAATGTTCAACTTTTCTGTTTCACAGAGATACAATAACCATTGAATAGATGCGTTTGAATAGTTTTTCTGACTACTATTGTAATGGTCAGAAGGAATTTCATGGCCATACATAGAGAAGCCAGGGTCATGCATTGAAACGGCTCAATATTGCTAATTTTGATGACCTTGTCTCTGAATTTAATGCATGCGGTTTTAAGAATTTTGACGTCATTTTTACAATTAAAAACGCCATGTTTGACACTCTCATACCAGGTAAAAAATTCTTCTTTTTCTTTGGTCATCATGCTCTGTTCGCCGTAGCATTCAGGCTCAGGGTAGGGGCTGATATAATTCTGATTTTCAGCCGTATTGAAGAAATGGGGGTAATAATACAATATAGTTTATTTTTGTATAGCCCAAAATCACACAGGAAGTGCCGCAATGGGCTTTAACAGGCCCTGCCTCTTGACAGCCCCCCAGCCTTGACTCCTCTGAGAAGACAAGGAAAAACTCCCAAAAAAACCTTGTAGGGAAAAATGGAAGAAACCTCGGGAAAGGCAGTTCAAAGAGAGACCCCTTTCCAGGTAGATTGGGCGTGCAGTGGGTGTCAAAAGAAGGGGTTCAATACAAGTATACAGAACAGAACAAATCCTTAATACAGCATAATAATAAAAATTTTAGAAGTACAGAGAAGAATTTAACAGAAGATGATATCACATAATAAGATTTGGATATTTTTAGAGTCCTGGAGACCTCATCCGTCAAGCTGCCTCCCCATTTGGCCATTCCACGGCTGAAACGTTGCTCGGCCAGCCAATCCGATGAAAGGACCCCTCTTTCCCATGATTCCTGTGATCCTCCATCAGGGATGACGTTACCATAGGCAGGCAAACAACTTGGCAGGTGGGCCGTGGCACCAATTGCCACATTTGAGTACCGAGAACAGAAACAGAATAGGTGAGAGTTAGTAACAAATTATAATAATCATGTTACTTATGTTTTAGTGCTAATGACTAACAACAGAGATGCAGTATGTACAGTTAATCAGCAGCTCTAGTCAGGATATGCTAAATTGAAGTAGTGAGTCTTCAGCCGGGATTTAAAGGCTGGGACCGAAGGGGCATCCCTTATAGAAGCAGGAAGACCATTCCACAGTTTAGGGGCCCTGTATCTAAAAGCTCGACCTCCCACTGTTATTTTATTAATCCTTGGAATCATAAGCAGACCAGCATCTTGAGATCTTACTGTGCGCTCAGGTTTGTAAGTCATGATAAGTTCAGCCAAGTAAGCCGGACCTTGGCCATTTAATGCTTTATATGTTAAAAGGAGGATTTTGAAATCTGCCCTAAACTTAACCGTGAGCCAGTGTAAAGATTTAAGAACTGGAGTTATGTGTTCATAAGGGTAATAACCTTTTGCGGCTTCAAAACCCATGGCTTTAGACATGGCACTCAATTTCATTGTTAAAAAAACTCAAAGAATCTATAAAACGTAATTGATAACCATCATCAACATGAGGGTTCACACCATTTTCAAGCAAATACTTCAATAAAAAGTACCCATCATAACCTTTTGAATTGTGAGCTATGAAGGTATATCCTTGATACTTGGGACGATGGTATCTGGCAAAGAACTGGTGTACACAATCTTCACCCGCCCAGAACCAGGATTTACCCCGCAAGGACTTACAGTATACATAATTAGGAATGTGCACACCCGTTTCTTGCCGACTTTCAAAATCATAAAATACGTATTTCTCACAACGATCCCCAGATTTCAAGGTTTCTATAAAGCACTGATGGTTTTCTGCATCATTTTCAGTTTTTGCTTTACAAACACGGCATTCCTTGGGTCGACATTTATGGGGTTTTGAGGCGGCATTAACTGTGTAAGTTTTGTAACACAGGGGACACATTTTTGCAGTGTCGCAGGCTGCTTCCGTATCGTTGGTCTTGTCATTAAATTTAGGAATCGTATGCTGAATAAAAAAGAATTGGGACCGGCAGTAACGGTTGCAATCACCACACTTGATAAGTTCTTCAGGGATCGGCCTGCAATCGGGGGAGAAACAGACGTTGACGGCTCGGGAGCTTTCAAATTTTTAAAATTTCTCATTTCTCGGGCACCTGTACCAGACAACAGTTTTAATATCCAGCAAGTTTTCAAATTTATGAATGTCCGCAAAGGACACTTTTTCATGCTCGGATAATCCAGCCCTGCTCTGAAGGTTGGTCGCTTCACGCATGCATAACTGCGGGTTTTGCCTATACCGGTCTTCCGTTAGGGTACGCAGACAAAAGGCAAAACAGAGCTGATTCCCGTAATTATAAGAAATAATTAAATGCCTCATTTTCTTTCTAAGTATTTCATGATTGAGTAGAGCTGATACCTTGCGAGCGCTGCTAGCGCCCCTGCTAGGTGACTGAAAAATCTGTATGACCAGCATCAGAAACTCATCCGCTAACACACTCACATGACTCTGAAGAAGATTCTCTATATGCTGGAGAAAATCGTCTACATTAATATTAGAGCCAGTCATCTGTATAAAAACGCTGATAGGTAAGGAATCAGCACGCAATTCTAAATGTACAACATCTTGCGGGTTTAAAGTACCTCAAAATCTATCCAGAATTCTTTGCATCGTCTCATGAATGCTGTTAAATACCTCCTTGTAAGACTCTAGTTCATAGGCGTTGGCGAAATTTAAGGGGTGTCTTATTTCGGTATGATTAAAAGCCGGTCTGTCGATCTGCTGAAAAAAGCTCTGACCGTCATCACTAGAGACAGCAATGGACCCAACCATGCCTGTTATGCCTGAAGTAGAGGCGGATGAGGGTTTAGATACCACAGAACCACCGAACATAACTGGAGCGATTGAAGAGGTTGAAGGGGTAGCCGCAAATGGCTGTGCAATAGGGGCTGAGGAAGCAGTGACTGAAACAGGGGACAAGACTGAAGCAGAGGGGGTAGAGGGACGTACTGAAGCAGAGGGCCCAGAAGGAGTAGCTACAGGGGGCGAGACTGAAGCAGAGGGGCATTCTGAAGCAGAGGGACCAGAAGTGGTAGCTACAGGGGGTGAGACTGAAGCAGAGGGGGCAGAGGGGCATACTGAAGCAGAGGGATCAGAAGTGGTAGCTACAGGGACTGAAACAGAGGAGACAGGGCCTGAAGATACAGTGACTGGAGCAGATGTCGCTGTGACTGAGACAGAAGCAGAGGGGGCGGATGGGCATACTGAAGCAGAAGGACCAGAAGGAGTAGCTACAGGGAGCAAGACTGAAACAGAGGAGACAGAGACTGGAACAGAGATTGCAGTGACCGAGACAGAAGTGGAGGGTACAAATGGCATAACTGAAACGGATGTAATCAAAGGGGTAGCTGAGAATGACGTAACCATACTCTGAGAGACAAAAGGTTGAGCATTTACAGAACTTACGGTGTTTGTTAAACAATGACCCGTTTGAGCATTCACATTTTTGTTCAAAGACCGCTGAAACCTTTCTAACAAGTTATGTAATGTTTGCATTTCATCAGGGGTGGCTACTGGACACAGGGTTTCTAAAAGGCTGTCAAGCTGGTCAAAGTCAATGGGAGTGGTAACAGGTGAAGGAACTCTCACGGTAGCTATTATATTATTCATTTGGATCATGATTTGATTTTGCCAATTAATATATTCCAATTCATTAAAATAGCGGGGTGGTGGAGTAGGCATTTTTGGGGGCCGAATAGAATAACTAAGTTCATTCACCATATTTTGCAATAAACCAGCATTTTGAGAATCGCTCCCAGCATCCAAGTCCTCACTTGCGTGCCTTTTCCTGCTTTGACCATCGCCACTCATATTGCCTGACCTTATTTGGGGAACAAGTTTTCTAAAATAGCGTACAATAAAATAACCTTTTCACGTATATCTGGAGAAAGGATTAAGAGTTTTGAAAAACCAACAGCACTCGTTCGATTTCAGCCTTCATCTCAGCAGCCTTAGCCCCAGGATCAGTTCTTTCGGGTTTGCCGACTATTTGGGTGAGAAGTCTGGGTGATGATACAAATGGTGGTGAATCCCCGAATATCTGAGTCAGTAATCCTGGTGACGCGGGTTCTGAAAAAACAAGCAAGACTAAGTTTTCTTTAAAAATAAACATTTGCGGCGCACTCACACAATTAGCTCAACTTACCGGGCTGCGTGAAAAAGATGTTCAACAATAGACTGTCCGAGGGCCTCTGCGCCGATTCTAGAGGCTGACTGGATCCTTCGGAAGAATAACCACTCTTCGGAAGCGTCGAGTTTTCTGTTAAAATTATATATTCAACCCCCAGCTCCTTATTTTCCATACACACGATCCTTCAGGTGAAAGTAATACTTACGGGGCTCTAGGGACTCTTTAGTTTTTTTGTCCGAGGCAGGATTTTTAGTCTCAAAAAGACAATCTATGGTAGCAATTAATTCTTCCAATTGCGTGCTTGTTAGGTGTAAAGAAGAATACAGGTCGGCCTCTGATTCTTCTACAATTAAGATATAAAGACCTAAGTTTGTACGTTCTTAAAGATGTTTAATTTAAAAAGAAACCAGCCTGAATGTTCTGATAAGTTTGTACATTACTATTAAAAAGTAATCAGCATGAAACGTACATTACCATTAAAAAGTAATAAGTCTGTACATACTTAAAGACATTAAAAGTATTAACTCTATGTGGTCTTATAAACAACATTTCAATTTAAAAGTACAGCCGAAAGAAGAATTGACTCACTTTTTGAGCAAACAACCAGCCAGAAATCGGATTTATAAAAGAATAGCAGTTCAGCAGTTTGAAGAGAGACGATCATTAACAGCACATATTTCGATAATCTACACTTACCAACAATCACAAAAGTATTTTTTCCATTGTCTGCCATTGTGTAAGAAAAGCGAAATGACCTACCTTTTAAAAAGACCGCAGAAAAGCACTTTATGTAGCCAAATCATGCTCTGTACCGCCTTGGAAGGGTGGAGCGAAATACCCTGGATGTTTGGGAGAAAGCTCATAGGTGCAGAGTTGCTGCTGTTCCTCCGTTAAGGGGCGGGGGCCCTTTGTAGTAGCAAAGGAGCCTCATTCAAATGCTCAAAGCTGTAAGGGTAATATCTAGGCAATAGGAAAAAAGCACCCCGTTATGTTTTACTAAGAGCTTGTTGTGCTAAATGCCGACATCTTATATGTGAAGCAGTTTCTTAGATCGCCACGTGTATTTTAAAGTTGATATAAATGGGGATACGTGCAAACCATATGAAACGAGATCAATTTTACCATTTACCTGATTAACGAGGCTAAAATACAGTATCGGCATATAAATAACTTTTTATCAAGTACCATAGACAGCGAGAAACCGCTGAGCATAGTGCTCAACGCAGAAGTTTTTAATAACTTTTCTCGCAAGCTTTTAAAGTTCATTGTGCATTTTGGTATATAAGAGAGAGTCGTTAGTGGAAAATATTTCATCTAATAATATTGTTCACAGAGCGGCTGAATGTAAAAAGGCTTTGACATTTAACCGATTAACAAGGCTAAAATATAGCCTTGAGTTAACATAACAAAGAGCAGGGTCTTATGAGTTTTAAAGGCACCTTATATTCTTTA
>JANRMT010062792.1:63813415-63834908 GCA_026402145.1 Polypterus bichir lapradei
TCGCTCGCTTCTAATTGTTTCGCTGCCTTCTTAATTATATAATGCATGTTTTCTAAAGCGCGTTTTGTAGCTCTTCCTGGCTTTCTACGTAATGCGTGATTACGTGAGAGGCGTGATGATGTCATACGAACTCCGCCCCTCCAGCTAAACTCCATTACAGTAAATGGAGAAAAACAGCTTCCAGTTATGACCATTACGCGTAGAATTTCGAAATGAAACCTGCCCAACTTTTGTAAGGAAGCTGTAAGGAATGAGCCTGCCAAATTTCAGCCTTCTACCTACACGGGAAGTTGGAGAATTAGTGATGAGTCAGTCAGTCAGTGAGTGAGTGAGTGAGTGAGTGAGTGAGTGAGTGAGTGAGGGCTTTGCCGTTTATTAGTATAGATTAACATAAATATATTTTTATACTTTTATAGTTTCATATTTGCATATATTCATATTTTTATATTTTCATATAGCATATTTTAATAAATTATATTTTCATATTTTTATATTTTGCATATTTTCATATTTTGGGGCGGGACTTAAAGTCATCAATCATATTTGGGGGTGTGGCTTAAGGTCATCAATCATCCGTTTGACAGTATCTGTCTAATTAACTACTGTCAGCTGTTTAAAGTGCATGGACTAGACAAATCAGGGTGGGTTTTTAGGAAGAAACCATGTGGATATCAGTAGTGCATTTTGTCACTATTTACTATAAATTTTTAACAGAGTTGTCCCCAGATGTGTATTTTTTTCAAGAATAACATTTAACTCTGCAAGACTACATTGGCTACATGGCTCCCTTGTTTTTGTTTTATCTGTGTGGCTGGTCTACTGTCAACCTAGGAGCCCCTGGCTTCTGTATTTGTATGTACATCTAATCTACAATGTACATGGTGGTTGTTGCACCTCTCTGTTGTATTTGCACGGCCAGAATTCCCAACCCAGTTGAAAGCTTCCTTATGTCTCTCCAGACTACCTCCACCTGAAGGCAAGCAGCTGGCTTTCTTAAATCAAAGTCCTGCACTGGTAACTGAAAATTAAACTAAAAACCACCCACACCTTTTGCACTTCAACCCAATCTCTCCTGCACTCTCTGCTGTTTGTACCCAAAATTGCTTGTATCCATAAAACAGTTAGTAGTCATAATTCACCCTAAACTCGTACAATAAATTTCCATTTTCTGAAGCTATATAGCTTTTGTTATTTACTTTTGTTATCTGTTCATATCCCAGCCTAGGGAAACACTGCAAGTTCTCATTAGTTATCATGGGATTTCCCCTACATCTTGAAGACATACCTATTAGAGTTGATTAGTGACCATAAACAGGCTTGTGCCCCATAGACTGTTACCCCATCCTTAGTCTCTTTTTGCATGGTGCCTATTGCTGTAGCACTGGCTCATGCTGGCAATATATTTTACCTCAAGTGTATGGTAATATTTTTACTCATACATGTGGGCACCCCACAAGACACCCGTGGGGTTAAACTTACAAGTAAACTGTTGGTAAACAGTACTTTAAGCTAAATGGTGCTACAGTAGCTGTCTTCATCCTTGCTCACCTCATAATTGCCTTTTGATGATCTGTAGTCTTTATTTTAACCCCTGCATTTCCTTTGATCATGATTCTGGTACATTTTACTTTATAATGTCTTGACTTATAAGTACAATTACCCCACTGTAAACTTACACTACAGTTAGAATATTGTACAACTTGCCCCACTTTATAAAGCACGTATTTACATATGATGACAATATCATTTTTAAGATGAAATGCAGCAAAATATGTTGATTATATTATACAGATAAAACTTTAGCTTCATTTAAATAATCTGTATTGTTAATAATTAAACATATGAGGACCCGGTGCCGCAGTTGTATATTTGCTGAGGCTGGCGCGACATTGGAAGGATAGACGGATAGAATAATTAAACACATACTATGAAGGTATTTCAATGTTCCTTAAAAGTTTTGAAGAATCGTCGTTGTAAGCTTACAGATGGCTTAACGTCTATTACAGAGCTGATTGTGTGGCGATTGGGTATTTAGAGAAAGAAAAGGAAGGACAGGAATTGGAGGTTAGTATGTTTGAAAGAGACAGTACTGCTACAATAAATTATTTCATTGAAGGTCGTGCATGGCACAGCAGCATCTTGTGTGAGACATGAACAATCACTGCACCGCCGTGTTCCCATGTTTAATAACATGCTTTCATTCCAATCATCATGAAAATTATATCACGTATACATCTCAGTGTTTTAATTATTCAGAGAGCTGTAATATCACGAATGTAATGGATTCTGTGTCCTGTCGGAGAAAGAGAAAGAACGGAAGCACGTAGTGATTTACACACATAGAGCACATAAAAGATCAAATACAAAACTAAGCATTTAACATGCTACTTTAGTTACAATGGGATTTGAGAAACTAGTAAATTAAATGATTTTAAGAGGAGGTTTATGATGTTCTACTTTAATGGCAAAATAAACTATGTGATTAAAGTGGAAATTTCGAGATTAAAGTTGACATTTCGTGCTTTTTTCCCCACTGTGTGCCTTTTTTTTCTCTGTACCCTAATAAGCTTTCATATGACACTCATACGGTGAGCTACAATTCGCCTTTTCACAGCGACTTTGATATGTGACTTCTAGATTTCTCTGTGCATAAGCACATTTCGTCTTTTATGCTTACGTCATGTTATAGTGCAAATTCTACGCACGCCGCTATGCATGAGGCCCCTGGTCTTTTTTAAAGAGCAAGATGCTGTCATTTCCACATTATTATATGTTGCTAATTATTGAAAATGTTATTATATTTGTGTTTCACACCTTTTGAGCAAAATGTATTTTTTGTTTTACTTCTTCCTTTTCTATCAGTATTGTGGTATTTCTTTTTTACTTCTAAACATAAAGGTATTAGCTTCTTTTCCCAGTCCAGTGCTATGGATTCCCAGAGATTTAAACACCCCTTGCTGTTTCTTTGTTTAGTCCCTCTGTCAAAGCAACAAGAAAGGCAACAAAAAGGCACATTTTGTGAGTTCCATTTTTTTTCATTTACTTGCCTGTCGATTCATGACATACTAAAGGAGATTTAATCTTTAGTTATAGATACCCCATACTCAGAAATAATCTATCTGTCAAAATAAGAGATGCTCCATCAGTCCTCACCTTTAAGCCAAAGTTGCAAACGTATTATTATTGTATGTGCTGGTGATGATGCTCATATAGTAATTATGGAAACAGGTATAATTAACGTTTCCGTCCTGACTTTGGAATGGACATGTCATCAACAGTGATAAGCACAGGATTGGACCTTTGTTGTATTCCACTGTAATTACTTTCATTATTGTACACTACACTAACTTGCAGAATGTCGAAGGAGGGGTTGAACTGCTAGTGGACCTTGGGATTTTGATTTAATAACAAAGAATAACATGATTATTTCTTTCTGCAATACAGACTGGAATTTCTTCCAATTTCATTCCTTAAAAGAGCAGCTCTTTTAAGTGCTATGCTATTTATATTGTAAATATAAAATATTTTAGCATTACATACATTTACCCCACACACTGTAGAAGACTGACTAGAGGGATGGGAAGCAGGGTACTTCGGTAGAATTTTTGAGGCAGTGTAACCTCTCAAAGAACAACAGAGGGAAAACTTTTCACATCAAAAGACAGAGTGACACTAAGGAACCTGCGTTAGATTGACAGAAAGTATCTTATGCAGAAGGATCAGTACAGATGTGATATGTGCAAAAAGCAAGTGTAAAATTAAGGAATGAATCAGACAAATTGCACAATAATAAAGCGATTTAGAAAGAACTGCAATGAAGATAAACCTTTTTTCTTTAAAATATGCAGTAACCTGCAGTAGAAATGAAATCTTAAATTATTAGTTTTCAACAAAGACATAAAGCAAATTAAATAAAATGGGAGACATTAATATGGGAAATTAGCTGTAAGGAATGGAAGAAGGCAGCAGAATGCATATATTTTTGTTCACTAAGCACAGATGATTTGAACACTAGACCAGGCACTCGCAGAAATTTAATTTAGTAAAAGAAAACTTTTCAAAAGGCTGTCAGTATTCAGAATTGATTATTCCTGCATGGTAGCTAACTAGATTCCTCAAAGAGACCTGGGAGTTTATATGCAATATGCTGAAGCTTATATTCAAAATAATCAATGGATACTGTTAAGGTCCCAAGTGAGTAGGAAGTAGAATATGTAATATCGCAGTTCAAAGAGTTAGCAAAGCATAGGCTCTATGATATGCATATTTGTTTTGAAAGGTTATGGAGGTGTTACTAAAAGCAATCCGTATTTAAATTGTGTACATAAGAAAATATAGGAGTTTCTGGAACTACTTGAAAATATTTGTGCCTCCAGTTATTAGGCAAGTGGACAAATTTTTATTTTTAGTAACCTTAGTTTTCTGCCGATTTGCAATACTTTACATACAATATATTGAAATGTCCAAGAAAAAATGTTCTGGCAGTAGCAAGTAGAAGTGGTTCATATAATTTAAGCATGTTGTGTGGGGGCATTTTTGTGTTTGTTTTGTTTTTTTTTAATATCTTTATATAGATGGTGATGGATTCCCCGACAGCCTCTGCGCCTTTTTAAATTTAGATGGGACTGCTTTTGTGCAGAGCTCCTTGTTTAGTTCAACATTTCATGAAAAAACATATTGATACCTTCAAGTGGACTGGCAGCTTTCCATTGCTCCAAAATAAACATCTATCTGTGGTTGCCTGTGGTTGACTAATATTTCTTGTAAACAATGCTTTGTCCTTGTCTCTTAAAGATATTCAATAAGAAAGGGGATTTAAGATGACATAAACGCATCAAGTGTTTGTTTCCTGCCTAAGGACTGGACTTATATGCAATGTTCTGTAGGTAAATCCATCCATCCATCCATTATCCAACCTGCTATATCCTAACTACAGGGTCACGGGGGTCTGCTGGAGCCAATCCCAGCCAACACAGGGCACAAGGCAGGAAACAAACCCCAGAGTACCACAGGGACTGTAGGTAAATTATTTTACTTTAATTATAGTTCAAAATACTTCAGAATAACTGAACATTTTGATTAATGTTGTTTGCTTTGTTGATTATATGTGTATATTAAATTAGAGTAGATAAAACTTTATTTGCCCCCAGGGGGAAATTTGTCTTTTTACTGAAGCACTAAATAAATAAATACATAAATAGACAGATAAATAAATATATACACACACACACTAAGGTCTAAGCAACACTGTTGTTTAAAGCATCTATCCAATGGTGAATAACATTTTTTAGTTAGAAAACATGGATTGGTTAGCATGGTGGCATAGCCTCAAAATGACAGACTGCAGCCCCAACAATGTCTGTATTCATTTTACATATTCTCTGTCTCCACGGCTTTATCTCCTGTATGCTGGGTTCATTCTCTGTTTAGAAGATAATGAATGAATGTTCACTTAAATGGCAACTCAAAATTGAAATGATGTGAATAAGTTTGGTCGTGTCCCTAAGTTTTCTCTGTGGCATCCTGGTGCCCCATAACAATTGGTTCAGACATGATGCTGCTACCTCATACAATAAAGTGATGGGAAAGGCAAGTTCAGAAAAATGAATGGATAGAGGGAAATGATGATTTGTTTTCAGAAATGATGATTTATTTTTTGGGGATTAAGAAGTTGCATATGGAACAGTGCCACAATTATAACTCAAATTAAAAAGTCAACAACACATAGAAAAGATGTAACATGTATTTAAATCAATATTACATTTGATCACTTTTGTTTGGGACACATCTTCATTTTCATTTTACCAAAATAAACAATGTATTATATTAGTTATGTGCTTTTTCCTATAGGAAGAAAATGAATAATAGAGAATTTTGTATGTAAAACAGCACACAACACATTTTAATGCTGTAGTCTTTCATCCTCGAGAACCAGGGCAAAATTTCTGAAAGGGGTGATTGTTAAGAATGGGATTGAATTATAAATACTTGATTGACTGTGCCCACTAATCTAAATTCAAAACATTTTAAATCAAGTCTAAATTCAGCCATAAACTGAACTGATGGAATATCCTTTGCCCCTGATGTGGTGGCTCCTACCAAGCCATTAGAAGTTTCTAAATGGTGCTGCCTGGATTCTTACAGCAAAGGTTGATAGAGAATATGCACTCCACCTGTATTTTGTTCTTAGGTCAAACACCACTTGCATGCCATGGGCTCACTATTGATCAATGTTTCGCCTGTTGGGAATGCAGTTAAAGTACACTGAAAGGCAGGCACAGAATATACCATTTTGCTGCAAAATACTGAAGGGGATAAACTAAAAATACAAACATAAGTTTTACCCAGAGAACAAAAATATTGGATTTATTGATTTGGCAAATAAAATATAAAGTATATATAAAAACATATTGTGATGTAAAAATGGTAATTGCAGATGCTATATTGAGCAAAAGGTGTGATGTTAGCAGTGGCAAATGAAACACCATGAGAGAATAGAAAACACTTCATCTAGAAATTAGTTAAAAAAAAGAGGGAAAGGAAATGACAAACTGTATGGAGACATCTGTTTGTAACCTGTGTTAAGTAAAACTTTTGTACATTTTAATTGCATCAACATTTTAAAAATATTTGAGTGAAGTTATGAAATAGCTAAAACAAGGTGGCATGATGTTTGCTGCTTGCTTAATGCTCCTCATTCTCTGCAAAAGACAGCCATTGAACACCACCAGAAGCACTCAGCTTAGAGGCAACTTGGACACCAGTGCCAACAGGATACTTAAATCCCAGTCAAAGATGCAGCAAGTGGGATACTTGATGTCCTTTTGTGCCCTGGTGGATCTCCAGTGAGCTTATGGGAGTTTCCCATGACTATTATCTCACTCTGGGGACCTTGTGATTTATTTAAGTGAACTTTACCAGTCCCTGTCTACCCATACTGGAGACAAAGGAACTCCAATGAAAGCTTGTCTTTCTATGCCTGTTTGTCAATAGGTTTTATATTGAGCTTGTTCTTATTATTGTGCCTTGTTGGTGGCATATTTGCCCCTTATATTGTCTTGTTAACCAGGATACATAATATAAGAGAAAATATTTAATATAACAAGGTATTTTACTCTTGACAGTAGGCTAAACTAGTATTAATCACATTGATACTATGTTGTGAATATGTTGGTTGCGGGAGGGTAAAGAAACATTGTTATTAAATAGAACTGCATAATTTAAGGCCAGTCAGTCAGAATGTAGCTTTTTAAATTTAGCAAGTACTTCACTCCTATTGTGGATAACAGCAGTCACCTCCCTTCCTGCTGATTCAATTAATGGAGCTGAGGGATATACAGTATGTGTATTTATGATGAAGAATTCCTTATTTTTAAGTTAATAAATGAAAATCATACTAACTTTAACTTAACCTTAATAAATAATGCAGAGTGAATTTACAAACCCTACAGTGCCACCACTATGCTGTAAAACGATTTCATTTTCTCCAGACTTTAGCCGCATAACATTGCGAGTAAAGGAGAACTTCTTCATCTATAGGAAGGCTTCTATCATTATTGACTGAAGGTGCACGTCCTGCAAAAGACTTTTAACTCAGTTACCAGTGATCCAGTATAACTGAATTCTGCTGGGGCCTGCTGCAAGATACTCTTTTGTGAGGTGTAAGCTCACAGACATACGCTTCAAATCCAAATAAATAAATAAGTACCTGAACAGCTAAGAAAAATGAACTGTTGTGCTATACAGCTAATGGTAGTATGTATTAAACAAATGACATGAGTAAATACAGAAAAATGGTGTCATCCTACCTTCAGAATCTACTTCTTCTTTGTGCATGTTATTTTCTATTTTTATTTTGTTAGAATACAATGCTTGCAATTTTTTTTTTCTACTCAGTGTGTTGTTTTGAAGTTTCATTGCATACTGTTTTTTGATTTTATTTGATGACGTTGATGATCGGGTTATTTATATGAAACTCTTGTGTTGTAATGTAAAATACAATATTTTCTGCCCAAGATTTGTTTCTGGTTCTATAAATTCGAATCTTGTTATCCTGGAGAAGCTAAACAAGTGCAATACATGCCCTTCAGATGGCTCTAGTGCTCCTAATAACGCAGCTTCTGCTAACATGGTCTCAAGTTCCTGTCCTTATATGGGGAGGAAGCTGTTAGGAAACTCAGTTAAAAAGAAACTACCAGTAACTGAAATAAAAAAAGTAAGATATAACTGGAAAGTAGCAGAAATGAAAATATGCTCCCATATGATTGCCTTTATGTTAAAAATAGGACAGTCCTTGTTATTTTTTTTTGTCTTTTTCTGGAATCAGTGGGTAAGGCGAGGGCCAAGGACTAGGATGACAATGATTCTGAACTAGTGTTTAAATTATACCGGGTCCTGTCTATGAAACAAAGCTCTCTTTTATTGTGAAGGGCCTGTTTTAGTGACTGCCATTCACAATTGTTCTTAAGTCTGAAAGAAAGCATGTGAGTGCAGGTATTTTGAAAGAGGTCCAACTTGAAGTCTTCTTAATAATGATAATTCTCTACATTTATATAGCACTTTTCTCACTACTCAAAGCACTTTACTTAATGAGTGGGGAGCCACTTCAAGCACCAGTAATGTGCTGCAAGGTGCAGGATGATGTGGTGGGAGCCATTTTTGCACCAAGATGCTCACCACACATTAGCTGTTAGGTGGTGAAGGGGTGAGTGATAGTTGATCAGGTGGCCAGAATGACTAGGCCATGGTGAATAATTTAGTCAGGACATTGGGATACACCCTACTCTTTATGAAGGATGTCCAGGGATCTCAGGGACCACCCAGAGTCAGGTTTTACATGTCACTCGATTTTACATGTCACATGAAGGATGGCATCGTTTTTACAGAAAAGTGTTCCCATTACTGTGCTAGGGCATTGGGATCCACACGCAGGCCACAAGGTAATCGCCGCCTGCTCTCCTTGCCAACACCTGTCCCAGCAGCTATCCAAGCTTTTCCTGGTACTGGTTGGGCCCAAACATGCTTAGCTTCAGGTGGATGACGTGTTCTGAAGTGCTGTTCTGGTATGGCTGCTTAGCACCAACAATAGGCCCAACACAGAGACTGCACTAAAAAAAGTTAAAAAAAAATGTTACAGTCAACTAAAAGAAAGAAAAAGTAGATAAAAACAATACACAAGAAAGTGCAGGGCTTCTAGAAATGGCCTTATATGAATATTTGGGTGAGTTTAGTATCACTGCCATCATTCATATTTTTATTTCACACCATTGCTTTTGAGGACCAAAAAATTTCAACCGATTTATAAAATAAATGCGATTTCATGGGGTGTACCATGAAATGTGCCCTATTTATGCTATCATTCTAGCTGCAGTTTGATCCTCATACTTTTCTTATCTTCCTCCAAAGTGCCTGTAATTGGATACAAATTGAATTATGGCTTGTAGTTACACCTGAATGATTCAGAAAATTCACAATATGCCATGAAGATTCTAGATGTGTATGTTATATAAGGAGACTGAACTTTTAGAGGACAAATCAACAAGAAAAATGAATTGCTTGGTCATGTTAATCTACCAAGAAAACCTTTGTTTGTTAATGGAAGCTTTAACTGTCAATATTCCTAAGAAAGCTTTTTGTTATCTGACTTTTTCAAGGCAAAAGTGTAAAATAACTAACTGAATAAATAAAAAACATCTGATTTATAATAACATTTCATTTTGTACAGAATTGTCTGTGCTTTATTTCTTCTCTTCACATAAATATCTTTTATGCCTCTATCTATTTTTACACTGCACATTTTCACTTAATGGTTGCTGGTAGTGTGTTACCCAATAAAATGTTTCTGTCTTGCTGACACTGGAGAAGAGGAAAGAAATATTTCAAATTACAGCTGTTTTACATGGCATACAATAACTATCTGAATTGTAAAATAATATATAAGTATTTTTAAACTAATCAGGGTCCATCCATCCATTTTCCATACGTGCTAAGGATACCAGGTCAACACTATATAGTCAATAGCAACAAAACATTACATTCTCAAAACTGCTTCTTCCAATGCAGAGTCACAGAGGCCAGAGTGTATCCTGGAACCATTAATTGTTGAATATTTTTGTTTTATTAACTAAATTATTTTTGTCTGCGTTGTTGTATTTTTCTTCATAAAAAAATACAATGTTCAAAATTAATCGACCTACTTACGAATGCTTGCATTTAAGCTGCAGAGACTGTAATTTTGTTGATCACCTAATTCTTTGGAAAGATTACTGTTTTCATGAGGTAGCAAAGATTAATATCACCATGTAACATTTATAATGGCATTCAGGCTTTGGATGGTTTAGATTATAGGATTCATAACTGCCACATGTTTCATGTTTCCATGAGAATCTCTGAGGCACCAAAGAAAACTAGCTTATATATTATAATGCCTGCTGTCAGACAAAATATTAAATAATACATTTTAGTTTCAAGGATTTCCAATTAAACCAACAACCTACACTTTTAGTAAGATTATAGAGTTTACTTCACTCTGTGGAAACAGGGTGTAGTACCGGATCAAAGAAAGTAACAAATGATCTCCATGATCTTGGTCAGGAACTCTGTTATACAGGTATTAATTCAGCATAAGAAGACTAGCATAAGGTTTCATTAAAGAAAAGGCTACTTGGTGAAAAATAAGTGGAGCACAAAAGAGTGTAAAGAATATGAAATTACAGAGTATGGACCCCTGCTCACTAAATATGGTTGATTGTTGATGAGCAGAAAGTATGTATTTTGATTTAGAACTCTTTGTTAAGCAACCTTACCAAGTACTTTGCAAGTAAAAAAGAGCTCTGCTTATTAAACATGACACAGAGTATTACGCATACAAGGCACTATAATGTGAGCATGATTATGATTAAAATTGACACAAAGTATTATGTAGAAGTATGATTATACTATAAAAACATAAGAAAACTTGAAGAGAATGTGCTATTCGACCCTTCAAAGCTTGTCAGTCTTCATTAAACCTCTTTCAAAAAATCACCAATTCAAGATTTGAAGTTTCTCAAAATATTATTGAACATGTTTTAATGAAAATAAGAAATTTAGCATCTCAAAGCCTGTCAATACTATTAATCTAAATTTTTCCAAAATGAAATCTGGTTAGGTTTTGAAGTTTGTTCTACCATCCACCACACCATAATTATTTATATTTTTAACCAGAACATATTTGTATTAAAAAAACTTTTAACATCATTTAATTTTTAAAATGTACCTCACACAGTTTTCAGTATGTAAGCCAATTCTGTATCTATCTGCACACTGTGCCTTGAACTCCCACTTCTTTTAGTTGGAGCACAAGTCCCTCATGTGGAACCTTATCAAAAGCTTTCTGAAAAGTGTCACACACGTGTGCATGGGAGGCAGCTGAAGGGCTTAGAGAGGACTGATTATACATCTGCCCGGGGGGGGGGCGGGCCACGCTAACGCTCTTTCTGAGTTCTCTACAGGTCTTTCCCGGGAAATTCCACCAGAATCTGACACCTCGAAGCGGGACACATCCCTTCCGGTTCCGGCACCGAGGACGACATCACTTCCGGTTCCGGCACCGAGGATGACATCACTTCCGGTTCCGGCACAGAGGACGACATCACTTCTGCCCTCCGTCCTATAAAGCCTCCTGCCTTTGCTCTGGCAGGCAGTTCTGTTTTGGACTCTGTTGAGTAAACTTGACTCTGATGAATCAATTACTTTTGCAGCCAGGAAACCGGATTAAACGGGTGGCTGCCCCAAACCTTGCCATGCCTCATGTCTCTTCTTCTTATAAAAGCAAGACAATTAACCATAGAATCAGAGAGATGCAAATGATATTTTGTTGTTCCCTCATAGATTTTCAGCCTATCAGTGATCTTCTCCATCTAAGCCCAATGTAGTACATTAGTTAGAAGTTTAATTTTATGTAAGTTATTCTCTCTCTGGAGAATAGTTTCCAAAGTTTGTGCGACATTTACTCTTAGCCAACATCTATCTGTGTTTCTTTCTGTTTTTGGTGAAAAACTAATATGAAAGATCATAATATGCATACATTAGGTTTTAGCATTTCATAAGGAATAGTTTTTATAAAATCATAAAAGTCACCTTATTACTCATTTTACATTTTTCTGAAAGAGTGGCAGGACCACTTATATGGACTATCACAGCTGCACTTGGCATTTTCATTATGTATTCTGCACATTTGGACATTAACTATACCATAAACATTACTTTCAGGGAAATGTAAACATGCTGTAAATAACACTTTAACTGTTCTATAAATATTTCTTTTCTAGTCTTACAGGTGATACTGAAGTAAGAATTGCCAATTATATTTTTTCAGCACAGTTTGTCTTCTTTATAAGCCCACCCTGCTCTTTAAGAGAGGTGTCATTCAATGAATAAAACTCACAGTAACAGAAAATATATTGTGTTTACCTACCATGAAGATGCCTCTTTCTGCTAGCAATTTAGTATGTGCTGTATGTATAATGAAACATTTGTATCGAAAGTGGAAAATCCCAATCAAAACTGAGTCTCCTTGAATAGATGTGTCTATTAAAGTGTGAACTGTTCACTTGAGTTCACCTTCCTTATAGTTGACTTGACATGTTCATTTTCAGTCAAAGATCTTTTTATTTTAGATTTATGCACCTCAGTCCAACTATTTCTAGCTTGGCTAGTTTGCTAATATGCTGAAACAGCTGCAGCCTTTTTCAACTGCCACATCCTGCTTTTCTTTGCAATGCTTCCTTCCCCCTTCTAATTATAATTAAGAGGAACTTTTCCCGTGAAATTCTGAGCCAGAAGGATAAATGGGATATTTGTTTTGCATATATAATACTTCTTTGAAAGAACAGAGTGTATTGGGAAACACTGAGGGGTTTGTACAGTATTTACTGTTAGCCAGTTTGCTTAATTTTTCAGTTATCTGCCTAGACCATATTTTCCTATTTCTTTATTAAAGAGATTGATTCTTCACTATACTATACACAACAGTCAATTTTTAAACATTTTTTTTTCTTTGCTTTGTCGCTTTAATTTGGATGTGCTAGTGTTTTGGCCATGAAATTAAGACATTTACCCTAAATAGGCTGCCTTAGTAAGCAGAGAAAATGGGAGCATTGCATACCTTTTTTTACATCCTTTTCATGCCCTCTGCCATTCAGCTCTGGAATCCTGCCAATACAGACTACCAGGGATGCTGGAATTGTACATTCTGTTTAAAATTTCACACCACCTGTTTCAATTAGATCAAATCAGAATTCTACAACATGGCTAATAACAACAAAGGACCATTAAGCATAATTTGTTCTTACTTCTTAATGTTGTTGTAACATTTAAACATTTACTACATAAAAGCAGCTATTGGGTTATAAACTAGAAGAAATATAGAGCTTCATAATACACAAACATAAAGCTATGTATTTTGAAGGTCAAATACATAATCAAAATAAAAGTTGAATATTTCTAATTAAGAGACATTGCTTTAACATTTCAAGCATATTGTAACAGAAATAAAACAAGCATAGTGTAATGAGTATAGTGTGACTGTTCAAAATGACGACAAACATTAGAATCACACTGGATTAGCAGATATGTCCAAACTGTCAGCAAGTAGATCTCTTCTTCTTCTTCTTTTTCTCTTTCAATCACATTTCCTACAAAACAAAAAAGCCTTTAATTCATCCTCAGCTCATGTGAAAGCCTTACACTTTCCTAACTCTGTTCTCTCTGCCTTCAGTTTGTCCTCACTTTCTTTCTAAAACCTCTCTTCAAACACCAGAGATTGTAGCACATATAGTTCCTTTTATCCTCTCCCTAACGCCAATTATGGGCACAGAGTGGAGGAAAGGCCTTCTAGTGGCAAGAAAGTGGGCTCTGATACAGCTTCCCTATGTAAAGTATGCCACAGCATATTTTACAGAGTTTTGTAACAACAACATTTACAGTATTTACATAGCACATTTTCAACACTGCAGCTCAAAGTGCTTTACAAGATGAAATAAAAAGAAGCTTATATAAAACATAAACAAACTAGATTAGGCAATAATATATTATATTATATCATATATCCTCACTGGGCATTCTACCTAACATAGATGTTCTGAATCAGTCCTCTGGTTTGCAGGGTTCACATGGAGGAATTTGATGATAATGGTCATGTGGACATCTATTTATTTCTAATACCCTCACTATATCCATTTTTTGTCAATAAATAAGATTTCTGTTTTCTCCTTATTTAGTTTGAGAAAGTTGCTGATCATCCAGTTGGAAATACAAGTAAGACACAGGATTAGGGAGCCAAGAGTGGCAGGGTCATCAGGCACTACTGATAAACACAACTGTATGTCATCTGCATAGCTGTGGTAGCTCACCTTGTGGTTTGAGATAATCTGACCTAATGGAAGCATGTAGATTGAAAAGGGCAGTGAACCCAGGATCAATTCTAGTGGTACACCATATAAAATATCATGGGTATATGAAGTGACAAAGAATTTTCTACATCTTAAGTAAGAGTGAAACCAATTTAAGATGTGGCTCACCCATTGACTAAGGCAATTTATAAAAATACTGTGATCAATGGTGTCAAATGCTGCATTCCAGTCTAAGAGAATAAGAATAGATACATTAACCCGCAAGGCATTTACTGTTTTAACCAGTGAAGTTTCTGTACTGTGATTTGTTCTAAAACCTGACTGAAACTTGTCAAGAATAGAATGTTTTTTCAAGTAATCATTTAGCTTTGTAAAGACTGCCTTTTCTAGAATTGTACATAAAAAGGTAGTTTAGATATTAGTCTAAAATTGTCAAAAACAGAGGAATTTTCTTGAGCAGGGGTTTGACAACTGCAGTGTTAAGACAGTCAGGGAAGAACCCTGTATCTAGTGATGAGTTCACAAAGTCAATTGCACTATCAATTAGCACAACAGAGACTTCTTTGTAAAAGTCTGTTTGTACTAGGTCACGGGCAAAGGTAAAGGGTTTCAGTTGAGAATTCTGCATGGTTTGGGTAGATCTATTGTGGTGAAATAGTTTCACTTTCTTAAAATGGAATACAGGGATTCAATTACTGGGATTAACTTTGGGGAGATGTACTATATTATTTCTAATGTCATTAATTTTGTGCTTACAAAATATAGCAAAAGCCTCACAAGTTTTACTGGTAGTTTTTAGAAGCCATTCCATTGAGTGAGCTGGGTTTAGAATAGGATCAATAGTATCAGTAAGTTTTGAGAAACAGGACTGCTTCTCAAAGTGGACTACATTGTTATATTCAGTTAATTCAGCCTTCTTTATTTCATTATGAACTATCAATTTTGGTTTCTCCATTTTCACTCAGCTTTCCAAGATGTTCTCTTTAAATCAGACACTCTTTGGGTTTTCTAGGGTATAATAGTGCTGGAGGATTTTGTATCTGTGTTTACTTAGGTGACTATGTCAGCTGCAGCTCTTGCGTTAGCATTAAAATTTTCCACCTTGCTATTAACATTGTTAGCGTTGTTGAGGTAATCACTACAAACGGTCTGATTGTTTAGAATATTAGCAAACTTTGAAGCTGCAGATGTATCAAAGTAACGTTTTTTAACAATACGCTTCCCATTAGCTGTGGTTATCATTATTTCTACATTAAATATTATAAAAAAGTGGTCTCATATACCAATATCCACAACCTGTCTCACATCAACTTTTAATCCTTTTGCAATGACTAAATCCAGACTGTGTCCTCCCTTATGTGGGGGCTGGTTGATGTGCTGGCTAAGATTAAACAAGTGCAGGAGGTTCATGAAATCTCTTGCTTTCTGTTCACACTGGATATCAACAAGAAAGTTAAAATCGCCAACAATTAGGAACCTATCAAAGTTAGTTATTATTACAGATACTAAATCTGAGAATTCCTCAATGAAGGATGCATTATATTTAGGAGGTCTATAAATGGGCAATATGAGTGCCTGGGACACACCTTGAATAACAATAGCAAGATACTAAAAAGAAATGAACATACCAAAGTCGACATCTTTACTTTAATTGGCTTGAGAAAATATTTGCTAAACTGCCTCCTATTTTGCCTTGGCGAACCACATGAGTACATCTGTAATTCAGAGGTACAGTTTCAATTAAAACTGCAGCACCATCAGAGCCAAACCATGTTTCGCTTAATGTAAAAAAATCAATTTTCCTATCACTAATAAGGTTGTTATTGGAAAAGGTCTTGCTGCTTAATGCGCTAACATTTAGTAAAGCCATATTTAAGGTCTTGGAAGAGCAGAGCTGAATTGGAGTGTCACAACAGCTTGAATTGGTAATTAAGTTATTCATGTTATTGTCACTTTGTACAGATTGTTTACTTAATCTATAATCTGTAGTTATAGTTCTAATACAGTGTACATCTAGAGGTGAAATGGTAAATAAAATTATTTGCATTTATTCTGTTTTGTCCGAGTTTATTACTTAAACTATGGTTCATTATTATAGTGTTATTACAGTGCACTTTAAAGATGAACTAAAGATGAGTCTAAAGATTCGCTAACTACAGAATTATCACATACTAGCAAGGCATAACGGAAAGCATTAGGATTAGAATGATGCAGTCCCAATGTTGTAGTCAGGAAAGACAGATTACCTCTGAGATGTTTTCAGAGAAGACCCAGGCTCCGAATCTGTTTAGATGCAGACCATCTCACCTGAAGAAAAATGGTCTCTCCCAGAAGCGATCCCAGTTATCCATAAACCCAATATTTTGTACCTTGCAGAAGCCTCTCAGCCAGTTATTTAATGCTAGCAGTCGACTGTAGTATTCACCAGACCTTCAACCTAGAGAGAGCGGATCAGAAATGATGATTCTCGCCCCCAGGGTCCCCTCTTTTTTACCTTGAATGAGCGATGTAAAATCTGCTTTAAGGACATGCAATTGTTGATATCACATGTTGTTTACTCCAGCATGTAATACGATGGTTCCAACAGCCCTCTCCTTATGCTTCTTGAAGACTGTCGGCACTCTTTTCATAATATCTCATACACATGTGCTGAGAAAACAAGAAACAAAAGATTTCTTTTTAGAGCAAGAAATATTGAGGTTGTGAACAATTGAATCCCCAATAACAAATACATCACCAGAGACTGCCAGTATGCTGGGGGAGCAGAGAGGGTCGAAGCAGTTCTCGACAGCGATGCTTTCCTGAGCCAATGGGGGTGACCTTGCTTTGAGCCCCCGACCTGCACAGCTGAAACAGCCTGTTTCCGTTGTCATTGTCAACATTTCAGATGTATACAGTGGTAAAACTCACCTGGCCAGGTGAGTGCACAGCACGGCATGGGGTTGAAGTTGCTGAATGAAGGCAACTTGTGATGATCTTAGCTGCCATAGAAGTCTCTTTTAGCAGGTAATCCTTCAGTTCCCTCAGGTGCAATAGTCTGACGGAGTTGCTGGATCTGGTTTTCAAGGGCCCAGAGGCCTGCACCTCCCAGTCGGCCATTGTCCACTTTTCCTTCTACTGTGTGTCCTAGGAAAACAAACCACTGTTCATTTACACTGGCACTGGCCATTACTGTACTTAATGTTTGTGGACTTTATTAGCTCTCTGACATCCTTGAACATTTTTTCAATAGAGTTTAGTGCTAGACTATAACTTGGTAAATAGATCTACTAAATTTTAGCTAATTTGGTCATTCTGTGGTAGATTTGCTTGTGCATTCTACAACATATTCTATTGAATTCAATTGAGTTTATTTTATATGTCTCTCTTCACTAAGTACAGACACACAATTATGGATATAATGCATTAACCCTATATTGACAAACCTTATTGCATTATACATATGAACATACACACACATAACATAATGCATACTATGTTAAACACAAAGTTTGATTAACATATACATATCATAAAAACATAAATTCATTAACATTATAATTTAGATATGACCATTTTACAGAGAAGGAGATGAAGAAACAGTAACATTTCTAAGAAAATAAACCTTTGTGGGTTTTCAAAGAAAGTTGTAACAGTTAAAAGTCATAGTCAAAGTCAGAGGAACTTACAGTTCTGATGACCTAAGCTGACTGGCTGCTGTCCCCCTCCTGGGAATTCTACAATATTATAAGTACAGTATGTGCTGGGCAGTCTAATAATAACATGAAGAAAATTAAATCCTCTCATCAGTGACTCCCAAGACACCCAGGACCTCTAGTGTCACATTCCATGGGCCAGGAGTAGTAGCTCACCACTGTTTTTTTAAATGATCAACTTTCAGTTCAGCTTTGTTATTGGGAGCATGATTTAACATTTCTTTCTAAAGTGCTGTTGCATGGTTTGGAGCCTTTGGTAATCTTCATGATAGCACAATATCTTGGTCCCAAAACATCAAGGAAAACACAAATCATCATGCCTCTCTAACAATATCAGGCACTTTTTTCCTTATACTACAACCCTACATAATATTCCAATGCTATCTTCTGTTGAAAAGCAGTGTTTGCTTTTATTATTTTATTAATTCCACATTGACCTGGAAAAAGTATGAGTGTTCGTGTGTGAGTGCACCTTGCAATGGACTACAGCCGTGTAAAGGGTCGATTTCTACATTGTATGCAATATTACTGTGATCGGATCAGCTTCTCATGACCCTGAACTGGATAGTTTAGGAGTGTTTGAGTTACAGGTAACTGAATGAATCCTGCTGGATAAAGTTTAAAAATACATTTTCTTCAATTGCATCTTTCAACCCTTACTTAGATTCCAACCTTGCGGTGGTATTTCGTGCCACAGTGAGATACTTATGTGGATTGTTTTAAGAGGAGAGGTCAGACAAAGAACAATCCATGAGTGAATGCCATGAAGGGGATGCAGTTAAGTTACAGAGAACTGTAATAGGAATAACCAGGACTCTCTCCTGGAGGTGGGCATGGGAGTATATTTCCCCTGAGAGTGCCTGGTGGCTGTAGGACACACAAGAGGAAGGACAAGGATGATTTGGGCCATTTGGGCAACAGGCCAGATTGAGACAGAGCTGGACATACTCACCCTTGTTGAAAGAAACTGGCTCCTGGGAAAGGGTAATTAACTTCTTTGACAGGAAAGAATCCGGTACTCATTCAGGAGGTCGAGAAATATTGACTAGGCATTTCAACTCACCTTTACAAACATCACTGGCTATGGAACTAAAGTTCTTGATCATGCAAACTTTCTTCCAATTGGGAATAGTAATTCTGGAGAGACCCCAGAAGTGTACCGGGACATGTACCATACAGTTGGATTTTCTTCCTGTGGATGAGAGAGATATCTCAGTGTCACCTTGACTGTTCTTTATATACATTTACTGAACAGAAAATTGGAGTATTCTTCCTTTTACAGTAATTGGATCTAGTATTTGAAAGGGTGCTGAGGTGGCATGATGGCACAGTGGTAGCACTGCTGCTTCACAATAAGGATACATGGATTTGTGTCCTGGTTGCTCCCTGGGGTGAGTTTGCATGTCTCTTTGTGTCTACATGGGTTTTCTCTTGATTGTCTGGCTTCCTCCCACAGTCCAAAGACATGCAGGTTAGATGAACTGTGATAGCAAAATTATTGTGTGTGTGTGTGTTTTTGTAAGTGTTCACTATGTAATGGACTATCTCCCTGCCCAGGTGTTTTTCCGGTCACGATTCTTGCTGGTTAAGAAATTAGACGGATGATTGGAAATGGTACCACCTATTGTCTTAAAGGCAGACTAATCAGAAAGAAGGTAAGGAGATGTTTCAGAAGGTTTACTTGAAATAAAGTGTTTGGCATCTTCAGAAACACACATTTAAAATTGAATAACATAATAAAGCATTGTTGAATCAGGATGGACAAGGTTAGTGATAAGAATAAAAACTTAAACACTAAATCAATCAGGAAATTACATATATACTGATGGACGAATAACAATACTAGTTTTCAAATGACTGAATTAAAATAGTCCATTTGTCTATTCATTATTAAACCCACATAATCCAGTTCAAGGTCACAATACCTAGACTACCTATACAATACCTATCACAACAATACTGTTTGCAAAGTAGGAACCAGCCCTGGAAAGGGCACTAGTCCACTGCAGGGCACACATATGCACATGACCACACTCATCCACAATGGTCCAGTTTAGAGTTTCCTGTTAATATAAAAAGTATAACCATTTAAATAAGAGTTAGAATGAGGACACTCTGTGTGTCTTATAAGGTCACTAAAGGAGGTTGGCATTAGGCTGTTAAAAAAAAACAAACTTCTCCAATACCTCCAAAATTTGGGGGTCAACTGGTCAATCTCAGCAAACACAACAAAATAAAGTCTCTTAAACTGCCAGAGAGAGAGAGAGAGTTAGTGAGAGTTAGATAAAGTATTAATGTAACTAGGTTATCTTTAGAATGTAAAAGGAAATATCCAAGGAAAATCCCAATTAGTGTCAAGGAAAGGTTGAAGGCTCCACACAATAGCAGGCAGATTAGGACTGAATTTTAATCAATTAATCAAATGTAATTGAAACCATGAAAAAAACAAGACTAGTAATATCAAGAGATAGAGAAATGTACCAATTGTAAACTGTGGGAGATGTTATCAATGCTTAGGAACTTTTCAAAGTCTGTTCTGTTGCTATTAGAAATCAAAAGTAAATTTGATCTTAAAATGTAATAACATAGTCTAATTTGACAGGAAATAATAGACTGGAAACGGATTACAGTTACTAAAATCTTGTTGATCAATATCCAGACATTTTGATAAAGTTAACAAATGGGACTATTCAGGACAATTTGATAGGGAACATGACAAGCATTAGTCCGAGCAGTAAAGAAGACAATAAATATGGATTAAACAAGCTTTCAATAAACAGTGAGAATGGGTCAAGCTCACATGTGAATAAACTAAATTTATGGATCAACTGTGATCTTTGTAACAAGAGATGCTGAAAACTGTTAACTAGAAGAAATTCAGATAAATAAGTTGTGAGTTGTGAAAAATGCATTTAAGATGGGAGTAAAAGAAGGTGTACAGAGTTTAGATGTTGGTGAACAGCATCTGGTTTAGATCGGCACAATACCAACAAACCAGCAAAGTTATGCAGAAACTATAAAAAGAAGCACTTACCTTGTACTACAAAATTTCATTCTTTATAAAGAAAATAATATTAGGATTTTTCTAGCCAGCCCTAGTGAAGAAAGAGTTGCACATACACTGCCAGTAAACAGAATTGTGTAAGTTAGACTAACTGGGCTTAAATATGCACAACATCCAGCTGCTTTTAAAAGATGGGGCTCTGCAAGTATTTCCAGGGCCACTGTGATTTAAGGAAAGTGTACACTACAAGAGTATGCAGAAAATGAGGTACTCGTTAATTATAACAAGCAGTCAATTGAGCCAGTATTTATTTTAATTAAAGGAATAAGAGAGATAGATAGATAGATAGATAGATAGATAGATAGATAGATAGATAGATAGATAGATAGATAGATAGATAG
>JANRMT010062792.1:63834918-63857971 GCA_026402145.1 Polypterus bichir lapradei
TAGATAGATAGATAGATAGATAGATAGATAGATAGATAGATAGATAGTATTTTATTTATCCTAAAGGATATTAGAGATTTTACAAAACAGTGTGTTATAATACAATTATGTATCATCTTAGTTAATTAAATCCCAAACAATCATAATTACAGTCAGAAATAAGAAAATTAGTTTCTTGACAAAAAACAGAAAGAAACCCCCGAACACAGAACTGAAAAGCAAACCCAGTTAAATTTGTGCCCCTTCTTGTGAGATGCTAAAATGATAATGTTGAGAGATAGCCTGGTACTACATATGCCAAGAAGAGTGTAAGGGGGACTACACATCTACAATCACCCACTTTTATTATGTTGATCTACATGGCAAAAAGAAAAGAAAGTAAAGATGACCACTCAGTATCAAAGTGAATAGTTCATTTAAGGTTGCAAGTATAGTATAGGAAGTGGTGAAAATGTGAAAGGCTAATTAAAACACAAGTCTCTAAAGAAAAATTAGAAGCTAAATTAAAATGGTCTGTTTTATAACTAGTTCTATGAATAAAGGCAATATAAGTACTGTATCTAGACAAATACATTCAGTTTTGGGCAGTTTTAATCAAATATACAACTACCTTATTTACAACTCTGAGTGTCCGAGGAAACAAGTAACGTTTTATTATTATAAGATTTTTATACTATTCAAGAACTAAGGAGTGAATTTGGATGTGTCTCTGAAGTAGACTTTTCATAGGTTAAAGGAATTAGCATGAGCAAGATGTTGTTCTAAGGAGTGGAAACTCAAATATCAACTATTGGTAGTATGATAAATTGTCCTGTGCCACTAGAAGTCTAGATGCATTTAAAGTGATAGGTGGGGAAATACTGAGTGAAAGGGACACAATATAAACAGTTGGAACTAACCTGTAGTGGTTGCATAGGCTCACAATTTTTACCGCACAGATAATCTACAGATTACAGTACAGACTTCTCGAGACAGAGAGGCTAATATGATCAGTCAGATCTGATTGACTCCAGATAGCAGCACAACATTTCAGGTCTTCACAGGTCTCAGTGGAATGCCGATGGCAAGCAATTTGTCACAAAGAGTAACTGAGACAATAACATGTACAGCACAAATTGATGTAACCAGTAGAACACAATCATAGATTCAAATTAATTAAAGAACCAGCTTGAATATCTCCAATGCACAAATAATCCTGTAAAAAATAATGATCAGAAGAGTGGTAGTAGCAAAGACACAAATTTTTATAGTTTGCATCATAAAGTCTAGCAACCACAAATCAGCCAAGCAGGTCAAAACCAACAATGTCCACAAAAAAGGTAAATATAAAATTATCTCCTTTTTAACAAAAAATAAAAAAAATAAAACTAGACATCAAAATCTGTAAAACAGAAAACTCCTAAATAATGGCATTCAAGTGGACACAGTGTTCTCTTACAGCATACAGCAGGAAACAAAAAGATGGAATTGCATTAAAATTTAGAGACTCAAGGAAGATATATCTCATGACTATTATGGTTATTATTATTAAATTTGACACATGTGTACACTGTCTCTTTATTTTTGCCTGTTAACAAGCTTGTAATTCAATTCCAGAAGCTGACAATTTCTTCTAGTTTCAGTGCAACCGATAACTTTATCATACTACCCACTATGAAAGGCAATCACCAAATGAAGGTTTCTTAATTGGGCAAACAACTTTATTTGCACTTTTGTTGCGCTAAAAAATTACATTACAAAATGTACTAAATTGTCAAATGGTAGTTGCAACTGACTGTGGAGTGTATGTGACAGCTGACAATAAATCAGTTAGAAAGTAAAGTTTCTTAAAAAAACTTTTGAGATGCCTCATATTGTTTTTCAATAAAGATCTTCTCATCAAAGCAAAAAATACCCTTGTGCTAATTAATCCACCCATTCATCTATTTTTTCACCCATTTTCCAGCTCAGGGTTGTAGGGAGCTAGTGAATTTCCAAGCAGTATTAGGAATAACCTGGTTATCATCTCAAGTTTGTAAACATGAAATCAGTAATAAAAAACACATCTGCCAGAATTTCAGTTAATCAATTTATTAAAAAAAAAATATTTGGCTGGTAATGAAACAGTTTTGTGCTAAAGAACCTGTATATGTTTACTACAAATTTGATTTGGCAGTCATTTCAACTATACTGGATACATGTATATTAACAAGAGTATTTACATTACTCATATATATATATATTAATAAGAGCACACAGACTTATCAGTTGCTTATGATAATAACCACATATACGGTTAAAAACTGACAAATAACTGAATGTCTGAAAATAGATGGAAAAAAGGTAAATATATAGGTTAATCTCATGTCCTGGCTCTGAATAAATGGGTTTCAAAGATGGGTATTTAGGCAAACTTATTTATTTATTTCACCAGATTAGTGACATACTCGTATAGAATCCAGAAAGAAAAAACATTGGAACAAACACTGAAGATGGATAATTATATGACTAAGTTAATGGAGGACTTATTTAACATACTCACATAATATTGAAAAAATGTAAATAATGCATTTAATAGTTTTAATTGGCATGGGAAAAGAACAGATGACAGTGGAAAAACATGCACATCAGGTGCATTAGTTTAGCCAATAGTTTCTTGAAATTGATGTTGACCTCTTTACAAAAAATGTTGCACCAAATGTGTACACCAATAGTGATGGTAAATATGATCAGTAGAGTAAAGAATAATAATAATGTATCAGAACACACTGCCAACAGGACTATTTCAACAATTTTCTCCTTCGTCATGGATTTTTTAAACCTAACTCTTTATACCTGATTGGCCTGAACAAAACACATGATTTCAACTATTTTCTATTTTTTTTGTCTTCCCCTGTAAACATCTGATTAGACACCATTCTGAAGAAGCCACTTCTATAGTTATATTAACTAGTAAGGACATTGTTTAGTTTTTGTCTGGTTTTCCTATTTTACTTCATCCTTTGCTTGTCGCTTTTTTTTGTTGTCTTGCCTGTTGCCACCCTAGCAACTATTTTAAATTTTTTTTTTTTGCCTTTCTGTTATGTAGTTTGATCATTCAATTGAATATTCGCTAGTCCTCAGTGTAATTTGATCACAGAGGTAGGTCCCATCCTAATTTTTAACTTTTTTTCCTTTCTTTTGCTTATTAACCACCAATTATTATTTATGTATCAATTTTCTTAGCACATATCCTTCTAATACCATCTGATCTGGTAGTACTTTTTGCAAGATTTATCTTTTGTACAGCAGATATCCTTTTCTTATTTTCCTTCTCCTTTTTGTACATTCACATCATACACAGTCCCTTCACTTTTTTTCTCTTTTACTGTTCTTTTTTTATGATTTTTTTTTCCAGTGGCCCTGAAGAGGAGGACTTTGCCCTTGAAATCTTTACGATTGATCGTCTGCTAAACCCAGGTAACACAAAGGAATGCCTCCAAAATACCTCCAGTGAAACCTGTGAGGGTATTGCTGTATTCTTCAATCAAAAAATTAATGATATTAGAAATAATATAGTATATCTCTCCAACACTGCAAATCCTCCTGAGCCCCAGTACTCCGTTATAAACAAACTAAATTCTTTCACCAGGATAGATTTACCTGATTTACATAAAATAATTTCTCAACTGAGACCCTCCACCTGCGTCCTTGACCCAATACCAACAATTATTTTCAAAGAAGTATCAGGCGTGCTAATTGATAATATTCTTGACATTGTAAACTCGTCATTAGATACGGGGGTCTTCCCAGACTGTCTTAAGATTGCTATAGTTAAACCACTACTCAAGAAAAATAATCTTGAACTCTCTGCTTTTGAACATTTTAGACCCATTTCTAACCTGCCTTTCTTAAGTAAAATTTTAGAGAAGGCAGTCATTATGCAGTTTAATAACCATCTCAATAAACATGCTGTCCTTGATAAATTTCAGTCAGGTTTTAGAACAAATCACAGCACAGAAACTGCACTCGTTAAAGTAGTAAATGACTTGCAGGTAAATGCAGACAGAGGCCATTTATCTGTGCTCATTCTCTTAGATCTGAGTGCCGCATTTGACATTGATCACAACATTCTTAGAAATCGCCTTAGTCAATGGGTAGGCCTCTCTGGCAGTGTCTTAAATTGGTTTGAATCCTACCTGGCAGGTAGAAAATTCTTTGTTAGTTGTGGTAATTACAACTCAAAGACACATGATATTCTATATGGTGTTCCACAAGGCTCTATCCTGGGGCCACTGCTCTTTTCAATCTATATGCTTCCGTTAGGTCAGATTATCTCGAGGCACAACATGAGTTACCACAACTATGCTGATGACGCTCATCTGTATTTATCAATAGCACCTGATGACCCAGACGCTGTTAATTCACTAACACAATGTCTTTCTTGTGTTTCTAATTGGATGAATAGTAATTTTCTCAAGCTAAATAAAGAGAAAACAGAAATCTTAGTGATTGGCAATAATGGACACAATAAGATTATTAGAAATAAACTTGATGTATTAGGATTAAAAGTCAAGACAAGTCAAGAGGTAAAGAACTTAGGGGTAACTGTTGACTGTAACCTAAATTTTAAATTGCATATTAATCAGACCACTAGGACAGCATTTTTTCACTTAAGAAACGTAGCAAAAGTTAGACCTCTTATATCATTGAAAGATGCTGAGAAATTAGTTCACTCTTTTGTTTTCAGTCGTCTAGATTACTGTAACGCTCACCTCTCAGGACTACCCAAAAAAGACATAAATCATTTGCAACTAGTGCAGAATGCAGCTGCTAGAATCCTAACTAGGAAAAGAAAATCTGAGCACATTTCTCCAGTTTTGATGTCACTACACTGGTTACCTGTGTCATTCAGAATTGACTTTAAAATATTGCTTATGGTTTACAAAGCCTTAAGTAATCTCGCTCCATCTTATATATTGGAATGTCTGACACCTTATATTCCAAATCGTAACCTCAGATCCTCAAATGAGTGTCTGCTTAGAATTCCAAGAGCAAAACTTAAAAGAAGTGGTGAGGCAGCCTTCTGCTGTTATTCACCTAAAATCTGGAATAGCCTGCCAATAGGAATTTGTCAGGCTGATACGGTGGAGCACTTTAAAAAACTACTAAAAACATATTACTTTAACATGGCTTTCTGATAACTTCACCTTCATTTAATTCTGATACTCTGTATATTCAGTTCATTATAATAACTATTCATGGTGGCTTTAAAATCCGTACTGACCCCTACTCTCTCTTCTGTTTCTTTTCCCGGTTTTCTGTGGTGGCGATCTGCGCCATCACCACCTCATCAAAACACCGTGATGTCCTACATTGATGGATTAAAAGCCAGAAGTCTACATGACCACCATCATCAAGTCCTTCCAAGAGAACCCTAAATACAAAGAGGACTGTTTCATTTATGTTAAGTAGAATGCCCAGAGGGGACTGGGTGGTCCCGTGGCCTGGAACCCCTGCAGATTTTATTTTTTCTCTCCAGCCGTCTGGAGTTTTTTTTGTTTTTTCTGTCCTCCCTGGCCATCGGACCTTACTCTTATTCTATGTTAATCAGTGTTGTCTTATTCTAATTCTTACTTTGTCTTTTATTTCTCTTTTCTTCATTATGTAAAGCACGTTGAGCTACATTATTTGTATGAAAATGTGCTTTATAAATAAATGTTGTTGTTGTTGTTGAAATGCATTGCCCCCCTTCTTGAAATTTTAAATATTCAATAACTTTTGTTATTACGAAATCCACATACATTCAAACTCCACACAAATAATATTTATAACTAGCTGATTACCCAGTGGCTTCGCTCACTGAGTGCAAGGGAAAAAAATAAAATGTAGTATATAAATTATTAAACAGTAAAACATTAACATGTAAGAAGTAAAGATACATTGAGCAGTACTGGAGTACTTTCGGGTAAAGCACATTTTAAAGGTGCTATAACACAACAGGTAAGTAGTACTAACAGCAGCTTAAATGTATTTGGATCATCTCTCGGTAGCAGATCCCTTGTGAAAGGCGCTACACGACCGCTGTGGTATAGAGATAACATTTTCTATGTGATCCTCCAAATTTCTGCCTGACAACGTTGTACTACGTGTCTGTGATTTAAGAGAAAAATTATTCTGAGAAATGTGGACGCTGCCCTTCTTTGCTTAACGGGCAGAAGGGCCAAACAATTCCCAAGCCCAATACCTCACATGAAGAGGTTGGTACATCTTCTTAGATGTACACCCTCCATGTTCTTAAAAGAATTCATCAAAAAAGCAACCTTGAATGTTGCGGGGTTTTAGTGACCCGAACTCACCTTAAGGGACAATAAGTGGTCGTGCAACGTAATTTACAAAGAGAGTTTTGCTTTGATGGCGCTGATCACACTCATTCGCAATGATTTCCACTCTCCCAGGAGCCGATGGGGCACTCGAAGTGTCACAAACAGTGTGAGAAGAGAGGACGCTGCCCAAAACTGCAAAGCTCTCGACCCGGTGTAAGCAGCACGGCGTGAGCAGCCAGACATTCTGCGCCTCCCAGCGTCCACTTTGTTCTCACGACCCCTCGCCGCTGAAGGAGATCTCGTCTTCACATTGTTTACAGCTCGGCGCAGTTAAAAAGTAGAAAGACGCAAAGATGTTTTCCTTATCTCTTCTACTATCAAGTACTGGCAATTAAAAAAAAGTTACAATGTGGCAGTTTCCACGACGCCGGGCACACTTCTATGGGATAGATCGGCGTGTTTGTATTTACTTCTTTTCAATATCAGTAAAATAACTCTCACACAAATAATAACAATTCGTAAAGACGATATAAAAATGGCGTTCACAAACGAAATGATTAGTTCCTGTATTGTATTATATGTTCTGTGGTCATACGTAATTTCCGTTTCGCGTGGTCATACGTAATTTCCGTTTCAAATGCGAAAAGAATTTTATATATATTGATTTGGAAGGGATATACTCTATATCTGTCTATTATTTGTATTTGTTATTACCCTGTCATTTGTATTTCTCTGGATATATGATCTCTGTCTACAATTTTTGTTATGTTATTTCAATCCATTAATATTACTCGTTTATCATTGCACTTCTTCAGATATTTTTTCTGTGTTTATATGTTTTGAGTTTCAACTCTTCTAAACTTGTTTTGGTGTATACTTATGTTTACTCATCATTGATTTCAATTAGTTTATTGGCACCGTATTAACTTTTTTATTGCGCTGTTTTCAAGCTCTGCGGTGGGTTGGCACCCTGCCAGGGATTGGTTCCTGCCTTGTGCCCTGTGTTGGCTGGGATTGGCTCCAGCAGACCCCCGTGACCCTGTGTTCGGATTCAGCGGGTTGAAAAATGGATGGATGGATGGATGGATGTTTTCAAGCTGCCACCTTTATATGTTTCTGTTTATTTCCAAAATATTCTTGAACTCAGAGTATCAACTAATCTCTTCATTTTGTCTTTGTTTTCTGTCAATTTATTTTCATTGAATGTTATTTTCTGTTGTGTGTGCGTGTGTGTGTGTGTATATATATATATATATATATTTCTCATGTCTCATATACAACATATTATCTATACTAATAAAAGGCAAAGCCCTCACTCACTGACTCAATCACTCACTCATCACTAATTCTCCAACTTCCCGTGTAGGTAGAAGGCTGAAATTTGGCAGGCTCATTCCTTACAGCTTACTTACAAAAGTTGGGCAGGTTTCATTTTGAAATTCTACGCGTAATGGTCATAACTGGAACCTATTTTTCTCCATATACTGTAATGGACGTTAGCTCGACGGCCGTGGGGGGTGGAGCTGCATGTGACATGATCACGCCTCCCACGTAATCACGTGAACTGACTGTGACCACAGTACGTAGAAAAGAAGGAAGAGCTCCCAAAGAGCGCTGAAAAAAAACGCAGAATACTTTATTCGCGAGATACAAGTTTAATGAGAAGACACGAGGTATAAACAAGACTTTGGATCACTTTGTAACGGAGTTAAAATTGCTGTAGCGAGAAACTTTTAAGTGCCGGGTCTTAGCTAACATTAAATAAAGCCATGGACATCGCGAGATCGCACAAGATAGCACAGGCACAGCTCAGAAGCTTCGATGCATGTACTCCGGGTGGCTCACGTGAACTGACTATGAACGCAGTATGCAGAGAAAGCAAGACCTCTAAGAGCGCGGAGACTTTTGATCACGTGAACGTGTCTGCAAAAAGTGGCATTTCCTGCACTTCAAAAATACTACAAAAGTCGGGCAGCCGGCGCGCGCATGTAGCTGTGCTGGCCTTTGAGACGCTGACTGCGCTTCTGCCTTAAGTGAAAGTAAACACTTTTAATTTTTTTCCTCCTTCCCATGAGCTATAGCCCAGACAACTGTAAACACGGGATCCCATTTCTAGACTGCGGCAAACTAATATTAAGGCGCTTCACACTTTCTTTTACACGTATACGATTATGAGGTCATCAGGTCGGATTATGAAGACACGCAAAGAGTGTGGAGACTTTTGATCATGTGAACATGTCTGCAAAAAGTGGCGTCTCCTGCCCTGCAAAAGTCGAGCAGCCAGCTCGCGCGCGCATAGCTGTGCCGGCCTTTGAGACGCTGACTGTGCTTCTGCCTTAAGTCAAAGTGAGCACTTTTAATTTTTTTCTTCCTTCCCCTGAGCTATAGCCCAGACAACTGCAAACACGGGATCCCTTTTCTAGACCGCGGCAAACTAATATTAAGACGCTTCTCACTTTCTTTTGCATGTATACTATTATGAGGTTGCGGAAGACACGCACAGGAGTGGAGGACCGACAGTGGCATCCCAGCCGGTTAATGGCAGGGACGTCTCACCAGTCTACACAAGACCCACCACAACGGTCACCAAAAGGCGCTCATATCGTCAGCGAAGACATCTCTCTACACTATATAAAAGAAAAGGCAACTTTCCTTTCTTTACACATTTTTTTCCTTTTATCCCAAACCAAAGCCTTTCTCTCTTAACACTGCAGAGGACACAAAACTAATTTTCTTTAATTGCTGGTAATGCCGGTAAGGCACATTACCAGAGGCAGAAATTTGGACGTTCACAAAGAAAATGTAATTTCTATACCACAGCCGTCGTGTAGCGCCTTTCAAAAGGGATCTACTACCATGAGATGATCCATATACATTTTAGCTGCTGTTAGTACTACTTACCTGTTCTGTTATACCGTCTTTAAAATGTAGTTTACCCGAAACCACTCCAGTAGTGCTAAATGTAGCTTTACTTCTTAAAACGTTAATGTTTTACTATTTAATAACTAATAGACTACATTTTATTTTTTTTTCCCTTGCACTCAGTGACCAAAGCTATACACACACATATAGACACATACATATATATACACATACACACACACACACCTATCTACATTATATATACACACACATACATACATACATACACACACACACACGCACACATACATACACACACACAAATTATATGTATGTATGTGTGTGTGTGTATATATAATGTAGATAGGTATGTATATATATATGTGTATATGTAGATATGTATATAGATATGCATATATGTATATATATATGAAGATATGTATGTGTATATATATGTATATGTGTATATATATATACACATATATATACTCAGCAAAAAAAGAAACGTCCCCTGACTTTCAACTGTTTTTACTTTCAGTAGACTTAATGTGTAAATATTTGTATGAACACTAAAAGAGTCAACACTATAAGACATAAACTAAAAATGTTTCACAATGTGTCCCTGAATGAAGGGAGGCTCAAAATCAAAAGTACCAGTCAGTATCTGGTGTGGCCACCAGCTGCTTGAAGTACTGCAGTGCATCTCCTCCTCATGGACTGGACCAGATTTGTCAGTTCTTGCTGTGAGATGTTACCTCACTCTTCCACCAAGGCACCTGCAAGTTCCTGGACATTTCTGGGGGGAATGGCCCTAGCCCTCACACTGCGATCCAACAGGTCCCAGACGTGCTCAATGGGATTGAGATCTGGGCTCTTCGCTGGCCATGGCAGAACACTGACATTGCTGTCATGCAGAAACTCACGCACTTTTTGCCACTCCTGTCTGGTCCAGCGAAGGTGGGTTTGTGCCCATAGGCAGCGTTGTTGCTGGTGATGTCTGGTAAGGACCTGCCTTACAACAGGTCTGCAAGCCCTCAGTCCAGCCTCTCTCAGCCTATTGCGGACAGTCTGAGCACTGATGGAGGGATTGTGTGTTCCTGGTGTGACTCGGGCAGTTGTTGTGGCCATCCTGTACCTGTCACGCAGGTGTGATATTCCGATGTACCGATCCTGTGCAGGTGTTGTTACACGTGGTCTTCCACTGCGAGGATGATCAGCTGTCCTTCCTGTCTCCCTGTAGCGCTGTCTTAGGCGTCTCACAGTGTGGACATGGCAATTTATTGCCCTAGCCACATCAGCAGTCCTCATGCCTCCCTGCAGCATGCCTAATGCACGTTCACGCAGATGAGCAGGGACCCTGGGCATCTTTCTTTGGGTGTTTTTCACAGTCGGTAGACAAGTCTCTTTAGTGTCCTGCGTTTTTAGAACTGTGACCTTAAATGCTTACTTTCTGTAAGCTGTTAAGGTCTTAACAACCATTCCACAGGTGCATGTTAATTAATTGACTATGGTTAATTGAACATGCATGGAAAACATTGTTTAAACAATTTACAATGAAGATCTGTAAAGTTATTTGGATTTTTAAAACATTATTGTTGAAATACACAGTCCTGAAAAAGGGACGTTTCTTTTTTTGCTGAGTATATATGTATGTATATATATATGTTCATATACATATATATATATATATATATATATATATTTTTTTTTTTTTTTTCTTTTCTTTTTCTTTACTTCTTTAACACACTACTTCTCCGCTGCGAAGCGCAGGTATTTTGCTAGTTTAGAAATAGATAGAGAAACATTATTAGTTAACCTACCTTAAGCAGGCTTTGTTTTATTGTGATAACTTATTTGGCGTCACTCCTATTTACACCATACACAACATACAGCATTAAGTGCCATCCCAGCTACAGTATGGGACAAATTTTGTACATAGAGGAATACATTTTTTTAGTTTTCTGCTGGTTTCTTAATAACAGTATCAGCATAATTCTTTACATAGTAGTTACAGAATTTAGGTGCTGAGAAAACTTCAGGTGAGTTTTGTTCTAACTTAGATTGAGACACATACTGTATTTGAGCTAGAATTTAAGTCATACAACTCAGTGCTTTCCTTTGTATTGAGAAGTGCATTGGTGATGTAACTGAAAGTTGATATCTGACAGGATTTTTAGGTTTCTTGGCATGTTTTGCACTGTTTCAATCATTTGCTTGATTTCAGTTTACTGTTTGGTTTGAGAATAGAGGTGGAGATGACATGATCAGGTGGGAAATGGATGATATGTGTGACATGTCTATTGACACACTTGGAAAACATAGCTTTTTACCACAGTGTTTGAAGTGGGAAAAAAACAGAAGTCATGGGCTTTTTAACAAATACAACTTAGATTAACTATTGCTGTAATCAGACACAACACAAAAAATGCATAATAATGTTTATTTCTATTGCACATTTTCATACAAATGATGTTGCTTAAAGTGCTTTACAAGATTTCAAGGAAGTAGTTAAATGCAAAATAAATAAATAAATAAATAAAACTTAGATAAGAAAAATAATGCATAACTAGCATACAAAAATTAAATAATTCACAATAACACAAGACAGCTACATAATTTAGATAGTGTTCTTAAATGTATATATATATATATATATATGTATTGTATATATGTATAAAACAGCTTATCAGTCAATTTTAAAAAATATCTTGCACTTTCCGGCACCTAACAATGGAGGCTAATAGTGCATGTGGCATCACTGTAAAATAAATGCTTAAAAATGTACCAAATACGTCATGGGCAGCTGTTCAATTATGATCCACATCTTATGATTACACACACATTGTAAAATAGTCTATATATGTAATTTTTGAAGAAAACACCACTATTATGAGGTTCTGCAATTTCAAAGAAGACTAGCTGTGCATGCCATATCAGTATTATTCTTCTTCAACAATAATCTTGCATCATTTCCATGCATGATTTCCTTTTGAAAGACCAAATCACAGTACATTTTTTGTACCATTGGGTTTGTTTTGTTTTGATTTACTGTTGTAGTTATGTGACAATGCACACATGCAAATAGAAGACATTTCATTACCACGAGAAAAATTCCCTTTGGTTGTCACTAACATACGTCAGAAACACGGAAGGCATGTTTTCTTTTTCGTTTCAAAATTTTTCCCAGTCATCAGTAAGTTTTTAGGTGTTAATTTTCAGGTGGTGCCCCATGCCCCATTAGTCTATTGTAAAATGCTAGTGAGGGCAAGATGTTTTTTAAAATTTATAAAAAATGCTTAACTTTAGAATTCAATTTCAAATGGCAAATGCATATACCGAATACTATGTTTGTGAAGAAATAATTTTGACTTGAGATACAGAATTTATCCTTCAATCAAATGGTACAGGGTATATTAATTATACATTCTTTATCAAAACAGAGCAACAGCATGGCAGACAACACACTCACGGACAGTATAAGAAATATATATTGGTGTAGAACATGTACACCCACAACAACGTAAGGAAGAGAGACAGAAATAGTAACTCTTCCTGTATGGAACAGTGTTGCTTTGAGTTCAACCTTTTCATTGTTAGTTGCATTCTGTCATATTCAATGTTTTATTCTTTTGTCCTTTCCATGTTTGTCTACAATTAAAGCAGCTGGGATTCAGTTTTAATCATTTTTTAATATCAGTACTGTTAATTTTTTCTGAAATGATGCAGTCAGATTTGCTATTATCAATGCTTTATGTTAACAACTTTGGACATACACACAAGCTTCTTCCTAATCTAACACTGAGTTAACACCAGCAACGATTACTCAATCTGGGTATGAAGCATAACCATACTTGATAGAAGGATGCCTGTTAATCAATAAAATTGCCCAGTCTTTGTGATTCAACAATTATGCATTTATATTTTTGTTTAATTCACACTCATTTATATGTTTAGCTGAGTTTTACATAAACAAGCCTTTATATATTATATAAAGCATAAGAAAATGACTTCCAGTGCTGAGAAAGCAGCCACATGCAGAAAAAGGATCTGTGGCAAATGTGCAATCACTATGGCAACCTACAGTGCAATTGCAGTGAAAGACAAAGGTTTTTTTTTCTAAATTGGTCAGTTATCAGAAGCAGTAGCAAACACACAGTTGTATATGTTTCCAAATGGATTCCACAAAGCATTTGGTCTTCAGAATAAATCATCTTTGTCTGAATGTAGCAGAGTACATTTTTCTTTTTTCGAATATGTTTGCAGTCTTTAAAAATTAATGTTATTATTCCAGCCATAAAATGGAAAAAACCATAAAATACTCATATCACCTACTCACGGACAAGTTTCTTTTTGATTGCTTATATGGTAGTAGAATTACCAGTGGGCAATTTAAATTCAATAATATATGTTTCTTGCACATTTGTTTTAAGATAATATTTAGTAGTCATTTTATTTTTTGACATGACCTATTTGTAGTAGAAAATATCACATTGCTTTCTGTTTTTATTAAGATTCAGTCATTTCTTTTAAAATAACATAGCTCACTTTCAGTCATGCCAGCTATGTAAATGCCCAGGCATGCTGCACTTTCTGCCATGGAGCGTAAAACTTGAGCAAAAGCAGCAAACTGTTCATAAATCTAGCAAAACAGAAGTAATTGTATACAGTAAATGTGCCATTTACAATTAAATAATGCATTTAGTTAATGCTGTTGAGATTTGGGTTTTATTAATGGAATACAGTATCTGTAGGTATTTTTGAGGTAAGTCTTAATTTGTATGGACAAATCTAAATTAACTCATTAATATATATGATTAATGCTTATCATTTTGTGGTGTCCAGGCAGTACTGAAAACATATTTGAGCTCAGGCATGTTGCAATTCCTCTCATGTTTAATTAAACTGAAGTGTATTGACATCTACACTATTAAGGGAGCCTCAGATGATGGGACTGAAATTGTACTTGGTATGTGACCTGGCTTCCTGTATTCTTTTTTTTTAACTGTGAACAAATACCGTATACAGGATTGATCAATATCTGTTGACAAGATCAAAATAGGGTACTTCACAATATTGACTAAAAAAAGATGAAAAATGTGAAAAACCATTTCAGTCAAATTACATACTAAGCCAAAATATTATCACAGAATATTCTTTTTTTCAAGAGTTATTTGTATTTATTCTTTTTTCTTTAGGAGCTAAAGTCCCCATGTATAATTTACTTTTTGAGCTGTAGAGAATTAAAAGGTTGATAACTTATAATATATACCTACATAATATATTGATCTCATCATATCAACAATGCTTAATGAGTAATTCAGTTTTCTCTGACACAGAGTAAGTAACCTAAACAATGGATATAATCATATTCAAAATTTCAAAGCAAGTATCAAAACCAGTAAATTATACAAAAACAAACTCAAGTACTGTAATATAAATACATACTAATTAAATTATTAGCAACACTATACAAATACTAGGCAGGGCCTCCTTTTACTCTCAAAACAGTCTCAGCTCTTTGTGGTATGGATTCTACAAGATGCTATTCCTTTGAGATTCTGGTATATGCTGACATTCAAATTCATGCTGCCAATCTCCAGATCCCAATGATGTTCTATTGAATCCATATATAGTTACTAGGTATGCCACTGAAGAACACTAAACTCATTGTCATGTTCATGAAACCAGTTTGAAACAACTTTTATTTTGTGACAGGGTGCATTATTGGAAGTAATCATTAGAAGATGGGTAAATTGTGGCCATGAAGGAACGGACATGGTCAGGAAATACTCAAATAGGCTATGGCATTCAAGTGATGACTGATTGGCATTAACGGGCCCAAAGTGTGCCAAGGACACACTTTGACACAAGGCAGGATGGGTGCGTGGATTCATGCTGTTGGTGCCAAATTCTGATTCTACCTTTTGTGTGCCACAGCAGAAATCAATATTCATCAGAACAGACTCATTTTTCCAGTCTTTTACTGTCCATTTTTGGGGAGACTACACATACTTCAGCCTCAATTTTCTGTTCATAGCTGACAACAGTGCTGCCCATCTGCTTCAAGTTTCAACATGTTGTGCATTCTGAAATTATATTCTGCTCACCAGAATTATACACAGTGGTTATCAGAGTTGCTGTAGTCTTTCTGTCAGCACAAATCATTCTCGTCTGAAAACCTCTTATCAACAAGGAGTTTCTGTCTGAAGAACTAATGCTCACTAAATTTTTTTTATTTTTCACATGATACTAAGTAAATCTAGAGACTGTTGTGCATGAAAATCCCAGAGGATCTGAAGTTACATAAATACTCAGACCAGCTCATACCACAGCCGAAATCATCGAGTTCACATTTTTCCCCCATTCTGATGATTGGTGTGAACATTAACTGAAACCTCTCACTTGTATCTGCATGATTTGATGTATTGCATTTCTTCCACATGATGTGTGAGTGTATATAGTACAATAAAATTTTTATTTTCATATCTGTCACAAACTATTAAAAGTTGTACAATACAAACAACAAACCAAACAAATAACCACAATAAATAAAAAATTATACCTTTAATATCACATATGTAATATATATGAAAAATATATCTAACTTATCAGTTTGGGCATTGACCAGATCTTTTCATCAGGCAATGCTAGGGTCAAAGCCCATGCTTTCTTTAAATACAACACAAAAATATAAAACCCAACACAGGGATAGTCAAAACTAGTCGATTTCGAAATTAGTGTATTTCTATGAGGGTAAATCTTTAGCAAAGTCAGATCAGCTTCAAGAGTCAAATAAATTGTTTACTGTTGACCACTAAACCATTTATTTTACTGTTGGAGAGGCTAATTATGTGCTAGATGAAGTCATAAGTGGGGAATGAAACCAATTTAATTATTTATCCTAACCTAATATACAAAAAAATATGAGAAATGTTTGAATCCAACAGGTGCTACAGTCAAAACTCAGAATTCTTTACAAAGCAAAACAGCTACTTAGCAGGTCACCTGGAACCAGATGAAGGAAAGACACCATCTTTTGGAAAACTACATAGAGAAAAAACAGGTTCCACCTACTGCAGAACTGCTAGTTAGAAAGTGACAAGACAAACGTCACCTGGGTTGTAGGGTAACCAGATGGACAGACAGAACAGAAACTAGGCGGACATTTCCTTTAACTGGATAAACAAAGTAGCCGTAAGTTGGGGAGATGGTGAACTGAAAAATGAGCGGTTTGTTACCATCCTAGTGGTTGGCCCAATAGAGACATAAAGTACAGCCACTGCTTAGCAAAAGATAGATAGCTTTAGAGGAATTGCACTTAATTTGGCCACATGTAAAGAATCACCAGAATATTTTTAGGGCTGGTAATAATTGCATAACTGTATATAATTAATCATGATTAATCACATCTAACATTAAAACATGTAATTATAAAATTAATACATAAATCATGAAGTAAATACACAGTGAATCACAAACTTAATGTAGAATTAACACAAAAGAATTAAAAAAATAATGGCATTGTTTAAACTTCAACAATGACCTTAAACCTGAACTTTTAACAAAATACTACTTGAGCAAGTACAACCTGAATTTAATGCTTTCCTAAAATTCAAATTGAAAAGAAGGCAATAAGAAAATGAGGCCAATATATTTATTATCAAATTGGCATAGTTTATGAGACCCATACATGTCAAAAATAATAATTAAACGATCAAAATGACTTTTACTGTGGGATGCAAAAGTTTGGGCAACCTTGTTAATAGTCATTATTTTCCTGTATAAATCGTTGGTTGTTACGATACAAAATGTCAGTTAAATATATCATATAGGAGACACACACAGTGATATTTGAGAAGTGAAATGAAGTTTATTGGATTTACAGAAAGTGTGCAATAATTGTTCAGACAAAATCAGGCAGGTGCATAAATTTGGGCACCGTTGTCATTTTATTGATTCCAAAACTTTTAGGACTAATTATTGGAACTCAAATTGGCTTGGTAAGCTCAGTGACCCCTGACCTACATACACAGGTGAATCCTATAATGAGAAAGAGTATTTAAGGGGGTCAATTGTAAGTTTCCCTCCTCCTTTAATTTTCTCTGAAGAGTAGCAACATGGGGGTCACAAAACAACTCTCAAATGACCTGAAGACAAAGATTGTTCACCATCATGGTTTAGGGGAAGGATACAGAAAGCTGTCCCAGAGATTTAAGCTGTCTGTTTCCACAGTTAGGAACATATTGAGGAAATGGAAGACCACAGGCTCAGTTCAAGTTAAGGCTCGAAGTGGTAGACCAAGAAAGATTTCGGATAGACAGAAGCGACAAATGGTGAGAACAGTCAGAGTCAACCCACAGACCAGCACCAAAGACCTACAAAATCATCTTGCAGCAGATGGAGTCACTGTGCATCGTTCAACCATTCGGCACACTTTACGCAAGGAGATGCTGCATGCGAGAGTGATGCAGAGGAAGCCTTTTCTCCGCCCACAGCACAAACAGAGCCGCTTGAGGTATGCCCAAGCACATTTGGACAAGCCAGCTTCATTTTGGAATAAGGTGCTGTGGACTGATGAAACTAAAATTGAGTTATTTGGGCATAACAAGGGGCGTTATGCATGGAGGAAAAAGAACACAGCATTCCAAGAAAAACACCTGCTACCTACAGTAAAATATGGTGGTGGTTCCATCATGCTGTGGGGCTGTGTGGCCAGTGCAGGGACTTGGAATCTTGTCAAAGTTGAGGGATGCATGGATTCCACTCAGTATCAGCAGATTCTGGAGACCAATGTCCAGGAATCAGTGACAAAGCTGAAGCTGCGCCGGGGCTGGATCTTTCAACAAGACAACGATGGGAAAACACTGCTCAAAATCCACTAAGGCATTCATGCAGAGGAACAAATACAACATTCTGGAATGGCCATCTCAGTCCCCAGACCTGAATATAATTGAAAATCTGTGGTGTGAGTTAAAGAGAGCTGTCCATGCTCGGAAGCCATCAAACCTGAATGAACTAGAGATGTTTTGTAAAGAGGAATGGTCCAAAATACCTTCAACCACAATCCAGACTCTCATTGGAACCTACAGGAAGCGTTTAGAGGCTGTAATTTATGCAAAAGGCGGATCTACTAAATATTGATTTCATTTCTTTTTTGTGGTGCCCAAATTTATGCACCTGCCTGATTTTGTTTGAACAATTATTGCACACTTTCTGTAAATCTAATAAACTTCATTTCACTTCTCAAATATCACTGTGTGTGTTTCCTATATGATATATTTAACTGACATTTTTTATCGTAACAACCAACGATTTATAGAGGAAAATAATGACTATTAACAAGGTTGCCCAAACTTTTGCATCCCACTGTAACTTTGAATCCACTGCTGAAAATTGATTTAATTGAAAGAATAAGCATCTCTTAAATGGGCGTGTTAAAACGTTACAACTCTGTTAATACTATCCTCAACTGTTCATCGCCATTAACGGCTTCATAATTATACTCTACACAAGTGTTTTTCAACTGGTGCGCCGTGGAAACAACAGTATAGTACCCCTGCATCCTTACATAACAGACACATGCTCCTGAAGTGGTTGAGAAGGATGTTTGAGAACGATGGGACTACCTGGAGAAGCAGACATAAAAGCAGCTCTGTGATCGCCATTTTGCAGACACAGCACTTAGAGAGCACTTAAGCAGCCGGTACATATGTCAGGGGTCCATCTGCCTCGATGCATGTTTGCCAGCTACTCTTGCAGAGCCAAAGGACAGTGGATATACGAGTTGCATCTTACCCCGGGTCACTGGAGTGAGACAAAGAGAAGACCACCTGTATGAGTAAGCAAAATAAAGAATGAAGCAGCTAGAAAATACATCCAAAGTGTTTACTAAGTCCTGTGTCTGTGATCATCAATCTTCTAGCTTTTTCTTTTTTTTTTTGCCGTAACGCCCCCCCCCAGTACAGTTTGGTACATGTATAGATTTAATACTTTTGTGGTTGGTAGAATTGTGGTGTGCCTTGGGATTTTTTGGGTTATAAAAAGTGTGGAACCACAGTTGGAAAACATTGCTCTACCTACACCTTTGCTCCTGGCATGCTAAAAAAGATCTCTGTAGCTGCTGTCTCACTTAAAAACTAACACTGAATTACTTGGATGGTTATGTTGCATTCTTTGCATAAATTAGCAAAGATACTGCAAACTTGAATAATGGGTAGGGATTATCATTACACTTCTATTTTGTACAATTTTGTCATTATACAGTATTAGGGCACTCAACACTGTAAGCTGGCTGGCAGACTGGTGAGTTAAATACAGAGGTACTAGAAACTTATTTTGGTTTTAGTGCCACTCAAAGATATTATTTATTTAGCACTTAGATGATGCAACATTGACTCAATCTTCTTCCAGAAACATGAAATAAAAAAAAGAGAGAAAGAGCGTAATTTTTACCTTTGTGACTTTACTTTAGAATTGCACCATTTCTGTCATAAACCTCTCTCTCCACCCTCTTTCCTCCCACTCCCCTGCATCTATGTCAGTATGTAAAAATCAAGAGCTATGTATTGACATGTATTGTTGTGAACCGCATAATACGAAATGTTAAACCTTTGACTGAAAATTTTATTTCTTACCATTTTTAAAAGTAGTATATAAATATGGTACCTTATGTGTATGTAATTCTGTAGGTTTCTACTGTTTCGTAATGTAAAAAAAAATAAATTTAATAAATTACCACCCTGACTAAAGCGCTCCCTGAGGCATGTGTGTGTGTGACAATATTTTTAACACATTACACAGGCCACATTAATCAGAAAAATTAATGTATTCACTTTTCCAGGCCAAATACATCCATATATATACAACTTCCAGACACCAAGACATCCAGATGTCCAAAACACACAGCACAACCACAGTGCCCAAAGACTCACAATAACTCAGTCTTTTCCTTTCCTCTCTCTATTGTCGGCTCTGCTCCACTCCTCTCTAGCTCCATCCTCTTCCACCCGAATCCAGCTCCCCGAGTGCAGTGAGGTGGCCTCCTTTATACTGCACCCGGAAGTGCTCCAGGTGCTCCCTGATTAACATCCGGCAGCACTTCCGGGTGTGGCGGAAGTGCTGCATGTGAATTCAGCTGCATGCCAAGACTCCACAGCTGCCCAGGCGCCCCCTGGTGGTGGCCACAGACACCAATGTGACCACGATGCAACCCAGGGTGGCTGTCCTTTCACATCACAATTATGGCTTGCCCTTTTCTTGGTCCCCTGCACTTCCAGGCTTCCTGACAGGGCACGATCCCCGGCCATCCATCGCAAATATATATATGAGTAAACTAATTTTTACGGTAATGGTGCTGTGAATCAATACAAGTGAACAACAAAGGAAGGAGACTAGCTTAAAACAAAGACTAACAACAGAATGAAAGAATGAATTAATTCACACTAGGCCGTAAAAATGCTGACAGTCAAGAACAAAACTTCTCAGAATAAGTAAAGGCCCACCTTTTCATTTTAATTTATTTTATTGATTCCAAGGATTCATTATAAAACATACATTACAAAACAACGAAACACAAAGTAGTACTGATCAGAGAAACTCTACTTTTAAAAGCCTAGAGAGAAGGGAAAGAAAAATATATAGTATGTATTAATCACATACTGAAAAATGCCAAAGCTTTATAATAATGTAGCATGTTAAAAGAAACTTTTTCAAGATTTCCTCTTATATCTTTTTTAATTTTAAGTAAAATAGCATATTGTTTTTCCATCGTGTTATGATATGTGGATACTGTTACTTCTAACTGTAGAGTGTCATGACAGTTATCACAGTAGATTGGTCATTAAACCATAATGTCCCATCAGGTGTTAATCTAAATTGAGATGTTAGATGATCTAGGATTATTGTAATTACAAAATGATATGATGCATAACCAAATATTTTACAACAACAACATACTGTATTTTACACATTTTGATACACATAGAGCACATATTGATAGAATGTATAATAAATGTAGATTAAAGTACTTCATAAAAAGAGACAGAAAAAAAATAAAATTAGATAAGAACAATAATGAGTAAGTGACTAAAAACACATCTATTTGAGTTTATATAGATGAACTTACTTACATACATATAGTACAGGTAGTCCCCAGGTTACGGACATCCGACCTACGACTAACGAACGGGGCCGCAGCTGTGACGCATGTGCCTCAGTAACTGCTGCTCCGTCATCTTTGGCCTGGGGACGCTGCAAGCGGTGGCTGGATGGAGGCTGGGCGGGGGGGTGATTTTGCTGCTTGCGCAGTGTAGTGTCCTTCAGGCAGCTCCTGGTGGCAAGCAGTTTCACTGCCTGGCCACCACACACGGCTGCCATGTTCGTTCTCAGTGGGCGGCTGGTAATGCTGCAAGCGGTGACCCGGTTGTGGCTGAACGGAAGCCATTGAGGGTGAACGGGGAGGTGGGGGGTAGCATTGTACTGTACCTCTGTTGGCTGCCTGTTGAATGGGGGCGGTGGTGGGCGATTCACTACCCGCCTTTGGCCGCACTGTGTTCGTTCTTGGTTGATGGACGCTGCAGGCAGCATACTGTAGTAGAGGTGACTGTGAGATGGGCTGGTGATGAACCGCCTGTCGATGCCCCCATTCATTCTCAACAGCAAGCCTGCTTGTAGTGTTATGTACATAGCAGGAAGTTGTCTCTTGTCAGTACATCAGACGTGTTGATGACAGGTGCCTTCCTGCTGTGATAGCGTGTACAGTGCCGTGCAGAAGAGCTCATCTTAACCTTTTGTCTTCAGCCTTCAAGAATATCTGAAACACAAATCTAATGCAACTGCTGGTGATATAGTAAAGGAGAGAAAAAACACCACCATTGAAAATAAAGTAGAAATAATAAAAAGGTCAGAGAGAGGTGAAACTCCATCATTCATTGGCAGAGCACTTGGTTACAGTCAGTCAACAACAGCATTTATTAAAATAATGTACCTGTTCTGACTTATACATTCAAATTCAACTTAAGTACAAACCTACAGTCCCTATCTTATACATAACCCGGGGGCTGCCTGTATATCTATACTAATAAAAGGCAAAGCCCTCACTGACTGACTGACTGACTGACTGACTCACTCACTGACTGACTCATCACTAATTCTCCAACATCCTGTGTAGGTAGAAGGCTGAAATTTGGCAGGCTTATTCCTTACAGCTTACTTACAAAAGTTAAGCAGGTTTCATTTCGAAATTCTACACGTAACGGTCATAACAGTCGACGTCCGCCATGTTGAACTTTCCTATTTATGGACCCATCTTCACGAAATTTGGTAGGCGGCTTCCCTGTGCTAACCGAAACTGATGTATGTACTTATTTCGGTGGTATGACGCCACTGTCGGCTGCCATATTGAACTTTCCAACGTCACTAATTCTCCAACTTCCTGTGTAAGTAGAAGGCTGATCCCATCTTCACGAAATTTGGTAGGAGGCTTTCCTGCGCTAACCGAAACCGATGTACGTACTTATTTCGGTGGTATGACGTCACTGTCGGCCGCCATATTGAACTTTCCAACGTCACTAATTCTCCAACTTCCCATGTAGGTAGAAGGCTGAAATTTGGCAGGTTCATTCCTTACAGCTTACTTACAAAAGTTAAGCAGGTTTCATTTCGAAATTCTACGTGTAACGGTCATAATGGTCAACAACGTCCGCCATGTTGAACTTTCTTATTTATGGCCCCATCTTCATGAAATTTGGTAGGCGGCTTCCCTGTGCTAACCGAAACCGACGTACGTACTTATTTCGGTGGTATGATGCCACTGTCGGCCGCCATATTGAATTTTCCAACGTCACTAATTCTCCAACTTCCCGTGTAGATAGAAGGCTGAAATTTGGCAGGCTCATTCCTTACAGCTT
>JANRMT010062792.1:63858071-63878492 GCA_026402145.1 Polypterus bichir lapradei
TGAACTTTCCAACGTCACTAATTCTCCAACTTCCTGTGTAGATAGAAGGCTGAAATTTGGCAGGCTCATTCCTTACAGCTTACTTACAAAAGTTAAGCAGGTTTCATTTCGAAATTCTACACGTAATGGTCATAACGGTCGACAACGTCCGCCATGTTGAACTTTCTTATTTATGGCCCCATCTTCACGAAATTTGGTAGGCGGGTTCCCAATGCTAACTGAATCCTACGTACGTACATATATACGTCCATAGCCTGCAGCTCGGTCACCGTGTGAGGCGGCGTTGGGTCCCCCATCCCAACACCTCCCACGTTGTTGGCTGCCTGCCTATATAAGGCCGTCCGTCGCTCCAGTCTCTACATTCCCTTCCTTGCTTCGCCACGGGATTCACGTCTCCCTGATAACTACAGCCTTTTTATTTAATCCACAGCTTCTCCGCTGTTTTATTGTTCATTTATTAATATTATAGTTATTGTGTAGGTATTGTAGACTTCCTTTACATTGTTCGGGTACCCATTTCCTTTATCGTTCCAACCCTACCCCTATTAACTTGTCTATCGAGGTGATCACCATCGATCAAAGAACTGTCACTTACCGAGTGGTTTCCATGCCCGGAGATGGCACCTGCCTTTTCCATTCTCTTTGTTACATATTGCACAGCCATATCAGGCTCACTCTTGATATCCGGAGGAACATTGTGTCTTATGTATTGAATGACTGGGACAGGTTCAAGGTTGGGACTGATGACGGTACAGGAGATAATTATACTACACAGGAGCACTATAAGAGTGGAATGCTTAAGCCCTTCACCTATGGTTCTGCATGTGAGTTGATGGCTGCTGCTGAATTGTTCGGTTGTCGCTTTCAAGTATACGGAATAGCCAAATATTTTACACCTTTGGACAACCGCTAATGCCTTCTAAAAATCTTAGATTCACAGGTGACGATTTCAGTAGTGGATACTTTGATGTTTATGAATGTTTAAACTCTCAAAAGCTGGATGTGAAGTTATCGATGAAACCGGTGGTATGCTTACAACGCTTGAGAGATGCCGAATGTCACTTCAACACAAGTCCTTTAAATACTGCCATAATTGAAACAAAACATGAAACTGAAACTGATTATGACAGCAGCAATCCAAGCTGTGAGATTTGAAACAAGATTACTTTTCACATGGCCAACTGTACGTTGCATGCTCAAGAGTAAGCTCAGCACACAGCTTGGTCATATTACAAACGGAGAGCCGAAATGACAATGTGGTATACAAAGAGATCCTTAACAAATAATTATTGGTATATTTTCCTCAGTTTAAAAAGGTTTAATTTTCTTCTTAATAAAAATTTTAAGGCAGTACTTTGCCACTGCGAAGCGCTGGTATTTTGCTAGTAATTAATAAAAAAAGAGCATTCTGTAAGTCTCTACTGATAATTCCAATAATCAGGGAAGATGACCAGGAGGACAAAAAAACCAAACAACTCTAGTTACGATGGAGGAGAAAAAACAAAACAAAAAAAATCTGCATGTGTTCCAAGGCCAAAAGAATGCCCAGCACCAACTATGCATTCTACCTAACATAAATGTGCTTAATTCATTCCTCATCGTTTCCAGTCTCCCTCCCAAAGGATTTGATACAGTGGGACTGGTGGACAGCTGAGGCAGTCACCTTTATTTGAGCCTCACAGGTGGCTGCTCAGTGCCTCAATGTGTCTTTATTTCAAGAAGCAGAAAATTTCTCAAAATGTGAATCAGGGAAGCAGTTGGGTCACACAAATTCTAGGAACTACTTGTATTTCAGATGGTCTGAAGAGAAAATTATGTGTTTATGTGATGAACAATTCTGAGTTAGATCTTATTTTTTCATACATTGAGGAAGAATCTATTTTGTTTTTATGTCACTTTCATTCATTATCTAAAAAATCTAATTAAAATGTTTTGTTACCAACACTGTCCCTAATTATTAAAATGGCATCCAGTGTTGCTATATAGGATTTCTTGCTATATAAAATTTGGAGGGAAGTTTATTTTAACAAGTAATACATCCAGTTAGAGTAAAATGAAGACATGACAAGTTGAAAGGGTTGTATTTAACAACTTCCAACAGACCAAGTTATATTTTAATAGTTTTTAATTTGGTTGTGATAAAAGCTTATGATTAGGTGAAATCTTATTAGACAGTTAAGGAAAACAGACAAAATTTCTAAAGTTATAAAATTTAAGTGTTAGTTTAACATGATTTTCATCCGAAAATGCAGAACTATGACATTTTTATAAAATTCCTTGAGTACCTTTAGAGTGGTGTAGAAGATGGATGGACTTTCCTGTGTAATCCTCTTTCTAAAATAAAAAATTGGGAGTGGTTTCTTTCTCATATTCTCATATATAGGGATGGATATTTGAGGAGTAAACCACAAGACAATGATTACATTTTGTATATTACGTACATTAAAGAACCATCAGCACAAATCAAATCAAATTAATAATATATCAAATAAGTATTATGAAAGTAAAGTTGTACAAATTGTACTTTGCAGCTGCATGAATAAAAGGTAAAGTACCACTTCCTGTTTACAGAAATAGCCAAAAAAGTTGATCGATATCTATGTTTTGTACCTAATACTTGTATGCAAAATTTTGTTGACCTAAATGAAAGCATACTGAAGTTATCATGTTTACATACACACACACACACACACATACAAAATTCCAAAAATGGTATACTCTGACTCAAAATCTTGAAATGGAATTTTTGGAGTATTTCAATACTTTCCCTAATAATTAGTATATGAAAAAGTCAGGGAGGTCTAAAACTTTGAGGTTCATCAAAATCTCGACATTGAATCTTTTGACAATTACAATACTTTCCCTATACTTAATATACGAGAAAGTATAAAAGAGAAAGAATTTATATTACTGTATATGATCCCATTCAACTCTACCAAAGTCTTTTTCTGCATCAAAGGTGTCCTCAGAGAACTCTGTGGTTGCTAGATTATATTATGTTGAAAATAAATCAGTGAAATAATCATCTGCCTTTAATATATCGGGTTAAATCTTAGTAATGGTAATTATAGAAGGAAGTACATTGTTTCAACAATCTTAGCCAGAATGTTAACATTCTACTGGATTTTTATTTATACCTTTTTTTTTGATAATGTCGCTATATCTCGGTTCGACTTTCGCGGCTTCACTCCATCGCGGATTTTATATGTAAGCATATCTAAATATATATCACAGATTATTTGCTCGTTCGTGGATTTCTGCGGACAATGGGTCCTTTAATTTATGGTACATGCTTCCTCAGTGGGTTTGCCCAGTTGATTTCATACAAGGGACGCTATTGGCGGATGGCTGAGAAGCTACCCAATCAGAGCACGTATTACGTATTAAATAAAACAATATACGATATGCTTCCCGCACGATGCTTTGCATACTTAAAAGCCCAAACAGCACCTATTGATTTTTGATTGTTTGCTTTTCTCTCTCTGTCTCTCTCTCTCTGACATTCTCTGCTCCTGATGCGCACTCCTTTGAAGAGGAAGATATGTTTGCATTCTTTTAATTGTGAGACGGAACTGTCATCTCTGTCTTGTCATGAAGCACAGTTTAAACTTTTGAAAAAGAGAAAAATGTTTGTTTGCAGTGTTTTAAAATCCCTGTCTCTACAATCTCCTGTGTTTCTGTGCAAATCTGTGACCCAGCGTTACAATATAAAAATAACAATATAAATGTATGGTTTTTACTTCACCACTTTTCACCTTTCGCGGGGGTTCTGGAATGCAACCCCCACAATCGAGGAGGGATCACTGTATTAACAATATGAGACTTAATTTAACAGAAATTATTTTTCAATAAACTTTTGCAGGATAGCAGTCTGGACCTACAACTCTCCTAGTTTGTGGACATTTAACAGTGTCTAAGATTATTAATGTTTACCCTATTTACTTTTGAATATTGGCTTGAGGTATTTTTGAGGTATATCTTAAAATAAACCATTTAATTAGCTTAATTTTCATTACACTCTATTGAGTAAAGCACCTCATAATATCCTTCAATATGCCAGTTATTTCTGTATTTTAATAATTTTGGTTTCAGCATCATTACATGGATCTTTGAGGCAGAGTTCTTATGTATTTGATGAGCTGGCATCTTTTCTCAATATTTGTCATAAGAATGATATGATTTAATTAATTGTTGATTAGTTCTCTTGTCAGTAAACTGAATTCTGTTAGTAAAGACAGTCTTTTTTAAAAGATCTGTTGCAATTTTACAAATTCATCATTTATTTTTAACATATAATTGATTCATTCTGTTATCCTTCTGGTTTACAGTTTATTTTTATGTTAAGCATAAGAAATTATTCACACTTCCAATATGGTTTAAGATTCTCCCTGAGAGTTCTGGCAAGTATCTGCAGAGACATATTGGTTTCAACAAAAATATCAATTTGTGCACAGATATTTAATTATTTCTTATCTATTTACAATAATAAATAAAATTGCTACTTTTAAAAAGATCTATACAACTGGATATTCTAAATGACAAAATCAGTAGAGCAAGGTCAGAGATGACAATTTTGTCTTAATTCCAAGATAATGACAAAGAATACCCAAATACTGTAATGTCATGTAAGTAATCAGTTTGTGGGTAACACATAATACATTTCAGAGAGAGAGAGTAGAAAACTCTATTGATCTTGCAGTTTATGATGCAGTTTTAAGTATTGTGCAATTAAAGGTGAGCAAAGTAAAGCTAGGTGTACCACACAAAATCTTCAGCCATTGTATGTTTGTGAGTATCCGTATTGGAGACCAAAAAAACGTTACTATAAATTCCTTTTTATGCTAGTTAGGTTCATATGTATTAACCATGATTTGTCTAGTTCTTTCAGGTTTCCCACTTCTATAATATAATTGCTTTGTGAGATAGAATTTACCGTTGAGAAGAGAAAAAGTATGTTTTATTAATAAATATCTGTACTCCTGTAATTTTTTGACAGACTTGACTCACTGTATTAATGTGTTTGTTCTTCAGGGACATCATACTTATTGATGGATTTTTTTATAATTTAGAGATTATTTAATAGTTATAATTTCAAAAGTATATGAAATCTAATGGCTTAGAAATATATATATGACCAAGATCTATGTGATCCTTTGGTTAATGGTTTGGCCACAAACCTATGTTTCCAGGTTTCCAAAATTCTCAAAGGCTGATAAAAATGAGATAGCAGCATTCTCCGGTTTAAATAGTGAATCATGTTTTCAAGGGTGCTGGTTGAAGTATATTTAAGAACAAAGACAAGAGGCACATCGTCTTGTAAAGGTTTGCAGGAATCTGGAACAAATTACGAAGCCAAAGAAACAATCTAGAAAATGTATGCATGGTGTGACATTTAGTTTGGCAACTAAATTAACTGATATGAAAATGGGAGCATGTCAATTATCACATTTTTTTTTATTAAGTAGTGTTGTAACAATGAGCCATATTCAAAAATAACATTGATAACAGAATTCAATTACATGTTAGTACAGCATATTAAATACATTCTTTTTTTAACAAAGTCATGTAGTTAAAAATGTAGAACTCAGGAGGACTTTACTAAAACAGCAGAAAAAATCTAAAGGTACTTTACATCTAGTCATTTGATAGCACCATAAATGTTTAACCCAGTGTTGACTTATTTACTTATTTAAGGTCTTGGTAAGTATATTCCAAGTACAGCCATTTAATAACTAGACAAGGTATCTTGTAAAACATTCATGAGCTAGAACTGTCTGATGACCTAAATCCTGCAAACAAATGGAGAAGTAAAGGGATATCCCTTGAGTATTTCATGGCTGAAGGGACAGTGCCCAACTCTGTCTGGCAGAGATCCTGAATGCCTCTGCCTCACCAGGGGTCTCATGAATAAATGGTGCTTACGCAAAAAATGTTTGCATACAAACGTTTCCACGTTCAAATCGCGATCTATAAAACCTAAACTTGGCATAAAGCCACTCACATTTTCACAATAGCCATGGTACCTTTAGGACAGGGATGATGCAAGATGTTTTTCAAAGCCTCGGGACTCTCGGGACTCTCCTTTGTTCCAGGCTCAGGTTGAAGATGCGCTGTAGAGGACTCCCCAGCTCCAACACACAGGCCTTCAGCAGTCGTGGCGATACTCCATCTGGACCCACTTCTTTGCTGGCACGAAATCTCCTTAGCTCTCTGCTTACCTGGGCTGCTGTAATTGTGGGGGGGGGGGGGGGCCACTCTCTCCTATGCTGGTATCAGCAGAAGGATGGGTGGAGGGTGCAGTACTCCGAGGTGAGAGTGGGTTAGGGTGGTCAAACCTGTTAAAGAAGTTGTTCATTTGGTTTGCTCTCTCCACGTCTCTCTCGATGGTGGCACCCCGCTTCGAGCTGCAGGCAGTGATGATCTTCATCCCATCACATTCCTTCATGCTGTTATTCTTCAACTTCTGCTTTCTCCTGTACTGCTCCTTCACCACCCTGAGCTGGACTCGGAGTTCCTTCTTCACACGCTTGAGCTCATGCTGATCACTGCCTTTAAAAGCCCTTTGATGTCACTTGTAATCCATGGCTTGTTGTTAGCATAGCAGCGTACTGTTCTTACTGGAACTACAATGCCCATACAGAAGTTGATGTAGTCAGTAGTGCAGTCAACAACCTCCTCAATGTTGTCACTATATGATCCCTGCAGGACATCCCAGTTCTTAGTTCCAAAGCAGTCTCTCAGAGCCTGCTATGCCTCAGGGGACTACTTCATGAATGAGCGTGTGGTTGTAGGTAGCTCCCTCACTCTTGGTTTGTAGTGAGGCTGAAACAGAACCAGGTTATGATCTGCTTTCCGAAGCACAGGCAGCGGGGTGGCGCTGTATGCATCTTTAACATTTGCATACAGTAGGTCAATAGTCCTATTTTCTCGGGTGTTACAATCCACATATGGTGAGAAGTCAAGTAATGTTTTGTCCAGTGTGACATAGTTAAAGTCTCCAGCGATTAGCTCAATGCTAATGCTAAGAAAAAGGCAGAAGGTAAAGTATGTTTTCTGGAGAAAATATTTCAGGTGAAAAGAGTGGAGTCCAACAGCAGAATAACGACTTAAACAATAAAATACAGTAACTACACACTATAAAAAGGGTTGCTGTATTCTGAAATGGTGGTTTATTTTCAATGAAAACCAGCTCAGGAGATTGTCAGAACGGCCAGGTATGGAGATGATTGGGGCTCATATCCATAAAATTCAGGACTGTAACTCATTGAGTTTGTAATGGCTAGCTTTCCCATATATGTATCATTTTTCATTTTCATTCTAGCTGAATGTTTACCATTGTGTACAGGAATGAGAAAGGGACATTTTTTTAAAGAAATGGAGGTTATTGCAATTCTGTGTATTTATATCAGTTTTGTGTCTGTGGTTAGTCACTATGAAACACTGTATAAAATGAGCATTGATTAACAGAGGAAAATTGCAGACTAGATGAAATAAGATCTCTGACTATGAGTAAGTGCATCATACATTTCATTTGATTTATTTCTGGTTTGATTAAAAAATTTTGCACCATTCTTTTCAGTCTATATGAAAAATAAAGTCCAAAGCTGAATCTGTGATAGTACAAATTCTAAAACACACCACCCTATCAACTTTCTTTAGATAGTTAGATATAAAAAATGCCTATGTCTGCAAAATGTATGTATGAAGTAAAATGTACAAAATAATTTAAAATATAACAAATCTCAGTTTGAAAATGTTGCATGTGCTGAATTTGCCTTTATTCAGAAATAATCCATTATCTTGTCCAGAGCCGCTTCCTGCAAGTAAAACGAAGAAAGAATAAAAAATAAAATACATTTTCAATCATGGGAAATTTTTCTTATTCATTTTTTCTCAACACTATATTATTGTAAAGTTTCTTTAAAGCAATCCACAGTGTGTCCGTTTTGTAGAAATATTTTTATGACCCCCTAATTTCAATTTAATTTTTTCTTACTAAGGAAAACATCTCAAGTATCCTGTGCCCTGTCATACACAGTATATGTAAAACCCAAGATCACTTCATAAATAATTATAATGCTTAACACAAACAATATTTAATATGCACTTAATATATAAATACATAAATCAAAAAATCTTTTTCATCTTTGTTGATACTGATTTTTTGGCATTTCTCATCTCACGTTTGTATTATGGTATTACTGCCATTTTCATTACATTATCACTTCTTGAATTCTGAGCTCTGGTTGAATTCTGTTTTGTTCAGTTTATTCTTTTTTTGTTTTGTTAATTAGAAATTAGCTTTCTAATTTTTTTCTTTTTTGTCTTTTTTTTTCTAGTATGACTGAAGTGTATGGAATGTTATTTTCTTTATAGTATAAGTTCAACATGATTGCAGAATAGAATGGTATAAAAAAAAAACTGGTGTTTGAAGTAGATGTGGCATTGCTGAGGATGACAGTGCTAGTAATCCATCCTCTTCTGCCAGGCTCAGTACCGTGTTGTGAAATACCAATAATGGGGATGGGTAAGAGCATGACCTAAGATAAGTGGATTCTGGGACGAGTGTTTATATCTGCTGTACTGTTATTTGGATGTTTTAAGAATGTATCATAACTAGTAGTCTATCTCATCAGGAAATTAAATTGCTCCTTAGTCAGGATACCCCAAGCCATACTCACAAACACACATACACACACACAAAATGGGCCAGATTACATACATAAATACATGTTTTTTAAACCTGTTTAACCTAATTTAGTGTTGCATGGGGCCAGAGGTTGTCCTAACATTATAGGTTGCAAAATAAGTAGTAATTAATATGTTTCCCTGAAAATAGGACCTACTCCAAATATAAGCCTTAGCGTGATTTTCAGGTTGCTCTGTAATATAAGCCCTACCCCAAAAATAAGCCCTAGTCAGGATCGTTAGCTGAAAAGTAAGGCGCCTAAGGCCAGGTTTATACAGTACTTCACGTGATGTGACGCGTGTACCTGAAACATCCATTAAATTCCGAGGACACCTTGCCACAATATCCATCAATTAGGGGATGCACCCAGTCCAGGAGCATCAGCGCAAGACAGAAACAAAATCTCTGGATAGGGCATCAGCTCATCACAAGGTGAACACAAGCACACAAATACACCGTCATTGTAGCTTCACCAAATCCCCAAACCTTCATATCTTTGGATGGAAAACTGAGCACACTGCGGAAACCCAGCAGGAAAATGTGCAAACTCCAGGCAGGGATCACAAGGGACATGACTTCCTGCAAGACAGCAGTGCTACCACTCTGCCACCCCTATTGTGTAGCTATTAGCAGTATTCATTATTTAAACAAAGTTAACGATTTATCTGTAAATGTAACATACATAGTTTAATGCATTTCATCATGAAAGTGATATCAAGTATAAATCTAAGAATTCTAAATGTGCAGAGAGCTGGGATATTATAAATTTAATGTGTTCTGTGTGGCGATCTATTGCCAGTTGCCGCTGCTGTCAGGTCAGGAGGAAGCCCCAGAAGCAAGTTGCGATTAAGAACTGGGGTGACTTTTACGACGGCCTGCTTTAATGATAAAGAAAACTATGAGATTAAAGTGGACACTTCAAATTTAAAGCAAAAATTTCCACTTTAATCACAAAATAGACATTTTTATTACGTCATTTATTTTTCTCTGTGGCGAAAAACAAAAAGAAGGCACAGAAGATGGTACGTGAGACTTTTGAAATATATTGTGTCATTACTTTGGGGAATATGCGACGCCTGAATATAATACATTTGTATGTCGGCATTGAAGCATTCATCAAACATCGAAGCACGCACATCAGTCCTGGAGGATCCTAAAAACAGCTGGAGTAGCAAGAAATTCAGGCTGGAATTCAGGGTTTGAATTTCGGGAGTTATGATTTTATTCCAGAAGATGACATGACTGTATTTGAATAAATGTATATTGTTGTACATGAATAAATATAAGATATCCCCTGAAAATAAGCCCTATAGCATCTTTTGGAGCAAAAATTAATATAAGACTCGGTCTTATTTTTGGGGAAATATGGTATATACAGGACGCTTGGCCAATGTGGGCCACACACAATCAAACTTAGACATACTTGAGAGAGCTTCAAGTTGACAATCAACCTAACATTGATTAATGTGGGGATGTGGGGGGCACAGTACCCAGAAAATATCCCCTACAGATATTGACAACATGCATACATTCCATGCATAAACATACCAGGTGTAGAGTTTTTAACATAGGGCACTGGATCTATGGGACTATTTTAGATACCACACAAAATAACTAAAATACCTTCCAATTAGCCGAATCCACTGTTACAGGGTGCCCTTGCTTGAAAAACGGTACAGGGATTTGAAATGCCATTTTCACCTTTTTATTTTAGACAGACTAGGTAAATATCAGTGATGACGTACATTGGAATAAAATAGCTTATTCTTTTTAAAACTTTTTGTTAGGTTTTCCTAGGAAATACCTTGCTAGCTACTATGTATGATATCACATAGATCTATACAGGTAGTGATGGTGATTGTGTAGTGGTAATTTCACAAACAGTTATCATTTGAACCATATTTTTTAATTAACTAAGGAAGGCATAAAAACAGTCTAAAAAAACAGTTGAGAATAAGTGCAGCTGCTAAAATACAGCTGATGGGGTAATTTTCTTTTGGACAAATATCAAACACAACACATCTTTTTAATATACATTATATTAATTGATGATTGCAGTTGTTTCACTATATTGTCATGTTTATAACGCAGTACTGACTAGTGTAGCAAACCTATTTTCTGTTATTAAGTTATTTCCTGATCTTCTCTAGAATTTCTTATGATAGTGGCATTATTTGAAAATTGAATCTTAATGCTGTCAATTTGACTTTGATGGTAAAGGTTAGAATGGTTGAGATTTATATTGACTGGGACTGGCTGTAATCAATGCAGGCTGTGTTCAATCAGTTTGACATGATTTATAACACTTTATTAATTAAAAAAACAGTTTTTATAGATATTTTGCATATTGGGTTTTCTAAAATTTTTAGTGTTTTCTTCATGTTTTTTGATTTAAAATTTACTAATATCTGTGGTAATGTTTCTCAGTTTTGCTTCCTTTGGAGTGTTAAAAGAGAGGCATTAGTTTTGGGAGAAAAAGGACAAATAAGAAATACTGTAACACTTGCCTTTTTTGTCCATTTAGAAAGTGCAGAGGGACATCTTTGCTGATAATATGAGCGGCTTCTGGGGAGTGTCGTGGCAGGTTTTGTGCAATAGTTGAAAGATAACTCTGCCACTGTCCATCTCCCACACTTGTGCATGCCTCCCACAAACTCGTAGCGCTGGAAGGGCAAGAGACAGTGAGAACCATTTTAGTACCGGCATATCGCAGCTTATAAAGGGATCCCATATCGGCAGTTGTCTGGGCGAATTTCCGGCCTCTAGAGGAGGATCTTCTGGCTACACTGCACTGAGAGTGGTACTTGGTAGAGCATTATTGTGAGTTTCCCGAGCACTGTGGCTAGTGCCTTGATTTTTGTAAAAATGTCTTTTTTCCTGTATATATTTTGAGAAATATCTCTTGATTAGCTTTGGTGGAGGTGTTTATAGGGTTGAGGTTAATGGTGCACTGTTTATTTTTGTATAAACACATTTTCCTTTTTCTGTATTTTGAATGTTTTTGTGGCTAAACCCTGTACTGTACATTATTTGGTGGTGCAGCTTCCTGACTTGGATTACTGTGGAGGAAGACAGCTTTATTTTTGTGTATATGTAGGTCTCACTAGTTTTTAGGCATTTATCTTTTTCATTTGGGACTTTTAGTCAACACTGTAAATGGTGTATAAATGCATCATTTTTGGGCCCAGTTTCATAACTGTTTTCGTGTGTTCTTTGCTGTATTGAACTGTGTATTTAAATGTACTGTATATTCCACATGACATCATTTACTTGTTTTTCTTTGTGTGCACCTGTAAATACAATCTCTTTGATTTTGCAAAATCCAACCCTTTTGTGTTTGTGTCTCCCTGTTTTACACCACCATCCTGGTCACTGTCGGTTCTGTATACTAGACACCTGTAGACTGGTGCCCCCATTTCCAACTACGCGGGGTGTCACAATATTATTTATTGTTAAAACATTGTAATTTTCCACATCAACATTTTGCTTTTTGTGCATGCTGCTATTTTATACAACTTGTTGCTGTGACACACTGTTGAGAGGCTAGAGGGGCCATCCTGGAAGTTGCATTGTGAGACATCAATGACACAAAAATTTATAAACTAGTGCAATTCTTACTATTGATTTCTGGAAAACTAACTAAAGCTCTGCTGTTCTGACCTTGATTTATGATTTACATTTTGGCACTGATGAAAGATAGGCTTATTTTTCTGGTTTTGACTCAGCCTGTTTCTGACTTTCATTCCATCTTTTGATTCCATCATTTCCTGCCCTTGTAATTTGCCATTTTTCATCTCTAGGCAGACCACAGTTAATTCCTATTAACTCTTTAACTATGGGGTAATTATATTTTTACACCTTATCATGCTATTTGGTGTTTGCTAGATTCATTATATTGAGTAAATATGTTTAAAAAATGTGCCCATTATGTAATATAGATCATTTTGAAAACTGGCAAGTATTTACTGTCAATAATTTATAATAATTAAGGAAATCAGGAAGGGGTAAAAGTCTTTTTCACCTCACTGTACTGTACTAAAAACATAGCTAGTCTATTGCTTAGTGCTAAATGTACTTTAGAGCAACAGAAAAATAACCTTCAAAAAAGCAAAATGGAAATGCGAAAATAAAACCTAGTGGTTGAGTTAAATAATATTACTCTATCTACATGATTGAAAGCTCCTTAAACAGTAATAATGTTATGGAAACAGTACAAAATTCAAAAGGAAAAGGAAACACCTAAAGAGACCGGTATGAACTGCGGCAAATCCATTAGCAAGATAGCAAAAGAAGATAAATATTGATTGATCTAATATTTACTGTGACAGCAGACCAATACATTGCCATTAGCAAGCTTGTGAGCACTTCTTCATCCAGAAAAAATGGAGGAGTCACTTTAAGTAATGTGTATTTGGTATATGAGATACAGTTGCTATAAGAAAATATTTTATATTAAGAAGAAAAAAAAAACTTTACATATTACTGTATAGGTTCAATAATGTTAATTTTGCTTTCTGTAATTAATATCTTTGTCTTTTTTCTCCTCTTACAAACAAGGAAAATCCATGTTGACCTGGTAACTTCCACATCCAGTTCTGATTACATTCTTGTGTAACAGATAATGCAGAAATACAGTATACAGCAGAATAGTAAGCTAGTCGAGACAGAAGCAGGAATGGTCATATAGGGTATAAGGAGACAGATGTTTTTGGAGTTGTTTGAAAGTTTAACCTCTGTTTCAGTCCAGGGTAATGGGTGGCCAGAGCCAGTCCAGGCAGCATAAGGTAAAAGTCATTAACCAGCCTTAAACAAAATGAACATTACAATACACTGCCATACACCAACACCATCTCCTATTATCTTATACACAAATACCACTACATGAAAGAAGTTCTGGGATCAAAAAAACATGTAGGCATATGAAGAATAAGTAAACTCTACATAGACAGTTCCCAATCTAGGATTCTGTAGTTGTGTGGCAGCAGCACTAACTACTGTCCCTATGTCCCGGTGTGTTGTTGATCCAGCACAGTTATTTAGTTGAAAAAGAAATCATGCACTGAAAGACAAGGGTGGAAATTAAGGGAAACAGCATTTGACATGAAGGCCCAGAAGCAATTCTTAACAAAAAGTGCTTTAGCAGTTTAGGATAAATTACAGAGTCATATAACTTAAGTGGTGACCTTGATAATTTGTAAAAGGAATCTGGATGAAATGCTGGGACGACATAACTACAATATTATCTAAGCAATTAATCTTGATGGACTGAATGAAGTCCTTACCCTTTCCAAACCTGCCTCTGCCTAGAGGGGGCTGAGCGGTCTCGTGGCCTCTGAACCCCTGCAGATTTTATTTTTTTATTTTCTCCAGCTGTTTTTTCTGTCCTCCCTGGCCATTGGACCTTACTTTTATTCTATGTTAATTAGAATTGCCCAATTTTATGCCTTATATTTTGTCTTTTTTTCTCTTTTTTCATCCTGTAAAGCACTTTGAGCTGCATCATTTGTATGAAAATGTGCTATATAAATAAATATTGGATTGTATTCTAATCTTTTACAACTTTCTGTTTTTTATCCTCTGTATATTACACCTCATTACTGTAGAAACTGAGGGTATTGATTAATTGAGATCACCTAAGCTTATGAATCACTTAGGTTTTGTTGAAAGCAATATACCGTATCTTTTTGGGTGCCACTCAAAAGCATCATATCATTGCTGATGGTTTTTAAAGAAGACTGTCACCAGCCTAATATACACAATTTACTTGATTTTAGTACATTATATGCTTAAAAGTAAAATAATTAAAGCAAATAAGTAAAATTCAAATGTGATTTATAATCGATTAAGTGCAGTATATAAATCTGTGTATAGGTTCATTTGTGAGAGATTTATAAACCTGTTGTTATCGAAATTAAGTAAAAGATTCAAATAAATGTACAGCCAGAAAGAGCACCCTTATTGCAATTCTCCACATTCAGAATAATGCATGGGAAGCTAAAGATACATTATAAAATGCAAATAATATACTTAATGGAGAGAAATACAAGAGACATGAAACTACAAGTGAATAGAGAGTCAATGAAAACTGAGCTGCTCTGCTGGGTCTCCTATACCTAATCAAGTGGTTGAACTGCTCATTTATAAAGGCAATTTTCTATTAACAGAGTAAGTAAAAACTGTGTTAGCCTAAATGTACTGTAGTCAGATTTTAAACAAAGGTTTAAACATAGTTGCAGAGGCTTTTCCCATTATTAATTGCATAACTGGATGTAAATGAAATTTAAAGACAAAAATAGGTAAACACACTATACATTCTAACTACATTTTCTAGCATATAGGTCTATGTAACGTTTTGTATTTTTAAAACTCTTTAAGCAAATTTGACCATCTCAATAAATGTGAATGATTAACAGATTGCCTGGGTTATCTGCTTAATGAAGGTGTTGCATTCACAGATGACAAGGTTATGAAACTTTGCTTTTACTGTTAGGTTTATGATTTTTCTCCCATAAATATGTTGCATCATCACAAATGTCTATAGATTAACAGTCTCATTGAGCATCTGTAGTTCACTCTGAATATGTTTATCCCGTCGAGTGAATAATGCAGAAATGCTGCACCCATTATCAAGGCAGTATGTCCAGGTGGCTTTGGCAAATGATCAAGAAATAGTTTATGCTCTAGAAATGCAAATCAAGTATGGTTATATAGCAAATGCTTTTTCATGCGTTGTGGTATGCAGCTGTTACTTTATAAACTCATAAAGCACTAAATCAGGTTAGCTCAAGGAAATCTTCTTACAAATGTGGATTAATGCATTCTTATTTTACCATAAATCTTACAGGGCATTCTTCTATAGTATCTGTGTCATTTTCTTACAAATACCACACAGATGTTAAGGTTGATTAATAATCATGGACTAATTTGAGAATGAATGAGTACTTTTGTGGTCGGCATACAATAGCTCTCCTTTAAAGGTCAAAGTTCAGAATTTGGTCACCGACAGTGTTCAGATTGAGGATAATGAGAATTTACTCTTCACAATAATTTCTTAAAATACAGTTAAAAATAAACACTTTACGTGCAGTCATTACTGTTTTGAGTTTTGTTTTATGCAGTACTTAAACTACATATATTTGTGCCTGGAGGGGATCATTCTGAGGATAGAACTAGAAATAAGTCTAAAGATCCCCACATTATACTAAGATTGCATTTAAATTCTAAGGATGGATATAAGCATTTAAAAATATTCAGCACATTCCCCAATGATGTCTTATAGATCTGTCATTTATTTTGGCACATGTTGAAAGACAGTTTACATATAGACAGTAACACATAGCAGTAATATTTGAAAGAACATGCTTGACTATCAGCTGTGGTAAATGTTATGAATGCTACAAATTTGTTTGTTGTTTTTACTGATAACATTTTAAAATAAACACTACATGAAAAAGGTTGTGTGTGACTTCTGAAGACCTTGCAACAATCCCTTCTGTTACCTATAAATCTATGTCTCTCTTTTGAAATATTAACATCTCAACCTGGTGGGTTGACAATGAGAGCTCAGCTGATTTAAATTAAGCCCTACCTTAAAACACTTTCTTTGACACTATGGGTTTAGCATTCATACCAAAGTACTCACTTGCCAGATATTTCTTCTTCTTTTCTTCCATCAGTCTAGGTGACGTGGTATTCATTTGTTCTCGCAGAAGTAGTAACATTGTGTTTCCATGTTGTTATACTCAAAAAAGCAACTGCAATGGGAAACTCTAACATTTTATTTGTGTCTTGGGTCAATAAATGATTTTATATTTTATATTTATTATATTATTATAATTATTATTATATTATTATTAACCATACTTGATTATAATATTATATTTATATATACATTTTATATATGCAGTTCTTTGAGTGCTGTTGACATCTTCAGGTGCTAGCTACTTCTACTACATTGAGGCAGACAAAGCATTCTTTGACTCAGGTGCTGCCAGGAGTGGCAGCCTTTCCAGCAGCTCCGTGTACGACTTTATTTCTACTTTTTTCTCTATTTTTCTCTATTTCACTGATCACTCCTATCACTTTCTTTTATGTGGACTCGTTCCCTGGACACTTTTTACTACTTGGACATGGATTTTTACACGCTGAGACTCGTCTATTCAAGTAGTCAACTTCAAGCACTGAGAACAAATGCCCGCGCCGGTGTGGTTCCCTATTTACCTGATGAGGTAAGAAGGCGGTATCGTGGCAGCAGAGCCGGAGCTAAGCAAAAAGCAAAGCAGCTTGCGAGAAAGTGGCATTCAAACCTTCGGTGCCATCTGTGATCCTGGGAAATGTGAACTCACTACCAAATAAGATCGAAGAACTGGCCATGCTGGTGAAAAATGTCAGGACCTACAGAGAATGCAGTTTGTTGTGTTTTTGTGAAACGTGGCTAACAACTAACATCCCAGATGCTAACGTGGAGCTACCTGGGTTTAGCACAGTTAGAGTAGACAGAGACGCAAATACCTGCAGAAAGCGGAACGGAGGAGGACTTGCTCTCTATGTAAATACAAGGTGGTGTAACTCTAGACATGTAAACGTCAAACTCTCCACTTGCTGCAGGGACATCGAACTGTTGGCCGTAAGTCTGCGTCCCTATTACTTGCCCAGAGAGTTTGGACACATCATTGTTATCGTTTACATCCTTCCTCAGGCGGACGTGGAGATAGCGGGTGACATAATCCATTCCACTGTTGCTAAGTTACAAACACAGCACCCTGAGGTACTTCTGCTAATCACTGGAGACTTTAACCATGTGACGCTGGACAAAACATTACCTGCCTTCTCCCTGTATGTGGATTGTAACACCCGGGGAAATAGGATTATTGACCTACTGTATGCAAATGTTAAAGACGCATACAGCGCCACCCCTCTGCCTGTGCTTGGGAAAGCAGATCATAACCTGGTTCTGCTTCAGCCTCACTACAAACCAAGAGTGAGGGAACTACCTACAACCACATGCTCATTCAGGAAGTGGTCCCCTAAAGTAGAGCAGGCTCTGAGAGACTGCTTTGGAACTACGGACTGGGATATCCTGCAGGGGTCACATAGTGAGAACATTGAGGAGGTTGTTGACTGCACTACTGACTACATCAACTTCTGTATGGACATTGTAGTTCCAGTAAGAACAGTACGTTGCTATGTTAACAACAAGCCATGGATTACAAGTGACATCAAGGGCCTTTTGAACCAGAAGAAAAGGGCTTTTAAAGGCGGTGATCAGCATGAGCTCAAGCGCGTGCAGAAGGAACTCCGAGTCCGGCTCAGGGCAGCGAAGGAGCAGTACAGTAGAAAGCTGGAGCAGAAGTTGCAGAATAACAGCATGAAAGAAGTGTGGGATGGGATGAAGATCATCAGTGGCTGCAGCTCGAAGCGGGGTGCCACCATCGAGAGAGACGTGGAGGGAGCAAACCAAATGAACAACTTCTTTAACAGGTTTGACCACCCTAACCCACTCTCACCTTGGAGTACTGCACCCTTCACCCATCCTTCTGCTGATACCAGCATAGGAGAGACATCCCCACCCATAATTATAGCAGGTGAGCAGAGAGCTGAGGATACTAAGTGTCAGCAAAGCAGTGGGTCCAGATGGAGTATCACCACAACTGCTGAAGGCCTGTGCGCTGGAACTGGGGAGACCTCTACAGCGCATCTTCAACCTGAGCAGGGTAGGGTCCCGAGGCTTTGGAAAACATCTTGCATCACCCCAGTCCCAAAGGTATCACGTCCAGTGTGAGCTTTCACAGTTGGTAGCATTAGTCGAGTGCTGTATTTACTTAACACAATTTAGTTACTTTTTTCTTCTTCTCCTTCCTCTTAATCTTTCCCACTTGTGGGAAAGTGGGGTCGATGTGTTTGATCAAACTTCCCAATCAGAATCTTTTCTTCAGAGGTTCTTTTACTTTATCCATCAATGTCCACTTTGGCCTCCCTCACTTTCTTTTCCACTGTACCTCAGCTTCCATCACTTTTTTGCCCACATATTCATTGTCTCTCCTCATCACATGTCAATTTCACTTCAACCTACTTTCCAGTACTCTCTTAGTTATCTCTCCCACTTTTGTTGTACATCTGATTGCCTCATTTCTTATTATTTCCTTTTTTATAACTCCACACATCCATCTCAACATTCTCATTTCAGCCACATCTAACTTCTTCTCCTGCACTCCCATTACTGCCCATACCTCAGCTCCGTAAATCATTGCTGGTCTTACCACTGTCTTATAAAACCTTACCTTTAACCTCTGCATTAATTCTTTGATCACACAATACTCCTGATACCTTCTTCCAATTGTTCTATCCACACTGCACTCCTTTAGTTATCTCTGCATGTAGTTTTCCATCTTAAGCTATGACTGATCCTAGAAACTTTAAAATGTTCACTCTTTTCAACATCTCTCCCTTGCAGGCTAGCTTCTGAATCCTAATCATCATTAAAACCTCATTCAGTTTTCCTCCTATTTATATTCAACTCTCTGTCTTCCAAAGCCCTTCTCTATTCTTCCTTCTTTCTTCTGCTACAAAACACAATGTCATCAGCAAAAAACTTGCACCAGAGGGCTTGGTCTTTAACACCATGACACAACACATCCATAACCAGATCAAATTGTTAAGGACTTAAAGAAGATCCCTGATGCAGACCTACTCTAACCGGGATCATGTCTGTTATACCATCACTGCTTTTAACCCAAGTCCTCACTCCCTCCTACACATTTTGGAAAATCCTCACATACTTCTGTAGCACTCCTTTTTCTCTCATGCACCGCCAGACCTATTGAAGTGGCACACTATCATAAGCCTCCTCCAAATCAATAAACACCATATGCAAACCTTTCTGTTTTCCTTCATGCTTTTCTATGAGCTGTCTCAGTGAAAAGACTGCATTAATTGTCCCTTTCTCTGGCGTAAAGTTAAACTGCTCCTTCCCTATGGTGGTCTCTTTCCTAAGCTTTTTCTCTCTATAACCCTTTCCCAAAATTTCGTTGTGTCAGCTTTAACCCACTATAATTTCCACAGTACTGAATATCATCCTTCTCCTTATAAATGGGTACAATCACACTGTTCTTCCACTTCTCTGGTATTCTCTCCATTAATCATTGTGTACTGGTGACAGTTGTCTATTTCCTGCTGTATTTGACTTCATCACTACAGTGGCTGTTAAGCTGAGGTGCAAGTCATATATGCATATGTGTGTAGGCACTCTACAGTGCTTGTTGTTAATGTTACATGTGACATAACAGCAGATGATGTTTAAAAGAGCTGATATGCATTACATGTGCTACCAGCTTTCCCTGTCCTTTTCTTCAAACTACTTGATGCTGTCTGTGTGTCATTCTATTCTGTGTTTCTGAAGGTTATTTTTGGACCAGCTTATCGGTTGCTTTCTAGTTAACCTGTGCTTTCAAAAAATTATTTTAGTTTTGGCTTGATTTTCTTTGTAGATGCTATACTGAATGTCTGCTCTGTAGAGCAAAGTATCTTTATGGACCTTGTTTTATCTTGGTAGAGTAATATATTGCTCTACTTTCCCTTTTGTATTATTAAGATGTAGCCTCTGTCAGAATACCTAATCCCACAGACTTACCACTGTTTATAAGGTATTATTGTATGTAACTTCTCCCGTACCTTCCCTTCTATATCTATAACCTCAAGCAATTAGACGTAGTAAAAAGACAAGCAGGAGTTAC
>JANRMT010062792.1:63888492-63902777 GCA_026402145.1 Polypterus bichir lapradei
AGTGAGTGAGTGAGTGAGTGAGTGAGTGAGTGAGTGAGTGAGTGAGTGAGGGCTTTGCCGTTTATTAGTATAGATACAATGATGTGTGCCATAGAACTAGAGCTCTGCCCTGGCTTCAGATTTTTAAACGTTTCTGCGTGTTCCTCTATTTATGTTTCTTTTTCCTATTCAATTTCTTATAAATTCAACCCAAGGGAGTTGGCTTCCAATCACTGCTATTTCCTCAGTTGTGCTACCTATTAGAGCAGCTACCAGTGTACAGGAGAGGAAAAAGTCAGAAGTCAGAAGCAAGTTATTAACCAGGAAAGCACAATACTACTTACCAAAGCTAAATGCTAACCAAAAATTATTGCCATGGGAATTCTAAAGCTTTCAGTACCAGAATAGTCAAAATTGTGCACACAAAAGCTTAGTTTTTTATCCCAATCTCAGATATCCGGATCTTTCATTCTTTTTTTATAAAGCATTGTGTCGATGATGTTACATGAAGCAATGTTTCCCCAACCACTTGGAGCTGCATTCCAGCAACCAACAAAATAGCTACACCCATAGCCTGATAAAATGGTGGTGTGGTAATCTTCAAAACAAAAGAATGAATAACAAATTTATTAGATATTTAATACATTTTTGAAGTTCTCTAACTCATAACAATTTGAGAGCTAATGAAGGGGCTTCTCAAACCTTCAAAGTGACTGTATGTTGTCACCCTGAAGTACCCCTCCAGTAGAGCCACTAGTGTTACTGCTCCTTGCCTTCTCAGCTTGCTCCTTTGGCTCTTGAATTACTGACGTTGTTCTTCGTCTGATCTGGGAGCTAGCTTTTTGAATTTTCACTCACTTTATATCTACAATCATAGTATAAGGAATCTAGGTTTTGCCACTTTGTATTTTGATTAATTGATTTTTTTACTTTCTCGAAGTATAGGGAAAGTATTGTAATTGTACAAAGATTTGATGTTGAGATTTTGATGAATCTCGATGTTTTAGACCTCCCTGACTGTCTTGTATACAAAGTATAGGGAAAGTATTGGAATCGTCCAAAATTTCGATTTTGATGAATTCCAACGTTTTAGACCTCTCTGAGTCCGAAAATACCATTTTTCAAATTATGTCTGTGCATCTATGTGTGTGTGTGTATGTAAACGTGATAACTTGAGTACACTTTCACTTAGGTCAAACAAATTTTGCATGCAAGTATTAGGTACAAAACTTAGATTTCCAGCAACTTTTGGGCTATTTCTGTTAACCAGAAGTGGTGCTTTACCTTTTATTTCTTTAGTTCACTCTTTTCAATTATTTAGTTTTATTGTATGAGTCCTCATTTCTTCTATTTCTTCATTCTTTGTATTTGAATTTATTTATCAGTTATTTGTGTTGAAGAATCAGCATTCAGTACATTGTCAGTCGGTAGTATTAAACATTTCAGATTGGTCTGTTTGCTGAATTCCTGATCAAGGTTTATCCTAACAACCATATAAAATTCAAATAGCACATAAAATTTTATAGAACAATTTAATTAGGTCATTCAGTTTTTTACTAGGTTTATTGAACTGTAAAATGAAAATCAGCATATGGAAAATCGTGAAGATCATTTGAAAATCTTTTTTTTTTAATTACATTATGTAGCCTCCTTAGCGATATATTTACCCAAGGAAAGATAAGCCAAAAATTTTTTTTTCATCATAAACACAGTAGAAATGGTTTATTCAGTGTCCGCTGCTGCCATTTTTTATAGCATGATGTTATTTCATCCACTAGATGGCAGCAGAATACTGTTCAGAGAGTTATTTGGCATTAACACTATAAAGAGTATCATTACACATTGTCCTGAGTCTTACTTGGACTTAACTGTGATTGCCTAGAATTCTGAGCCTATAATTTCAAGTCACGTTCGGAGTTATTGTCACAAATGATAAAATTAGGTAATAAACAACAATGATTACTTTTTGACAAATATATTTCTTTTTTAACTCAATACAACCTATTCTATAGTTTATGTCTACATTTTGTAACATTTATTACTAAAATATGAAAAAGTTTCTGTTTTAACAATGTGTTTACACAGATTACTGTAGAAACGGAACACACATGAAATGCATGTGTTCCAAATAACGATCTATTATTTCCACTCTAAAATTCCAGCAGTTCACTCCCAGATAATCAAACAAGGCACGAGCTAGGAGACGTTTGTGAACGTTCTGCGATGATGGGGGGATGGAATAGCAGGCTGCTTGCTGCTTGTCTTAATCGGCACATTTATAGGACAAGAGATGCTGACGGAGAGTTGTGAACGGATTTAAGTTGGGCCAGATTTACGAGTTTTCTCGTAGGCTCTCGTAATTCTAGTGTTAAGTAAAGTGACCATCCATACTATCATATGGAGAATTATCATGTCCTCCTGCCAAACCTGTTACAAAGAAGAATTTCCAAAGCATTTACACTGGTAGTGATAAACCTCAAGAATCTCTTCTCTATTTTGAATAATAATTTTTGTTTTATTAACAACTAGCAGAAGCACCCAAAGTTGACAGGGTAATTTTGAGGCAAAACTATCTAACTTCCATAAATGTTTTTTTCTTAAAGTGTATGGTTTAGACAGAGTTCACAACGTGGTAACACAACTTGCAAGTTCATACACTTTTGAAAGTTGAAATTAATTTCCAGAACATACAGTGGGAGATTGTAGTGTTGCTGAGGATAAAGAATGAACCTATATAATTTTGCTCTTTTTTAAAAGGGTATATATTTTATAGTCTGAAAGTTTGAAGCAGAATAGTTTTCAGTAGTTAAAACAAATATCAGCCACATATTATTAAGGAGATGAGAACTCTTCAAGAGAATACATTTCAATCTACCAGAACACAGATAAAATCAATACCGCTGTATGTTGTGTCTGTCAATGTAAATTGAGCAAGTTATTAAGAACTTTAAAAAGCTTTGATGTTTTTATAGAGAAACAACAACAATATGAAAGGCAACACAATAAAAATAACCAGGTTATCAGACAAATAAATTCTAAAAAGCTATCTCATCTTTATAAAATCAACATTTGACATTTAAGCATATGGTATCAAGAAAGGTCTTTTTAGCTGCTGGTAGCATTTTCTCATTAGGCTGCTTTCTACGTGCTTAAGCTTTATACCAGGCTTATCACTTCTTTCGAAAATGAGACCCTGTTTTTCTCATTCTTTAAAAAGCTCCTGAGCTCATGAAGGACTTTTAACCCTAATTTCTCATTATAATTATTTCATACACTAACTGGGAAGTCTACTTACAAGCACTTTTAGGTGGAAAATAACCTTTATTCATATTTAATCAAATTTTGTGATTGGATATTTGCATTGTTTGTGCTGTGAGCATATTGCCAACAACTTAAAAGGGCTATGAAGTAAATAAATCACCCATGTGTATAAATGAGATAAAATGTTTCTTAAAAAATAATGTTTGTTATTTTTATTAACATTTTCAACATTGCCTGTATAGTATAACTATAAAAAACAGGTTGGTAAATCATGCCTACTTCGGCTTTCATTTTCAAATGTTCCCTGATGGGAAATTGTGGCTAAAGCAGCCACTGCTTGATGATGTTGACAATGTGTAGTAACAGTGTTTAGCATATCAGTGTGTTAGATGTATCTGCAGGAAACAGGGATGTGACTGCTCTTGTGCAGTCAGGCTTTGTGCTATCTAATTTACAAGAGACTACAATTTTCGCTGGGCTCTCAAGTCGTTCTCCATTAAAAGAAAATAGAATTGACTTGCTACAAAAATAAATATCCTCATCTGTTTGAATCTCTGAAATCCATTTCGTTGTTACCACTGCCTCACTTGGGAAGTTGAGAATATTAGAAAGAGTGTGGTATGTTTTTTGCCGTGTGACATAAAGCAATCATTTGATGTGCTTTCTTTCTGCTTTACCAGTTAATCTGCTAATCTACGGATAAAAACAGCATGGGAATATATGATGGGAATGTCTGTTGTTACAGTGCACACCTATACAAGTCAGCTTAGATATACTTTGAAATTAAGACTTGGCTTCAGTATAGTTGTTTTGTCGTGTAGGGTCCTATGGTGAGCCTATTTTCCCTTTATATTCTTTATTGTGTAGACTTAATCAAAATGCCTCAAATCCCATACGCTTACCACCGTGTGGTCAGATACACTACTTCAGTTCAGCACTTCCTCCCTCCTCCCCTTCTTTATCTATAACCTGAGGTAATTAGACAGATTGAAAAAACAGGCAGGAAAAAGAGCTACACTTTTAACTCTTTATTATGGGTAATAAATTTTATTATAACGAGTGCCATACAAACAAACAGAATGTGGCTTTGTAAACCAAGACCATATGACCCAATAATGCAAGATGTGTAATTTCAGGTGGCACAATAACTTAATTGTTGCATTTGACTGTTCCTGGTCAGTTCATTTTTTTTGCACAGGCCCATGCAGCCTGCTTTATTCACGTTATCATCTGGTCTGCTTTTGTCAGGATGCAACATGGATTTGAGAGAGAGCAAGCCTTTGCAAGTCTCTCTCTTTATTGTCCCTGTGTAGATCCTGACACACACTCCTTCCTGGGCCAGTAACCAATGGAATAGTCCCAGCACAGCCCCCCACCTCAGGTAATTTTGTTTATCAGCATCCTTCAAACAAACAGAAAGAAAGGAAATACAAGTCATTAAGCATTAAAACTAGCACTTTCTGTCACAAGTGACCAAAAATTCAGTTGTGAAAACCAGAATTCCTAAATGTCCAGTAGATGCCATTTAATCTCAGACCTACAATAAGGAATGGATATCAGATTAATGTCTGTAAACAGGTTATACAATAGGTTTTTAAACATTACAACATTGCAAGAATTAAAAACTGTGAAAACATAAAATAAATAAATCAGATACATGACACACAGACTTGGACACAAGTTTGCCAAAAACAAGAGGATTTTATTTGGTGTCAAACATTTCCCATTAAGTGTTTTCCACAGCGCCAAGCACAGTTACAGCCCGTAAGCATAGTAACACACAATACCCATCTGCCATCTACTCTCTCTCTCTCTGAGACTCCTGTGCTCCAATAAGCAAGCTTTGTCCTCCTTTTTCCCTATTGAAGCGAGGCTGGTCCTTTTATCAAAAGCCCAGGAGTACGTCTGGTGTCCCAAAGCTGTGGCTTGGGAGCACTCTGGGCAAGGCTGGAGCCTGACTAAATAGGGCTCACTAGTCCCTTCTGCACCCCTGATGGTCCCCACAGAACCCAACAGGCCTGAGGCAATGAACTACAAGTCCCAGTGTGCCCTGCAGGAATCCATAGTGGCACCATAACCCAGGGGGCTGCCACCTAGCGGCTTGGGGGAGGCAATGCACTGAGTAAGCTGCCTTCACCTGTCCTTCAAAGCTGTGAGCATCCATGCTGGGTAAGGTTCCTGAGTAGTGCCCCTCATAATACTTTACATTTAATTCTTCACCTGCTGTCTATGAACCTGTTTAAATAAGATGTATTTTTAATTTAGTGGTATGAAAAGGGAGTGGGCTGATGATGGGCTAGATGGATAAATAATCTAGTAAATATAACTCACCCACCTACTATAACTCTTACAGTAGATAGTCATAGGAAGCTAATACCTAACTTGGTAGTATCGATACAAAGCAGGTACCAGCCTTGGGCGGAATGGCTAGAATATCAGTGGAAGAATTTTTGATCAATCGGTTATTGTAATATTCCCACAATCTAAATAATAATTTTATGCAAAAGTATATTTTAAGAATATGTACACATTGTTTAGTACTGTGAACTACAGTGGTCTTCTGTGAATAATACAACAAATTAATTTTAAAGTTTCAGGTTTACCAAACTGGAACTCCATGGCTATTTGTTGTTTTGACTTTATCTTTTTCTCTGAATGCTTTACTTTCAGGGGAAATAACTGTATATGCCTGTGCCTAAAAGAGAAGAAGAAAACAATAGCCTATTCCAAAGTGTGTTGATTGAAAGATAAAACCATCTAGGAATGAACACATACAAAAAATGAGCACTGATGCATGCTTGTGCTGGCCCCTTCATGTTTTATGATAGTCCTCTGATAAGACAGGGAATTTGTCATCCTGAAAGAAAAATATTAACATTTCAGTGTTTTTTTCTTTTATTTTGAAAATGTCAAAATAGCACAGAAAGTCTGTCCAATTCTATGTATTTTTTATTTTGTAAGGGCATAGATGATCTACTCAATACAGGGCTGCAGATATAATAGAATAATAAAAAGGTTTGAAACTAGTAGGAAGCAAAACTTTGGATAGTATAGATTACCTTAAAGTTTCAACTAAAGAAAACTAGGAAACATCAAAATACAACATTAAGTAAACAGAGGGATATCATTTTAATTTGTTGAAAGAAAAATAGAAACTAAAGAAAAAAATAGCTGGTGATGAGGCACAATTGCTAATGGAAGAAATGTTGGTTACAGGCCAGCTTAAATGCCTTAATTATACTATATGGTAGTTACTAATACTGTAAACTTAACTATCAAAAAGCAGTATTTTGTCTCACATTACGTAGACCTTTGAAAGGTTGGACCTGGACTATATGAGTCCTCTTGTGATAGACCACCTGGACCCACTGCATTTTGCCTATCAAACAAAGACTAGAGTGGGGGATACAATTATCTGTCTTCTCCACAACCCTTATCCTCACCTGGACAAAGCTGGCAGCACTGTGTTTTTTGATTTCTCCAGTGTCTTCAGTACCATCCAGCCATCTCTGTCAAGGGGTAAACTCAGATATGCAGGTGGGGAGCCTATGGTGTCCTGGATAACAGACTATCTATAAAGCAGACCACAGTTTGTGAGTTGTGAGACTGTGTTTATGATACGGATGTGAGCAACACTGGAGCACCACAAGGAACAGTCCTATCTTGTGATAAGAGGTCTGTGGTGAAGTACGATTTTTAAATAAACAATCAGGTTCTAGAGTGTGCAGGCTATTAATGGATGCTGGTGTAAGCATGATGGCGCCAATCTGGGATTGACTGGGGTGCTTGGCTGATCACACATTTATATACAAATGCAAGCTATTCAGTCAGGTTCCTCATTCACACCTCCGAGTAGATGGGGCACCTGCACCCAATCAGGAAGTATATAAGGGAGCCTGGCAGAGATGGGAAGAACAAAGAAATCTGAAAATAAAATGAGATGAAAGAGAACTGAGATTACGGGAAGTGTGAGAGACAGAAGGGTGAGAAGCCCATGTCATGAGGAGAGGGGGCAGGTCATCAGGAATATTCCCCTAATGAAGTGAGTGGCATGTAGCGTGGGTGGGAGAAGAGGTGCTCCTTAGACCAATGAAGAGGTGTAGGAGTGGATTGTGGTGCACGTCTACCTAGAGACACCAATGGACTAGCTGAGGGAGACGTAAGTGGGGTTTGGTGAGGAGTCTTTAGGATGCCGACAGACTGGTGGTAGGACCCCAAACCCGGGAATAAATGGATGACTGCACCTGTTGGCGGGCATCTCATGCTGCAAGGTCCTACTGGTATAAGCTGGGGAGATGCCAGATTTTACAGGGAGACACATTACTGTTTTAATAGAGAAACGCACCTGAGATTTTAACCTCATTTTTATAGAATATATATTTTTGCTTGTTTTTAACCTCCACTCAATATATTTAGATTTTATGGATTATTTATTTATTGAGCATCTATTTTTACAGTGCACTAGGTTTTGAACACTTTGAATTGGTTCGCATACCAGGAGAAGGTGGGAGCGGAGGATGCCATCATCTATATGCTACACCGATCCCTCTCTCACTTGGACAGAGGCAGTGGTGCAGTAAGAATTATGTTTCTGGACTTCTCCTGCGCCTTCTACACAATCCAACCTCTGCGTCTTAGGGACAAGCTGACAGAGATGGGAGTAGATTCATACCTGGTGGTATGAATTGTGGACTATCTTACAGACAGACCTCAGTATGTGCGTCTCGGTAACTGCAGGTCTGACATTGTAGTCAGCAGCACAGGAGCGCTGCAGGGGACTGTGCGTTCTCCAGTCCTGTTCAGCCTATATACATTGGACTTCCAATACAACTCGGAGTCCTGCCACGAGCAAAAGTTCGCTGACAACACTGCTATCGTGGGCTGCATCAGGAGTGGACAGGAGGAGGAATATAGGAACCTAATCAAGGACTTTGTTAAATGGTGCGACTCAAACCGCCTACACCTGAACACCAGCAAAACCAAGGAGCTGGTGGTGGATTTTAAGAGGCCCAGGCCCCTCCCGGACCCTGTGATTATCAGAGGCGACTGTATGCAGAGGGTATAGACCTATAAATACCTGGGAGTGCAGCTGGATGATAAATTGGACTGGACTGCCAATACTGATGCTCTGTGCAAGAGAGCACAGAGCCGGCTATACTTCCTTAGAAGTCTGGTGTCCTTCAACATTTGCAATAAGATGCTGCAGATGTTCTATCAGACAGTTGTGGCGAGCGCTTTCTTCTACACAGCGGTGTGCTGGGGAGGCAGCATAAAGAAGAAGGACACCTCATGCCTGGACAAATTGGTGAGGAAGGCAGGCTCTATTGTAGGCACGGAGCTGGACAGTTTAACATCTGTGGCAGAGCGACAGGCGCTGAGCAGGCTCCTGTCAATCATGGAGAATCCACTGCATCCACTGAACAGTGTCATCTCCAGGCGGAGGAGCAGCTTCAGCGACAGACTGCTGTCACTGTCCTGCTCAACTAACAGACTGATGAGATCGTTCCTCCTCCACACTGTGCGACTCTTCAATTCCACCCGGGGGGTGGTAAATGTTAACATTATACAAAGTTATCATCTGTTATACCTGCCTTGCACTCTCCACCTTGCATTTTTTAACTTGCACTGTGCTTTTATTGCTCTTTAATTAATATTGTTTTTATCAGTATACTGCTGCTGGAGTATGTGAATTTCCCCTTGGGGATTAATAAATTGTCTATCTATCATCTAATAAAAGCACTGAACACTTTGCCCCAACCCCTTGCTGACTTTGTGTGTCCACATTTGCTCAGCTCATCTTGGTTCGTGACAAATCAACGGGTCGAGGTTCAAAAGGCTCATGGAAGCAACCAGGGATTATGGAATTGACCTGGACCTTCATATGTCTCCTTTTCTCTTCACTCTGTACACCACAAACTGTAAATGTAACACCAGGTCATGTCATTTTCAGAAATTCTCAGATGATTCTGCACTTATGGGGTGTATCAATATTGGAGAGGAGTATAGGAATTAGTTTGAGAACTTTGTTTCTTGGTGCAAAGAGATCTGCCTGCATCATAACATCATCAAAAACAAGGAACTTGGAAAAAATTTGGAATTAACTTGCTTAGAGATCTTTATATAGACAACGTCTTTGCTTCCTATGAACAATTACATTCCAAATTTAACATTCCAGCTACACATTTCTTTCACTATCTTCAAATCAGGAACTTTGTTAAACAGAACCTTCCAGATTTTCCTCATCTTCCACCCTCATCCATGCTGGAAAAAATATTGCTCAATCTCAAGGACTTAGACTCCATCTCTACAATATATAAAATCATTTTACAATCCCTCCCTTTCAAAGATCCAAGAGGACACTGGGAAAAAGATCTCTCAATCAATATATCAGAAAAGGAGTGGAAAGTAGCAATGCAGAGAATTCACTCGAGCTCCATATGCGCAAAGCATACAATTATACAACTCAAAATTATATATCGAGCACATCTGTCTCGACTAAAACTCTCCAAAATGTTTCCAGGGCATGATCCAACCTGTGAACGTTGCAACCAAGTCCCAGCCTCACTAGGTCACATGTTCTGGGCCTGCAACAAATGAACATTATTCTGGACAAAAATTTTTAATTACCTTTCAGACAGCCTTGGACTCACAATCCCTCCTAACCCATTAACAGCTGTGTTTGGGGTTCTTCCAGAGGGGCTTAAAGTGGAGAAAGACAAACAAATTGTGATTGCATTCACTACACTTTTGGCACGCAGACTTATTCTGATAAACTGGAAGAACCCAAACTCTCCTCTTTTAAGTCAGGGGTAAACTGATGTGTTATATTATTTGAAATTGGAAAAAATCAAATAATCATTTAGAGGATCCGTACAGACTTTTTTCAAAACATGGCAGGATCTAATCAGTATTATTTTAAAAATAAGTTCATGAAGCACAGAGAATTTATTAATTTAGGTATGTTTAAAAGCTGTAAAATTTTTATGCTGTTTGGCTTGCTCTCTCTCTCAAGGGTGGGGATCGATCTGTTCTTGACTCTATTTTTCTCTTTGTAAAAACTTGATTGCTTTGTATGGAGTGCAATAAAATTAATAATAAAATAATAAAAAAAAAAAAAAACAAGGAACTGGTTACTGACTTTCATCACACCAAAGAGCCTGTATGTCCTGCCACTGTTCAAGGAGTGGATGTAGAGGTAGTGCACTCCTACAAGTATTTGGGGGTCCACATCAATAACAGGTTGGACTGGTGTCAAAGCACAGAGAAACTATATATGAAAGGGTAGAGCAGGCTCTTTTTTCTTAGAATACTGTGTTCCTTTAATGTGAGTAGTGACATCCTTCTCACGTTCTACAACTCTGTGATGGACCTTGCAGTTTTCTATGCTTTGGTGTGCTCGGCTGATAACATCACTTCAAGAGCAGCACACTGAATCAACAAGCTTATTAAAAGGGCAGGCTCAAAGGTAGTAGCAAAGGAGGAAATTAAAACAAAACTGAGTGCCATTATGAACAGTGCTGCAAATCCTCTCTCTGACACACTAACACTGAGACGTTCAGCCAACAAATCATTCAGCAGAAGTGTGTCAAAAAACGCTACTGGGCCTCCTTTATACAACAGCAATATGTTTGCATAATACCTCACTGTGACTGTGACAGCCAAGTCAGAAGTTTTCTTTCTTTTTATATTTATTTTTTAATATTTTTTTTCTTTGTAGTTATTCTGTTGTGTGTTCAGATCATATTATGTGTCTATATATAACTATCTACACTATATATATAAAATCCTAAGCCTAAAAGTGCAACGATGTTGTGCAAAGATTTTATGTCACGTTTTTTGTCATGCTTTAAATCAGGCTTATTTTAAAACCTACATATATATGTTTGGTATAATTCTTTTCAGAATTTATCGAACTTTAATGTGATGTTGTTAGATTTTCAGATTCTTATTCCGTTTACAAATTATAAACTAAAAAATATGAAGAAATCATGAGACTTTGTGCCAATAGATTTAACCACACTCGGGGCTGGAAATAAAAGACAAAGAGTAGATCAGAAAGACAACAGCTGTACAGGCTTTTAAATGTTTTAAGTGCCGCGCGAGACGCAGATCACGCCACACAGCAGCAGAAGCAGCAAGCCAGTATTTCTTTCCCATTGTATCACCGTTTAAGAGGTGGTTTCGGAGGAGTAACTGTGTCTCCTTGGGGTACGTTCAGTCCCCCTCTTCACAACACAAGCGGCAGAGACGCGAAGTGGCTGGTGCATACCACAGGCAAGGGGGGTTAGCGAGCGAAGCAAGCATTAGGTAAGCCCCCTAGTATATTTATGTAATTTTTTTTTAAAGAGCTTCTGTAAAAAGCCAAAGTTCACCCTGATGACAAATAAAGTTTTATCTATTACTCTCCCAAATATTCATCCATTCATTCTTTCATTTTTGGCTCTGGTGAACCCAGTTCCAGATCGTTCACCTATTTTAAAAGAAATGTACTGTTACATTCAGGGTAAAAATAAATTGAAGACCATGAACCTGTGTAACCCAAAATAAAATTCACCCTAAATTTACCCACAGATTCTGAACTGGGACAAAAGATGAATCATAACTCATAGTTTTCAAAATTAGTCATTAAGTAGAATTGACATTAAATATAGTTTTTCTAAAGTCTACAATCTAATTTCAAAAACTCCAGGTAACAACATTCCTAGAAAAGACAAACTTTGGTGGTGGCACCCTACATTCCTTGGTTAGCTACTGATTTTGGTCAACTACTGTGCCATCTTAAAATAAAAAATCAAAACAAAATGTGTTAAACCATTATTTTGGATGATAGAATTGCACAGTGGTTAATGCTGTTGCCTCACAGCTACAGGAGACCTTGTGAAAACTCCAGCTGTCTGTGTGGTTGGTATTCACACATTAGCCTAGGGTCAACTAAAGTTTGTTTTACTAGGCACTGCAGCTTTTCTCACCCATCCAAAGATGAGTTGGTTATGATGAGTAGCACCAATAAATTCATGATGATGATAGTCTGAGGCCCTGTTGAGTGTTCTTTTCTGCCTTGTAGCCAATGCTACAAAAATAATCTCTTGTGGTGCAAAAATTGATTTAATTAAGTTTAGAAAATGAATGATAGCTCCTAATACCATTGTGCCCTAGTATGTTTTATATACATGAAAGTTCCTGTGGAACTTCTAAACCATTCCCTTGTGCCATCTTTAATTTATTCCCCATAAGGCCAGATGAATGGTCACATTCTGTACATGGTATAAAACCTACAATGGGCATTTTAGCATTGAGCATGTTTTAAGTATACAAATAATATGATGTAGTATGCTGTTTGATTTTAGAGGATTTTTTAAACTAAAACTGCATGAGTCAGTGCTGCGTGACTTATGTTTTTCGAAATAATGTGAAATACAATTAAATCTTAGTGAAAGTAAATTAAGACAACACGTAATAATATCACATGCAAAATAAGAAAATCTGTATTTAATTGTGATTAAAATAAATACATAATGGAAATATTTAAACATAAGAAAAATAACCCATCCTACATAAATGAGTTAAAAGGGTAAGATTTAAGTAAACAGACATCATGCTGAAACTGCACCATATAATTTCTCACTAGGCTGCACCAACAATGAATTAACATGTGCTATGCTTCAGATAATAAAATGGGAATCTGGCTGTGTCAAAGTCACATTCATGAAGCCAGTTCAGGATGAATAGTATACTGTATATTTATTTGACGCGTGCACGGAGTCACACAATACAAGGAAGGAGATGACTGACTTACATCTGCTGTTTACACTTCTTCAATACACTGTTAAATACAGAAGTATGTTAGTTTTATTTCTCATGTCCTTGCAAGTTACACTAAATTATATTGGTTCTCTTATCAATGTTTAACCTTGCAAAGAAGTGGCAACAGGACTAGGTCACAGATGAAGAGGCTTTACTTAAAATACTTTCAGTGAGTGTGTCACGCATGGGTGTGGGAAAGGTACACAATAGCCCGCCGAGATGAGAGGGGGGGCTACCGCTGACTTTATCCTGTTCTTCTTCCCTCACAGCTCCGAGAAGCCACCTGGCAAGGGCACTTAACCCCGCCCCTTCCAGAAGTACCGCTACAAAAGAAGCACAGACAAAGAGAAAGATGTCTTTTGCTGGGAGACCGGAACGAGCCGCACGCCGGAGCACGCGACTCTCGAAAGGATTATTCCTCTGAAAGAAATCTCTGATTGGGATAGCGCATAGTCGCTATTTTCGTTGCTTTTGTTTGTTTCGTCTCATGACGATTAAAAGGGTCGACTCGGTTGGTGTCCCTACATTACAACTGTTTCCAGTCTGTCCTTTCACCGCCCGACCACAGAGTGCTAAAGGCAAAACAACTAATAGTTAACGGTTTCAGCTAACAAGGATATGTCATTCAATATGACCAATAGATAATCAAATAGTGAAAATAATATTTAACAATAGGAATCAATTCTAGCAATCTCCACTTTCGTTTTTTTAGAACAACAATAATAAATAAGCATTTACTTTATCCAATTGATTCAGGTAGGCCTACATTACCATAACCAGTTGAAGTGATAAGGCAACATAATCAAATTCAGGAGGGGGAGCAGAAATGTTTAAATACAGTAGAACAAAAGGAATGATGATGAAAAAAGCTATTCAAGCAGCAATTACTGCTTGTAACCAAAAAAGAATGAAAATTATTATACCACTAGCAGAATACCCGCGCTTCGCAGCGGAGAAGTAGTGTGTTAAAGAAGTTATGAAAAAGAAAAGGAAATATTTTAAAAATAACGTAACATGATTGTTAATGTAATTGTTTTGTCATTGATATGAGTGTTGTTGTCATCTCTCTCTCTCTCTCTCTCTCTCTCTATATATATATATATAGCAAAATACCCGCGTTTGGCAGCAGAGAACTAAAAAGAAAAGGAAACATTTTAATAATAACGTAACATGATTGACAATATAATTGTTTTGTCATTGTTATGAGTGTTGCTGGCATATATATATATACACTCACACAC
>JANRMT010062792.1:63907777-63942863 GCA_026402145.1 Polypterus bichir lapradei
ACAGGCGAATGCTTTACCATCGCGCCACTGCGTGTGGTTTATCTATTTGAGCGTAGCAGTGTAATTAGGTTTTTGTTAAGCACTCTTTGGAACTGTTACTTTTTGTCTGCGCACTGCGTCAGTTCACGTGAGCCGCTGAATATGGTTTTATATGTCAGTCGCTCGCTTCTAATTGTTTCGCTGCCTTCTTAATTATATAATGCATGTTTTCTAAAGCGCGTTTTGTAGCTCTTCCTGGCTTTCTACGTAATGCGTGATTACGTGAGAGGCGTGATGATGTCATACGGAACTCCGCCCCTCCAGCTCAACTCCATTACAGTAAATGGAGAAAAGCAACTTCCAGTTATGACCATTACGCGTAGAATTTCGAAATGAAACCTGCCCAACTTTTGTAAGGAAGCTGTAAGGAATGAGCCTGCCAAATTTCAGCCTTCTACCTACACGGGAACTTGGAGAATAAGTGATGAGTCAGTCAGTCAGTCAGTCAGTCAGTGAGTGAGTGAGTGAGTGAGTGAGTGAGTGAGTGAGTGAGTGAGGGCTTTGCCGTTTATTAGTATAGATTCAGTATTAAGTCTTGATATCCATTCAGAAGCAAAGAACTGGATCAACTGCATGCAGAATTTTTGCCAGGTCTGATATGTTTTGAAAAGTGTCCAGAATGTAGAAGCAACATTGCTGTCCTATCACCTTGATGGTGCCTCCCTTGGCATTATCTCTAATCCAAACTGAGATTCACTTTCAAAGGAAACATTTGCATCATGAGATGTGGGGCTACAATTAGCCTAAGAAATCCCCCTTTGTCATTCTGCACCCTTATTCCTAGTGTACAGTTTAAATTACAGAAATGCAAAACTTCTTGTCAACTAATAACTTTTCTCTGAAGTGGGCATGTTACCAAGTGGTGAAGGATTGGAAATTGCTTTTAGTAAATGCTGTTGTACATCAGATTTTTCTTTTTTTGAAGTGAAGGCTTTTGCGAAGTGAAACCATTTAGTGAGTAGAAAAAAGGCAAGTCTTTCAGAACTTCCCTTATCCTTTGTGGAGTGTGCCCTGCTTATCATTCATAACTGAAGCTGTAGCAGTTGATAAATAACTGGGCTCACTGGTGAGTGATAAGCTAAGCCTCATTTTGCTCTTTTATTTTTATTTTTTATTTAAAACCATTAATCTGGAACTTTTCCTGCTTATGAATAAAACTCATATGGCACATGTAGCTTGAACCACATTTATAGCTTGATAGCATCTTTTTGAAAAGTTAAAAGATATATAGCTAGTTGCCTCAGAGGCAGCATAAAGATTCTATAGATTATGAAAATCACCCAGCAAAGCCTGCAACACTGTTTCTGTGAGACTTCAATGGACCTCATCATAACACCGAGGCACATATTTTTAATATGTTTCATATCTCTTCAAAGTATCTTGAGCTGCTAATAAAATAGAACATGTTAGTGCACTAGATACACTTGGTACATTAAATGATAATAAAGATACCAGTCCTGATGATATTTTACAATAGCATTGAAAAACCTTGGAGTAGATATCTCATACCCATCAGCTGTGGCATTGTAGTGTTAGCAGACAGAATGGTGCTTTATGGCTGAGGAGGGCACTAGTGTTCTGTTAGCACAGTTAAACCTGCTGATATCAGGACACACACTCTTTATATCACTTGTTTGATTTTGCCCATTTCATGCCAGATCCAATTTATTTTCAGTAACAACATTTATTTCTATAGCACTTTTTAATTTTAAATTTGTAGCTTAAAATGCTTTCAAAGAAGTTAAAGAAAAAAAATAGGTAAATAAACTTCCATGTGAAGGAATACCAGGGATATCGTACCACATCCACTTTAGCACCCATTCTAATGGATTTCCGTTTTATTCTGCTTTTGAAAAATCAGCACTCTAATAAACATTGTTTTCGAGACATTTTTGTTAGTTAAGTACATTCATCAAATTTTTTTTTACATGCCAAAGCAAAATTAATAGGAAATGGGTTTATGCATGATTTTAGCAGTAGTCTTCAAAAATGGTAATGTTTGTGTGACCCCATGCAGGTCACTTGATTTGTTTTTGCTGAACTTCTAAAGAATACATTGTGGAACTGGTCCCGGACACAGACAGACGGACAAAGGTTTTTCACCCAACACACTCATTCTATTTACAGTATTTACAATTCGTTTAGTGCACAAACCCAGTGCCTCCAGCACCGATCCCCCAAAGTCCAGGCCTCACAGTCACAAATTGCCTTCCTTCTAACCGCCTCCACTCCTCTCTCGAGCTCCGTCCTCTTCCACCCGACTCTTGCTAATGAATGAAGGGAGGCGGCCCCTTAAATACCAGCCCGGATGGGCTCCAGCTTCTTTCCCGGCAATCCCCCGCGGACACACTCCCGTGTGGCGGAAGTGCCGGCTGCGCACCCGGAAGCCCTTCGGGTGTGCCCAGTCTTCTTCCCCCCAGCACTTCCTGGTGTGGCGGAAGTGCTGAGGTCCAGGGTTCTTCAGGCACCAGGGCGCCGCCTGGCGGTGGCCACGGGCCCCTACAGGGTTGGGCTTCCATGCCCTCTACCCATGGCCCCCAATACAACCAGGACGGTCACCCCCTTGTGGTCTGGAGGAGGCACAAGCCCTCCTCCGGTCAACCTGGGTGTCCCGGCTGGGCTCCACCCCCAGCCGCATGCGACAACATTTTAAGTAATCATACTGAACTTCTGTACTTTTAATTGCCGCTCCGTAGTAAAAAGTAATTTATATTAAAAGTTAAGAAAGACTCTAAGTGAGTCCAGTAGGACAGAGACACTAGGTATTGAACTGGTATTGAACTGTTGAATTTGAAAGACTACCAAAAATCCCCAAAAAAATAAAAAAATAAATAAAAAATAAAGTTGTTTTACAATAAACTGGCTAAGGTGTGAGTTTCCTCACAGTGCGCCCAGGTGAACCATTGTGGTCACACCATGCATGATTTTGCAGGTATGGATTTCAATTCGATTAAGATGATGGGTGACTGTGCAAATCATGAATTTTAAATTAATATTTCAAAGTAATTTCCCTACATGTCCGTTGACCCACATGAGAATATCTGCATCATTCACTCTCTTGTCTTTATGTCTGTGCACATGCATGACACCAACCTTCACTAAAATCAGCTCGAGCACAGGGATTGCTTCACCAATTTTGTCATTGGCAAAATGACATGTCTAGTCACTTTTTTTGAAATGCTACTAAATAGAGGACACAATGCACAGATATAAAAATCAAGTTTTCTTTGATTATTTCAAACAAATGGTAGTTCTTGACATTGATGAAAATCTCAATAAAGACACCAACTGCTTTATTAGGAGATGAAAGAAAGATCATTTGCATCTTTAGTTATTGCTAACAACTAGTGCCCTACAGTGTCTTATAGATTATGTATTATGTCTCTTGGTCTCATTTCGTCTTCTTATTTGGCCTGTTATAACTGCCTTCTGGTCCCCCAGAAGTTCTTCAGTAATTGCTGCTAATTGGACTTTTTGTTTTCCTGTAACCCAACTGGCCATATTCCAATGATAATGTTAATGGGCAGCTTTTGAGAGGTTTCATTTACTGTATGATCATTGGTTTGGAATGGCTTTGTTTTACTGTGTGTTTAAAAAATATGTATCCTAATATGTATGCATTATCTAAATAATAATTTGTAAGCTGAAACTGCATTTTACCTGAGAAATTGTTGCAATGTTCTGAGCCAGTACTCAGTGAGGAGCACTAGACAAAAAGAAACTGAATTGATACAGTAGAAGTCAGAGTACTGTATATATTTTACTTGGAATAAGAAAGATATAAATTGTATTGGTTGTGTTATGTACACTTGCACAGCATTCTACTGTAAATGTGCTTGTCATCATGCTTTCTTATCAAAGCATTTTCACAGCCAGTGTGTGTTTCTTACCCTGCAGTAAGTTGATGCTATAGCGTTTTCAGAACAGTGAACTCTTACTCTGTTATCCTGGATTATACAATAAATTATTTGCAGAGAATGCTCTCAGTTAGAATATGTATATCTTATTCAGACAAATCAAGTCATCCATGAAAATGCAATCTATGAACAATAGCTCTGTACCTCTAACCAACATCATGCACAACAGACCTATGTGCTTAGATGCTGTGTGTGTGCAAAGGTGAAATGGCTAATTTGTCATATTGATTAAGGTAATTGTGTGCTGTGAACCAATTGACCACCCTGCCACAGAGTACTGCTGCAGCTCTGGTTAGTTAAAACCACCAAAGGCAGAAGTACTCCATTTCAAGTGTGAAGCAACGTACCTCTGAAGTATGTACAATGTCTGTGTCACAGTACCAGCACTTTCATCCATCTTCAGCATTACTGAGACCAAGGCAAACACTAACTGTTCTGCACTGAAAAAAGGCAGAGTATAAACAAAACTGTTTCTTTTAAAAAGCCAGACTGAAAAGCTGGCAGTTCAGTAGGATCACAATATAACTCTTTGTAAAATGAAAATTCTGTGCTACAAAAAGAAGCTGGCAAAATGGTATTAGAACTTGGACTGTAACCTTCAAGTTAAGAAAAGTCAAAAACCAGAAGCTCAGGAAAATCTGGCACTAAAACCAGAATTCTAGGCAAACTTGTAATTCTTGCTGTGGTTCTTAAACTCTAATTCATTGATAATGTATTGAAAACTAACCAATAATAATCCAGTGAAGATGTAGCCCTGACTTTAATAGAATCACGTCAATGACATTACATGATGCAACTTCGCCCATCAAAAACCAAAATGACAATGTAGTAAAGCAAATAATAATTAACACATGTATGGGTCAAATAATATATGAAAATAACCATACAAGAGATTCTCTTATCTCCAAAACCTTCCTAAATGTTAAATAACTCAGAACCAAAATTTTATAAAGAGATAAGCAAAAATGTATTTCTGTCTAAATCATTATGCTCTTGACTGTGGGAGGCTCTTATTTATTCTTTCGCTCTGAAAGTCTTTACTGCTTTCCTCAAATTGCCTTAAGGCCTGTCAAACATTTCACTTCCCTTTCCTGCCAAACAGGATAATGCCACTCAAGCATCTATTCCCACCCATCTTGAATAGCTCACTTACTTGCAGAACATAACTCACAGCCTGTGAAGAGCTGTCTGGTGACTCCTACAATACTTTCTCAAAAATCCAGTAATAGGCACAGAGTGATGTATAACACCATAACATATTTTATAAAAGTACTTGTGTAGACATCCCCCTAATTCTAATTTTCAAGGATTTCAAAGAGTCCAAAGAGTTAAGTAGGGGTTGTCTAAGACTCTCAGTGCTCTCATAGCCCCTGTATTTGCGTTGATTTAAATCTCAAGGTGAGCAAATCTGATAAGACAAAATCTAGATAGTGCATGGTTTTCAATGTGAACAGTGTAGACCTTTTTGTATTTGCTAGACATTTTTTCCAAGGCAGTTTTTTTCCATTCAGGTGAGCTGGCCATGTCGACACATCCTTTTGTTCTGAATTCCAAGATTCAACCACTTTGCATTTAACTTTGTATTATCATTTGTTGTACTTTTTCTTTGTTTCATCAGATGTTATTCTTATATGTATTGTAAAGTGTTTGCAATAGCATGGTCGGTAAAGGATGCAGTACGAAACACAGTAGGTATATTAATTGCTTGACTGTTTTCTCAATGCAATTGCTCTCTGGGAACATTAACTATAATACTATAATTAAATGTTAATCAAATATTTGAAAATGAACATTATTAAGAAATATTTACGGGCAAGAGACCGGACATAACATTTAAGATAAGCTAAATAGAGGTTACACTTATATAGAAGACTACCAAAGAGAAAATGTTCAATATCATCAGACAAAACTCACCTAATACATTACCATCCATCCATTATCCAACCCACTATATCCTAACTACAGGGTCACGGGGGTCTGCTAGAGCCAATCCCAGCCAACACAGAGCGCAAGGCAGGAAACAAACCCTGGGCAAGGCGCCAGCCCACCGCAGCTGATACATTACATTAAATTAAATTAAAGCATATCATTTTATGCCCTCAGCAAAGCTTGCCATCTTCTGTAGAGTGACCATGGTGAAACATGCTGTTCTTTTTGTAGCATGCAAAGTAGTGCATAATTGTAATACACTTTTCTAATTATCAGATAATAAACATTCTGTTCTTAGAGCTGTGTTTGATAAACAAACCACAAAATTAGTGCAAACGTGGTGGTGCACAAACACGTGTTATTGACCCATCACAATTACTTTATCTGGGAAAAAATGCTTCTGTTTAATGAAAGAAGTTCATGACACACCCACAGGTTCATTTATCGTTAAGTTCTGGTTTGCTTGATAGTTTTCAGGGTGAAATGCACTCAACTAATTTAAGATTGAAACAAAATAATATATCTTCTCGTCAGCAAGTACAAAGGAAACAGGCTCTGTGAAAACACCTTAAGATATACAAAAGGATTATTAAAAGCCTTACATTTGGAGCAGTGACATTAATCAAAAGTGAGTGAAGAGTGAGAGAAAGATACAAGATTAAATAGTAATGCTGATGAAAAATGTATACAGTATGTGGTACAGTGAGTTAGTGAACTGCAAAAAAAAAATCACTCATGGAAGTCAAACAATGGACCACTAAACTACTATTAGTTTGTGTCAGAAAGAAAAAGTGTGGGTAAATTTCCAAAAATACAAAACCCTTTATTGCCCAAGTTGTGCTCTTTAAATCATATTTGTGCAGCTTACATAGAATGGAAAAACCAGGTAGAGAAAACTGTATGTGTACCTATTGTCCAAGGATTTTTTTTTAATGTCTTCTTGTGCAGTGGTGTTGCAATATGTTTTATCAACAATCAAATTTCTGAGTGTTCTTTTGCTTTTTTCTTGAGAATTGACATGATCAGGCTGGAAGTTGATTTATGGCAAAGAAAATTAAAAAGCTACTTTCTGTAAATTATTTAGAATAAAGAAAAATCTTTTACCATTTTAATATACACCATAAAAGCAACTCACAAAAGTACAGGAATCCCCATACATGCTGGGGAAAAATGTTCAAATTGCTGACTTCTTTGAATAGTCTTGTCTTCAATTAAAATCTGAATGTTCAAATTGGAAAAGAAGAAACACTAATAATTGGGGAAATAATGAAAACAATACTTAGCTAGAGACAATACATTTTAAAATACCCGTAGGGATATTTTAAAATTAGTTTCTACAAGGACTTAGAAAGATTAAACTGAATACATTTACAGCATTGTGATATTATGCAAACAGAATGATTCCCAAATTGCACAGTTTGCCTTTCTACTACTGTGTATTAAGATGTTCACAGTATTGACAACAGAAAATAAAAATAGTTAAAAAAATGTAACATTACATAGAAACTTGCATTATAAAGAATACAAGTTGGCTTTCAATTAACTGAATATTAAAGGCCAATATTGTTATTGTTGCTTGGTTTTGTAAAAAAAAACATGGGAAACAAAAAACAAAGTCATAAAGATGCAATTTATGTTGACACTGTTATTTGCATTTCAATTTAGAAAAATCCCAAAGCTCACAAATTCAGTGGAAAACATTTAATAACAAGCTGGCACTCATCACAATGTTAGATTATATTATTTCATTGTCCATTGTTAAGATGATTACGTTTCAAACAAATATCAGACCATTTGGATGAAAAGATAATTTTCAGCTAATCTAAAACAACCTTAACAAACAATAATGTGCACTACAGACAGAACAAAGGCTGATACAATCTAATTTTTTCCAGAGTTATATCCATTTTTAACAAAGAAACAGTATTAATTCACAAATCTACCCACAAATGTTTATATGGATTTCTTATCTTAGCTTAATGTACTTATTGACCACTGGGAAAGGGGGACTTACTGGCCAAAAAGCTGACTTAAGAAGGAAGAGTTGTTTTGGCAACACTGCATTTATAATACAGAAATAAATATAAGTGGATTTAAATTTATTCAGGTAGAAACCCATTTTGAATAGGAAAAACATCATTGGGAACACCAAGATGGGCTTTTTACCATAAAACTTATAAATTAGGCTAAAGGAAGGTTTATAGGAAGTACAAACATATTTCTTCCATTCACCCATCGATTCATCGTGATCCCACTTAAACCTATTTAGGATTGCGGGGAGTCAAAGACTATCATGGCTGTATTACATGTAAGTTAGAAACCAGACCTAGATGGGGGCACCAGTCTATTGTAGAGCACTCTCTCTCTCTCACACATGCACACTCACTCACACATCCACTCCAAGTCATAGCAGGCATATTTATAGCTACCATTTAAACTAACACACCTAAGTCAAGTACCAGATTACCTCAAAGAAGTCCAACAGAAGACAACTCCATAATAAACAACCATCATGTTATGCATTGCCAGAATATAGCATAATAATAATATGATGCAATTTATGCCATAAAATAAAGATATATAAATATTTACATATTCTCACACATAAAACACCTTATCAATTATGAAACTTTGTTGTAAACTTATAATCAGTATTCATTTTGGATATTTTTGTTGCATATTTAATAAAACCAGTTGAAATGTTATGAGAACTTAGTGTACCTGAAATACTACCATACTAGCTGTGGATCAAGACCAGACTACTTAGTATAGACTTAAGAGGAGACAATCCTCGGGTCTAAGTGATGTTGTAGTAAAATAGTGGAACAAGATCGAAACCAAGTTTAACTAATACGCAGCTAGTCTTGTTGTTGTTTCAGGTTTCTCCTTGGCTTGCTCAGCTGGCCACCAAATTCCTTGTTGGTGGCCCACCTGCAATTAATGAGTCGCCCTTTCTCAATTAACGACTTGCAGCTGCACATTCCTCTCGATTTTACAAACAGGAACAGAACACAGAGAAAAAGTACACCCTTATGTAAACTTAATAAAATCAATAAGTTACATTAGATTGAAAGAGTCGTCACTACTGTAAATTAACATTCCCTTCGAGCGTCTGAAAATTTAATGAAATCTATTGAAAGTATATATAAAGTAATGACAATGAAAAGTAAATGTTAGTTGAATCATATGTGAAGAAGAATTCTCTCTGTAACTCATGGATGGATGATGATCTAATATCAGGGTGACACGATGTTGGTGATGCACCAAAAACATCACCAACCCCCCATCCCCCCCCCTGCCCACTCCCCATGTGTATGCATGTCATCCAAGCCAATAGGGACTTTGTTTTATCGTTCTTCAGGTAAATATGTAAGTGCTATTGATTAATTCAGTCATATTATTATCAGAGCCTATAGTAATCTTAAGATCACATTTATTTGCTCTTTATTTTTGTATGTGATGTACACAGAGTGTAAATATAAGAATGTGACAACCTGGAGTATGTGTGGCATTTTAAATTGGTAATGCTATAACTCATTTTCTCAAAGAAGAGTTAATATTTGTTATTCATTAAGTACACAGCATTTCCTAATAGGTGAATTAATCTAACAGTCACCAAAGTGTGTAAAATACATAGTCAGAGGCCAGACAACATTCGTAAAGAATTCCTCATCACAGTGCAAAATTCACAGTAAATCACAGTCAGTATATAATACATAGTGTGGGAGAACTCTTATAAGATCTGGAGAACACTCACAAAGATACCTCTGCAATACTGCGAAGGAATACAGTATGGAGGAAACTAGCAGCATCTTTTAATGTGCTCTGTGCGAACCAGTGGCCGAGTGGTTTCTTAATTAGTGACACAGACTCTTTTTATTGAGGATTAAAGGTTAAATGTATGTTGATCCATATTTTTCTACTTATTATATTACACAATATACACATTTCTGTACATATCTTGTCCTATTCTCTGGCACGGACTTAAATATATATTCGATTCAAACTATACTTCAGTCCAAATATAAATATAAGATATATTTTGATATTTTAATGGCATTATTTGTGCTTTTTCACAATCATATTTTTTAAAATTAGCTACTGTACTAAGTCCATTAAACCTGGCTCACAAGGTGGTCTAAGTTAGTATGCAACTTTGTTCCCCATCACTGTCTCCAACAAGCACACAGCAACTGCGCTTTTGTGTTGGTTTTTATTTGTTGCTAGTCCGCAAGTTTGAGGCACACTGATACTTGTCTTGTTACCATAAATACATATAAAGACCAGACCAGCATGGGATCATCCCCAACTCAGAGCACACTGCAGCTGACCTTCTATGTTTTGTTTTTGTTTTACAATTTATTGTTTATTTTTACAATTATTTTATTGTGTTAGGGCTTTATACTTAACACCCCCAATGTGTATGTGCACGCATCATGGCTGCCACATATTCCCAGTGTTCATTTGACACATCCTCAGAAATTAACATGACGCATGTGCGACTTGAACTACCATCAGAAAATCAGAGGGTGCAGTGTGTTCAAATTTGAACGTGACATCAGATTTTTTGTTTATTATCAACATTTGAGAGCAAGTCACTTTGCAGATCCTACAGGATCAATGTGTGTGCTTCAGTGTTGAATAAATGGTTCAATGTGGTTAAGCAAATCATCAAATTTAAATGCTGACATATAAATGTATTTCTTCGTCTATTTCTCTCATAAGCAATAAAAGCATTACATTTTCTCTATCATAGTGATGCAATACATTTTAACAGTAGAATTTCTGAAACCTATGAAAATTCTCGTAATCCCAGCCCACTTTAAATCCCTTCACACCTCTCCATCAGCGTCTTTGTCGATCAGCAGAAGCAGCAAGCAGCCTGCTGTCCCAATGACTACCAACCCCCCTCCCCCCTTGATGGAGCTCAGCTCGTGCAAAAAGTTCTCCCAGCTCAAGCCAAGGCTCCTTATCTGCATGGAGTTGTACTGGGTAAATAATACGGTATATCATTATTTGGAATACATGCATTTCATGTGTATTCCGTGTCTACAAAGAGCTGAGTAAGTGTAGGATGAAAAGAAATGTAAGAAATGCTGAACACATACTTAAAGCAGAAACTTTTTCCATCTTATTCTAATAATGACTGAAGTTTATAATGTGTGAACACTTTAGTCCAAATATCAAATAAACACATGCACTTTTATTCAAGAATATAACCAAAGAAAAAAAAAAAGCATTCGATTTATATGTGGCTTTTGACTTAAAAACTCAAACTTTTCAGTTTGCCTAATTGCTATCAGGTTCTTAACGCGGTCCTCCAATTCATATATTTTCCCAAACAACTCTAAATTAACTAAACACTTTTGGGAGGTGAAGCTGTGTACACTGTAGGCCAGAAAACCTGAACTGTACATGCTGCAGGACACACAACATATAAACGTGCCCTCAATGGGCAGAGAGCAGATAGTACTTACGTTTAGTGTTGATATCATCTTCTCTGTTTTTGTAGTAACTTCAGCTGAATCACTAAGAGACCATAGGCTTTAAGTTTCCAGCACCCACTGAGCGATCGACTTTGATTTCTCACTGCCAGTTATTTCTCCTGGTCAGCTGTACTTCAGTTGAATTTATGCGGGTGTTTGTGAAGGGCTAAGTGCCTGTGGGAGACGCCCCTGCTCTGTGCTTCCGCTCGCTGCTACTCCGAAGAGCTGTGGCCTGAAACATATATATATGAATGGAGGTGTCTTACATTGACTACCTGGGCAGAAGCACCGCTAGAGGAAAAAGGAGAGAAGAGCAGGAATTCTGGTCAGACAGAGGAACAGACAACACCATTCCCTGGCTCCCAGTATTTTTCTAGTGAACGTCTAATCCTTGGAAAATACGATGGATGAACTAAGAGCCAGACTGGCTTTTCATTGGGATTTTTATGGAGACATAGCTGGACCCCTCTGTCCCTCAGGGTTTGTCCATTAATCACTGGGACAAAACAAAGGCAAGTACAAGCGAGTACATAGAGCACATAGAAGATCAAATACAAAACAAAGCATTTAATGTGCTTCTTAAGTTGAGAAACTAGTAAATTAAACGTTTTTAAGATGAAATTTATGATGTTCTACTTTAATGACAAAATAATCTATGTGATTAAAGTGGAAATTTCGAGATTAATGTTGACATTTCGTGCTTTTTTCCCCACTGTGTTCCTTTTTTTTTCTCTGTACCCTAATAAGCTTTCATATGACACTCAGACGGTGGGCTACGACTCGTTTTTTCATGGCGACTTTGATATCTGACAACCTCTTTTTTATTTCGGGCACTGTGTGACTTTGTGAACTTGAGCTTTCAAGTTTCGCCAACACTCTATGTCACTCAATCAACTTCCTTTTGTTCTTTATACCACTGTTTAAACCAACAAATAGTACGTTTTTCCTTGCCTCCACTTGGTATTCGCTGAAATTCTTCTATTTCCCCCCTGTGCTTTTGCCATTGCCTTTTCACAGAACGCTGAGCTTAAGGGCTATTTATATTGATTTGCATATTCAAAGAGGTGTAATTCTGGGAGGAGTTTGGGGAGTGGCAGCAGGTGCGTGCACGTGCATTACTTTTCACACTGAGCGGGATTTATAGAGCAGAAGAACGTGGAAGTTGGCAAACACACAGATCTATGCATCTGGATTTTTTGTGCATACGCACATTTCTGCTTTTGTCCTTACGCTATGTTTTAGTGTGAATTCTACGCACGCCGTTATGCATGAGGCCCCTGGTGTGGATGTTTGAGTCACACAATTTTTGTCCTTTCAACATTTCTATTTCTTCAGGTTAATGTACTGTTTAATAGTAATTAAATTGTAATAATTCAAAATAAATATTGATATTAACTGGACTAGTACAGCAAACTATGTAATTAAGCATGTCCAAACATTTTCATGATTAGCACTTGCATTGCAACTAGAATTTACATTTTACACACTTGTACAAAAGATTTATATGTCTACATTGCTCATTAATGAGGATGTTAATGTAATAAATTTTACATGAAAATTTCATGATACTTTACCAGGGGGGTATTCTCTGTACATGGATTATCGGTTTAGCAGTATTAAATTGTTGATGATTTCAAAACTCTTGTTGGATGTATCGTCATAGCAACAAATCATAATCCTCAAACCTGCTTGTTTGTTCTATGTAAACAAGGATTATCTCACACACTTAACTAGATTATGTGCACGGAAATCCATTCAGCCATGGCCTCGCCCTTCATAGATGAGCAACCAATTGCAATTGGTGCACAGATATTAAGAAGAGAAGTTCAAGTCAAGAAAGTTTTGCGTGATTGTCACGATCCTTTAGCCTGTTTGGATGACATCTTTTTGAGACATATCACTTCAGTTGAGGGGGAATTTTATACTTTAGCAACGTATTAGCTACCTATATTAGGAGCCAAACTCAGAGAAGTCGTGTTTTTTTGCAAGCGGCACTTTTTTGTACTGTATATGGTAGGCAATGTCATTTTTTTGAATATTTGTGGAGTGTTTAAAATTGTTTTCCATTATATGCTTTTTGTATTTATTTGTAATTATTGTGGCAGGTGGCTGGGGACCCTACCCCGCCAGGACACCTGGAAGGACCAGGAGAGAGACAATACCTTCTCCGCCCCACGAGAGGGCAGCCGCTTTGGTTCACATGGGGGCCTCGGGATCAGAGCTTAGAAGCTCAACCCAGGGGGTACCCAGAGTATTATAGAGCCTTGGGTTGCAACACTTCTGCCACACCCGAAAGTGCTGCCGAAAGAGATTCCAGGAACACCCGGAGTGCTTCCAGGTGCTCATGTGACACTTTCGCCACACCAGGAAGTGCCACCAGAATATTATCATGAAGCATCTGGAGCACATCCGGGGTATTATAAAAGGAGCCACCTCCCTCCATTAGCTGCATGGGCTGAAATCGGGTGGAAAAGGATGCAGCTTGTGTGTGGAGGAGTGAGGGCGGTAGAAGGAGAAAAAGAGAGAAAGAAGGGACGGAGTATTTGCCTGATCTGAGCATTGTGAGGTGCTGTACATTGCAGATAATTATTAAACATGTGTTTTTGGACATTTGGTGTCTGTCTGTGTACGGTGGCTGAATTACCACATTATATTCATAATATTTTTATTGGCTCTTTGATGTCCTCCAATGATGAAATTGTGCTGGTTTATATGGACTCTTCCCCAGAGATATCACTTTACTAAAGGGTTTATTCTTGTCTGAACTTTGACTAAAAGATAAAGGAAAGACTGTTATCTTATGAAATAATTAAACATATATACTGTATATATTTTAAAGTCATTCAGTTGCTCAGAAAAACAGAAACCTACAACACATGCTCTTTCAGAAGTGTTATTCTGTTGGTCACAAAGCATGGCTTCTGCAGATAAATTACATCTGGCTTTCTGAAACTTAATAAAGGAAAGGTGCATGGCAGAAACAATCAGTACTCACAGAGCACCAAAGAAAACCACTATACTGTACACACAATGATATGAGTGCTTGCCATGAAGGAGCAAAACAATTCAGAGCATAAAATTGAGGCAGCAACCAACTATGCTGGGGCTTGACAGGCTGTTTCTTTTAAAAACATGTGTTTGTGCCTTGTAAGAGACAGATAGCTGGCCTTTCTAAGGTTAGCTACTGTCTTAACCCGTAGAATTTTCATAAGTATATAGTAGTGAAATCTTACAATAGTATGACAACACAAATCAAAAGTTTTCATGGGTTAATAAGAGGTGAGCACATCTGACACATATTCTGGGGTGCTGACGGGTGTTGCTGGAGATTTTAGGCCCCATGAACGCATATAATATTGGACTCACCACTTTAACCAAACTACCCCAGCCAAATTGCAATTCAAATTTTTGATTACTTTACCTATGCAGACTAGTATAGCTGTAGTTGAGTACCATACTTATTAGTACTGTTAAATTTTCCAAAAAATAAGGTTTAAATATTCAAATTAAAAACTAGTAAGTATTTGTATACATTTGAACTTAGGTGAACAATTCTAAATTTTGCTTGTTTTTACACAATTTTTTTAGGTATGATATCATATTAATGGCAGCAACATCAACAACAAAAGTGAACAGAAAAAAATAATAGTGACAGGTAACTGTTATGTAAATATAAAATCCACCAAAGTCCTGTACAGGTACACTGTGTAAAATAAGCATGTGCACAGCCATCTTCACTTTTGAACCGATGACTGGGTAAGCAAAAACATTTTAGCATTGTGAGCCATTAATGCAGCTGAGAAAAGTAGTTTAAATCCTTACAAGCCACACTCATTTTCACCAAATTTCTCTACATTATTATTAATATTTTGACCTTTTTTAATTCATATGAAGCACTTATGACAATGTTGCATAGATACTGCAGCCTTCAAATGTAAGAGGTGCTTGAAAATACCTGTGTATAATAACAGGTATGATCAGACAAAAATCGCCCAGGAATGCTAAAACAAGCTAAATGCAGTGTTTATTTTATTTTTTTTCCCAGCTAAGTGTTTTTTTGCTCATTGGGCCCTGAAGATGATCTCTTTTATATAAATTAAGGTGCTCTGATTCAATTGAATAAGATGATGACTATATTTGTGTCTCCCAAATGAAGTAACTGAATATATGAAATGTTACGTGTATATTAAAATATTACAGTAGAATAAAAAGACACAAACAATATGGACAGTCTCTTGCATTCAAAGTTACACCAAAGAAGAAAATTAAGAGCACCATATCTCTTAAAGTGTACTTTTGAATATGAGTCCAAATTGAGTCATTATGCAAAAAAAATTTCGATCCACTAAACTATTAAGACGTATATACCTTAAATTCTGTAAAACAAGTTTTGAGTGTTTACCGGGAAAGCATTAAGTTAACAACATTAAAAAGCATTAAAACCATCAGTGACAAAAATGTATTCTGTTCTTTTTACTGTGATACTGCCCATTTCTTGTGGATTAGTTAATAATAAGCATATGCCTGCACAGACTGTTTGAACTGGCTTCTAATTAGAATTGTTTGATCTTTTAGTTGATGGGTTAGATTGAACAGTCCTGTAAAATGATTTGTTGGAAACCACATATGGGAAATTGCCTAACATTAATAAACTGATCTATGAAAAACTGAGTACCAACTGTCATCCTCTCTTTTCTCTTTTAAGTGTTTCTTGCCCTTCATTTTCTTGAACCCAGAATTTGGCTTCAGTATTTCAATTTAAGCAAAATGAAAGCACAGCTTATGTTTGCTAGTAGCTGCGTGTGTTTTACCACTCTACAATTCAAGTATGTGGGTTATGAGTGGAACCATGATAGCTAAAAGAAGGGGGAAATGCAATGTACAGACATCCCATATTGTTGCTTTTGTTAAAAAAAAGTTTCTGAAAAAAATTCAAATAACTGGCTATTAATAAAAACAAAAGCTGATACACTTGTTTTCCAATATTTTTCAAGGCCTTTTTCAGGCCTTGGTATTGTCTCCTCAAGTTAAGGTGCCCCTGTGCATTGATGAGGTCTGTCAAATGCTGAGGTTTTTTTAGACAATTTTGCATCCAACAAAAAACATAAAAAGGTAGTTGTCACCATTATTGTAGGACTGAATCAAGATTGTATAGGCTGCATTGAACTTTTGTAATTTCTTTGAAATTGCACAAAAAAGTCCAAAGAAGAGAGAACCTCAGTAATCTGTAAAAGTGGTAAGAAATTACTTCTTTTACTACTTTTGATATGAAGGGAAAGGATGGTTTCTTAAAGTGCTAAATTAAGTGGTGAAATGTATGTCTGAATACAGCAGAAATATGTGTAGAAAAATGGCAAATTCAGCTGTGGAACTCTTTTACAGGTAATGACTGCATTATGTGACAGTGTCCAGTATTCTGTAAAAATGAACATGTCTTCTTGAATTGATGTTGAAATCCCATAAAATGCAATTGTATGCTGTTAGCATTTATTTAAAAATATTTAGTTACATCAACCCTGGTGTCATTTATTCAAAATATCAATGGCGTACAACAACTCAAAAAATGCAGTACAAGAATCTGTGTGTTATGATACAGCTAGGATTGTTATTATTTTTTATTTATTTAATCTTTTCTTATAATTTAAACATACTGTTTCATGTAATGTTAGTTTTGGTTTTGATTTTTGTTTTGTCTTTAAATTTATATAGTATAATTTTTATACAATAATCCCTCCTCAATCGCGGGGGTTGCGTTCCAGAACCCCCCACGATAGGTGAAAATCCGCAAAGTAGAAACCATATGTTTGTATGGTTATTTTTATATATTTTAAGCCCTTATAAACTCTCCCACACTGTTAACATTATTAGAGCTCTCTAGACATGGAATAACACCCTTTAGTCAAAAGTTTAAAGTGCTCCATGACAAGACAGAGATGACAGTTCTTTCTCACAATTAAAAGAATGCAAACATATCTTCTCTTCAAAGAAGCGCCGTCAGGAGCAGAGAATGTCAAGAGAGAGAGAGCAAGATAAAAGCAAACAATCAAAAAATCAATACGTGCTTTTGTGCTTTTAAGTATGCCGACACACCGCGATAAAGCGGCATTTTGTAGAGGAGCATCCGTATCCTCTAGGCAAACAGCCTCTGTGCAAACAGCCCCTCTGCTCACACCCCCTCTGTCAGGCAGAGAGAGAGAGAGAGACAGAAAAAAGCAAACAATCAAGCACCGCGCGGGAAGCATATCGTATATCATTGAGGAGTTTTAGTTAATACGTAATACATGCTCTGATTGGGTAGCTTCTAAGCCATCCGCCAATAGCGTCCCTTGTATGAAATCAACTGGGCAAACAAACTGAGGAAGCATGTACCATAAATTAAAAGACCCATTGTCCGCAGAAATCCGCGAACCAGCGAAAAATCCATGATATATATTTAGATATGCTTACATTTAAAGTCCGCGATAGAGTGAATCCGCGAAAGTCGAAGCGCGATATAGCGAGGGATTACTGTATCGATATTTTGTTATGTTATATATATTTACAGTAAGTGTTTTTTGTTGTTTGATCGGCTGCCTGTAAGTAGAACTCAAAGAGGCGGGCCATGTGATTAAACAGCTGTGGTGCTGTCACAGTTGCTTTTTGCTATCACCATTGAGCCACTGGCAGTTCACTGTCGAAATGCTTATGAGATAAAGTGGATAATCAGAGAAGGACTGGAGCAGAAAGTTTCTCTATATGCAGATGATATGGTACTGTATTTATCAGATCCACAAAATACTGTGCCTGCAGTCCTAACAGCACTTAACAGAATTTCAAAAGATTTCTGGACTCAAAATTAATTTGAATAAAAAAGTGTGCTCTTCCCAGTGAATTCTCAAGCATACAATATTAGATTGGACACCTTCCCTTTTATCATCGCAGATCAGTTTAAATACCTAGGGTTAAACATCACAAGCAAACATTAAGTTCTTTATCAACAGAATTTTGCCGTCTGTATGGAAAAAAATTAAGCAAGACTTGCATAGATGGTCAATCCTTCACCTCACTTTAGCTGGAAGAATTAACATTGTTAAGAAAAATATGCTTCCTAAGCTTCTCTTTTTATTTCAAAACATTCCAATATACATCAATAAATTGTTTTTTATGAAATTAGACTCAACCATAACCTCATTTATTTGGAATTTAAAACATCCATGTATCCAAAGGGCGACCCTACAAAGACCTAAGGTGGAAGGCAGCATGGCTCTACCTAACTTTCAATTTTATTACAGGGCAGCAAATATACAATCTAGTAAAACATGGACATAGACACAAATAGATGAACAGACACTGGCTTGGTCTGTAACAGAAATAACATCCTGCTGTACTTCTTTATATTCCTTGTTTTGCACCCAAATAAATACAAGTTATCGCCAATACACTAACACCCCAATTGTGCTTCACTCGCTTAGAATATGGAATCAATGTAGGAAGTATTTTAAGATAGAGAAGCTTTTATCGGTGGCAACTCTGCATGAAAACCACTTTTTTCCACACTCTCAAAAGTATACAGTTTTCAATGTCTAGAAATATTTGGGATTAAATCACTTACAGATCTGTACATAGACAACGTCTTTGAATCCTACAAACAATTACACTTCAAATTTAACTTTCCATCAACACATTTCTTTCACTACCTTCAAATTCGAAACTTTGCTAAACAGAACCTGCCCAGTTTCCCTCACCTCCCACCTACCTTTAAGCCAGAAAAAATATTGATCAGTCTTGAGGACTCAAACTTTATTTCTGTAATATATAAAACCATATTCCAGTCCCTCCCTTTCAAAGATCCAAGAGTACAGTGGGAAAAGGATCTCTCACTCAACATCTCAGAAAAGGAGTTGAAGACAGCAATGCACAGAATTCACTCAAGCTCCATATGTGCAAAGCATAGAATTATTGAACTCAAAATTATACATCGAGCGCATCTCTCTCATTTAAAATTGTCCAAAATGTTTCCAGGACAAGATCCAATCTGAGAACGCTGCAGTGAAGTTCTGGCCTCACTGGGCCATATGTTTTGGGCATGCACCAAATTAACACACTTCTGGAACAAAATCTTTAAATGCCTTTCAGACAGCCTTGGTGTCACAATACCTCCTAACCCATTAACAGCTGTGTTTGGGGTACTCCCAGATGGGCTCAAAGTGGAGAAGGACAAACAAATTGTAATTGCCTTTATTTCACTATTAGCACGTAGACTTATCTTTGTCAACTGGAAGAATCTTAACTCTCCTATTCTAAGTCAGTGGGTATCTGATGATATATACTATATGAAACTGGAAAAAAAATTAAATTTGCATTTAGAGGATCTATACAAAACTTTTTCAAAACCTGGCAGGATCTAATTAATAACATTTTAGAATAAGCATTTAAATTGAGGAAACAGGTTCTGTCCCCTCTTTTACTCCATTTATCTTTATTCATTTATTAATTTACCTATGTATAGTAATTATTTTTATTAGCTTAAAGTTTTACTCTGCTGGCCTAGCTCTGTTTCTCAAAGGGGTGGGGGTTGATTTGTTTTGAACCTATTTTTGTAAAACCTGATTTATTCATATGGAATTTTTTTAAAAATTAATAAAATAAAAACAAACACACAAAAAAAAACCACAAAGCTGTCCTTTGGTTTATGATATTTAGAGTTACTGGCATCAACCCCTAAAGATTTTTAAAAGGTACAGTTGTATTTGATTTTAGATTTATGGGACTTTCAGTTTTGATCTTTTTTTGCAAGCTTTTTTGGAATCCTTTGAATAAATTCTTTAAATTATAAAAACACTTTTTATGTTTTTTAGGAGGTTTTACAGTTGTTCCATACTGAAAATGTAAAGACTTTGAACTTTAAAGAATCCTTAGTCCGATTTTTGGGCAGATGGGACTAAGCCTGCCTGTTGAGTTAGGGTTAGGTTGACCTGCTCCGTGGGTTTAGTCCCATGTGAGGTGCAGGACTGTTATTATGAGACCTATAACCATTTTTGTGGTGACAGAGTTTTTCTTCCTAGGCTTTTAAAACTAAATTATACTTACCAAACAGAAAGATTTGATAATTAGATAGTGTATCTTTACAAAAGTACACATATATATTACTATACAAAGCTTAAAACTGAAACAGAACATCAAACAAAGGCTTCAATTAAATGCAATTGATGCAGGTACCTAGAACTACACATTAATAATTATACTATTTTGTTCACAGAGGTACAGTATTACACAACATTGTGCTTGCTATTAATTTTTTCTTCTAATTTCAAAGTTAATATTTCCTTTACTTTTATTCAATTCTGCTGTAAAGCAACCTGGTTATAGATTATTATCACAAAGCCCACTTCTTTAGCGCTTTTTAGATTACTCTTTGCATGGCACCTTTGTTCAGCATATAAACATGTTCATTTTATTCTTACCTTAATGCATGATTCACTGGTCCCCTGTACTTGTTACGGATATCACTTCTTCTTTATTAAAAATAATTGCTACAATCTCATTCACTGTAAATTAACTTGTATGTGAGCTGTTACTCATCAAAGCTTACTTTTATTTCCTTCCACCCACTTCAACGATATTTAAGGTCAGTTAACTTCAATTTCATGCATTATATCACTTTTCTGAAAGAAGCTCAAAAAATCATTTCTCTTTTATACTGCAGTATACTTTTCAAGGAAACAAACAGTATCTTAGTTGTAAATGCTCACAATTTTACCAGTATATTGCTGTTTTATGTTAAATTCTTAATCAGGTACAAAGCAATTGTAACTTAAGAAAAATTATAATTAAACTTTGTCATTTTGAGGTAATTATTACAATACTATTTGTTATAATGTTACACTCTGTAGAACTGTCGTTGTTTACAAACTATTAAAGGCATACACATTTACAAAATACATTTAAAATGCATGCCTTTAGGATGAAGGAATAAATGGCAGAATGCTGAGAAAAATCACATAGATATACAGAGAGCTTACAAACTTTATGTGAACAATTATTGGAATAAAATCGTTAATGCTGTAATGCAACAGAACTAACCATTGTGACACCAAATATCCAAACCATTATCTGATAGACACTGATTAAATTGTCTACATATGGTCTGCATAGTTACACTTGAAATTAACCTTTAGTTTCAATATATTTTGTACAAGACTCTTCACTGAGTGAAGAATATACACAAACTCAACATCAGAGTGCTAACTCATGCAATATTTACATACATGAACACACAAACCATATTAAACGCAGTAAAAGTGTCAGTTGAATATCCCTGTCACATTATAATTGAGATATAGCCAGTTGAAAAAAGTCTAGTGAAAAATGAAAACCTCTACTTAAATCCAAAAAAAGCAGTACAAAAGCCCAAAAAAAGCCTGAAAATATAAACGGTCGAAGACTTTGAAAATTTAAAAATATCAAATTGGCCTAAAACTGAAACTGAAATGGGCCAAAAAAGGCCTAAAAATACAAAAGGACAAAAATACTGAAACCCTGGAACAGAGGAAAATACACAACAGCAAAACTAGTCTGACAAAAGAGAACAAGAACTCCAATTTCACAGAAAATGTTCAGCCTATAAGTAAGGGCTCAGGTGCTAGCCCTGTTAGGCACACACTTTGGAACAACATTGAGAGGCTCTCTCACTCTGCTCAACAGAGATAGGAATATAATAAAATAAATGAACACAATTCAAGGATAAATGAATAATTACAAAAAAGAAGGCACTTAGTGAAAACAAGTAAATACTTAAATAAGGTAATTAAAAAGAAAGTTAAAAATACAAGTAATAATAAAATAGACAAGCAACAGTAAACAAAACAAAAGTCAGAAATGAAAGTATGATATAACTGTCTCTATTAAGGAGTGGCTTCAGAAACTCTTAAAAAGTTTACAAATTGTATCTTATTGATCAGGTTAAATAGTTCTTTAATGGTATAAACAATGCTGGACATGAAAACAACCCCTTATTGGTGCTGGAAATGATTCATGAACATCTCCTTATGAAAGTATGATAGAAGGCTCAGAAACACATCTTGAGAATGGAGTACAGATTACTGAACTAAAAAACAAAAGACAGACAGTGAGACTTGGGGTATTAACCTCACAGTCTGAGCTGAAGTTCCAAATGAAAAGAGAGGGAATGTATTGGTGCGCAAATTATAAGAAGAGAATTTCATATAGAGAGGGTTTTGCGCAATCGGCAAGATCCTTTATTGCTCCCGGAGGAAATTCTTTCTGAAAGATACCGCTTTAGCCGGGGGGGAATATTGTACCTCAAAGATTTATTATATATAAATCTTATATTTGAAGACAAACTAGGTGAAGTCGGGCTCTCACAACCACACAGACAGTATGCATTGCTTTGAGTTTATTTGCAAGCAGCACTTTTTTTATATACTGTAGTTGATGTGAAAAATCTATCTAAAAGTGCAGTTTGCCAGGCAATTCGTAAAGTCTGTTTGGCTCTGAAATATTTCCTTTATCTTTTCATAGTGTTTCCTGGACACCTGTGTGTGCAGACAATAAAAAAAGCGTTTCATGCCATTGTAGGTACACAGGCAAAAACACCTACAGTTCCATAAAGAATCTTACAATCAGCCTAACATTCTCATTACCCAGGATTTCCAAATGTGATTGGGGCACATGGGACTGATCAGAGTGGAGTTTGATCAAACATTATTTGGTAAATGTACCTCTCCTCCTGATGAATAATCAGACACGGTGTCTTAATCAAATATTTGACCTTCGTCAATATCTCGTTGGTCAGACAGAAGTTCTAGGGATATGACATTCCCTGAAACTGACTCAACAAAAAAAAAAAATGCCCTCAGAAACAGGGTGATGGGCATTTTGCTGGAGAGCCAACTCTTCTGCAGGGGTTAGGTCTGGACCGCGTGGACCTCCATCTGTTTTTTTGCTTGTCTGCCTTCTTATTAGCTTTAAAATTAATGTTTTTAATATTATATATGATTCTTTATATCAACAATTCTTTAAATAGTTATATACAAATAGTTACCAGTTTGAAGTATATTCTTGTACTTCACTTTAACCTGTTCCCATGTTCTCCTTGTGCTCACGTTTGATCTGGAATTATGACATAATAATAATTAATCTGACACATAAGAAATGAAACACTGCATTCAGTAAGTACAATGCACACTACTTAGCGTTTAATTTGTAGGCCACTTTTTGCCAGCTGTCTTTTCTGGTTTGGGCTGCTTTTGCAGTGTTATCCCTTGTGCATATTAAATTTTGAAATTCTTCATATCCTTTGAATAAAATGTGCCCGTTCTTTCGTCATTTTGTTGCAGCCTATCAAAGACTTGCTGGTCATGTTTTCTAGACTCAATATATATGGGCTTTTCAATCAGCGCAGGCGCGGGCACCTCAGATGATTAGATCCAGCTAGACTAATCTACTACACGGCTGCGTTTGAAAAACCGACTTATCTTGGATGAGCTTCACCGGCATTAACTCATCCAAGATGAGGCATCTGATCTCGGATGATTTAAGCGACGTACAGAAAATACTCCCCTTGAAGTTCTAATACTTGGTCCAAAAAGTTTTGTTGCAGGGTACTCACCAGTGTTTTTCTAAATAAACTTCCAATTTCACCGGAACTCTTAAATAGAAAGTGCTGTAACATTTTCACATCATCTGAAATGATTTCATGGCTTGTTTTGATATGTATTTTATTAACTGAAAAGAACAAGGGGTATTAGTCTAAGATAATTACAAAATACAATGAAGGAATTGTGACCAAATAATTTGCAAACAATACACAACACACCAACAATGTCAAGTAATTAAAAAAAAAACCTCAAAAAGTTTTAAAGCTAAAACAGGCAAACAACCAAAAAAGTTTAAAAATATACAAGGTCAAGAACTTCAAAGTATAAAAATTACTTAAAGGCCAAAAAACACCCAAAATGCTCAAAATTATGAAAGGCCAAAGATAATGAAAACCTGAAAAATCAAATAACAAAACACACAACAGCAAAACCACTCTTAATAAAAGAAGAGATGAAGGAAGCTAATGACACAGAGAAACTTTCTCAATGCCCGAGTAGTTTCCTATTAGGTTAGTACAGCCTTTAAATGGGTGCTTAGATAGCAGCCTCACTGCCTCTACACTTGCAGAATTCAGAAGTTCAAAATAGGACTAACATCAGAAAAACTTTATGATATTTTCCAAAAGTTACATGAATATGTATGAGCTGTGTTGTTTTAAAGGGTCTGTTTTCATAAAAATTACTCTTATAAACTTATTATGTAAAAGTATTCTCATACTAAGTATCTCTTAAAATTTTTGCCAGGTACACTTTTGTACTCATTAAATACAAAAATTACCTACTTGTAAACCACACCTCCTAATATTTTTCATGTGATGTTGTGATAAGTCGCACTATGGTGATAGTGTTTGCTTGTGTGTTCATGTGAATGAGAACAATAGGTGTGTAGCTGTTTATGGAGTATGGTATAGTAGGTTAAATAGTTAAACGGTGGCACTTATTTTGAGCAGGTTAGGAGAGGTCGAAGCTCCGGTAGTAGTAGGAGACGGTAGGCGGCTACGGGCTGGAGGTGCACGTTCAGCAGCAAGATGGGACGTTTGTGATGCACAACACAAGAAGACCCGGATGCAATGTGTAGCGCATCTAGATGCCAAAGTACCTAGCTGTGTACAAGAATGAAAAAGTGTGCTGTTTCATGTAGAGAGATAAGAGGGGCCCCAGCGGAGTGAAATGAGTAGTCATTGCTTACTAGGAGAGTAATCAGAAGTTGTAAGGGCTGTGTTGTGGATAGTTACAGTATGAATACACGTGCAGGTATAGGGCAGTTGGCTTTGTAAAGTTGCTGCTGGATCATGGCATGTAGAACAGATTAAGGGGTGTGCATGGTGATTGGTGGAAGTGGGGAAAGGAAACTGTCAGGCTTGGAGGCAGAAATCTGGAGGATGCATAAGACTGCTGTTAGGGAGGTAAGCACTAAACTGGAGAGAGAGAGAGCGTGCAAGCTTTGAAAGTGGCTGTTGTAGTGAAGAGTGCATTGTGAATCTCTGGAATGGCTGGGATGAGTGCTTGGAAAGATGCACTTCTTTTAGTTTATTTACCCAGATTATTTCAGGAGTGGGGGGATAAATGGTGAGCTGGATTTTTGGTGAATTGTTTTTTTTTTTGTGTGTTGTAAGCCATCCCTGCCCTGAAGAGACCTGAAAAGATGATGAAGGGGTAAAGGAGTGGTGTGTAGGAGTGGACTTTGAGTGCCTTTAGTGAACCTTTTCTAATTAGCCTGAATAAGGAGAGAAGGGGAAAAATACGCCCAGAGTGCCAGTGTTTTTGCTTGTTTGTTTTTTTTGTTTTTTTTTTCAGTTGCATAGATATGGGGGGTATTTATCGTACGTGGATTACTCGTTTAGTCGGATGTAATTGTTGACGATTTGGCATGATCCTGGATCTGTCGGTTTTTCGAAACTCTTGCTGGATGTGTTGTCATAGCAGCACATCCAAATCCTCAAACCTGCTCGGAGCAGGTTTGTTCTGTGTAAATAAGGATTAGCTCACACACTTAATCAGTTTCCGTGCATGGAATTCATTCAGTCATGGCTTTGCCATTTATGAATGAGCGACCAATTGATATCGGTGCGAAAATTATAAGAAGAGAATTTCATATAGAGAGGGATTTGCATGATCGGCAAGATCTTTTATTGCTCCCGGAGGAAATATTTTTTGAAAGATACCGCTTTAGCCGAGCCGAGGGGGAATATTGAACCTCAAAGATTTATTAGCACCTTATATTCGAAGTCAAAGTAGGTGAAGTCGGGCGCTCACCACCACACAGACAGTATGCATTGCTTTGGGTTTTTTTGCATGCGGCACTTTTTTTATATACTGTAGGCGATGCAGAAAATCTATCTAAAAGTGCAGTTTGCCAGGCAATTCGTAAAGTCTGTTTGGCTCTGAAATATTTCCTTTGGGTTTTCATAGTGTTTCCTGGACACCTGCGTGTGTAGACAATAAAAGAAACGTTTCATGCCATTGCAGGTACACAGGCAAAAACACCCACAGTTCCATAAAGAATCTCACAATCAGCCTAACATTCTCATTACCCAGGATTTCCAAATGTGATTGGGACACATGGGACTGATCAGAGTGGAGTTTGATCAAACATTATTTGGAAAATTTACCTCTCCTCCTGATGAATAATCAGACACAGTGTCTTCATCAAATATTTGACTTTCGTCAATATCTCGTTGGTCAGACACAAGTTCTAGGGATATGACATTCCCTGCACTTGACCCAACAAAAAAAAAATGCCCTCAGAAACTGGGTGATGGGCATTTTGCTGGAGAGCAAACTCTTCTGCAGGGGTTAGGTCTGGACCGCGTGGACCTCCACCTGTTATTGGCTTGTCTGCCTTCTTATTAGCTTAAAAATTAATGTTTTTTATATTATATATGATTCTTTATGTCAACAAATCTTTAAATAGTTATATACCAATATTTACCAGTTTGAAGTATATTCTTGTACTTCACTTTAACCTTGTTCCATGTTCTCCTTGTGCTCACGTTTGATCTGGAATTATGACATATTAAATAATAATTAATCTGACACATAGGAAATGAAACACTGCATTCAGTAAGTACAATGCACGCTACTTAGCGTTTAATTTGTCGGCCACTTTTTGCCAGCCCTCATTTCTGGTTTGGGCTGCTTTTGCAGTGTTACCCCTTGTGCATATTAAATCTTAAAATTCTTCATATCCTTCAAATAAAAGGTCCTGCTCCACTTGTGTGAAAAAAAAATGCGCCCGTTCCTTTGTCATTTTGTTACAGCCTATCAGCCTATCAAAGACTTGCTGATCATGTTTTCTAGACTCAATATATATGGGCTTTTCAATCAGCGCGGGCGTGCGCATTCATCTCGGATGATTAGATCCAGATAGACTAATCTACTACACGGCTGCGTTTGAAAAACTGACTTATCCCAGATGAGCTTCACTGGCATTAACTCATCCAAGATGAGGCATCTGATCTCGGATGATTTAAGCGACGTACGGAAAATACCCCCATGGACTTTGCACTGCTTGCACCTTATTTGTTCAACCAAGGATTTTGGAAGACACCAAAACTGATATTTTCATATCACTTGCTTTTAATAAAGGACTGTATATATACTTGTTTGACATCTTGTCTGTGTCTCACTGGCTCACCCTGGTTTAGGCTCGGACATGACTACTTTATGCATTGTGTAGGAGCCATTGGAAGATGGGGTGTAAACATCACAGATGTAACTGTACACAGCCTTCTTCTGTTTTTTGCATTTTGCAAATGAAAACTCTTGTGCTTTCAAACTAGCTTTCCACGAAAAAAGTAGCAATGTTGAATTCTTACAAAATAACCTACCTAAGTAAATTTTTTTACATTTAATGGTAATTATAAAAGTATTAATGTCTAGAAGTGTTATAAATATTGTTCACTGGGGAAATATGAAAGGCCAAGCAGGGTCTGCCAACCAAGTCAAGGCAGAATATAATCAAGAGTAACACAGAGAAGGCACAACTTACAAAATAAAATTTATTATGACTTTTGTGCATTTTACTGCCTTTTTTTTGACAAAAATTAAGCCCAAGGCAATAATGAAGAAAATAAAATAGCAAAAGCATTGAAGACAGTGATTTGAGAACCTGTAATGTAAGAGAGGTTAGGTAAGTACTGAAGAGGGTGAAGTCTTCAAGGCACCTGATTGTATTTAGAGGAAAAACTTGAGAGAATGTAGTGGGGAGCTAGTTGATAAATTGAGCCATCTATTCCAATGCTGTCGTCAGATGCTTATACCCGTTCTAATCATATACATCTTGGCCAAATTAAATGAGTTCTGAGTGGTATTAATATAAGTTGAGGCCAAACATTTGGAATGCCTAATTCTTGGCCATCTCCCAAATCATTGTTATTTATGTTCACACAGAATCACTCAATGGAGTTAAAACTGTTCTGCACACTACATAACTACTTTGAAAACCCACACTCCCACGTTGGTTTATTTTATTTATTCTCATCACCTTTCAACTGCATGAATCATGAAATTCTGTGCAAATGTAGTCCTCAATAAATAGTAGTATGTAAAGGCAAGCAATGATTTATTTGCTTTCCAATATTCATCTACAGGGGCCCCTAAAGTACAGCTATTACTGTTTTCTTCTGCTTTTATACTAAAATTAGACTGGCTTGGACAACAGTTGCATAGCAGTCAAGACAACAGATGATGTTTCACCCTTCAACAGCATCACATTCCTTTTTGGAACAGACCAAGAAGGTGCAGAGGTGGTTCTAGGAGAATGAATTTTAATTACTTGTGATGGACACAAAAACTGTTCATTGATTTCAGAACAGATACTAATCCTAAATAGTGAGCAAATTGAAATGGTGAGAAACTGTAGTTTATGCTGTCGTGGACAGCATTTTGAAATTCAGTTAAAACAAGCTTCTATCTACAGAACATGTCAGTTAAGGAGAAATATGACAAGAAAGCCGAGAAATGTTGATGTGTCCCCCAGGATTTGGTGGAATTACTGTGTATGTTTACTACCTTTCTCATTTCTGGCGAGATATGATGGGCTTTAGAAGAGAAACAAGAGTAAGATGAGGAAAAAATATAGTAAGCTTTACTCTCTGTGAACAGAAATGCTCAGGATTTTAAGGATAAAAACAGAAACAAAATTCTGTCCAGGACTGCAGAAAACCACATATGCTGGGTGAACAACTACTTATAGCTGGGGTGGTTTTTCATATCAAATAGGGGCAGCAATACCTTACTATGATTAAATTGCTCAGTAGGAAAAATGTGACATAGTAGAAAACAATGTAAGTAACTTTTCAGTAACTGAGCAGACTACAAATACCTTAGAATAATGATTTCAGAGACTCTTCTACTCTTAAAATATTGTATCTCATCTAATTTGCCATCTCTTTATATGTTACATTTTATTGTACATATTATTATATTCGTTATGCTAATGAATTGACTATATGAGGAAGTGTATGCTTAGTGCTGCCCTATGTTGTCAATTGAAACAGAAAAGTCACTATCATTGTCACTCAAGTTACTTTTTATGAATTTGCATTTTTATAACAAATACAAATATATTTTTCACTATGCCAGGTTGTTTGATTTTTTTCAATTTTTTTGCCATTTATTTGAATGTGTTTCAGTGGCCCTCGTTCTCCCTTGGGAGGTTTACTGAAGGCCACATCTTTTGTCAGCTGCCATCCTACACCACTTCCTCACTCTGATATTCCATGGCTCCTTCCATATATCCAATAATTTTTGCTCTTCCACATCTACTGCCAGCACATTATCACCGACAACCCAGCCTCACACTGCTGATTTTGGGTCAGAGGCAACACCATCTGTATGTACCTTCCATAACTCTTACACACGTTTTTGCCCACATTTGAAATTTAATATATCACTGCTTCAGAACCCTAAATTCCTTGCTTATTTGGCTCCTAAGCTTAAATAGTTTATTTCTATCACTGCTGAGTGAACCCAAGACTATAACATTTGCTGGATGGCTGTTAAAGATTTCCTTCGTGATACCACTAATGCTTTTGCCAGTGGCTTGGACCACAAATCTTGTCAAAAATCTCCCATATGGAAACCTGCCTCTCACTTTTAGAGAGCTCACGCCCCCATGTGGTGGACAAAGACCATGAAACACTCATTGCTAGTACTAGGGTGGAACTGAATGCTTTGCTGTTGTGTTGTGCAGAATTCCTGGTTAACCGCACCAGGAGGACACGCTACTATGTTTCTAGACCCAGTAAACTTCTGGCTCTCAGGCTTTGCAAATGTGATTCCTTCGTTATGATTCCAGCCTTAAAAACCAAGGAAGGGAGGTCTCCCTACAAATCCTGTCAAAATCAATAAGTGTTTTTTTAGTTCTTTTCTGATCTGTTCACTTCATCCTCTCCCTCTGGTCCTGCTGATGTGGACTCATTTCTAAAATCGCTACGCCTCTCTGAGCTGTCAGAATCAAAGGCCTCTGCTGTGGATAGTCCCCTGTCATTTAACACTAGAATCCCTGAAGCCTACGAAAAGACTCGTAATCCCAGCCTGCCTTAAATTCCTTCACACCTCTCCATTATCGTCTTTTGTTTTGTAAATGTGTCGATCAGCACAAGCAACAAGCAGCCTACTGACCACCCCCCCACCCCCACCCCGTTGGAGCTGAACTCAGGAAAAAAGTTCTCCCTGCTCAAGCAAAGGCTCCTTATCTGTGATGTGCATGGAGTTGTATAGGGTAAATAATACAGTATATCATTATTTGGAATACATGCATTTAATGTGTTCCGTGTCTACAAAGATCTGGGTAAGTGTAGGATGAAAGGAAATGCGAGAAATGCAAGAAATGCTGAACACATACCTAAAGAAGAAACTTTTTCCATGTTATACTAATAATAATATGAAGTGTATAATGTGTGAAGACTTTAGTACACTGCGGTGGGATGGCGCCCTGCCTGGGATTTGTTCCTGCCTTGTGCCCTGTTTTAGCTGGGATTGGCTCTAGAAGACACCTGTGAGCCTGTGTTAGGATATAGCGGGTTGGATAATGACTGACTGACTTACTGACTGACTTTAGTCCAAATATCACATAAACACGTGTGCTTTTATTCAAGAATATAACCAAAGTAAAAAAAACATATGAACATTTTTTTTTTTGTTTTTTTCGATCTTGCCAGTACTCCACTTTGGTGCATGGTACTGAAAATGCAGACAGACTTCTTACAGTACAGGCAAGATCGAAAAAAACAAAAAAAAATGTCAAATGTCAACTCATGTTCAAATAGAATAGCATTTTCAAATAGTGACTTTTTCATGTATGAATGCGTGTACATGTGTGCGAGAGAGGCAGAGACAGATTCAATCTCATTCAAGTGGTTACTGGAATTTAAAATAAACTCTTTTGCATAGGATGGCTTCAGGGATTCTAGTGTTAATGAACTAAAAGAAGCCCTGGACTGTGTGAGTTCTGAGAAATCTCTGGGGCCTGATGGGTTTCCCCCGAGATCCTGTGTGGGTTTTGGAAGCAGCTCTCAGTCACACTATTCCAGATGCTTAACTCTGCTCTTTCGTAATCTTACTTACTTAATTTTGCTTTGATTACCCTATTGTTTAAACAGGGAAAGGATAACACAGATTGCTCTAGTTATCAGCTACTATCATTGATAAATTCTGATGTCAAGCTGCTGGCAAAGGTACTTGCACATCGACTGCAGGCTGTGATTCCTAAATTGATTCACCCTGATCAATCCAGCTTTATTAAGTCCTGCCATGCAGCTGACAATGTTTGGCACTTGCTTCATGTTTTGCATGCCCCTACTTTTACCTTGCCTTCTGCTATTTTTCCCTTAGATGCAGAGAAGGCATTTGACAGGTGAACTGGACCTTTTTATGGAAGGTCCTAGGTTGATTGGGCTTTGGCCCAGCCTTTATAAAAAATAGTCCAGACGCTTTATTCATCCCCCTCTTTTATCGTTCTTACTAACGCTTACATTTCCTTTGCTTTTCGTGTGTTTCAAGGAGTCAGACAGGGCTGTACTCTTTCCCTGCTTCTCTTTATTCTTTCATTAGAGCCTCTGGCAGTAGATGACCACAACTCAGATAATATCAGTCCTGTATATCTATACTAATAAACGGCAAAGCCCTCACTCACTCACTCACTCACTCACTCACTCACTCACTCACTCACTCACTCACTCACTCACTCACTGACTCATCACTAATTCTCCAACTTCCCGTGTAGGTAGAAGGCTGAAATTTGGCAGGCTTATTCCTTACAGCTTCCTTACAAAAGTTGGGCAGGTTTCATTTCGAAATTCTACGCGTAATGGTCATAACTGGAAGCTGTTTTTCTCCATTTACTGTAATGGAGATGAGCTTGAAACCCGTGGGGGCGGAGATTCGTCTGACATCATCACGCCTCCTACGTAATCACGCAGTACGTAGAAAACCAGGAAGAGGCCCAAAAAGCGCTTTAGAAAACATGCATTATATAATTGAGAAGGCAGCGAAACAATAAGAAGCGAGCGAGTGATATATACAACCATATTCATGAGTTCTGCTACTTCGGAAACAAAGCACAGTGTAAACCTACACTTTAAATTAAGTTCATAGACAGGCTGCCGCTGGCGTTTGTAATTTAGTGCCTGCCCATATAAGGCCGTCCGTCAGCGGCAATCCAATAGCAAACTGCCGCGGGTAAATATTCACGGGTGAAGGGCTGTGCTTATGCAGAGGAAGATGAGATGGTCAGGGTGGTATTTGGCACAAACTCAGCGAAACTGCGAGAGAAAGTTTTAAGTACCGGGACTTCGGTAGCATTAGATACAGCCATGGACATAGCACGACATGGCAACAGCACAGCTGGGAAGCTTCGATGCATGTACACCGAGCGGCTCACGTGAACCGACGCAGTGCACAGACAAAAAGCAAGAGTTCCGAAGAGCGCTGAACAAAAACCGAATTACACAATTGAAAAGGCAGCAAAAAAATATGAAGCGTCTGATACATACAAGATAAGTATGTAATAAGTGCAGCTACTGCAGAAACAAAGCACACGGTGGAAAAAGTGAATGTCCCGCTAAAGGAAGACAGTGTTAAAAAAAAAAAAACCCGTGCATGCAGTGTGTCAGGTCTCAGATAAAAAAGAAGACGAGCTGTTTATTGATGCAGTAAGAAATGTGTATATATATACCCCGATCTACATACTCGAATAATGAATACTTTATTCGCAATCAATGATTGTTTTGGTAAAGCCATACTCAGTGTATTCATTAGATGAACGGTAAAAAAGTAAGAGCGAGGGGAGGGTCACTTATTGAGGCATGCAGGCAAAACCACATTAGCACGCGGGCTCGATGTACGAAAAAATATATCTTTTCAAGTTCTATTTAGTCCATATGTGTCAAATTCAAGGGCCACGGGCCACATCCGGCCCGGCGTGTAATTATATCCGGCCCGCGAGATCATTTTATATACTGTATTATTGTTATTAATGGCCCGGGTATATGAAGCGCTGGTAACACAATAAACTACAGATCCCATAATGCAGCGCTTCAGCTGCCTTGCCGAACACTTACCGCGTTAATCAAGTCTAGCTTGCAAGTTATTGCGAAGCTAGCCCACACGATGCTGAAGAGAAAAGTTGATTCTGAAAATAGAGCCTTTAAAAACCGATGGGAGGCTGAGTATATGTTTACTGACATTGCCGTTAAACCCGTGTGTCTCATTTGTGGAGCTAATGTGGCTGTAATTACAGAATTTAATCTAAGATGGCACAATGAGACAAAACATCAGGGTAACCTGAAAGACCTGAATGCAATGCAGAAGATACAGAAAGCAGAAGAATTAAATAAGAATCTGACACTTCAGCGGACGTTTTTACCCGTGCACAATCACAAAGTGATTTCAAGTGAAGCTACTTTTATGGGAGACACAAATGCACCAGTTTTGAGTTGATTTATTCAGGAATAATATTCCTGTCTGTTTTTACCATTCCTACCAAAGATATTTCTGTCGACTAAATAAAAATTCCTTCTGTTTAAAATTTAAATAGAACTTGAACAAATACGATGGTTCATAATATCCACGCAGACTTGCACGTAAGAGCGGGAGTTATCCATTTTAACAAGCAGCGTATTGCACTGATACGAAATAGCTGTGTGTGTATATATGTAGATATGTATGTATATGTATATATATGTTTATATATGTGTGTGTGTATGTGTATATATATGTATTTGTGTATATATATGTGTGTGTATGTATGTATGTATGTATGTGTGTATGTATATGTATGTGTATATATGTAGATATATATATATGTAGCAAAGTGTAAAATGTTATCTATAATTTTATTTATTTATTCATTTTTTTTTTGTTATGAACTTCCCCAAAAGTGTTGATCCCTGTAAATAGTTTATAGTATACCAACAATATAATCGGTTGTAGCACGAGCGTTAATTAGCGTCACACCTCACAACCTGCGTGCACGGCATTTTTGGCTTTAACGCCAGAAGCGCGGTGAACGCTGTAGGGGTAGGTTGTGGTTTCAGTTTTTTTCCCGATATTTTTTTTTTTTTTCATTTACTTTGTGTTAATTTATAATCTATTTAATTTATTATTTAATAGGCAGAGGGAAGAAGACGTGCATGTGACGCTCTGTCTATTTCTTTCTTTTTGTTTTGCAAAGGTATGCTATATAAATATATATATATATTTCCTTTTCATTTGTTAAGAGTATATAATTATAAAATTAGGATTTTTTTTGTATAAAGCTATGTGTATTGTAAATAGTTTTCTTTGGAAATTGGAGTAATTTTTTGGTAAATAGTTTTATATGTAATGTGTTTGTATAAAAACGCGAGAAGCACGGTGAACGCTGTAGGGGCAGAGGGAAGAAGACGTGCATGTGACGCTCTGTCTATTTCTTTCTTTTTGTTTTGCAAAGGGGTTACTGAAAGAGGAAAATAAAAGCTTGTGTTCTAACCCAACGTGCCTATGTGATAATTATTTACACAACGCAGGAAAAAGCAGAGTCGAGTCGGTTACATATATGTATGTGTATATGTATAGATATGTATATATATATATATATATATGTTTATGTGTGTGTGTAAATATATATATA
>JANRMT010062792.1:63942963-63983033 GCA_026402145.1 Polypterus bichir lapradei
ATATATATATATATATATATATATATATGACAGCAACACTCATCACTTACAACGGTGACAAAACAATTACATTGACAATCATGTTACGTTATTTTCAAAATGTTTCCTTTTCTTTTTCATTGCTTCTTTAACACACTACTTCTCCGCTGCGAAGCGCAGGTATTTTGCTAGTATTAAAGATATACCCCAAAACGTTTCATTGTATGCAGATGATGTTTTTCTCTACCTTGATAATGCCCTGATCTCCCCATGTTCTTGATCTGTTTAATGTTTGGTTATAATATTAACTGGTCTACATCTGTTTTTTTCCCACTAAATTATTCCTGTCATCTTTCAACATTTCCCTCATTCATTCGTACAGCGTCTTTCAGATACCTGGGATTGGAAATCTATGCCGAGGTCCAGGAGCTTGCAGCTGCCAACCTTTGCTGTGTCCTGAAAGGTGTCAGAGAATCGATTTCTTCTTGATTCCATCTTCTTCACTCATACCAATCTAGACTGGCAATTATTAAAATTAATTTACACCCTAGAATTAACTTTGTTAGCTCTATGTTCCCTCTCTCTCTCCCAACTAAATTCTGACAATCTGTCAAGTCTCAAATCTCTATCTGTTAAGTCACAAGTCTTTGGAATCACAGGAGATCATCTATCAAATGCTCCACTTTGATCCACGACAGGTCAGACGGTGGTGTCACCCTCTTTGTTTTTGCTCTGTACCACCTTGCCTTTACTCTAAGGCCAATCTGGAGCTGGGTCTGTTCTCCCCAGTGTCCTCCTTCCTGGTTGCCCATAAAGACAACATATATTTTCCCACATCGTGCAACTTCATTTTCCAGTTCTTTCTAATTAAGTAAACTCCCTTTCTTCTTCTGTTGGCCCCATTGACTCGTATGCACTTCAGGCATGGAGAAATGTTGAAAAATTGATGACTCAGCTGCCAAGATGGCACCTCCACAATCCTTTATTTTGAAATTCTGCCATAATATTGGAGGCTGCCCAATTTTCTCTTCCACTTGGTGTCAGTCTGGTATATCTGTGCTAGGTAATATTTTTTATGAGTTAGGGCTGGATACATTCCTTTCTGTTTGATCCAGGCATCCTATACCTTCTACTTCCTGTTTTTTGATATCTGCAGCTGAGGTCTGTGCTCAGGGCATGTGGAGTCTCCCTCTTTTCCTATCTTCCAGTGCATCACCTGTACTCATTTGCTTTATCCCTTTCTCATAATTCCAAACCAATATCTGGTCTCTATTCCCTTCTCTGTAAAGCTTCCCTTCAAACACTTCCAATCATGTCTAATTGGCTAACAGACCTTTCCCCATCCTCTACATCAGTGGTCTCAAACTCTGGTCCTAGAGGGCCGCAGTGGCTGCAGGTTTTTATTCTAACCATTTTCTTAATTGGTGATCAGGTTTTGTTGCTAATTAATTCATTTTCCTTTCATTTTAAATTACTTGTTTTTTTTTTTAAGATTTGTCACCCTGAATGTCTTCATTGTTCCTCTGAATTGCTTCATTTCATTCCTTAAATGGCACCTAAACAGAAATGAAACGTGAAGTGAGTGAGCCAGCAGAAGATCAACTAAGTCAGGGCCTCAAACTCCAACCAATTTCACTCCAACCAGTTGCTTAATTAGGCGTCAATTCTTGTTGTTAATTAAACCCGTTCTTTAATTCCATGGCTGGTTGCTGCTCTCATTGTGCAATGGCATACATTTCTGAAATTGTTGATTTTCTCTTTTCTGAGAGCACTGTTAAAATGTTTTGTGGACCTGAGGAGATCAGCATTCCTGAGACCTTCATCTTTCTTTATTTTCAGATATTGTGTGACAGACACAGTTCGCTGGTTATGTTTTGGCTCGTTTTATATTTCATTATTGTTTGACTGCTAATTAAGGAAAAAGAAACAATTCAGGGGTCTGAGTCTTCAAGAATAAGTCAATTAAAATTAATTCAAAAGATGTTAATTAGCAGCAAGCACACACAATTTAAATTTGTTCACAAAGTGTAGCCTACTCCCAGGAGACACCATCTAATGGGAGTAGAATTAGATCCCCTATGTCACCTTTGTCCTCTTAAAGTCCCTAGCAGTTTTCGTCTGGTGGTATGTAGCAAAATCACTCACTAATTCCTTCTTTCTCTATTCCTCTGTCCCCTCAAGTTCTATTTCTCCTAGACCTTTCTTCTCTTCCCTCACTCTCTCCTTCTTTCTCCCTGCGGTGGCTGTTAGTAACTGTGACCATTACAGCTAAATTGCTTTTAGCCTCTGGAAATTTCCTGCCCTTGTCTCTTCTGCTATTTGGCAGTCATTATGTTACAGTCTTGTCCCTCTTCAACTTTCTGTATCCGGGATCAACAATTCTTCTGGCTCTACTATCTGCAACTGGCTTCACAATTTTCAGATAGTAAAGAGGTGGTTGGGGGTTGTTCTGTGATGCAGTTTTTTCCTTGTACACCTTTCCTTTTATTTCTGTTTTTTTTTTTCTTTTTGTCTTGCTTCTGCATGGTGTGTTTTTTTTCCCATTTTTTGTACTTTTGTTTAAACAGCAGTCTCAGATCAGGTGTAGTGGGGGGTGTTGTTTAAGAAACCACATCTTTAAACTGTATGTGTAGTCTTAGCCCCTCCCATTGATCAACACTTATTAAAATATATTTGCTTGTTTGGGAACTAGAAAATGAAAATGCAAAGTGGAATATGAAAATTTAATGAGCAGCAGGTGGCGCTAGTCCTTATTTGTGTTTGGCTTTTCTTTTTTGCATCGGCAATCAGGAGGTTGCCGGTTCGAATCCCGTAAATGCCAGCAGTGACTCTACTCTGTTGGGCCCTTGAACAAGGCTCTTAACCTGCAATTACTTTGCCCTGTGTATGACGTTAATCTGCATCCATCCCAGCAAGCAGGTCCTCCAACTTGCAGGGAAAACTAAGGGGGTGGTGGCAGGATTGGCACTGTAAAAAAAAAAAAAATCTCACACTGTTCCAGTGTGGTGCTGAAGTGTCACCAATTGCATGGCTACGCTTGGGTCCCAGTTCAGGTGGTTCATCGTCTGGTGAGTGCAGCAACGCGCTGTAATCAGTGTATGGTCCCAACCTTTCTCTCTTTATTCCTATTCACACAGAAAATCAATATCCAAATGGGGACTTTGTGATTGATGTATCCATTTTGAGTTTTTGTTTAAATTTTGTCACATACTGTACATACTGCAAACCTAAAGGAAAAGCAAATATTGAATTTTAATTTTCATTTTAGCAGTTATTATGCATGCTATGAAGAATAATCAACTCTAAAGTGGGAATTGCATTTTAATTTTAATTATGACACTGGCACCTCAAGACAGGGTATGGAAAATGAAAATTACAAAAGGGAAAATTAAATGACAAAATAGTGATTTCATATTATTTTAAACTTTTCTCAAATAACTCTATGTGGAAAATGAAACTGCAGATAGTATTACGTCACTTTATTTTTAATTTTTGAAGCATTCTTATACATAGACTGTGAAAAATAAAAGGCAAAAGAGAGATTGCATTTTAATTTTATAATTGTAGTTTGCATTTCTTTTTTTGCAGAAAATACCTCCCACTGACTGGATGGGATGTCAATAAAACCATTTGACTTAACTACTTTGAAATTCAACATTTTACCATGGGGGTTACATTTGGTAAAGTAATTTATATTCAACAATTTTTTTGACTTCAGTGAGTTTTAAAGAGAGTGCCTTAAAATAAACTAAATTAATTTAATTTGTCTTTGTGAAGATACACTTTAAGAAATGCAGGTTATAGAAATGAGTTTTGCATTAAAAGCACTTACCTGGGTAACATCAGGTGCTGCTGCAGCTGCTGCTTTACAAATTTCCAGTATGTGTTATAATAATAAAATGAAACTGACAATAAAAACAACCCAATAACCTTGTAATGGAATAATCTGGTTTAAAAAATGATAAATTGGAAATTATTAAGAGTACAAGGACACATTTATTCTATTCAATGTGGAATCCTTATATCCTTTTAACTATAATATTTTTTAGCATAGAAGAAATATTTTTATGCTCCTCCAATGAAATTTGTTCAGATCACCTGCTTAATCAGAATGTAGCTTCCTTAATAATAGAGTACTTAAAAAGGACTAAGAGACAAAATATTGTAGAGGCTAGAGAGAGTGGAAGAAAGGCCGCAGTACATGTCAAAGGTGTCTGGTTTTATTTGTGTTGTTTTCTTCCAAGAGAAAAAAATTGGAGTGCCAGACTTTGAGAACATCACAGCGTGCATCTCAGGCATTGGTTTGAAAATGCTGCATTTTAATTAGCTGTAAGATGCCATGTCTAAAATAGTAAGCGCGGACTCAGAATCAACTAGTTAACTGAACATGGAAAGATTATTAATTAGCTGCCTCATTTTATGCAGAAAATGCCATTGACTGAAACTTCAGAGCAAAAACCAAGACAGGTCTAGTGACTAAAATACAAATTTCCATTAGTATTTATTATTTATCTACAACTGATATATGGATATGAGTCAAGAATCATAACAAATCTGTAGAGCAAAATAGTCAACTGTAATAGTGTACTTGTCATTAGATATTGGTGTGGAATTGTTTGACAGACAGCAGTTTAGTGGATCTTTTTTTTTTTTGAAGTTTTATTAATTTTGTTGCAATCCATACAAATCAATCAATTTTTTACAAAATGAAAAATTGAGTTAAGGACAAATCGAATCCCACCCCTGAGAGAGAGAGCAAGGCAAACGGCGTGAAATTTAAGGCTTGTAAACATACCTAAATTAATAAATTTGATAAGCCAATAGAGATAAATGCAGAAGACAAAGAAATACGGAAATAATTGCTTCCTCTGTGCTTTAAGAGCTTATTTTAAAATATTACTGATTAGATCCTGCCATGTTTTGAAAAAAGTCTGTACAGATCCTCTAACTGAGTATCTGATTTTTTCCAATTTCAAATAGTATAGCACATCGTTTTCCCACTGACTTAAAAGAGGAGAGTTTGGGTTCTTCCAGTTTAGCAGAATAAGTCTGCTTGCCAAAAGTGTAGTGAATGCAATCACAATTTGTTTGTCTTTCTCCACTTTAAGCCCCTCTGGAAGAACCCCAAACACAGCTGTTAATGGGATAGGAGGGATTGTAAGACCAAGGCTGTCTGAGAGGTAATTAAAAATTTTGGTCCAGAATAATGTTAATTTGGTGCTGGCCCAGAACATGTGACCCAGTGAGGCTGGGACATGGTTGCAGCGTTCGCAAGTTGGATCTTGCCCTGGAAAAATTTTGGAGAGTTTTAGACGAGACAGATGTGCTCGATATATAATTTTGAGTTGTATAATTGTATGCTTTGCGCATATGGAGCTCGAGTGAATTCTCTGCATTGCTACTTTCCACTTCTTTTCTGATATATTAATTGCGAGATCTTTTTCCCAGTGTCCTCTTGGATCTTTGAAAGGGAGGGACTGTAATATGATTTTATATATTGCAGAGATGGTGTTTGAGTCCTTGAGATTGAGCAATATTTTTTCCAGCATGGATTAGGGTGCAAGATGAGGAAAATCGGGAAGGTTCTGTTTAACAAAGTTCCTGATTTGAAGATAGTGAAAGAAATGTGTAGCTGGAATGTTAAATTTGGAATGTAATTGTTCATAGGATGCAAAGACGTTGTCTATATAAAGATATCTAAGCAAGTTAATTCCAAATTTTTTCCAGATATTAAAAACTGCATATGTTCGCGAAGGTTGAAAGAGGTGGTTCTCTTGCAGAGGTGCCACAGATAGCAGCTTCTCCGTCTTGAAATGCTTTCTACTGTACATTGGTTCCATATTCCAAGTAAGTGAAGCACAATTGGGTTATTAGTATATTGCTGATAATGTGTGTTTATTGAAGCACAGAGCAGGGAATACAAAGAAGTACTGCAGGATTTTGCTTCTATTGTGGACCAAGCCTGTGTATGTTCTTCTATTTGTATCCAGGTTTTTATCGCTTGTATATTTGCTGCCCAGTAATAAAACTGGAAGTTAGGTAGAGCCATGCCGCCTTCTGCCTTTTGTCTTTGTAGGGTCGCTCTTTGGATGCGTGGATGTTTTGAGTTCCAAATAAATGAGGTTATTGTTGAATCTAATTGCTTAAAGAATGATTTATTAATGTATATTGGAATGTTTTGAAATAAAAAAGTAGCTTAGGAAGAATATTCATCTTAACAGTGTTAATTCTTCCAGCTAGTGTGAGATGAAGGGTTCACCATCTATGCAAGTCTTCCTTAATTTTTTCCATGCAGACGGTGAAATTTTGTTGATAAAGAGCTTTATGTTTACTTGTGATGTTTACCTCTAGGTATTTAAACTGTTCTGTAATGATAAAAGGTAGGGTGTCTAATCTAATATTATATGCTTGAGAATTCACTGGAAAGAGTACACTTTTATACATGTTAATTCTAAGACCAGAGATCTTTTGAAATTCTGTGAGTGCTGTTAAGACTGCAGGCACAGAATTTTCTGGGTCTGATATATACAGTACCATATCATCTGCATATAATGAAATGTTCTGTTCCAGTCCTTCCCTGATAATCCCCTTTATCTGATCAGTATTTCGACAATGTATTGCCAGTGGTTCAATGGCAATTGCAAACAGTAGTGGTGACAAGGGGCATCCTTGTCTAGTACCACATTCTAGTTTAAAGTAGTCTGAACAAATGTTGTTGATACAAACTGAAGCTTCTGGGTTAGTATACAGTAATTTGATCCATGCACAAATGTTCGGGCCAAACCCAAACTTCTCCAATATAGTAAAAAGGAATTTCCATTCAATCATGTCAAATGCTTTTTCTGCATCCAATGATAATAATATTTCTGGGGTGTTTGATTTAGTTGGTGAGTAAGTTACATTAAACAGGCGTCGAAGATTTGAATATAAGTGTTGGCCCCTGATTAATCCAGTTTGATCTTGTGATATTACTGAGGGGAGCACTTTCTCCATCCTTCTAGCTATGATTTTAGAGAGTATTTTAACGTCATTATTCAGAAGTGAAATTGATCTATATGATGCACATTGTAATAAGTCCTTATTTTGTTTTGGAAAAACGGTGATTAGTGCTTGGCGAAAAGTTTGAGGAAGAGTTTGGTTATCTTTGGCTTCTGTAAATGTTGCTAATAGCAAGGGAGCTAGCTGAACGGAGAATTTCTTGGGTTTAGTGGATCTTTAATAAATAACTGATACCAAAAGAATGGACAGTGTGTCACAGAATACATGTAATACACAGGAAGAACTGATTATTAATTAGCATCACTTTAATTAAAGACACATTAAGACATAATTTAAGACATTAAAATACACATTATGTTTTGTATAAAGTAAATGTAGAAAAGTAAGCACAGAAAAAAAATTCTTATTTCACCCTCTCTTTCTAAAATCCTTTGTATTATTTCCCAAAAATGGCCAATCCATTTGCATACCTTAGGGGTAGTCGTGTGAAACCCTGAACCCATACTAGCAGCAGGGAACTCCAGGGGAAGAGAAAAGCAGGTAATTTATTAACAAAATACAGGTAAAGGGGCAGGTGGAGGAACAAAAATGCCAAATAATACACAGAAAATATTAAACCCTAAGTCTGGGCATAAGCCAGTATCCTTTCCCACTGCCATTTATTATTCTTGGAACTGTTTTTTTTTTTTTTTTTCAGAAATTCTACTGGCAACTCGGCCAGTGCATTTTAAGAGAGTGCCTAATCAAATGCTATTATAATCCTAATTTCAGCCCTTACAACATGTTATATTTAATAAGGGGTGTTTGGCATCAGCTACTGGCCCATCTCTTCTTCATCAAAGGTTTTCAGAAGACTCTACTCTGTTAAACTTGATCTCAGAGAGAAATAATACAGTATATCAGATTGGGTGGAGGTGGATATGAAAATTACTTGATACACCTTCAAAAAAAACAAACTGAAATCTGTGATAATGGGTGAAATGGTTTTGGATATCACGGTATTATACTGGTTTTTGAAAGAGTGGAAGAACCTGTAAGTTATGTGAAATCTCAATAGCTGTCGGTCTGTTTTTTATAAGGCAGTTATAGAATGTGTCCTCACTTCCTTCATAATAGTTTGCCTTTAAAATGTTTGGTCTGAAGCTACACTGTCTATACTGCAGGACTTACATCTCAGATCAAAACATGAAAAGACAGTACATTCAAAGGCCACACTCACCTGGGTAACCTGTCTTTTACTCCACAGAGCAGAAAACTGAAAATTGACTAGCAATCTACCAAAGGCATTCATGTCTCTTCAAATTCAGTTCACATACTAACCAGAAATGCTTCAAGAAGTCTTCAAGAAGGTGAGGTTAACATCAAAGGATATGTAGCAACACAAAATTGCATTAAAGTGGTATACATGGGGAGGGCAAAACTAATGAAAGCTTTGTCCTCAAAAAACTTTAAACTCCCAGGTTTTATCCGGGTGTAGAAACACATAATTAATTGTGCTGATAAGATCATTATTGTTTGGGGCTGCTTTAGCAATTCAGAGCCTGGGTAGCCTGTTGCTTAAAACGTGAACTATGAATTCCACAGTATACCTTAGAATACGTAACTTGAATTAGGGGCCACCTTTGAAAATTTAGATGCTAAACTGAGAACAAATTTTACAACTAGACAATGACCCAAAACACTAGATCAATGCAATATACAGTGCCTGAAAAAATGTAACAGACTGCCATTAAATAACCAAAGTGCTGATTTTGTTGACTGAATAATTGTGAAATGCAACTTTCTGTAATTTCCTATATTAAGATACCCTCATGGTATTGAAATGAGGATAACATTTACAAGAGTTGAAAAACAAACCACTTTTCAGTTTGTTTACTTAATCACCACCTTTTATAAACCTAATACAATAGACACTGAACAATCATTAATTTAAATAAACATATTTTTCAGATAAGTTGCCTCCTGAATTTGTTTAATTAAATTTTTCTTGTGTGCCTTTTTTTGGTTTTTTTTGGATGCATTTAGGTAATTAAGCCACTTATTCATAAGTTTCAGTTGTAGGGTTAGAGCTGGTGGTCCTCAGTGGCCACTTTTGTTAACACCTTCACGTGCTTCTCACAGCACATGCAGGTGCTGGCATGTTAAGTTACGAGTGAGAATAAGATTAATAGGTTCTGATTACAAAGCAAGCTGTGAACACTTCAACAGTTGTAGAAAGAAACCCCTCATTGTTGCAATTGCCTCTTTACCAATACTCTGGTTTAGTGTGCCATTCTGATTTGGGCTTCTGCAAATGCTTTTTTTTGTGTTCAGTTGTTCTGTTAATTTTTCATAATTTCTTGTTTGCTCTTAGGTGACAGTTATTGTAGGCAGATGCCTAATTTCTCCTGTCATAGGTTGGACTAGGTGAAGCAAGCCCTTTTGGGTACTTGAATAGGCTGCTGATTAAATACTAGTGATGAGCGAATCCCAAGAAGTTAACTTTGCTGTGAGTTCAGTGAAATCACTGACATTTTTGGGCACCAAACTCGGCAAAATGCATTAAAGTCAAATGGGAAAGAATACCTGAACTATTTTGATGATAATGGTGAAATGGTCTATTAATTGTCCCAGAGGGCTAGGGAAGCATCTGCCAACTTTTCTGGAGTGAGTACTATGGCGAAAAATGTGACCTGAGTTATGAGATAGCAATGCTAACCACTGCACTACCATACCAGAAACAACACAAAATGCAGATGAAACGATAACCACAAGCAAAATATGACAAATGGCCACAGGCTTGAAGTAAATAAATATATATCATTGCACATTCAGAGTTCCAGTCCAGGGCACTGACTGGCAACAAAACGAAGCACATAGCACAAACTAAAATAATAATAAATATTTTGTTATTATTAGTTCACGGGGTCTCATGTGTTTTCTGACTTTGGGATAGGTGGGATTGCTCCTTTAAGGTTCGTTTAACTAGGTGCTGTGCCATTTCGTGTGTATGCGTTAAGCCTGCACCACCTCCCTTATATGGACCAGGCATATGGTGGCTGAGATTCAAAGATTGCATTACTCCTTACCAGTACTTCCCTGTTTAAGTGTCAGAGTACCAGCAGATAATGTATGCATACCAGCATGTACTGGTAAACCTAAAGAGCCTGTGATGTAAAGGATCTGCGTTACATACTTGAGGGTGATGTGCCTATCACTACCTGATCTTCAATACATAGCGAGGAGCACAACATCCTTAATCCTTCATTGATGACACCACATACAAAGAATCTATACAGAACAGCAAAGTATTGTCATAATATTCTTATTATGTTCAGGTAAGGTACCCCTCTAATGCAAATACTACAAGTTTTTTTGTTTTTTTTAACCACATGAGGGGTGAAAATCCTGCTGGAGTAGTGATACCACATATTTGGAAAGCAAGTTGGGCAGCAATGTAAAATGTGAGATGGAGTACGCATGCATGAAAGTTCTGTGCATGGCTGCTACAGGTCTGTGATCTCAGGCTGGGCTTGCAAAAGCATCATGGTGGGCTAAGCTGGCCACAAGGTGAATTTCCAGGAAAATATTCTTTGAACAAGATCACCTACAGATACAGCATATTCGTTGTGAGAAAACACTTTTGGAAATTTTGCCAATGAGCACTATTCAGTACATGCTTTTTGGTAGGAGTCAGTAAGAACTTGTGTGACAACACCAGTGCTGAGTTTTTTTTCTTCTTCTCACAGTTTCCCATGATTTAGCAGTTTCGCTCACTCCCCTCGAAATGATCTCATCAACTACACATACATGTGGCCTGTCCTTTGTTATGTTATCACGGCATGACAATTTTCATCAGATTTACTACAATGTTGAGGTAGAATGAGTGTTATGAAATTTATCCTCCTTTTGACAATACCATACTTCATTAGTATATCTCAGGAAGTTAACTCTTAAAACTGTGCGGTTCTTAAACACACACCTAATGATACACACCAAAAGTAATATTCCACCCAAAAATGTTATTTTTATATGTTACTCTATGTATTTGTAGTGATGGCCAAGAAAAAATTGTAACCTAATGTTTTCATGGAGAATGGACATAACAGTGTTTCTAATAGAATGGATGTCTACAGTGACCTACTCTGGACCACAGCAAACAATATAAACACGTCCATGAAAAAATCCCTTGTTACTCATTTCACATTATCCAAATCTCAAGTCATCCAGCTGTATGCTCAGGACATCCCAAACACATTCATTTTTTCTAAAATATTGTTAAATAAACAATTTATAGATAATGATATTGTGAACGAAAATGGAACGTGTTAGGTGCTTGAATTGTAGATCTGCCTCCCATCCTTACATTTTTATTTATATCCACAACTAGAGTACCTTGGAATTATTTTGCGTCAGTCAGTGAAACTGACTCAGTCGGATAAACTGACCTTCTGCTTGCTGAAGCATCTCAGGTATACCCAAGTCCAAGGCATATTCTCTTCTTGGCAATGTTTTTATTTGCTTTTCTTTACCTTTTAATCTTCAGTTGCACTCATGTCTCAGTGCAGTTTGCAATTTTGATATTAAGTGAAGCGCAGTATTAGCAAATGAATAAGCTTTTACTGGGCTGGGCTTGTGGCTAATGAATAAGGGGGAGGGTGGGTGTTCAATTCAAATGCTCATACATCTCTGAGTGTATTCTTTTGGCGTTCACAAAAGAATTTTCCAAAGTGGTTTATTTAACAATATTTTAGTAAAAATACACATGCTTATCATTTTTGAGCAAACTGTTCTTTTAATGGCAAAATGTTTGTGTTTTGTTATATCTGTATTTTTAAATAATGATGTAGTAGCATTTATTTTTCTGATAGTATATCACTGACAATTGCCTGCATAATATACATGTGAAAAGGAAACAAATGTGCAGGTCAGTAATATATCATTCAATAGTTAAAGAACAAATTTTAAAAAATGGTAGAAAAATGAAAGGAATAATTCAAATGATATTGGCTACAAGTATGACAAATTGTATTAAACAGAAGAGTGAAAATTAGATCAGTAAATTAAGCTAAACAGCAACTGAGGAGTTATATTGATAAAATGTGTGTGGTACACTTTAGGAAAATGTATTACAAGTAAAAATATTACATATGAATTCACAATTTAAATTGATTGAAGTATATGGTTTTTAAATTCAATCAAGAAAATTATATTCAGTGAAAGTAAATTTTAATTAATTGAAAAGACTCCTTTTTCTATACTATGCTTTCAATGAATGAACAAAAATATCAATTTAAATTCAAAAAGGAGAATAAGGACAAAGATTATTATAAATAAAACTACTGCCTGCTCAGTAACATTTGATTTGAAGGATAAATAGGATTTCAGTTTCATTCACAATAATGCTTCTTGGATTATCCATTTATATGTTTTCTAACCCACTTATCCAGTTTGGGTTTGTGGGAAACCTGCCTACCCCAGCAGGATTACCAGTACATTGTAGGGCATATGTATTCATTCCACCTAACCTAACACATATATATGCTGTGCAGAGTCTTTGTTGGGATTCAAATACTGGGTAAGTTAGAGGATTATTCATCTTTAAATAACATTCATTTTCATTTTGTACCTTTCCTTTATGGGTAATAGTTTGACACTTTGAGAATCACTGCTGCCTTACTGCTCCAGAGACATGGCTTTGATCCTCAGTCTGCTTTCTGCATATTTGGACTTTGCATGTTCTCTTCATGTCAATGTAGGGTTTTCCCATCTAACTGACATCAATAAATTGGCTTGGTGTGAGTGTCACTGGGATAGCCCCATTTCCCCAAGACCCTGCGGTAGACCAAGCAGGATAAAAAGGGGATGGACGGATGGATAAACCTTCTTTTTCATAAGTTGGACCACAGCCAACTAAGCTGGCGGTTTGAAGTGGACTAACCCAGTTTGATTAGGGTTAATCTCGGTAGAGAAGGCAGGCCAAGTCAGCGCCTGCACACCAGCATTACTCAGCACAGTTTTAACCAGAGCAGCTTTGTGTGTCCTGGCTTTGTTCTGCTGTAAGGTCAGATATCCAGAAGGTGTAAGCTGAGTGATTTCAACATATCACCATGACCAGTTGAATGGGACTGCCCTTTCACTGTTTTGTCACTGATGAGTCTTCCAGCAGTTTCATAAGCAATGCAGGAGATATACAGTATCTGAAACAATATCTCAGATAGACCAACCTGATTTGCTGATAATGATGTTAAGGTTGATTAGCTATTGCATACTTGTGTGTTCTGCTAGTCTGCTAAACCCTTACTTGCAGCAAAGATGCACTGAAGCAGCTAAATTAATTGTTTTTGTCAATGTTGACTTCAGGTGTCTCTCACTTCAGGTGTCATTTAAGGTATTAAGACATGCACAGAGTGAGGGCAATGTTCTGCATTGAGCTAAGCTTTGAATTAAGGCTTTTTAAAGTATAATCTTATCAGGTATTGTTCTACCTGGATCTCGTTGACTGTGAAAGAGGACCTACTGACCTTTCGTGTTATGGGACAAGTTCATGATTCATGAAATGAGTATCACAGCTTTTACAGAGTGCTAAAACAACAGCCTTTTGTGAAAGTACAAAACCTACATCTATAGCATGTCCCTTCCAGAAAAATGCTTAATTTATTTCCTCCATATATACATATAAACAGTATTATATATATATATATATACAGTGGTGTGAAAAACTATTTGCCCCTTCCTGATTTCTTATTCTTTTGCATGTTTGTCACACAAAATGTTTCTGATCATCAAACACATGTAACCATTAGTCAAATATAACACAAGTAAACACAAAATGCAGTTTTTAAATGATGGTTTTTATTATTTAGGGAGAAAAAAAAAATCCAAACCTACATGGCCCTGTGTGAAAAAGTAATTGCCCCCTGAACCTAATAACTGGTTGGGCCACCCTTAGCAGCAATAACTGCAATCAAGCGTTTGCGATAACTTGCAATGAGTCTTTTACAGCGCTCTGGAGGAATTTTGGCCCACTCATCTTTGCAGAATTGTTGTAATTCAGCTTTATTTGAGGGTTTTCTAGCATGAACCGCCTTTTTAAGGTCATGCCATAGCATCTCAATTGGATTCAGGTCAGGACTTTGACTAGGCCACTCCAAAGTCTTCATTTTGTTTTTCTTCAGCCATTCAGAGGTGGATTTGCTGGTGTGTTTTGGGTCATTGTCCTGTTGCAGCACCCAAGATCGCTTCAGCTTGAGTTGACGAACAGATGGCCGGACATTCTCCTTCAGGATTTTTTGGTAGACAGTAGAATTCATGGTTCCATCTATCACAGCAAGCCTTCCAGGTCCTGAAGCAGCAAAACAACCCCAGACCATCACACTACCACCACCATATTTTACTGTTGGTATGATGTTCTTTTTCTGAGATGCTGTGTTCCTTTTACGCCAGATGTAACGGGACATTTGCCTTCCAAAAAGTTCAACTTTTGTCTCATCAGTCCACAAGGTATTTTCCCAAAAGTCTTGGCAATCATTGAGATGTTTCTTAGCAAAATTGAGACGAGCCCTAATGTTCTTTTTGCTTAACAGTGGTTTGCGTCTTGGAAATCTGCCATGCAGGCCGTTTTTGCCCAGTCTCTTTCTTATGGTGGAGTCGTGAACACTGACCTTAATTGAGGCAAGTGAGGCCTGCAGTTCTTTAGACGTTGTCCTGGGGTCTTTTGTGACCTCTCGGATGAGTCGTCTCTGCGCTCTTGGGGTAATTTTGGTCGGCCGGCCACTCCTGGGAAGGTTCACCACTGTTCCATGTTTTTGCCATTTGTGGATAATGGCTCTCACTGTGGTTCGCTGGAGTCCCAAAGCTTTAGAAATGGCTTTATAACCTTTACCAGACTGATAGATCTCAATTACTTCTGTTCTCATTTGTTCCTGAATCTCTTTGGATCTTGGCATGATGTCTAGCTTTTGAGGTGCTTTTGGTCTACTTCTCTGTGTCAGGCAGCTCCTATTTAAGTGATTTCTTGATTGAAACAGGTGTGGCAGTAATCAGGCCTGGGGTTGGCTACGGAAATTGAACTCAGGTGTGATACACCACAGTTAGGTTATTTTTTAACAAGGGGGCAATTACTTTTTCACACAGGGCCATGTAGGTTTGGATTTTTTTTCTCCCTAAATAATAAAAACCATCATTTAAAAACTGCATTTTGTGTTTACTTGTGTTATATTTGACTAATGGTTACATGTGTTTGATGATCAGAAACATTTTGTGTGACAAACATGCAAAAGAATAAGAAATCAGGAAGGGGGCAAATAGTTTTTCACACCACTGTATATATATGCAACATTTCTTCATTTTGTAAGTTGTTAAATTGATGCAGTAGAACTTGTAATCTTAATAAAGCATTATGCGGTGTTAAATGAGTGTTGTGCAGCTTAAGAGCTCATGTGTTGCACAATGAGTCAACATAAGACCTAGTAAGAATGACTAATTTACTCCCCCGCATTTCATTATTCTTTTCTAAGACATGTATTTAAGCAGATATTTAAGAGAGTCATGTACAATAACTATTTGTTTGCTTTGTGTTTTAAAGGAGCAGATCTGCTCAGTTTGATCTCAGTCAGCTGGCTAAGCCTACAATTCATGAAAGTGATGCATTAGTGCACCAGATGTTTCATTCTTCTGCCAATAGACCTTTCTATTCCTGATGAAGGCTAACAGCTGCCCTGCGCAATAAAATGCTCCCATTTTTGCTTAACCTTTTAAAGTACATTCCTTGTACTACACTGCCACAGCAGTCTCTTTTTTCACAGGATTCTATTTGAATCTTATATTCCTTCAATGGGTTTTGTTTTAACATTTGCATGCCATCCTCATAAGTTGTCAACATTTTTTTAGTTTATATAGTATTTTAATTATACTTTATTCACATTATGATTTTTAAATTATAATTTTATCTTATTAGTATTTTTATTAATCTAAATCTCTATTATCTCATGCCAATACTTTATTTGTGAAGCAGTTCCACCCAGCAAGTTAAACCCTTTCAAGTTTACACTGGCCCTTCCTCAAAGTCAGCCATGACAGCGGTGACAGGCAGCCAGGTCAGACTACATTTATTGTTCTACAAACCCCTTGAAGGCCTAAGCAAATTTACTGTCTGGAGCAGACTTCCACCTTTTCTAGGCTTCTCAAGATCATTGTTATTATTCTCACAGCAATGAAATAATCAATCCCAAAGCAGCACCGGCATCCAGATCAAGTACCATAAGTTCTAGCATTTTGCACTGATGTCTCTTCATTCCTCTTACATCTTAGGAAAGTTAGTTTTTTCATACATGGTGCTGTAGATTCATACTAGTTCCTACAGGTGGGATACACAACCCCATGCCAGATATACATTGTTACACTGACCAGCCTTCATCAAACAACACACTATTGTCTCACTTCATGCTGGGATTAGATGTACTTACAGTAGCTCTTCTGTCTGAATTATTGGCTGAGGATGAACTGATCCACTTCATCCTTTAAATCCTGATCCTCCTTAGTACAAAGGACAATTCTCCTCTTCCAACATTGTATTTCAGTTAGCACTGATACATGTAAAAATGTTTATCCAGTTTAACTACTTAATTTGTAAATCGCTTTTTTTTGAAAGCTCACTGTTTAACGTGAGTTTTCATTTTTGCACCTGAGCTGCTTCTGGGAAAGCACAAGCTGTTATTTTGTGTGCAATTTTGTAATCAGCTAGGGACCATTATTATTATTAGAGTCTCTATCAAGAAAAGATTGCTTTAGGTTTTGGTAATGTGGAGGTTTTAATCATAATATGCATATATGCGGCTCCAAAGACACGGTACCTAGAGTATAAGTCCAAAACAAAATGTTAATTGTTATTATTAATAATTTATGTGCCATTGTGATCTGTAAGCATAATTTTACCTATTTATTTTGTATATAATAAATAATAAAATGCACTTAGCTTCTTAATAAATTAAGTAATAAATAACTATAAATCTGCGGTGGGCTGGTGCCCTGCCCAGGATTGGTTCCTGCCGTGCGCCCTGTATTGGCTGGGATTGGCTCCAGCAGACCCCTGTGACCCTGTAGTTAGGATATAGCAGGTTGGATAATGGATGGATGGATAACTATAAATGTGATCTACACAGATGTTATAGGGAAGCACTGTGGAAACCTCATGGAAAACCGCATTGTAACAAAGCAAAAAAGGCATGAGTGGAGGAGTGTGTGTATGTATGTGTTGCTGGGAGACAGGGATAAACAGGATCGTGTAAAAAGTGTGTAAAATTACATTCAGAATGAAGCAGAAGTTTTTTTAAGTCACATGTAAAGTGAAAGCAGACACTTTTACTAATACCAAGAATGTGATTATGTTTGCCCAGATTAATATTAATCTTTTTAGGTTTCTGTGACAAAGAACCCTAAAAAAGTTTAAAAACTCTGAAATTATGAGATACTGAAAACCAACAAAAAGCAACAGCAAGCAGAAAATGAGAATGTTACAAAGATATCTGCTTTGCTTCAGCTCACTCCATTCTTGACTAATAGCTGCTTACAGTATTTGCTACTTTGAAAAGTGATGTTTTAGTATGTTATCAAAATGTAAAATGTACCAAATAACCTCTTAGGTTCTTTTCTTAATGAGGGATGCCAAATATAAAAACCAGCTATACAACTGCTACCTGTAACATCTTAACTGACTCACTGTTCATATTGTAGCCAACATAATCAACATGAGAGACCTCTAATGGAAGGCTGCTTGATGACTGAGACTGTCTTTTGTGTTCACTTCTTTACTTAACCCAGTTTGCAGCCAAAGTGTCTATTGTGCACTTAAGGGACCACAACTAATGGTTAATCATAGTACTGTACTTGGCAACACTAGTAACAATTAGAGACTTTAAGATTTTACCTAAAAATTGTATTTATTTACATAATAACAATTAGCAAAAATAACCAAACAAAAAAATTATACAGCCTCACTGGGTTTGTGAATTGTTCATTTAGTTCAAGATCACATTTCAGAGATGGTCAAGTTCCTTAGTTAAAGATTATATACATCGTTAATTGAAAAATGAAGAGAAAGATTTTTTTGCTAGAGAGAAAGCTCCTTTACAAGTGTCCACAAAGGTGCACTATGATTTCTCTCAAATTGCCTATATTAGCCAAAGGACTTCATTAAACTGAGAGAGCTCCTTTTGAAAAAAACTCTAATGCAAAGCAACCATTCTTCCCCTCTCTTTGTGCTCAAAATGAACACACACATCTGTCTTTCTTTCCACTAGCAGAGCAGACATTTTCTCAAAACACTGAAAATGGTACTAATCTATTACCACCAAATCAAGGTTGGGGATCAGAAGTAACACTTTCTAATGATGTAAAATACTCTGAGTCCTGCTTTGCCATTCAGCTTTTCTTAGAATACCATACACTTATATTTCAAATGACAGGACTGTAGGACTTTGTTCTGTTATCTGAAATATGTCAGCCTCCCATACACACAATCTGAAGACTTTGGTGTCAGTATCTGTTTTCCAATGGTTTTCTTTTGGCTGTCCTTACTGGAGAACGAGATCAATGAACATCAGAAAGAAAATAAGAAGAAAATTTTAAAAATTTGGTTCTAAAGATTTTTATTTTCTTTTTGCTGAGTGAAAAATTATGGTAAACTAGCCAAAGCCCGCTGTAGCATACGGCCGTGTAAGAATAGGATCAGAAAACGGTGAGAAAGAAATTCAGTATAACAAAGGCTTAGGAAACCACCGTCGCAGTATAACAAAAATAGCAAGGAGCGAAACCAATGCCAATGGTTGAGAGAGTACCTTCCTGTAGCAGGCTACAGAAAACATAGACATACTGTATATAGATAGACGCCGCATTCACTGTGTTGCCCAGTCAACACGATAAGTCAGTGCGTCCGCACTATTGCGAGTGGTAAAAGTGCCATTTAAACTAATACAGGTAGACATGGAAACCGGGTTTTCTGATGAAAAAACAATAACGTTTTAAACAGTATCGTTTACATACAACAGATTTTGGCAAATCGTTTACATGCAATTATTTATATCCATTTATACACTAAATGCTTGCGTATCCCATGGTCTTAGAGTTGGTGGGCGTGGCTCTGTGAGTTGGCGGGCGTGGCTCTGTAAGTTGGCGATCATGGCTCTCTGTCTTGCGTGCGGTGTAAAGTCAACGTGGCTCAGAGGTGCATGTGGACTTTTGCACAGACGAAAGCGACTGAGGCTGTGTTTGGTGAGTTGTTGTGTGCCTCGAGAGTGACGCTGGACTCGGGAGGACGGTTACAGTTGGCGTGTGTGGCTCTGTCGCGCGTATCCCATGACGCGGTAGGAGGGTTAGAGTTGGCGGGCGTGGCTCTGTCTTGCTTGCGCTCAGTGTCTTGTGTGCTCTTAGTGAATTATATATATATATAGATTGCATATTTTTTGGTTAGTGTAAATATTCCTTATTTATTGTTATTGGAACAATATTTCTAACTTCTAAATATTTTATGGCTTTTGAATTTTAGGAAAAAGCATTACAGTTTTCACCAGTCTCTATGTAAAGAATCAAATAAATAAATATAATAAAAATAAACAACAACACCCTCCCCTTAAACAAACATACATAATTCAGGCTTGGATAACACAGATGCTATCAATAACAATACATTATGTTTATCTTCCCCTTTTGATCAGAATAACACTTTTTCACACTCTTGTCATTTTTACAATATAATTTGATGCTGTCTAACATTTTTCTAATGTTCTTGATTAAAGAAAATGCCTAAAGGCAGGTGTGGCTTCCTATGTTTTGAATGGTGCTATGAATGGAATGAATACAGTACGTCTGATTAATCAAGTCCAGAGATGTACAGCCTTAAATCTGACATTTTCCAGGTAGGTCACTGTGACATATAAACATATGAAAGAGTTGCACAATGTTCAGAACAATTTACATTTGAATTAGAAGAATGTAGCCAAGTTTTGACCCCATAGGGCACTGTATAATAAATATATAAAAAAACAGCTAAGGGGATAGATATATAGATAGATTGGAAGGAAATGCTCTATATGATAGGCAGACAGGGAAGCTGCTATATAATAATAAAATTACTGTTATTACTATATATATTATTTATTTACTTACTTCTTACAGAGTAAAGTCACGAGTGCAGTGCTTCCCATGTACATATACAAAGTACAGCGATGGCAAAAGTGCATTCTTGATCCGATGTAGAACAGTCATCATGATTTGAGTTTGCCTCTGTTATAGCGTGTCTGAGAAAACAGCAATATCAAATGAGGATGGGTTAGGGGGGTTGAGTTGGGATCGTGAACGCGGCTGAGAGAATAACAGAATAAAAAAAAAAGCTAACCTTTACAAGTATCATAAATTACACTGGCTGTTACAGACTGGAATCAAATGTATGTTTTTATTTTAAAATAGTAAGAATGTGTGCAGCTCACTTTTCAAAATGAACTCATCTGGAATTGAACCTGTGAAGTTTAGACTACCAGTCAAGAGCTGATACCGTTCCACCACCACAGCACTCTTAGCAAATGTGTGTCAATATTGCACTCTAACGCGGGTTGTTTTTCTGTAGTTATATTTTTGAATAAAAGCGCACTTGTTCTATTATATTTGTACTTTTTTGTGAAACTGTTTCTTTGATATTTGGACTTCAGGCTTCACACATTATAAACTTCATGTCTACATTTTGTCAATTATGACTAAAACATGAAAAACGTTTCTTTTTTAATGATGTGTGTACATAGATCTATGTAGACACGGAACACACCTGAAATGCAAGTGTTCCAAATAATGATATAGTATTTGTAAAAGGTGTGATTTTGCTTGACTTCTCACTCTATACAACTCCAAGCAACTGACACGCAGGTAAACAGACTTGAGCTGAGAAAACTGTGCACCGGTGGGGGATTTGATAGTAGGCTGCTTGCTGTTTGCTGCTTAAACACAAATTTAGAAGACAAAGAACATGACGGAGAGGTGTGAAGCGTTTTAAGGTGGGACGGATCTACGAGTTTTTTCGTAGGCTCTGGTAATTCTAGTGTTAAAGGAGCCCCCCATCAGAAAACACCTTGTGAAATAATAATAATTTAGAAATATTTACTATTTTCTTGATGGAGACAAAGTTGTGAATCATCTGCACAGATATATGGGAAACATAAAACACGTTACAGCTGAGCCTGGATCCACAACTTCAAACAGTGGAACAAGCCAGTCCCACAATGCTGCTTCATGTCACAGCCAATATGTGCTCCAAAATCAGAACTCTGTGGGTTCAGTGATCAATATTTTATTCACGTACTACTAGTTTGTAACCATTTTTTGTATTTTTTACGGTATTTACTCATTCTGCCTGTTTTGTTGTTTCAGGTACGGTGGCACAGTAGTTGCCAATGCTGCCTCACCGCACAAATCTCATTTTTGGTGAAAATAAGTGGCCCATCATAGTTGGCAGACGCATCCCTAGCCCTCAGGGACACTTAAAAGACCATTGCACCATTATAATCCATTCAAAACTAGTTCCGTTCATTCTTCTTTATTAAGTTTAATGCATTTTGCAGAGTTCAGAGTTCAGGTTATGGATAATACACTAATTGGGTCCCAAATTATAGATTGTTGTCAAAGATAACACCTTCTGTACCAAATGGGAGTGGTGAACATTGGTAGAAATGCCATAACAGAGGAAACATCCATCCATTTTCCAACCCGATGAATCCGAACACAGGGTCACAGGAGCCAATCCCAGCCAACACAGGGCACAAGGCAGGAACCAATCCCGGGCAGGGTGCCAACCCACCGCAGGACACACACAAACACACCCACACACCAAGCACACACTAGGGCCAATTTAGAATCGCCAGTCCACCTAACCTGCATGTCTTTGGACTGTGGAAGGAAACCGGAGCACCCGGAGGAAACCCACGCAGACACGGGGAGAACATGCAAACTCCACGCAGGGAGGACCCGGGAAGCGACCCCGGGTCTCCTAACTGCGAGGCAGCAGCGCCACCATGCCGCCCACAGAGGAAACAGATAGGTGGAAATACTGAATACATAAGGTGAATACAATTCATTCAAAAGGATCTCAAGAAATAAATAAAAGAATCCTTCTTTATGAACTTCTTTATTTCGCTTCTGAAGTACAGTGTAACAGTAAAAGTCACCCCTGTCCTTCACTCTAAAGCTATAGACTTCATCAGAACTGAGGATATCTGACAACTTGGAAAATTATAAATGGAAATTTCCAGTTGCTTTCCAGATACTCTTGCTATTTCATTTAGTGAAGTTTCTAGCAGCTTCTATGTTGCATGATGGTGGTTGCTGTGCATTATGGGGATGTGATAAAAACTGATACTTTGGTAATAATTCGGTACTAAAGTTCTGAAAACAAAACCGTACCAGCTTTTCTTCAGCATCAGTACTACTGTGAAAGTCAGTGCTGCACTTAGGGGTTACTGCAAGTAGACAAATTACTCCGGAAGCTACAACAATACATGGGAAAAACTAATTAAAAATGACATATAAAAATGTGTTCCTTTGTGGTAATAATAATGCAACTCATCAACATATGTCGAAAAGAAAAGCAGCAGGTCATGGCTGGAAATGCTTCATAAAACTTATAAAACATCAGTAGATAGGTTATTCATCTCTGTGCGGTTTGGCTTATTGACTTGATAGTAAAATTACTTGTTAATATGAAGGATTCACAGGTGTTATACAAAAATGTCAACGTCAAGAGAACTGTGTCTCAGTTTAGCCACCTCACACCACTCCCAAGTGAAGTTTTGTTAGTGTGTCACATTGTAGAAATGCTTTGTAACTGTTAAAGAGAGCCAAAGAAGTACTTGTTAAGATCTTGTTATATAAAAGTAAATGAGTAATAGATGCATTGTTGCAGTACCTAAACTAATATGTAAAAAAGAAAAAAAGAAGCGTAACATACACACAGGGTTGAGTTATTGTCACTTTTAAGCCATTATGTCATTAATTCAAAAACAGATTTGTCTGTACTTTGAGAGCAAAATGATGTCACTAATGAAAATGAGGTGGAATCATTTAACTTGTATTGTCACAAATGTGTATAAAGAGATGAAAAGATAACGAGATTAATTGATTTTAAACAGTCTCCTGCATGCTGCCGATCAATGAATGGAGGCTTTGCATTCATTCTTTGATTAAAATGAGCACTTTTACAGATTTGTATCAGTCCAAGCATATGTCCATTTTCTAATACGTTTATACAATTCAGAGCCAAACTGCAGTACAGCTTACACACATCCACAGTTACGCACATAGGACTATGGAATTTGAGCATATTGACAGCACTAACAACAGTTCCAGGAAGAAATATGGACGTAAGATTCAAATGAATTGGCTATTTGGCTTGTCTACACTGGCAATGACATGAGCTGTGTTAAAACCAAAATAAAATTTATTTAATTGTTCAGTACTTCAAAGGACAAGGTATATCTTCTTATGACATGTGTTGTGTTAACAAAGATGGCAATTGGTAGAACAAATAAAACAGCATACTTCATTGCTAAATTTTAATTTCAAATACTGAATTTATCTCATTCATTTTGCTTTTGAAGGCAAACTACCATTCATTAGTATAACCTGTAGGTGAAAGCGCATATCATATATTTAAATGTTACGCTGAAGTATGTAATGCTGTCTCACAGTATACATTTGTTGAGTACAGGTAATGACAGCCCAAGTAATTTTCAATTCAGGACTTGTCCACAGGCATAAGAAATAACAAAGAAACAAGAAACATTGAAAACTGTGAAACAATTTTAATTTAACAGGAGTTCTGAAAAAAAGGATTCATGTAAAACTCACAAGTTTGGTTTCACACATGAAGTTTTAAATTTGGGACAAAAAAATTAAAACAAAATTTAAAAAGTAAAACACAGTTAAAAATAAAAAAAACATGTCTAATCTGTTAAATATTACTCTTTAGAAATATTTTTTAACCAGGTAATTATTCAAATATAAAAATGATATCACATATTACAAACCTAACCTATTGGTTCACTGGAAAACTAGGCGGTAGAAACATGTTACAAAAAAAGCTTTAAAGAGTTGGAAATATCAGGAATTATCTTGGAATTCACTATTTCATCAGTACATATATAATAATGTTTGAATTTTTATATTTAGTATGGATTTTAAGAAGTAGTTTTAAGTTACTGGACAGAAAATGTCAGAGAATAAATTTAGAATGTGCACATGCTATGATAAATTAGGCTGTTCATGATATATTATTCTTTATAAACCCTAGGCTGAAATCCTCCAAAGATAATAAATCTCTCATAATTTTTGTTACACTGTGTGTTCTCCATCTCTGTCACATTAAAATTGAAGCCTTGCATTGTATTTTGATATTTATACTTATACACATCCTATACTTTTCTGCTTAGGTGATAGGTGGATAACAACTTAATTAATATACAGTACCAGTATTTTAAACCAGTTATTACTGTTTGTATTTATTTATTTATATTTTATACTGTATTACAGAAAAAAGCACAGTATCGTTCACTTCAATAAATGGAGGTACATTAATGAAAATCCATTGAATAGGATTTCTGTTTTTTGCCATGGTACCTAAAGGTACTGAGTATCACAAATATTCACTGGTATTGGTATTGAATACCAAATTTCAGATATCATGACATTCCTACTATGTTACACTTTAAAACAACCTCATGGCTGCATTTTTTACACAATATAATGATTTATTGCTTTGTGCCCTCCCCCACCATAACCTATCGTCTATGGGGGTGGAGCGAAAGCTTTAGATTCATCAAAAATTTAAATCTCCAGTTTTTGATGGATCTTGACATTTTAGGGTCTCCGGATACCGAGAACATTGATATCTCGATGATGGGTATGTGTTTGTTTGTGTGTCACTGTTTCTTGAGGATGGTCTACAACTAAAATGGCTGGATGGAAAAATACCAAACTTGAAACTTAAGCCTGTTAGGAGATGATGATGTGCTGATTAGTTTTTGAGCCAAATTGTGTAATTGAAAGAGGCACTCAAAAGGAACCCTCAAATACCGTAATTCTGCAATTAATTATGAATTCTTCTCATCAATTGCTATTATAATAACCTATTTGATGATCAGAAAGATCAGCATCAGAGTGGTAAATAATTACTGAAATGCTATAGAATAGTTTGGGTAAGTTGGTTCCTACGGCACAAAGTCTACTGATGCTTTTATCTGAATTTTTATTTCTCTGAGACCATTGTCAAAGTTATTTATTCATTGAGAGAACATGGGGGGCCATGAGGTCGCTGGAAAGGGGTGTGTGGTGCTCCTGATATCTATGCAAAAGGACAAACGTCCAAGTCTGTAGAGTGCTGGTGCTTTCTGTCTTGCTATGGAGACGAGGACTGAACTCCTTTGGTACTGTATCGGAGAATCCTTGGCTACCGTTGGTTTGACTTTGTGTCAAATGAGCGGTTGCTCATGGAGTCCCGAATGAGGCACATTACCTACATAGTGAGGGAGCGTCAGTTATGGCACTACAGCCATGTGGCACGTTTCCCCAAGGGTGATCTGGCTCATAAGATCCTCATGAATGGCTGGACCAGGCCAAGGGGTCGCCCATGTAACACCTGGCTGCCGCAGATAGAGGGTCATTTCCGGAGGGTGGGACTGGACCGTGTGTCTGCCTGGGGGGTTGCAAACTGGGATCCTGAGTTGTTTCGTTGTGTAGTGGGTGCGGTAATGCACTGTACCAGTGCATGCTCCCCAACTTGACTTGATTTGATTGTCAAAGTACAAGATTCCCTCTCAATTCTGGTCCAAAGCAGCCACTAATTTTACCTGCAGCCTTTAACATCGATTTTAACTTACTTTTGTGTATGTACGCCAAAAATGTTATATTTAAGAAATTATAACTACAGTTACTCACAGAAACTACACAAAAACCAGCTAACAAGAGAACATCAATCAATACAATTTTTACATCACTTGAATTTGAATCTGCTGCCTATTAAAGCTATTGACCCTCCAGAAGTCTAATTGGGCTACGTTTATAAGTGCATGATATTAATGTAGTCTACTAATACATATAATTAAATTCTATTATGATTGTTATTTTCAAATATGACTCACTGTTAAAAATCATTTTAATAAACCAAAACTGACTTTTTGAACAAACTAAAAAAAATCAACATGCACACAAATGCATTTGTTTTCTAATTTGTTAACATTGCTTTTTTGAATTCTATTACTAAAATATTATTCTCTTAATCAATTTTAATTTGACAAGAAAGAGAGCATAAGAGGGCTTATTTAAGTTAATTTTCTTATCTGCCAAATTTAACTGGTAGTAATACAGTTTCATACATTTTTATATAAGGTATTAAAACAACAGACCCTTATATCAACTGATTTTTATGTTTTACATGTTTTAATAGTCAAAGCATAGCATTACTCCAGAAATCTACAAATACATGGTTGTTACACTCAATAATCTAAACAGTTACAGAGAAATTGTCCTTGACAACATTTTTGAAAGAGGTGACCACCATAAGGTAAAATGCAGTTATTGTATCCTTGCTCACAGTTGATGCATTCAGGTCAGCAGTGTTCCTATGTTAGCATTTCACAGAGACATTGTAGATGTGAGTTGCTTGTCTTAGGGGAGAGCTAGTAAACTGGTTACACTGTCACCTGGATTTACTTGACAAGGTTCTGAGATTTTGTTACTTTGATTGGAGATGAGGCAGATACTGTGTGGAACCTTTTTTATCAATGTTCCTTTTTCATTCCAAGTAGCCACCCTCCAGTTTAATGACTTACTCTGAGTTTTTGAATGTCTTTCTAAAACATCTCTTCACATAAACTGTTTTGCATTACATATAATATTTCAGATATATGATATGTCTATATTTAATGTAGATATGAAAAGAAGTAATGAATGTATTTCAGTTTAAGATAAGAGAATGCAGTATATTAAAAAAGTATGAAATACCATAAGCTGCCCTAACTTGTGGTGTGTTTAAGAAATGTAATGATTTATTCATGAGGAAAAAAGCACGTAATAATAGTTGCATCATATATTTGAAATATTAAAATGCATGCTTCAGTTTAAATGTTCAAAATCTAAATGTTTCTTGATTATAATAGAAATGTGTTATTTCCACTCTCTGATAGAGGTCCATTGAGGACTAGTTCACTACTAAAGGATAAAAAATCAAAAATAACATCATATTCATAATCACTAACCTTGAAATAGTCTAAAATGATACCTCACATGCTTATAATTGAAATTTGTCAATTTTAACCTTCTAGTGGTGGCCCATAGAGGGATAGAACCACCTGGAAGAATTAAATATCAAAAATGATTATCATATTCATGATCAGCAACCTTGAAATAGCATAAAATGACTCTCTACACTTCTATATTACTGATCACCTTTTTTTCAAGGTTTTGTGAGAAGTAACTTTTTGAATTCTCATACCCCATTAGGGGATGAATTCCTGGCGTTGGTTGATGTTGTATGCACAACTTAAAGTCCTTCTGATCCTTTTTGCTCAAGATACCTATTGGTTTATGCTTTATCATAAGGGTGTAATTTCCTGCATAGCATATTGTTCAAAATTTGTCTAACAAGTACGTTTCTTTTTTGGATCAAGAGGGCCAAAAATACGAGGCAATCCCAAAATGTAAAAATTCTTGCATAGCTAGACATAAAGATATTATACATGAAGGGTTTTCCTGAACCGGTGAGTCGGGAGGTGTCAGACAAAAAAGCTAATTCTTATGAACACAATAACTTGATATATTTTTTTTTTTTCATAAACGGGAAGGCATGAATAAAATGCAAATGCTTACTTCAGAAAAGACATTACAGACCTATAACAAACCTTGAAACTACATGCATGAAATTTAAAAAAAACATACTATAGATAGACTGTATATTCTTTGCTATCGTTAAGAACAGCAGAAAGAAGAATTAAACTCTATGTTGTTTGCACAGCTGTTTCTCACAGCATTCATTAGGAAAATTAAGATTTCAAGTTGCTTAGGTAACTTTGTAATCTACCTATCCATTCTTTCAGTTAATCACCTTAATCTAATTTCAGGGACATGATGAGCCTGAGCCTATCATAGAGGCATCAGATGTAAGGCAGAAATGAGCTGCCAGTCAGTCACAGGCCAGACATCTGCATTCACCAACACTCAGTCACAGTGGGCTAATTTAGAGATGCCAATCAACCTAGTCTGCTTGTCTTTCAAATGTACTTAGAAAAACACCCCAAAGAAACAAAGAGACAACTTGAAAAATCTTTAAAAACAGTAGGATTTGACCTTAGTCTCTTTGAGCTAACCACTATGTAACCTCCACTGTAAGCTATTTACAAAAAAAAAAAAAAAAATTTTTTTGTTTGCCATTTATAATGATCCCACAATAGAGACAGAATCTTAGAGACCTCAGGGAATTCAGCAAAATGGACAAAGAGGTAGGTTAGACACTAAGAAAATATTAAATCACTGCCTTTAATGTCTTTGAGTTTAACATTTTGCTCTACGCTGGCCTTCCTTTTTATAAAGTGTTTGACACCACCAAAGAAATGGTGAAGAAACTCATCTTTACTTAAAATTAAAGGGATTATCTAAGATATCATTATCTGAGAGGTCATTATTAAATGCTAGTCAATAGAACATTATATTGTGTATAGTGTAAATATTGCCATATACTGTACAATAATATACAGTAATTTATTGTAAGATACAGTGCCAATAAAAAGTGCTCAACCAGTTGGAAGTTTTCAGATGTTATTGTTGCCTTTATTTTATAAAGGCATATATAAGCTTAAATTAAAATAATTAATTTACATCACTTTGTAGATTATCTGTTTTCACTTTGGCATTAAAGAGTCTTTTTCTGTTGATCAGTATCGGAAAAGCCAAATGAAATGCATTGCGATTCAATGCTGTATAACAATAAAATGTGAAAACCTCCAAGGGGTGAATATTTTTTGTAGGCACTGTAAATTGGCACTTTTCAGTGGAATTTATCTTTTCTTTTTCCTTCACAAGTATGCGAGCGAGCTCTTAGTTTCTTTGTATGCTAGATATTTGGATCCCCACAGAGGTAGGTATGGGTGCAGCACATCTCCTAAATACTGGCTTCCACAGACTGAAAGGCCTGAAGCATAAGCACTACCCTTTAAAGAGTGGCTGGTAGAATGCACCAAGGTGTGAATGCAAGGCTGCATAAACAAGCAGGACTGAAGCCGTGAGAAACAGGTATAGATTTCATATATTTTAACAGATTAGGTAGACCTTTATTTGCCCCAGGGGGAGATTTGTTTTTATAGTAACTCTTTTAATAAATAAATAGATAAATATATATATACACACACACACAATATGGTCTCAACACACACCAGAATGAAAAATTTAAAAGAAAAGAAAACCTCTCACTTGGCAGTCAGTTACAGAGAGGCATTACACAGGCATATTGCTGTTTCTTGACAGACGTCTTCCGACTAATTTGTTGGCTGAAAGTATTCTGTGTTAGTGTGTCAGAGAGGGGATGTACTACAGCATTGTTCATAATGCTAATCAGTTTTAATTCTTTCCTTTAATCTGCCTCCAGGGTGTCCAAAGTGTGTCCCATAACTGAGCCCGCCCTTTTAATTAGCTTGTAATTCTTGAAGTGATGTTACCAGCCTAGCACACCACAGAGTTGAAATTGCAATGGCCATTACAGAGTTGTAGAAGATGTGAAGGATGTCACTTCCCACATTAAAAGAATGCTGTACCCCTTCTTAAATAGTTCCTCTGTGTTCCAAGACCAGTCCAACCTATCATTAATGTAGACCCCTAAGTACCTGTAGGAGTGAACCACCTGTACACGCACTCCCTGAATAGTGACTGGACATAGAGGCTGTTTGGTGCGGCGAATATCAATTACCAGTTCCTTGGTTTTGCTGATTAGTGACAGCAATTGAAAAAGCAAGTCAAAAACAGGCAGAGGCCAAGCATAAGAAAGAAGGTACAGAATCAGGGAAAGTACCCAAAGTATTAAACAAAAGAATAAAATAAATAAAAGATCATTAAAAAGTAAGACATTAAAATTACAAAATTTTAAAAAATGCTGAAAGTAACCTAGAGACTTTCTAAGAGTAAACAAGTACAAAGCTATGGACACTGATAACAAGAGTCTTAGGGAAAGGACAGGGAAAATGAGGGGCTAAGGACAAAAGTCTAGAGTCCACTCCTGTTCATTTTAATATTATGGAATAAACTATTTAGTTATATTTTGCAATAGTTGAGTAAAACTAAATTTAATTCTTAAAGTGCTGTCTAAGACTACATGTAGCTGTGAAAGTATTTGCTTCTGAGGAGTTAATAGAAATTATTTTATGGAACTTGAAACAAAGATTTTTACCTTAAGATTTTGGTGCCTTTGTGATATTAAAAGCTTGTGAATTGGGCCGGGGCCAGTTTACAAAACCCAAATAAGAAATTGCCATGCTGGACTAATTAATGCAGGCCATCTGTTAATGTGGGCATGTTTACATGTGAAGCATAAATGGTTAGATATTCACACAGGTTCTGCAGATAGAATTAGAAATAATAGCTTAGGTTTAACTGACAAAAGGCAAGTTTAATTTGCAGTACAGTGAAGTCAGAAAATGAAGCAAACGTTTCACCTTACATAATATAAGCAGTGCACTGTGACTTTTTAATTCTAGCCTGGCACTATGGCATACAGTATAATTTAGTCTCTATTATAACACTAACCAGCAAGCTTAACTTTATAATGTAAAGAATTAATTACCACAAAATGTTAATACTGTATTATTGACTTTAATATTATTATTCATATTGGGGTATTAATAGCATGTACATTTTCATTAGAATATTCATTATTAGGATTTAAGGGTCAAAGGTACTAAATATTTTTTTTTGTGAGCCTGGCTTTAGAATAAGGATATGATGAAATTCAGTACTTTGTAGAAGATGTTTTGAAATAAAAACTCCACAAAATTCTTCCATTTTTTTCACCCATTTGTATAAGAAAATTACCAAAGTATATAAATACCAAAATATTGAGTAAGAACAATTTTTTACAAATGTAATAATATTGTAATATTCCTTCCCAGGCAAACAAATAAACCTCACAAGCAAGTGGTGGTAATTGTCAAAAAAAAAAAAAAAACAAACAATGGTTTTATTTCTTTTCTTCTGACTTAACTGACTAGAAACAACGTAGTCAGGACAAACAAACAGGCATTGAACAAAAATCACCCCAAATGAGTGAGTCAAACACACTCTAACACTGAACCTCCTTTCCAAAGTCCCTCCTCCCTAGCACCCCAGAGGCTGCTTATTAAGAGTGGCAGTTGTGTCTCCTCTTCCTGTCCCTCTTCACAGCACTCCGTGCAGCCCCTTTTTTTAAAACTTTTTTAGAACACACTGCCTCAGTGGCAATTTCTTTCCCAGATTGTTACAATATACAACAGTAACACATTCAGAAAAACACATGAACTATAAATGTTTTGTCACACACACATAAGTAGGGGCCATCTTGTACATTAATTGTAATTCCACCCTGAGCTTCAGGATGGTGCTGTCATTTATGGCTTTCTTTCTTTTGCCCTCTGAATGGAAAACAGGAGGCCTGAGAACTCATGATGTCATTTCGCTTTCACTGGAGGTCCCACACTTTCTTATTAAGGACTATATAAGGAGCAGTCACTATTATGACTCACATCTAAAAAGACATATCAGAGCAGCTCTGACTGAAACTCAATTTCTTCTGCTTTTATTATTTTTTGACTGAACCAATTTGTCAATTAAACGGGGTTCATTAGGGGTGTCCAAATGTTTTACCTGTGTTTTCTATGTCACAATTAATATACTCCATAATTTATGGAAGCATTGTGGAACAGTGGTTAGATATGCTACCTTGCAGCTCCAGGGGTATAGGTTCCTTTATGAGCTTGGTGTATGTGCAGAATTCTTTTTATAAAAGCAAGTTTTTTTTATTTCCAGCAACTTGATCACATTTCCATGATAGCTTGTTTGAAGACTCTTCAAGTTGACGTAATGCTGGGGAAGACAGGTGTGTGAGTGAATATGCCCTGTGATAGACTGCCATTTTTATTTGTTCTCAGTGTTACTGCAAAATAGGCCTCAAATCCTTGTTGTTATGTCATAGACAAAACTGGCTCAAGAAACGCATTGGTCTTTGTGATACCAATTTAAACAATTTGCTTTATGTCCTGCAATTCTAATGTTGGTGCCGTTTCTTTTTTCACAAAACCTTTTTGGTTTGTTCCTCCTTTGGGATTATTTTTAGTTGCTGTACACCTTTACAGGTTGTAATGGGATCCTGAGTTGATTTGTCATGTGGTGGGTGCAACAATGCACCATATCAGCATGTGCTTCTAACCTCTATCTCTCTCTCTCTTTCTCTGTATTTGTTTGATATTTGCATAAAAATAATTTTCACCAAAGATTTGTGAATTATTTATGTTCCAATCTGAAAAATTATTTGTTTTCCAGTTTTTCTTTATTGCCAATGAAATAAACATCTTGCAAATAATACTCACTTTAAGCATAAATATACAGCAACATTCCATATTAATATATACAGGTATTATAAGTTAATTAAATGATCATTAGAAAATTTGCTTATTATTGATGTCCAGTGATCTTAATGAATTCTAGTCCAGAACAGTTAATTACAAGTGATGCAAGTGGCATATCTTTGTATTAAGTATAAATGCCAAGAAAACCAATACTATAAAATCAGCAAGGGATGCAATAAGCAAGAAAAACACAGAATACAACTAAAAAGAAGACAAAGGAAAATCTTACAACCAACCTGGAACAGTATACAGTAATTGGTTGTTGATCTCGGTCTAACTTAACAGGTTGCTTACCTATATTTCCATTTCAAAATTTCTGTAGGTAATCAATTCTGTCACCTCTCAATCTATTATCAATTGACTTAGTTACTTAGTGACTGGCATAGTTCCTAATGCATTAAAAGAGCAGATTGTCAGAACATTAATGAAAAAATATTTTCAAATTCACATAAATCCTTTCTTTGTAAAGTACTTGAAAATGGTGTACCCTCGTTGCTCAGGTCTCATTTTACTCATTTCAACTTACTTGTATAGATTTAGTTTATTTTTTTCACCAATCATACAGCGGCGTCAAAAACATCTCACATATGATTATTTACTATATTGCATAGTGTTAAGTATCGAAAAATTAACTGAATTGATAATAACCTCTATTAGTTTACATTGTGTTAGGAATTGAATTCTCACAAGTTTTCCAAATACACGGCATCTAAGTAATTCCAAGATTTATTTTTTTTTTATTGTTGATTACACTAACTCTCTACTTCACAGTCAGCACTTAATCCCTAGAATGTGACGCACTTGTCCAAAAGTGAAAATAATCTGTTTGATATGAACTTTTTTTCAAAGACATTTTGCAAATGACACCATCTGTGTAGTAAGAAGCAAGAAGCATATGCTGTCCTGCGCTTTGTGGTGTAAACGCTGGCCCGGACACACACAGACGGACAACATAGTTCACCCAACACACTGTTTATTTACACTATTTACAGTTTTTGCTCACGTGCCACCCCAGTGCCTCTTGCACCGATTCCCCCAAAGTCCAGGGCTCACAGTCTCTGTGCCTTCTCTTCCTGGCCGCCTCCAGTCCTCTCCCCAGCTCTGTCTCACTACCTCCCGACATCCACCAATGACTGGAGGGAGGCGGCCCCTCTTCCCGGCAATTAGAGTTGGCCACACCCCTGTGTGGCAGAAGTGCCGGCTGCGCACCCGGAAGCCGTCCGGGTGTCCCCTGTCATCTTCCCCCCGGCACTTCCTGGTGTGGCGGAAGTGCCGGGCTCCCGGGATAAATAGGCACTGGGGCACCGCCTGGCGGTGGCCACGGGTCCCTACAGGGCTGGGCTTCCAAGCCCCCTACCCGAGGCCCCCAACATAACCAGGACGGATGCCCCCTCGCGGTCTGGAGGAGGCACAAGCCCTCCTCTCGTCCTCCTGGGCGTCCCGGTCGGGGACCACAGTGGTAAATCTGGTTTAGCAAAACATTCTGTCTTAAACACTGTTTCTTCGATGTACTACTTAAATTCTCATCAGCATTGCACTTAGACATGGTTAAAGTGACAAAGAAACAAAAATGGAAGTGATAAAGAAACAACAAAACAGACCGTTTCATATAGCACAATTTTGTTTGAAATTCACTTAAATCCGGTTCAGTAATTGATTTAGTTTAATTCATTTCATATTAAATTTTACAGTTTAATTTTGTTTGAAAGTCAGATCTTTTTGTGAGGGGTGAAGCTTCAAAAGTGTAGGAGAACTTGCTCACATGCTCATCTTAGAGGGAATACTGCTTTCAAGTATGTGGTTTAATTCATATTTATGAAATTAATCTCAGTATGTACAAAAATATGTTGAAGATACTCTGTTATTGCATTCTGAAATTAGATAAGGTATCCCTCAGGTCTCAGTATTTGAACTGTTACTGTTTTCATTTTCCATGTGGCACCCCTAAATCCACATGATACTCAGCTATATCTTGAGACCAAATGACATTTCTCCTATTCTGTCCTTAAGTAATTGTGTTAATGAGTTAGGACATTGAATGAGAAAAAACCATTTCTTTGTATCCAAAAAATGAAATGGTGGGAATTATACAAACTGCGACACAATCATGTTGGTTTTTAACAAAATAGGCCATGACATTAGTTTTATTGAATGAACATTTAACTTAGGTGTTATTTTTCACACCACACACAACAATATAGACCTTGCTTTTTCCAGTTAAAAATGGAAATGTAAAATGTTTTGATAGAATGTGGGATATATACAGAGGCTAATTTATTAATTTCTAGTAGAATCAACTACCTTAATATGTCGTTCTCAGAATGTACAGATTGTTTAATTTGTAGTTTTCTAGTTCATTGGATAAATTAAGAAGTAAAACCACAAGGCTCCTGTTTTTAAGTTTTTACATTGCCTTCTGGTAAAGTCCTTCTTCTTACACGTAAAGCTTTAAATGGCTTCAACCTAATTTAGCTAACAGAAATAGTCAATACATAACTTGAATTCATTACAGTCTCACGCTACAGGTCTCCTGTGAGTTCCAAGGATTCATAAAAGTAAACCTGTGCAATGATCGACCTGCTTGTGTAACAGGTGTCCCATTGGTCTTGGCATTCAAATCCAGGCTGTAGACTCATTAGTTTAGTCTAGTAAAGCTGCTGATTAGCTGTTCATGTTGCAACTCAGTTTGCTGGTAATTTGCATAAATATACAAATGCAGCTTTCTGTATTCTGTTGGCACCCTGCTGTAGCACTTGGAGTCACTGCTACATTTTATAAGCTACTACTCCTCCCCATCGCAAATGACACCAGAAATATGAGGAGCCTTTGGTTTAACAATATGAAGAATTATTTATTCTTCTTTTTACACAATGTCCAGCATGCATTAATGCTATTGTATATGGCCATAAGGAAATACTGTAGGTGGCTACTTGGCCTAGATTATCAGAAGTGTGACTTTGTTTTTTTAGACTGTGAATTTGACAGTTATAATAGACTGTGGATCCTCTAGAGATTTATTTTCTCCACTAATGCAATTGACTGGAGGTTCTATTTTCCTGTTTTCAATTTTCAATTGGCCATATCTCAATTATAATGTTAATAGGGTTTATATTGTTATGGTTTGTTTGTATTAATCAGATTGAAGTTGCTCTGTTTTACTTTGTGCTTAACATAGTTTGTGTATTCATATATGTAAAAGTTGCATACTTTAGCATTTTGATATTGATTTATTGTAACTCTGTGTGTATGTATACATATAAGCCTGTAGTCAGCAAATAGCATTACACAAAAAATCAATAAAAGAAACTAATACTGAAAATGGGACAGATGACTGGTGATTGTCTCAGCTGGGACCTCCTAGAGAAAAAAACTAGGCATGCTGCAGCATTCAATGTCAGTTTGGAAATGCAGAGCTTGCAAATGAGCAACAGATTTGTCATTGTAGGATGTGAATTGGGATAGAACCTTCAAGAATACCTTCATAACTGACTGGATATAGCAGACTGGGTAGAAGTCTGTAATACTTTACCAGGGTGTTTGAGTACTAACAACCCAGCTTATTATACATTTGCCTCAAAATCTGGATCAGGAACCATTGTCAGAAAGCAAGCACTTTTATTCCACACATGATGATTGGGATGAGGGACTGTTAATGATTTAAGAAAGATAGCACAGAAGTTGTATTAGAATGTGGCTATTTAAGGGAGTTACAGTGGCATCAAGAGAAACCAGAAACTGCTAGTAAATATTGTAGTCTGGTGTTCCTGTTCTCAGACATGGCTTCTTCATACCCTGAAGGTAACCCTAGCCTGGTGTTTAAAGCAGTATTAAACTTTAGGAATTTGAAACTAGAGTCAGGAGGAGATGTATACTGAGGGTGCAGAGGTAGAATGAAGTAGAGATACGAGTGAGAGGAAGTTGCCAGATCATCCCACCAGAAAGATGGGGGTGGAAGACTGTAATGAAGATTCAAAATCTATACTAATAAAAGGCAAAGCCCTCACTGACTGACTGACTGACTCACTGACTGACTGACTGACTCACTGACTCATCACTAATTCTCCAACTTCCCGTATTGGTAGAAGGCTGAAATTTGGCAGGCTCATTCCTTACAGCTTCCTTACAAAAGTTGGGCAGGTTTCATTTCGAAATTCTACGCGTAATGGTCATAACTGGAAGCTATTTTTCTGCATATACTGTAATAGAGTTGAGCTCGAAAGCCGTGGAGGGGCGGAGTTTCGTGTGACATCATCACGCCTCCCACGTAATCACGCAGTACGTAGAAAACCAGGAAGAGCTCCAAAAACCGCTGAAGAAAACATACATTATATAATTAAGAAGGCAGTGAAACAATTAGAAGCGAGCGAGTGACATATAAAACCATATTCAGCGGCTCACGTGAACTGACGCAGTGCGCAGACAAAAAGCAACAGTTCCAAAGAGTGCTGAACAAAAACCGAATTACACTGCTACGCTCAAATAGACAAACCACACGCCGTGGCGCAATAGTAGAGGCTTCGCCTCTAGCGCCGGCGTCCGAAGTTCGATTCCCGAGAGGGGATGCACTGAGTATGTACGTGTGCTTCCTGATTCATTTTAGCCTCGCATCGCATGGTTTGAGACGTATAAAAAAATATGCGTTTAACGCAGAAAGACAGATCACCAATTGAAGCTTTATGAATAATGGATACTTTATTCGCGATCAATGATTGTTTTGGTAAAGCCATACTCAGTGTATTCATTAGATGAACGGTAAAAAAGTAAGAGCGAGGGGAGGGTAACTTATTGAGGCACGCAGGCAAAACCACAATAGCACGCGGGCTCGATGTACTGTAGTGCGAGTCAACTCGATCTGAATTGCGCGATCACATTTGAAAAAATATATCTTTTCAACTTCTATTTAGTCAACACTTAGCATACTCATATGTAAGGCTGCTGCGCAACTCAGCACGCCTCCCATGTAATTGACTGCCTGCCCATATAAGGCCATTCTTCGCTGCGGTGTCTTTATTCGTTTCCTTGCTTCAACAAGGAAGCAGCTTTCTCACAGCTTTTGCGCTGTTTTATAAACGAACGACATATACGAAAGTCCTTTTTCCTTGCTTCGCCAACGAGGCAACCTTTTTATTTAATCCACGGGTTCTGCGCTGTTTTATTGTTCATTTCTTACGATTGTTATAGTTATTGTGTACGTATTGTACACTTAGTTTACTGTTCAAGTACCCATTTCCTTTATTTAATCCGCGGCTTTTCTGCTGTTGTTTTGTTCGTTTATTACAATTATACTTATTTCATTCACTTTCTTTGCCTGACTGCCTGAAATCTACACCGAAGTAACGTCTCATGGTTAAGAGAGAGAGCTATCCTGACACCAAAAAATGACATGACTACGACTATAAACCACATTTTACTTCAAGAACTACCTTCACAATCAAAAACATATCAATCTGTTGATTCAGTTGTAGAAGTAGAAGACGCAGTACATTATCCGGTAGAGTTTCTCAACACTCTAAATCCTCCAGGCACTCCTGAGCATAATCTCATCTTGAAGGTTGGGGCACCAATAATGTTACTGAGAAACTCACAGCCACCAAAACTTTATAACGGCACGAGACTTCAGGTCACATCTCTACAAAACAACCTAATTGAAGCAACTATTTTTACTAGCAGTGTCTCAGGTGACACAGTTTTTATTCCTCGCATCCCCGTTATACCATCTAATCTCCCATTTCAATTCAAACGCGTTCAATTTCCAGTAAGACTCTGCTTCGCAATGACAATTAATAAGTCTCAGGGACAAACACTACAAAAGGTTGGCATTGATTTGAGGCAGGATTGCTTTTCACATGGCCAACTGTATGTTGCATGCTCAAGAGTAAGCTCAGCACACAGCTTAGTCATATTACAACCGGAGGGTCGAACTGACAACGTAGTATACAGAGAGATCCTTAACAATTAATTTTTTATATATTTTACCTCAGTCTAAAAATGTTTACTTTTTTCTTAATAAAAATATTAAGGCAGTATTTCACCGCTGCGAAGTGCGGGTATTTTGCTAGTAATAAATAAAATAGATAAAAGACTTTCTCTTTTTAGAAATTAATTTTTGGGTTTGTTTGTTATAATATGTATGTATGGATGTATTTATTGAGCTTCTCCAGAAATCTTTTTATCAATGCTTCTGTCTGTCTATGGGGCAACAGATTTTACTTGGCTTTGCTTGTTATTTTGATAGTTTATGTTCTCCTTATGAGTATTTGCGTGTCAGTTAATGAACATTCCTGGGAATAGTGAGACACTTTGCTTTCATTTTGCCTGTGGACAAAAAACATGCATGTGCATCAGAGGGTCGCCTTTCAAGCTCATCAGAAGTATGAACTACCACTCTGGAGATTAGAGTGTGCTGTCACTGACAATAGTCTCCTTTTCCACCTCTGACTCCACCCCTTCCAGTCCTGCGACTATAAGATGCTCCCAGAAGCGGTGGTCTCATTTCGGGAAAAGCTGACTGCCTGACAGAGTTGCAACCTGACTTTGTGACCGCTTTGCAGAGCCTTAATCACCCTAAGCAGACCAGGTGATACTGCCTTCTTTTTGTTTTGTTGTTAAATCATGCCAACGTGTGCCAGTTTATTTCATGGAAATATTTAATTATCCATCCATTCCTCCATCCATCCTCTTCCGCTTATCCGAGGTCGGGTCGCGGGGGCAGCCATTTGAGCAGAAAGACCCAGACTTCCCTCTCCCCGGCCACTTGTTCTAGCTCTTCCGGGAGAACCCTAAGGCATTCCCAGGCCAGCCGGGAGACATAGTCCCTCCAGCGTGTCCTGGGTCTTCCCCAGGGCCTCCTCCTGGTTGGACGTGCCCGGAAAACCTCACCAGGGAGGTGTCCAGGAGGCATCCTGATCAGATGCCCGAGCCACCTCATCTGACTCCTCTCGATGCGGAGGAGCAGCGGCTCTACTCTGAGCCCCTCCCGGATGACTGAGCTACTCACCCTATCTTTAAGGGAAAGCCCAGACACCCTGTGGAGGAAACTGATTTCAGCTGCTTGTATTCGTGATCTCGTTCTTTCGGTCACTACCCATAGCTCATGACCATAGGTGAGGGTAGGAACGTAGATCAACTGTTAAATTGAGAGCTTTGCCTTACAGCTCAGCTCCTTTTTCACCACGACAGACCGATGCAGAGCCTACATCACTGCGGATGCCGCACCGATCCGCCTGTCGATCTATTGCTCCATTCTTCCCTTACTCGTGAACAAGACCCCGAGATACTTGAACTCCTCCACTTGGGGCAGGATCTCTCCCCCAACCCTGAGAGGGCACCCCACCCTTTTCCGGTTGAGGACCATGGTCTCGGATTTGGAGGTGCTGATTCCCTCCCAGCCGCTTCACACTCAGCTACGAACCGATCCAGAGAGAGCTGAAGATCACG
>JANRMT010062792.1:63983433-64047299 GCA_026402145.1 Polypterus bichir lapradei
GCTCAAAATCGTACTCAGTAGTTTGTATGGCCCCCATGTGCTTGTATGCATGCCTGACAACATCTGGGCATGATCCTAATGAGACAACAGATGGTGTCCTGGAGGATCTAGTCCCAAATCTGGACCAGGGACCACTGAGCTCCTGGACAGTCTGATGGACCGAAACATAATGTCCCACAGGTGTTCTATTGAATTTAGGTCATGAGAGTGTAGGGCCTAGTCCATCCATCCATCCATTATCCAACCTGCTATATCCTAACTACAGGGTCACAGGGGTCTGCTGGAGCCAATCCCAGCCAACACAGGGCGCAAGGCAGGAAACAAACCCTGGGCAGGGTGCCAGCCCACCACAGGGCACACACACACACCAAGCACACACTAGAGACAATTTAGAATCGCCAATGCACCTAACCTGCATCTCTTTGGACAGTGAGAGGAAACTAGAGCACCCAGAGGAAACCCACGCAGACACAGGGAGAACATGCAAACTCCACGCAGGGAGGACCTGGGAAGCAAACCCGGGTCTCCTAACTGCAAGGCAGCAGCGCTACCCACTGCACCACCGTGCTGCCCTAGGGCCTAGTCAATGGTGTCAATTCCTTCATCCTCCAGGAACTGCCTACATACTCTCGCCACATGAGGCCGGGCATTGTCGTGCACCAGGAGGAACCCTGGACCCACTGCACCAGCATAGGGTCTGACAATGGGTCCAAGGATTTCATCCCAATACCTAATGACAGTCAAGGTGCCATTGTTTTACCTGTAGAGGTCTGTGCGTCCTTCCATGGATATACCTCGCCAGACTATCACTGATCCACCACCAAACCAGTCATGCTGAACAATGTTACAGGCCGGATAACATTCTCCTTGGCTTTTCCAGACCCTTTCACATCTGTCACATGTGCTCAGGGTGAACCTGCTTTCATTTGTGAAAAACACAGGGCTCCAGTGGTGGACCTTCCAATTATGGTATTCAATGGCAAATGCCAGTCGAGTTCCATGGTGCTGGGCAGTGAGCACAGGGCCCACTAGAGGACGTTGGGCCCTCAGGCCACCCTCATGATGTCAGTTTCTGATTGTTTGGTCAGAGACCTTCACACCAGTGGCCTGCTGGAAGTCATTTTGTAGGGCTTTGGCAGTGCTCATCCTGTTCCTCCTTGACCAAAGGAGCAAATACTGGTCCTGATGATGGGTTAAGGACCTTCTCCAGCCCTATCCTGCTTTCCTACAGCAACTGCCTGTCTCCTGGAATCTCCTCCATGCCCTTGAGACTGTGCTGGGAGACACAGCAAACCTTCTGGCAATGGCACGTATTGATGTGCTATCCTGGAGAAATTGGACTAACTGTGTAACCTCTGTATGGTTCAAGTATGACCTCATGCTACCAGAAGTGACACTGACCGTAGCCAAATGCAACACTAGTGAAAAAACAGTCAGAAAAGATGAGCAGGGACAAATGTCAGTGGCTTCCTCCTGTTAAACCATTCCTGTTTTGGGGGTTGTCTCATTGTTGCCCCTCTAGTGCACCTGTTCTTAATTTCATTAACACCAAAGCAGCTGAATGTGATTAACAACCCCCTCTGCTACTTAACTGACCAGATCAGTATCCCAGAAGATTCATTGACTTGATGCTATACTCTTATTAAAAAGTGTTCCTTTAATTATATATATATTAAAAGAAGTGCACCGCAAATCAAAAAGAGTTGGGGATCCACCCTATATATTGTATAGTATATAGAATTGTCTATAGAGACTAATCTCAGTATTCCAAAAACTGGGACTGATAGCAAGTGTACACAGTAGGCTTTTATAGCAGAGGAAAAGGAAGGGCATGTTTGTAGGAAGGTAGTGGTGTGAGGTCATCTGAGGGTGCCGGTAGTGATGTCATCACAGGAGGCTGGAAGTGTGGTCAGGGTCAGATGGAAGTGAGGTCAGGAACAGGCAAAAGTGATTGGTTTAGGTGGTCTTTTCTTCAGATGTTCTGTAGAGAGAGGAGAAAAGGCATTAATATATATAATGCCTTTTTTATGATATATATATATATATAATAATGGCCAAGTAAATTATACCAACTTTTTAGAATGTTTAATTACAGAATTCTGTGGATTTGGATTTTTTGGGGGGGGAAAAACTTCCTAGTTCTTGAGCATACTTAATAAAAAAGTAGCTAATGAGGAAAGGAACAATTTTGTAGCTGAATTCACGCTACCTTAAAAGATAATGCTTAAGGTTTGATTAAAGGAAATTGAAGGATAATTTACTGTAGAACATTTAAATGCATTCTTGTAGGTAGATAAGTGATCTATGGCATAAGTGACAAAAGAAGCAAGGCCAATTTGAGCTGAACACTGACACATCTGTCCACCTGGCCAGCAATCCTCAGCAAGTGGTATTACTTGCAGAATATATATACTTTATCACATAAATTAGGAAGTTTTAAAAACATTCCATATCTCAGTACCAGCTATTAAGGTTAAATGGCACTGTGGGAGTTGACATTTTAAAAAAAAATGCTTCAGATGTCCTCAAGAACAGAGAGCATAATATATATTTTATGAGTTATATAATTGTTTTCAAATGTTTACTGTAAATAAATTCTATATGATAATGTCCCAGAGTTAATTATAGAAAATATGATAAAAGCAAAATAATATATAAAATTATACATACTGTTTTTCCTGAACATACAACTTTCCACATTATGAAATGAGATTGCATCCCTTATGCTACTAATACATTTTTAAAAATTGCAGCTTATTCCCAAGTATTAAATTAACACCCAATTGCATTGGTTTCATTAGATAAAAATGCAGGATCAGAAAAAGACATATTTGTAAAAGTATCTAATTTTTCTAATCATTTCAGTGCCTCAAAATTTGATTGTGGGGCACATGATTTCTCTTTCACTTAAAAATGTGTAGGAATTTGTGCCCTTCATAAACCTCTGTAATGAACATTATGTCTTGTCTTGGCAGATGGCACTGTTAGCAAAGCTTTGCTACACTTTCTGATTCAAGCATTATGCTTCCAGGGTGTTTCACACAGACTTCACACTACTGTGCTCTGATTCTTTTGAAATAGAGATAAAATTGTATGCTTTTGGTTTGTTTTGGTACTGAGCTATAATACTATACTATACTAATAAATTACCAGTAACTTTAACATTTTTTGAATATTAGGTAGTGAAGAGAGCCCATTCATTTTAATAAGTAAGGGTGTGTAACCACAAGGGGACACCAGGGAGTCCCAAACCACAGACGCAGCAATAAAGCAAACAATATATGAATAAAATAAAGGATTTTTATTCTTCTCCAGGCACTTCTTCACAATCCTTTTTCCAGTAATAAGGCACAAGTATACAATAAATCAAGCAGTAACTTAGCAATTCTTCCTTCTTCCATCCTCCAGCTGAGCTTTGCCTGCTGCCTCCCAACTCTTGATGTAGGGCAGTGGGCTTGTTTTTAAGCCAGACCTGAGAATGCTTCCAGTGTTATGCTGTGTCTCCCTGGGAGGTCCTCCCCTGACAGCATCTTTCTTCAACACCCTGGGACCCACACAGGGCTGCACCCCTGCAGATGTCCCTACTGGGCTGCCACATGAGGGCCACTGCCACTTGCCATATGGAAGATGGTACGGTTCTGGCTTCACTGGTCCATCCATTATTTAATATACTGGCTGGGCACAAAGTTATCTTTTCGTCTAGCTGCTCAATCCATCCGCCGTCCCTCATGGGCCTCCCGTCAGGTAATATCTTCTTCCTTCCCGGCCAGGATACCCATTCTTATATTACAGGTGTTAACATAAATTGCTAAGTTGTCACATTCATTTGGTCAGAACTACCATTTTAAACTCCTTCTTTTTATTTTAATTCCTATAACTTGCTTTGTCCTGGGTATGGCATTAATCTGTATCCAGCCCTGCTAACAGGTCCTTTAACTTACAGGGAAAACTTGGGGGTTGGTGGCAGGATTGGCACTCCAGCCACTCTAAGAAAACCTCCCACTGTTCCAGTGTGGTGCTGAGGTGTCACCAGCTGAACTCTGGTCCCAATCCAGGTGGTTCGTCATGTAGATTGATGCGGCAACACGCCATCAGCACATACTCTAACCTATAACTAAACTTTACAAGACTTCAGGAAATCTAACTATACTGCAGTTTTCCGTAGGGTTTTTTTTTCTGCAAGCTAATATGGACACAAAAAAGGAGTAATCCCCCTTAAAAATAAATGCCATGCCATGCCATGTTATGATTAGTTTACTGGATTGTGTGGTTCCTTGTAGAGCTATTGTTTGACACAGCACCATTTCATTCTGGGAATGGTTTTTTGCATATGAAGTTGGTACTTTGTGCTTTGAAAAACATCCTAATATGTGGAAAACAAGTACAATCTTTAATGTATGATATGCTATTGTATATGCCATAATGGATGCACATGCATCTCATCTAGGATGAGGAACATTACCTTGCCTACCCAGGAGCCATAATGGATGGACTGCTTAAGTGGAGGTGCAATGCGCCCGAGATGGTGTTAGGTTCCATTTCGAATCGGGATGGTCACATAATGGATGGACTGAGGGAGACTGGTTCTCAGGGGCAGTTTATCCCCCAGGACAAAAGGTGGTAGTGCTACCCTGGTATAATCCCAGTTTGGACTCCCACAGGGTTCCATGTGACTTGTAATTTTGAAAAGCAACCCTGTCAGGGTTCCTGGATGCAGCCAGACGGTGCTGCCGGGTAAAAATGTCCCTGCTTTAGGGAGCTTCCGCATGACCCAGCAGTGATTCCACCATGCTGTGTTGGGACATTGGAAGTACTCCTGGGTCCAACTTAAAAGGAGCCATCTTGCCTCACTTAAATGAGTCAGAGTCGGGAAGAATAGGATTACACTCAATGTAAAGATGGAAGGAGACAGAAAGGCATTGAATTACTGGATTATACAGTGTGGACTGACCTAAAAGTCTGTCAAGGTATTGGTATATAAGATAACTTTCTTTTAACTACCACTGTGTCTGTGGCAGTTGTGTCTCCTAATTGGAGCCCTCTAGAGTCCACACAACCTAGAAGGACCCTTACAGATTAAAAAAACTGGATTTAGCCTGTATTATTTTATGTAGCAGGAGTCCTTTTAAAATCATTGCAGACCCCCGTGACTCTGAAGTTAGGATATAGCGGGTTTGATAATGGATGGATGGATGCTTATTAGTATTTCATGAATCTGTTACCATCTATTCATACATATTTACTGTATAGAACCAGTTACAGTTCTAAATATATAAAGGTTCTTTCTAGAGCTTTCATGTGGATGGGTGTGTTTTGGAACCAAAAATGGTTCACCTGTGGTATCGCTCTGAAGAAGCACTCAAGCAGCTTTGTTTTTAAGAGTGTGCAGGTAAGGTAAGCTTACTGGAGTTTTCTAATAAAAAAATGTTAAGTATTTTATGTTAAAAAAACAGTCTCAAAAACAGAACATTGCAAGGAAATATTACTCAAACAAATAATAACAACATAACAGTTATAACAATTTACTTCAAAATAAATCCAGAGAAATCAACAGAAAGATAAAAATACAAGGTAAAAAGTTTTGTTTTTCTTTAAATTATGTATTTTAAAGCATTCTTGATATCATGGTGCTGGGGACTGCAGTGTGTTGCATGTTGGTTGGACTTGGACTTTGTACATGGGACAGTGCTATTACTATTATTATTCTTACTTCACATACAAGACATTAAACCTCATTAAAACAAAAATCTTACTTTGTTTTATTTATTTATTTCTGCTATCCATCCGTTTCTGACAAACTGTATTTAGACGGTTAAAATACATTATTTTTCATTAGAACATATCTGCCTGTGTTAAAAACCAATCTGTGTATATGGACGTGAACACCGTGTACTCCATGCTGTCTGCTGTGGAGTGTGCTAAAAAAATACATTGAACTGAGAAAAAGGATCAGTCTGGCACGGGCAACTGTTTTTATTTATTAACATATCTCCAATTATTTGTTTATTAAATTATTTTTATGAGAATTATCTGATCCTTCATTATTGTACATGACGTGTTTCTTTTGCACCGTTCAGTTTGCCAAGTCTGTCAAGTTAACGTAATATTTTACACGTATATATTTGTTTCTTGAGTTATTTTTAACTTATACTTGTTATGCAACCTGCAGGCCACGGATGTCCGTTCTGTATTTTTTTTATTTATTCCTTTTATGTGTTTATTTTTAGAATTATTGTGTGCATCTGACATTGGGAAATTAATTGTTGTCTCCACCTAGTGGCGCATTTCAAGCCTCCTTTCTTCCCCGTCTTTCACTCTCCACTTTATCTTGACACAGATAACTCGCACACTCACGGGCTCAGAGAATAATAGGAAGAAGGAGCGTAGGCGACGTGGTCAGAATATTAACAGTAGCGAGTTTGTTAAAATACATATTACTCCGCCCAATTAACTGTTTGTTTTATGAATATAATAAGACGAATGTCGATTTCCATTTCTCCCCACGCGATGATTAACCTCTTTTTTTTCCGGCACAACGTTAGTTAATCAGGACCCTTGTCATCTTTGACTGACGCTCGTGCTTACAGCACATGGGGAACAATATAACGTTTTTATCATTGTGTGTACGCGTGTGTATGCCTTTCTTTTATTAAAGTATTTCTTCTCACATTGCCACAGAGGATTTGCGTTTGAAATGCGTCACCTATCATTCTTGCTTCCGATCACTCATTCTCCTTCGTACTTGCTTTCTGTTTGCCAATTTAGCAAGGAGATTGAGTTGGAAGTAACCAGCCCACCTTTTTGGAATTAACACATTTACATGTATCCCACAATCAACAAAACATAACCCGCGCGCGTGCGAACCTGTTTTTGCTCTCTAATTTGGTCTTTATCACGCTTGACTTGTGCCGTACTGATTTCTTATTTTGCATTGGCGTGTTGGTGATCGGACTTAATGTTCTTGCTTAGTTGAGTCTATACAAATCTTAATATGGATTTAAAAGAAGCCGTGTGCCAACGTTAGTTAAAAGATTCTCATTGCTAGAGACACGCCTCCGTTTTTTTTTTCTTTGAGAAAATGGCTCAACTTAACCACAATACTCCTGGACGTTCTGAAGAAGGAGAAAATGTAAGAATGCACCACGCTTTCCTAACTATGCACAAACTATTTTTCTAATTCGCACGAGGCACCTGAAGGACACGAATCGATTATTCTTGAATTTTACAGATGCAGGCTTCAGTTACCTTTTTCGAAGGAAAGAGAAGTAAAAACCTGTATTTCCCGCAGCCTTTGAAGAGGTGATGTCTGATTCACTGAGAGTGGAGCAATATTGCGCTCTCCAGACAGCAGCTCGCTGCCTTCAGTTTCTAAACCATAATGTGGATCATCCACCACGATCCTTCTGATGTAACTAAGAAGAAAAAAGAAAGGCATGATCTTTGTTGACAATGCGTAACGAGCGTTAAAGCATCGAGTGTAATTAGGTTTCCCTTGAACTTGTTGCAGCTTTCCCGAAACCGAAACAATTTTCGGCAGCTTTGGATTAAAAGCAACCTCCCTCGTCCAGAATCTCTTGAAAATATAATTAATCCAAGGAAGGACGGTGAACACAGTTGGAATTTTTTTTTTCTCTATGCGTCCTGTTCACATGAATGGACATTATGTAGTGGTAAGTCATTTATTACCTTCTAATATTTAAATTATATAACTTATGTAGTTTATTTTTCTTTCTATTATAAGAATACTCGTTATCGTTTTGCTAAATATATTTTGAAGCCTAAATCACTTTTATTTTGACTACCCATTATAATAAACTGTATAGTTTAGTAAATATGCTAGGAAGTGCAGAAGTGACTTTATCTATCTGTCTATCACCAGGTAAGATGTTGCAAATCTGTGCTTACCTCAGACATTCAAAATGTCTTTAAGTTCTTTAGCAGTACGTATTTTGCCAGTAATGCATTTTTTTTTACATTAAATATTACGTAAAAAGATCTTTCTCAGCCACGATACAAATAAAAAGTGATTGCCTGGCTGTTTAGTAAAAAGCAGCTTTACGCACACGAGATTTACTGTGGATTTAATGTAACGTGTGGTTGCTGGAAATCTCTGCCCTTCTAACAGTTCTTTCTTTTCCACGCAACTTTTTTCCAGATGTCCCAACATCGAAACCCTGAATTTGCGTAATTGTGCAAGAACAGTCTTCTGCTTTGCCTTAACTGGTGTAAGGTGTAGACCAGCAGATCGGAATGGCTGCGGGAGTAGCTGCTTGGCTTCCGTTCGCCCGTGCGGCGGCTATAGGATGGATGCCCGTGGCCAGTGCCCCGATGCCAGCACCCCCCAGAGACAAAAGGAGAACCCAGGACGGCTTGATCATTTTGAATGTAAGTGGGACCAAGTTTCAAACCTGGAGGAATACTTTGGAAAGGTATCCAGACACTCTGCTGGGAAGCACGGAACGAGATTTCTTTTTTAACGAAGAAACAAATGAGTATTTCTTTGACCGGGACCCTGACATCTTTAGGCATATACTTAATTTTTACCGTACAGGTAAACTTCACTACCCGAGACACGAATGCATTTCGGCATATGACGAGGAGCTATCTTTTTTTGGTATAATCCCCGAGATCATAGGTGATTGTTGTTACGAAGAGTACAAGGACCGCAGGCGAGAAAATGCCGAAAGACTCCAGGATGACGCCGATACGGAGAATAATAACGATGGAGTTTTGCCGGACATGACCCTCCGCCAGACTATGTGGCGTGCTTTTGAAAATCCACATACCAGCACATTGGCGCTAGTGTTTTATTATGTTACTGGCTTTTTCATTGCTGTTTCTGTTATAGCCAATGTGGTAGAAACTGTACCGTGCGGGACATCTCCTGGAAGAGTCAAAGACTTGCCCTGTGGGGAGCGCTACGCCTTGGCTTTCTTCTGTTTGGATACAGCCTGCGTGATGATATTTACTATCGAATACCTGCTACGTTTGATAGCAGCTCCCAGTCGTTATAAATTTGTTCGAAGTGTGATGAGCATAATTGATGTTGTTGCCATCATGCCCTATTATATTGGTTTGGTGATGACTGATAATGAGGACGTAAGTGGCGCTTTTGTAACCCTAAGAGTATTCAGGGTGTTTCGAATTTTCAAGTTTTCTCGCCATTCACAGGGGCTGCGCATCCTGGGCTACACTTTAAAGAGCTGCGCTTCTGAGCTGGGATTCTTGCTCTTCTCACTCACTATGGCCATTATCATATTTGCTACGGTTATGTTCTACGCCGAGAAAGGCTCCACTGCCAGCAAATTCACAAGTATCCCTGCGGCTTTCTGGTACACTATCGTTACTATGACGACACTCGGGTAGGTCCTTGAGTTTTTACTTCCAAATTGCACTAATTGATCGATTGATTGATTGATTGATTGTTGATTCCACTAGAGTGTATGCAGGCAAAATGACGTTAAGTTTGACGTGTCGATCGTTGTAACTTTGGATTCCTTAAATATTACATCACCCCACGTGTTGCATAATGATCATACTAGCACTAAATTCATGCAGGGATTGAAAACTGAAACCGTGGAAAACTAGGCTGTCTTTTATTATCTGAGCATTCTGAAGTTTTGGCTCGTAATAATGCTGGTAATCTGTTGCTATCCAAGGTGCTGAAATCACTTTTCCCAAAGAGGACACATTGAAACAGTCCGTGCAGGATATATAATTACTTTTTAATGGAGTCTTTATATTGTCATACTGCTTCTCTGGGCCTTGGCGTTATTCTTTTTTTAATATAATTCCTTTGCTTTCATTCTAGATATGACTTTTTATAACCAATATTTATTTAGTAACAAATGTCAACTCAAGTGTAATGGGACAACTATTTTATGATTGTAATGCAAACAAAATTATTTGCACAGGCAGTGTAACCTTCTGGCTAAAGTCTGAACTGTAAAACAAGCTCAATGCCAACAAATGACTTAATCGGTGACTCCAAAAAACTTTATTTGACAGTTCTCCAGTTACAGAAATTCTGTATGTACACTTTTCTAACATGTACTTGTGAGTTTTAAGCCATAGAAGATGGAACCAGTGCTCATCATATTTTGGAAATGTCATATCTTAAAAGTTGTTAGATTTTTAGCTTGGCTTTGAAGACTTCTCAGTAGTTACCATTTTGCTTGGTATTTGTTTTGGGATGTCAAATTCCTTTCCTAAAGAAATTATAACATTTTTTTTTATTTTTGTGTGTTTTCTTATATGAACAACATATACAGTACATATCAATTTAAAGGTTAGTGATCAGTATCTGAGTATAAATTTGAGAAAAGTGTCATAGAGTAAGGTACAAAGACCACTTTGCAGGATGTATTGTCTTGCAATGAATGACAAATGGTGAAATTCACCACACATGGAAATGCAAAGAACAGAGGTTATTCATCATAAAGCCCAGACATTCTTGAAAATTTATGGAAGACTTCAAGCTATAATTTGAGACACTTCAGTGCTGCTTTTAATTAAAATTTTAATAAATTGCACTTTAAAATAAAGATTTTACTCAATTAAGACTAGTAGCTTCACTATCTTCAGTTTTAATGCTAAATCAGATACACTTTGTACATTTAAAGCAGGAAGTCAAAATTTTTAAAAAGAAAGCATCATTTAAATTTATTGCAAAAATGGTCTTCAGTAATAATCCTTAAAATATCCACTAAAAAGTTTCTAAACAATTATTTATAAAGTAAATATGACAAACATACTAAATACTGTGATAAAAACAGTGATATTACTATTGACACTTGAAATGATTTACCCATATTAGAGTGATTTAGCCATATTGGAGTTGTTCTTTTAAAAATATAATAAACGTGAAGTTAATAAGAGCAAATTGCTACAACATTTACAAACTGTTGCTTTGCATTACGTTATTCTTATGGGGATAAATGCCCCATGTAAGCTTTTATTCTATATAGACTGTGTGGGTGTTCATCTATTCATGGAATTTATGTTGCACGAAGAGTGTTAAAGTTTTTTTTACAGAGAAAACGGCACAGCTCTTCTACTTATAGTACAATTGGACCATGTCCAAGCTTTAAAAAGCATTCAGGCTTTAAATAGTTTTTCTTATTTTGTAAATTTTTTTTACTGTTTTATTATTTGTAATTTATTGTTTAGGGATGCTCTGATAGTGGGGTGTACGATGGTGAAGTGGTAGCATTGCTGCCTTGTTGTAAAAAGACCCGCGTTCTCATCCCAGATCCTTCCTGCATGCAGTTTGAACATTCTCCCTGTGTCTGAATGGGTTTACTCGGAGTGCTCTGTATCCTTGCACAGTACAAAGCCATGCAGGTTAGGTGGATTGGCAATGCAAAATTGCCCCAAGTGAGTGTGGGTGTGTTCTCTAGTGATGGACTTGCACACTGTCCAGGGGATTGTTCCTGGTATAGAATCCTGTCCCCCATGATCCTACTTAGAATCAAGCTGGCTTATAAAAAGATATGGCATTGATACTCTTATGCAATGAGGAATAAGAAACCCTTATATTTTAAACCAACATGCTTAAAGTAAACTAACCTATGCAAAATACTAAACCGCAAAACACATCTGACAGTGAGTTGCTACTCCTCAATGATATTTTACTGTTTAAATAAACAAATACAGAAGTACAGATAATGTATTAAATACTTTCATGTACAGTTTTATAAATTAAGCCAAATTAACATTCTAGGAAAATTACTGCAACAAATGACAGAAAAGATGCTTAGTTATAGTGTTATGATGATTTCTATTGTTTATAACTATTCATGGGCAAAGTGATTAATATTTAGTTTCACATAATTTAAATGGTATAACAATTTCCAGGTTATTTGAAAAGTAATAAATTACCACACATCTTGTACCTTATGAGAAGAAAAAAAACGCAAGCTTTATATACTAGTATAATAAATTTTGCTTCTAGATGCATAGGCCAATGTATAAAGTTTGTTTGATACATCCTTGGCAACTGTAAAGATGATAAATTTAGATTATTTAACAAAATATTGGCTAAATTCATAAATATGGCAGAGAGTGTGCTGTACTGGTTAAGACTTTGGACGTCAGGTTGTGGGTTTACATCCTCACTACTGGCATTGTGTGACCGTGAGCAAGTCACTTCCCTTGCCTGTGCTTCAATTGGGAAAAATGTAAAGAAATGTATGAAGTTGTATGTTCAATGTTGTAAATCACCTTGGATAAATGCATCAGACAAATAAGTAAATGAAAAATAATAATAATTCTTGCTTCAAACGTAGTGGTCAGTGAAAATATTTGTGACACAATTACTGTACATTAATCTGAGGTTTGTAAGGAACTCAGTTACTCATTCACACTTACAAGCTCTGTAGTACTCAACGCTTATAGATGCCCTCATTAAGCAGATTTAAAATGAATAGTATTCTCACTAAAAAAACTTCCTTTTTTGTGAGAACACCAAAAGAACTGCCATTTTCTTAATTTGGTACAGTCAAGTGACTTTATTGTCATACTAAAAATATACAGTATTGCAGCAAACAGTGGCACAAAATCATGTTATCCAGCATGGTGGTGAAACTTTTATACATAAACAGTGGACAAGAGCAAGATTGGCAAAGAAGTCCTATTGTAGACACAGTTTCAGGTCATGTTACACCTTGCTCAGTAACTCACTAACTCATTTATACCTATCCTCCAGTCTTGTCTTGGATGTCATGCTATATGATGTCAGTATGAAGAGGCAATTAGTTGTCAACTCAGTGCAACGGGTGACACTTCAGCACCACACTGAACTTGTAAGGTTTTTTTTTACAGTGGCTGGAGTGCCAATCCTGCCACCAACCCCTGAGTTTTCCCTGTAAGTTGGAGGGCCATAAAAAAACCAAAAAATTAAACAACTGCCCTGCTAGAGTTGTGTTCATGATGATTCAGTAGGGCATCTCTTTAATGAGTTGTACAGCAGCTTAACAGCATGCATCACCTTGCTTATTTATCAAAGGGGTGTTTTTTTTTTCTTTGTGTATCCACCAGTAGCATGACAGACGACTAAGTAAGTTTACTGAAATGTGAAAATAATAAGAAACATTATGGTTGTGCATTTTGGTTTTTAATTGTACTCATTCACTTTATCAAAAATGTGATTAAATAATAAATTGCCAATGAACTGAAATCTAAATTCTGGATTCATTAGATTCATTATTTGGACTGTAGTCCATGTTATTAAAAATATGCATATACTTTTAAGGCTTTTTCATTGTTAACAGTCACTTTTGCAGTATGAGACATTTTCTTCAGCATTGGAATATATTTTCAAACACAAGGGTTTTCGATAGATACAATTTTGTTTTTCCCCAGGTGGAAATTTTGGCTTTTTACAGAAGCTCTTTCAGTAAATTATATAATATTATATAATTATATATATACATACAGGGGTGGGCAAAAGTAGTACATGAGGCCAGCAATTTAAGTACTTCTGAGATTGTACCTAAATACACTGTGCCATTGTGATATTCTTTTGAGTTAATAAATTTTATTGAGCTAGTAAAGCTATTGTAATAATTACAACCTGCATGTCTTTTCCATACTAACAACTGTAAACCTACTTTTGCCCACCCCTGTATTTATACTGTATTCACATACATATTATGGTGTATTGCTGTTGCTATAAAGAACCCCCAGAAGTGTTTCTTGACACACTTCTGCTGAATAATTAATTGGCTGAAAATATTCAGTGTTAGTATGTCAGAAAGAGGATGTGCAGCATTGTTCATAATGACACTGAGTTTTTTTGTTTTAATTCTCTCCTTTGCTACTATCTCCAGGGGGTCCAAAGTGTATCCCATAACTGAACCTGACCTTTTAATTAGCTTGGTGATTCAGTGGGCATCTCTTGAAGTGACATTACCAGCACGCCACAGCATAGAAAATCACACTGGTCATCACAAAGTTGTAGAAGATGTGAAGGATGTCACTTCTCATATTAAAGGAACACAGTCTACTAATCTCCTTTATTAATTTTTGATTGAAATGATATTGCAAGAAGTATTGCTTGTGTAAAGTCTGGTACAGAGGTGGTTATTAAAGGTTCAATTATATAAGTGGATATTTTGTTGTGTGATTTTAAAAATGCATACTTATCACAATTGACCAAGATCATTCAATTTAGCCTTTCTGAATGTAATTTGTAAATATTTAGCTTAAGATGTGTGTTTGTGCCAGTATTTATCTAAATAAACAGACAATTAGGCAAAAATATGAAAAAAATATTAATTTTTATATCCGAAACTTTCTAAATTTCATTGTGACAAATCCAATTGACCTTTTCCATTTGGGTTGTTAGTCTACATGGGGCTCCTGCAAATATATCTTGAAGATCTACAAGCTACTTCTCATGGAATGGTAATATCCCCAGAGGGATGTTACAGATATGCCAGAAAAGCTGCTGCTGACTTTTTGTGAAAATTATTTTAATAAAACAACTGAAAAATCTTTGTTTGATGGTTTAGAACAGGCAGTGGTAAATTATTAGATAACACATGAGATAACCTTAACTGGAGGAGTAAATGGAATAAGTAGGCACCTCAAATAACATCTTTCCTTATGAGACAGGGATGGAAACGTCTTATAAAAGGTGGTTAGATATTTGTAGTTGGGTTCACTGTAGAGGTTACAAATGTCCTTAATGATAAGCCAGCATGCAGAGATGAGAAATAATTTCTAAAGATATTAGACAATTTAAAGGTTAATATTCATGGAAAGTTGGAATGTTGTCTAGATGTTGGGTTCCAGCTACAGAAACATAATGTATTCATCATCGTCCCCTAAGGTTGCAGAAAAGAGGTTCCATCCACTAGTCAAGCCTCACATTTAAGAGTAGAAATGTCAATTGTCCGATGGAAAGGTGCATTAGACTTTGTATTGACAAAGATATTGGAAAGCTTGCAGGAGTTATACATTCAAAGTATTTTTACAATCATGAGTTTAGATAATGCTTGTGACTGTTGTACCTCTTAGTATAGTACGGAAGTAATGGCATTGGCAAGTGATATTAAGGACTCTGCCATGTGCTATCAGTCCTTGTTGTTGTGGAGTAAAAATTGCAGTCAAATTTATTTATGTTGATGTTTGGGCCTGACAATGTGTGCATCACCTACTCACTTGTTATCTGTAGGTTTTGCAAGCAGCACATTATTATGGGGTAAAAATAGAGCATCTATTTTCAAAAGTTAGAAAGGCATTTCTGATGTTTGCAAATGCTGACTTTCAGTTCATTTAATATGATCCCAAACATTTGTTGCCAGATATGACATAACTGTAAATTGAGGTAGGAGCTGATTTTTTTTTTTTGTGGAAATGAATAAATTATCATCTCCAGGTAAAAGTCAAACAGCTTCCCCTAGTAGAGGAATTTAAGGTGCTCTATCTCTGGATATTGGTAAACAATAGAAGCTGGTTGATTGCTGATACTAACCATTGAAATAAGACAGTAAAAGCAATACTTCTCTTGGGTGGGACTTGAACTGAATTTTTAGTTTTGTTAAGTTTGACTTGATTGTATGGAATGTTACATTCTTTTAATAATATACTCAATAAAAGATACAAAATCAATACTTCTAAGCAAGTAGCTGAGGACAAAATACACAAATTAACTCCTCTGATACTGGAGGTGTATACAAAAAAGGTTACTGTGGAACGGTCATATTTGTAAAGTTGTAAAATTATTTTTGATAACACAGTACAGAGACATAGTGTTGTGATAAACATTGCACATTTGCTTAGGATTCTAACCAAAATTCTGTGCATTCCCCTGGAAATCTGGATTGGTGCTAGAGAGCAAACGGAATTTTCAATACCTTGAAAAAGTAAGAAGTTTACAGTTTACCTAGGATAGAAAAAACTTCATAGAGAAAATATTTGTAAGATTGAATTGATTTCTATTAAAGAGATGTATTCAGTTCTGGATTGTCAATAGAAAGACTTATGTCAAGGAAGATTAAAATAGTAGGAAAAAAAAATCAATGCTGTAAAATTACAACATTTTAGCACTGTAGGGGATAGCTATTGGATTGAAAATACTCTAAACTGGATTTGCTTACACCATATGGAGGAGACCAGGTCACCAAAAAGACTGCTACGTCAATATTTAATATATCAGTATAATTATAACATGTAACAGTAGTTTTTAAATCAGATTCGGGTATCCAATCCTTTCCTTAGTGATCACTGTGTTTAATACAATATGGGCAACCCTACAGTTGTTCACAAATAATTAAACATCAATCCTCTTTGAAAGCTCACTTTCTTCTGTAAACCTTTGAAGCCCCTCTGAACAAGGTGCACACAGGATTGCCAATAGAAGTAATCTGCAAAAAACTGTCAGTTATAATGAAAAACATTCATTTTACAAAGTGCTGAAAAAAATCAAAACTTTCATGATGGGTTTTAGCTTTCTTGTATATTTCAATTGATATTTACATAGAAAGCATTTCCTACAAACATGGTGAACTTCTTCTATCGGCTGCTCCTGTTAGGGGTTTCCACAGCAGATCATCTTCTTCCATATCTTTCTGTTTTCTGCATCTTGTTCTGTTACACCCATCACCTGCATGTCCTCTCTCGCCACATCCATAAACCTTCGCTTAGGCCTTTCTCTTTTTCTCTTGCCTGGCAGCTCTATCCTTAACATCCTTCTCCCAATATGCCCAGCATCTCTTCTCTGCACATGTCCAAACCAACGCAATCTCGCCTCTCTGACTTTGTCTCCCAACCGTCCAACCTGAGCTGACTCTCTAATGTACTTATTTCTAATCCTGACCATCCTCGTTATACTCAATGCAAATCTTAGCATCTTTAACTCTGCCACCTCCTTCTCTGTCTCCTGCTTTCTGGTCAGTGCCACCATCTCCAACCCATATAACATAGCTGGTCTCACTACCGTCCTGTAGACCTTCGCTTTCACTCTTGCTAATATCTGTCTGTCACAAATCACTCCTGACACTCTTCTCCACCCATTCCACCCTGCATGCATTCTTTTTCACCTCTCTTCTACAATCCCCATTACTCTGTATTGTTGATCCCAAGTATTTTAAACTCATCCACCTTCGCCAACTCTACTCCTTGCATCCTCACCATTCCACTGACCTTACACACATGTATTCTCTCTTGTTCCTACTGACCTTCATTCCTCTCCTCTCTAGAGCATATCTCCACCTCTCCAGAGTCTCCTCAACCTGCTCCCTACTATCGCTACAGATCACAATGTCATCAGCAAACATCATAGGCCACGGGGACTCCTGTCTAATCTTTTCTGTCAAGCTGTCCATCACCATTGCAAATAAGAAAGGGCTCAGAGCTGATCCCTGATGTAATCCCACTTCCAACAACAACATTTATTTATATAGCACATTTTCATACAAAAAATGAAGCTGAAAGTGCTTTACATAATGAAGAATAGAAAAATAAAAGACAGTAAGAAAATAAGTCAACATTAATTAATATAGAATAAGAGTAAGGTCCAAAGGCCAGGGAGGACAGAAAAAACAAAACAAAACAAAAAAAAACTCCAGATGGATGGAGAAAAAAATAAAATCTGCAGGGATTCCAGACCATGAGACCGCCCAGTCCCCTCTGGGCATTCTACCTCACATAAATGAAACAGTCCTCTTTGTATTTAGGGTTTTCGCGGAAGGACTTGATGATGATGGTCACCCTGAATGCATCCGTCACTCCTACCGTAGACCTCACCACAGTCACACTTCCCTCGTACATATCCTGTACAACTCTTACGTACTTCTCTGCCACTCCCAACTTTCTCATACAATACCACAAATCCTCTTGAGGCACCCTGTCGTATGCTTTCTCCAGGTCCACAAAGATGCAATGCAACTCCTTATGGTCTTCTCTATACTTCTTCATCAATACCCTCAGAGCAAATATCGCATCTATGGTGCTCTTTCTTGGCATGAAACCATACTGCTGTTCACTAATCATCACCTCACTTCTTAACCTAGCTTCCACTACTCTTTCCCATAACTTCATGCTGTGGCTCATCAATTTTATTCCCTTGTAGTTACTTTAGTCCTGCACATCCCCCTTATTCTTAAATATCGGCACCAGTACACTTCTTCTCCACTCCGCAAGCATCCTTTCACTTTCCAAGATTCCAAATAAACAATCTGGTTAAAAACTCCACTGCCATCTCTCCTGAACACCTCCATACTTCCACAGGTATGTCATCTGGACCAACAGCTTTTCCATTCTTCATCCTCTTCATAGCTGTCCTTACTTCCTCCTTACTAATCCGTTGTACTTCCTGATTCACTATCTCCACATCATCCAACCTTTTCTCTCTCTTGTTCTCTTCATTCATAAGCCTCTCAAAGTACTCTTTCCATCTGCTCAACACACTCTCCTCGCTTGTGAGTATGTTTCCATCTTTATCCTTTATTACCCTAACCTACTGCACATCTTTCCCAGCTTGGTCCCTCTGTCTAGCCAATTGGTACAGGTCATTTTCTCCCTCCTTAGTGTCCAACCTTTCATACAACTCATCATACGCTTTTTCTTTAGCCCTCGCCACCTCTCTCTTCACCTTACACCTTATCTCCTTGTACTCTTGTCTACTTTCTGCATCTCTCTGACTATCCCACTTCTTTGTTGCCTTCCTCTTCCTCTGTATACTCTCCTGTACTCCCCCCCCCAATTCCACCAACAGGTTTCCATTTCCTCCTTCCTCTGTCCAGATGTCACACCAAGCACCCTTCTTGCTGTCACCCTTATTACATCTGCTGTAGTTTCCCAACTGTCTGGTAATTCTTCACTACCACCCAGTGCCTGTCTCACCTTCTCCCTAAACTCAACCTTGCAGTCTTCCTTTTTCAACTTTCACCATTTGATCCTTGGCTCTACCCTCACTCGCTTCCTCCTCTTGATCTCCAACGTCATCCTACAGACCACCATTCTATGCTAATTTACTACACTTTCCCCTGCCACTACTTTGTAGTCTTCAATGTGGTGCCTTTGAGGCTAGGGATCTGCACTGGCAATCAGAAGGTTGCCATTTTGAATCCCGTAAATGCCAAAAGGGACTCTGCTCTGTTAGGCACTTGAGCAAGGCCCTAACCTGCAATTACTGAGCGCTTTGAGTAGTGAGAAAAGCACTATATATATGCAAAGAATTATTATTATTAGTCAATCTCCTTCAGATTGACTCTTCTGCAAATGGATGTAATCTACCAGTGTGCATTTTCCTCCACTCTTGTACGTCACCCAATGTTCCTCCCTCTTCTTAAAATACGTATTCACCACAGCCATGTCCATCCTTTTGGCAAAATCCACTATCCTCTGACCTTCTTCATTCCTCTCCTTGACACTGTACCTACCCATCACCTCCTTGTCTCCTCTGTTCCCTTTACCAACATGTCAATTGAAATCCGCTCCAATCACCACTTTCTGTCCCTTGGGTACACTGTTCATCGCTTCATCCAACTCACTCCAAAAATCTTCTTTCTCATCCATTGCACACCCAACTTGCGGGGCCTATGCACTAACAACATTCATCATCACACCACCAATTTCCACCTTCATAATCATTACTCTGTCTGACACTCTTTTCACCTCCAGAACACTCTTGACATACTGTTCCTTCAGAATAACCCCTACTCCATTTCTCCTCCTATTCACACCATGATAGAACAATTTGAATCTACCTCCAATACACCTGGCCTTACTCCTCTTCCATTTAGTCTCTTGCACACACAATATATCAACCTTCCTTCTCTCCATCATATCGGCTAACTCTCTCTCCTTACCAGTCATACTGCCAACATTCAAAGTTCCTACCCTCAGTTCCACTCTCTTTACCTTCCTCCTCTCCTCCTGCCTCCGGACACGTCTTCCCCTCTCTTCTTCTGCTTCTTCGGCCAACAGTACTAGTGGCAGTCGTTGTTAACCTGGGGCTCGACTGATCCGGTATGGAAATTTGTATTGTTGTTGCATATTGATTTGGCAAAATTTTACACCAGATGCCCTTCCTGACGTAATCATTTCCATTTATCTGGGTTTGGAATCGGCAAACAAGGAAACACACTGGTTTGTGCATCCCCTGTGGCTGGGTTACCAACATGGTGAACTACTTGAGAGAAATTGGTTAATAGAAATCTTTGGCTGGATTCATAAGCAGATAAATGGTGTTCTTGGTCTTAATATTTAATATTTTTAGTATGGTACTCTTGTTAAAGAATTCATTGAAATTACAAGATGTACTGCAGTGAACATTTAGTTTGATGGCTTTCTTTTTAAAAGCCCATTTCAATACCAGATACAGTATAGCAATTACTCTGTTAATGCATGTACAGCATATGTAATGTACTTACATTTTGAAGCAAAGTGTGAATATAATTTAAGTGCAAAAGTATGCCATATAATAGGTACATATGTACAACAACTAGATTAACTAGACATTGGTTTTGAAAGTGCTCATTAGTTAGTTTGTTTTTGTTTGTTTTTTAAATTAGTAGTATTTTCATATGTTTTCATGAATGTGGACCATTAACCACTGATTACGGAGTACAAAAGGAGTTAAGGAAACTTGCTTGCATTTGTGCCTTTGGTCTAGATGTGTTAGAGTTGCATTTATTTACAACTTTCACCTTGCCGCACTGACAGCTTTGAAAGTACAACAGCAGCACTGTAGTAGGGAAATTATTACTGAAAGCAAACACTCAAAAATACAAATTTGTTTGAATGAGTAAACATATGAATAGCTTGGATCTGCCTGTACTGCAGATACCAAAAACAGATTCTGATCCACAAACCAGCTTGTAGTAGCTACTTTGTTGCAGACCTTAAAAGGCTCATTTTGTTTTTCCAGATTATCTGATGACTTAAAATGACACAAGCAATTCTTCTATCTCATTCACACTTGTATACAACAATTGAGGTTGGAAATGCTTCTTGTATTCTGTGCCAAATAGTCTGTCAGTGTATAAATGTGAGAAGTGTTTAGTGCTGATGCCTATTTACATTAAAAAGAACCTTTATGTATTTAAATGGTATAACCCTACTTTAGATTTTCATCACACATGCACAAAAAAACAAGAGTCCCTAGCTAAATCAAGAGGGTTGTTGATTTTTCAAATCTTTCACTTAAGAAAGAATACAAATGTGAAAAATAAACAGGATAATAAACAGACAAATAAAACAAATTAAAGTTAATTTAATTATTTGTATAGTACAAAATCTGTAGTTTATGTTTAAGTATGCAATTGATACTTTTTCAGCTTATCTATCCTGGTCTTCATTGAGGAGAATTGGACTATCAATCACTGATTAGATTCCTCCAATAATATACTGTATATACTATTTACAGTAATTTTCATTACTAGCAGTCAAAATGTATGCAGAGTTAAGTGGATACAGGTTTTTGTTCTAAGAGTTTGAAAAATTTTCTTCCTTCCATCCATTGTTTTTGGTAACTTGAAATCATAAAGCACCAGTTTCATGCTTGTACAAAGTCATTTTGATGGTAGGCTATTGCACTGTCCACACATCAGGTGCTCTTTGTAGGTACCAATCAACCAGATGACAGGTTTTTGGAGAATGTCTAACCAAACAAAGACAAAGCAAGTACAGTACATGATAGGCCCAGAACTAGACATGAGGCCCAATCATCAGAATGTTGGCCCTGTGTGCTGCCCAAAGTACCATATTGCTGGCTCCTTTAGAAATTAATTACTATTGCAAGTTACACTGCCACAAAAATCAGTATTTCCTATAACTTGTCTAATAGAATGTTTTGATCCAATGAGAAGTAACTAAGAGCCCTTGGGGTGGGGGGAAATCTGACTTAAAATATTATAGTAAACAGCCATGTTAATGTTTCCACTATTCGATCCATAACAGATACAAATAAGTGTAAGCCAGATCTGCTATAATAACACAATATCTCTGAAAGGCTGGAGTTGCACCAAATGCAGCAAGTTATTTCTTCATAAATATAGCATTCTGAAAAATTTCACGTAGTCTGTAAAAGGAAGACCAGTTTTTAATTACCCTAAATAGATGACATTTTGCTGAACTAATGTAAAGCCATGTGTTCCTCTAGCAATCAAATGTAGCAATAAGAGTAAACTAGCAAGGCTTGTTTTTTTTTAAAGATTGGCCAATTATACTTTTGTATAATTTCCTTTACTAGGTGACCTCATTTACAGGGCTGGAGTTTTTTTCCCCCTAAACTTTCAGTAACAGGAACAACCAACCTCTTGTATTTTATTTGTCAAAAAAAAAAAAAAAAGTACCACTGAAGTGCATCTTAACGGTATATTGTATCTACAGTATTTATGTATGCTCGATTTATTCAGTATACTATCTTTCTATATTGATTTCACTGGTCACCTTTACTGATTCCTTTCCGTTCTTACATTATGCCATACTTAGCAAAATTATATTATTGCCAGTGTACCCCATAACATAAATACTTTTTTTTTTCTCCTTGGACTGAATAGTTCTTTTAGTTTTCCTCCTGAGGCCTTTTCTAGACATCCTTACAGATCACCTTGAATGCTGATCTTTTTTAGTATTCTTAAATTCTTCTGTAATTGACCCCAATTCTAGAAAGGTTACTTGATTTCCTCATTTTCTCTGTTGTTCCAACACTGTTTTCTCCCACTGCTGTAACTATTATTTTTGAGTGGTCGAGAGAGTTAGATTTCAGAATCCTTTTTCTTATATCTGTTTGCTTCATTACATTCCACTCTTTCCTAGGAAACTGATCTCTTCTGAGATTATTTTTGTTGCAGTTGTCAAGTCAGTCGTCATACCATCTGCACTTCAGAACTGGTCATCAACCTGAAGCTAAGCAAGTTCAGGCCTGGGCAGTATTTGGATGGGAGACCATCTAGATAAGTTTGGGTTGCTGCTGGAAGAGGTGTAGGTGAGACCAGCAGGGGGCACTTACTTTGTGTTCTGTGTGTGTGGATCCTAATGCCTCAGTACAGTGACTGGGACACTGCTGTAAATATGGTGCTGTACTAAGGATGAGATGTAAAAGTGAGGTGCTGACTCTCTGTGGTCATTAAAGATCCCTGGGCATTTTTTGAAAGAGTAGGGTGTATCCCAATGCCCATTCTGGCCACCTAATCTTCCTCTGTCTCTAACTGGCTATCTCTCTCACCACTTTACCACTTAATATTTTATTTTGTGGTGAATGTTCTGGTGCAAGAATGGCTGCCATTGCATCATCCAGGTGGTGCTACACATTGGTGGTGGCTGATGTGTTCCCCACCATCCATGAAAAATGCTTTGAGTAGTGAGAAAAGTGCTATATATATGTATGTGTGTATATGTGTGTGTGTATATATATATAATATATATATATATATTATATATATATATATATATATATATACGTTTCCGGTAACTTTTGATCATTCCTGCACAACAGCTTGGATTAATTTTAGCCCATTCCTCCGTACAGAACAGCTTCAACTCTGGGATGTTGGTGGGTTTCCTCTAATTAATTACTCGCTTCAGGTCCTTCCACAACATTTCGATTGGATTAAGGTCAGGACTTTGACTTGGCTATTCCAAAACATTAACTTTATTCTTCTTTAACCATTCTTTGGTAGAACGACTTGTGTGCTTAGGGTCTTTGTCTTGCTGCATGACCCACCTTCTCTTGAGATTCAGTTCATGGACAGATGTCCTGACATTTTCCTTTAGAATTCTCCGATATAATTCAGAATTCATTGTTCCATCAATGAATGCAAGCCATCCTGACCCAGATGCAGCAAAACAGGACCAAACCATGATACTACCACTACCATGTTTCACAGATGGGATAAGGTTCTTATGCTGGAATGCAGTGTTATCCTTTATTCAAACATGACACTTTTCATTTAAACCAAAAATGTTCTATTTTGATCTCATCCGTCCACAAAACATTCTTCCAATAACCTTCTGATTTGTCCATGTGATCCATGTGACGAGCAGCAATGGTTTTTTTGGAGAGCAGTGGCTTTCTCCTTGCAACCCTGCCATGCACACCATTGTTGTTCAGTGTTCTCCTGATGGTGGACTCATGAACATTAGCCAATGTGAGAGAGGCCTTCAGTTGCTTAGAAGTTACCCTGGGGTCCTTTGTGACTGCGCCGACTATTACACGCCTTGCTCTTGGAGTGATCTTTGTTGGTCAACCACTCCTGGAGAGGGTAACCATGGTCTTGAATTTCCTCCATTAGTACACAATCTGTCTGACTGTGGATTGGTGGAGTCCAAACTCTTTACAGATGGTTTTGTAACTTTTTCCAGCCTGATGAGCATGAACAACTCTTTTTCTGAGGTCCTCAGAAATCTCCTTTGTTCGTGCCATGATACACTTCCACACACATGTGTTGTGAAGAGCAGACTTTGATAGATCCCTGTTCTTTAAATAACACAGGGTGCCCACTCACACCTGATTGTCATCCCATTGATTTGAAAACACCTGACTAGAATTTCACCTTCAAACTAACTGCTAATCCTAGAGGTTCACATACTTTTGCCACTCACAAATATGTAATATTCGAAATAAATGACCAAGTATAATATTTTTGTCTCATTTGTTTAACTGGTTTCTCCTTATCTACTTTTAGGACTTGAGTGAAAATCTATTTATGTTTTAGGTCATATTTATGCAGAAATATAGAAAATTCTAAAGGGTTCACAGACTTTCAAGCACAACTGTATGTATGTATATATATATATATATGTGTGTGTAATTAATAATTATTGTTGTTTTTCTTGATGTTAACTCAAACTCATTGTTCCTCCACTTTGGTTGTGTTGCGCCCATTTTTCACCCACAACATTAATGCATCCTTTTTTCATTCAGTCTAAAATGCTTTGAGTTGCACTGTAACTTTGGGAAACAGTATGAAGCAGTGCATTAGTGATAGATAATGCTTGGTATAATAAAGCCTGCTTTGACCTTATTACAAGTATATCTAATGTGCAACTGTTAATCAAGGCAAAATCAACTTTTGGCTGAAATCCCAAGTAGTACATTTTGTACTCTCCCGATCTAAGGCATCAAAACCGTATTGCATATTTAAGCACTGATAATCACGCATACGTCATACTTCTCTCATATCAAAACAAATGTTTAACACTTATTGCATAAGTGATCTTTAGCAAAAACTTCAAAAATCAACATGTGTTGATAAGATTTTGAAGCAAGCAACTATATATTAAACATTAAACCCAAAAGACATTCTATGATTAATTACTGATGAAAGTACAGTGAATGTTTATAGTAATGTAAGATTTCATCATCCAAAAATATATATACTGTATAATATGATGTGTAATGTGTGAAAGTGCAAGTCTTTGTGGAAATATAAAATTTCTTTTAAAAATTCAAACAGTCAGTCAGTCAGTGTCCAACCTGCTATATCCTAACACAGGGTCACGGGGGTCTACTGGAGCCAACACAGGGTGCAAGGCAGAAACAAATCCCAGGCAGGGTGCCAGCACACCACAGGGCGCACACACACACACACATACACACACTGCACACACTAGGGACAATTCAGGATCACCAATCCACCTAACCTGCTTGTCTTTGGACTGTGGGAGGAAACCCACGCAGACACGGGGAGAACATGCAAACTCCACGCAGGGAGGACCTGGGAAGCGAACAAAGGTCTCCTTTTCTGCGAGGCAGCAGTGCTACCACTGTGCCACCGTGCTGTCCTAAATTAAAACAGATATGTGTTTATATTTATAAGTGTCTTTGAAAAATACACAATTATTAAAATATAAAAGTCATTTTTCAAATACTGTAACCTCCCCAGAAATTAGCCAGTATGTTTAATTGTACCTGCAGTTAAGAAATATTCAAGTCTTGACCACAAACAGCAGAGAGCAGTGGGTTATATGACTCTCACATCCTTGATGCTATAAATTCACTTGTTGCAAAGGATGAGTTTTGCCACTTCTTCATTACTTCTTAGCTAGAAAAGTGACACAATTAAGGACCAAATGATCAAATTTCACAACAAATTACAGTTGGCACCTGTTCCAGTATATAGATGTTTAACTAATAATGGTGTGGGTATGTTCACCTTTTACTTTTTGAATCTCCAATTAAGGAAGGATTTTTGATGAACACTATGCCTATAAATAAATATGCCCCATAGTGAATGGTTAATAGCCCAGTGAAAATGTAACCATATTATGCACTGCAAAAACACATTTTTAAATATAAGAGTCATGGGAGGAAATTTGATCGGTAAAAAGTTGCCTGCCCTTATGCTGTGGAGGAGGAAAAGTAGCTCCTTGTAATGCACATAGTTTATAAAATAAGTGTTTGACTCACTTGTCAGGACTTGAGCCATTAAACACTTCTGACGGCTGACACTGAAAGAATGTATTTTCTTTATTACTTCTTACACTCAATCATAATCTGTAAAAAAAGCTAATCGCACTAAAATAATGAGGCATAATTCACACTCTTAGCTTTCAAAGGCTGTCTTTTAAAAAAAACTGAGTATGCAAACCAAAGGCCAATTTAAACTAAAAATGGTGATATATACAGTACGCACAAAAAACAAATTAGTAATTCAAAGTGATGTTAAACCTACATACCAGCTGTAGTTACTAAGCTATATTTTTTTATGAAACGCATATAAATGTTTTTCAAAAATTAACAATGTTAATGATTCTCAGCTGATCGGTTTACAGTAAAACATGTATTTAATAAAAAAAATCATCCTTTACTATTTAGGGAAGACATCTAAAAGATGGAATGATTTAAATTTACATATATACAATTCACACTGTGGTGTACAGTAAGAAAGTGGCCACACTGGTCTTTAATGTACTATTACACAACTGACCCTGGCCTCATTGGAGATGGTGTGATAACAGAAGATGATGGCAAAATTAGAAGCCACCAGGTGGAATGCTGCTTATCTCGTCTACAACACATGGAGCTCCATTAGCTCATTCTCCAACAGTGTGCTAAGAGGTGCTGCTGTGATTCTTTCTTTGCCCACAGCCATCAAATGAAGGATCCATAATGCATTCTGTTGAGTCTGCCTTCACCACAGGTCGTCACTCTGTGTATCAAATGTGTATTGGGTATATTGTGTGTTTAGTGTGTTTAGCAGCATCCTTGGATATGTGTTAGCATGTTTTTACTTTTTGCACTGTGTGTGTACTTAATGTGCTATTTTCTTGAAGCAGCAATAGAATTTTTGCCTGAGAATCAATATTGTAGTATTTATTTATTAGGTTTCATTCACTTTTAATCTTGTTAAAATGTCAAATGTTGAACAGTCTACAGAAAACAATCTGAAGGTGTAAAATACTGTGAACCTGTAATTAGTACCATCCTAATGTTTATTTTTTCAGCTTGGGTTGACTCGCCCTGTAGTATTTTAATTATAATGTACTTCTGTTAAGTGTAACACATGTTCAAACCACAGTGTGAAGTTGTGTCTAAATGAATGAAATGATTTCAAGCTTTAATTTTTTAATTTTTTTGTTTTTTTTTGTTTGAGGGTCCAAGTTGATGATATAACAGATGTTCTAAAGCACGACCAGCTTTACATTTGTCACCTCTGCAGGTCTGTCACTTTGTTAGTACAAACCAGTCTGTTCAAACCATAGGGTGTGTGTGTGTGTGTGTCTATATATATGTTGTGCAGCTCACTCACGATCGTCGATAAGATGGTGTTGAGGTCCTGCTCTTCTGCCATTTTCAAGAGCAAAAATCCTGCCGGCTACGTCAATTGTGGAAATTATTTAACAAAGAAAAGAAACTCCACAAAGAAAGTTTTGGGGACCATCCCCGTATATTGTTCCGTGGACAAAAGGATGCAAAAGTGATCAAAAGTACTTGTAATTCAGTATCAGTTGATAAAAATGGATATGACAAGATGGCGTTTTTATAGAGGATGCATTATGGGAACAGGAACTGGCTGGCAGGAAGTGACAGCGTCATTGTGGAGGAAACGGAAGTGATGTCCATGGTGACAGGTGGAAGTTGTGAAAAATGGGGTTGCCGGAAGTGACGTTATGGTGGCCATTTTGAAACCCGGAAATAGCGGCTATTATCTTTCTTCAGTTTTCCTGTTGGGAGAAAAGGTTCAGGTAAGTACCACGTAAGAATCCTTCATCTCGCTATATATATATATATATATATATATATATATATATATATATATATATCACCTTTGGGCTTTCTGACTGCCTGCTAATCACACGTGTGTGACATGACCCCCCTCAGCCCAGACCCATTGGGTCAGGTGACCTGCACAGAGAGATCGTGGGCACGGGAGAGAGCATCTGCGTTGGCTTGCAAGGAACCTTTACGATAAATAACACAAAACGATAAGGTTGAAGGTCTAAAAACCACCTCGTGACACGGGGATTAGACTCCTGGTAAAGGGACATCCACTGTAAGGCAGCATGATCCATCACCAGAGTAAACTCCCATCCCAATAGGTAGTACCTTAACTGCATGACAGCCCATTTAATTGCCAAGGCCTCTCGCTCCACCGTGGCATACTTGGTCTCCCTGTCCAGCAGTTTCCGGCTGAGATACATTATGGGGTGTTCAGCACCGTCGACGCATTGGCTGAACATGGCACCCAGTTCTGTGTCCGATGCATCGGTCTGGAGAATAAAAGGGAGAGAAAAATCAGGAGATTTTAAAACAGGTGCTGATGTAAGGACCAATTTCAAGTCACAGAATGCCGTATCATCCCATACCACTTTTAAGGGTGTTTTTTTCTTTGTCAAATCAGATCAGGGCGAAGCAATTTCCGAGAAACGAGGTACAAAATGGCAATAGTAACCCACTAAACCAAGAAATGCTTGAACCTGCCTCTTAGTCATCGGACTGGGCCAATTAATGATGGCATCAATTTTGGAACATTGTGGTGTAACAGTGCCTCAACCCCACAAGGTAGCATAAATATTTGGCTTCTTTCAACCCAAAAAAACACTTTTTTGGATTAATACGAAGTCCTGCTTTTGCTAGTGTGGAAAGCACCATTTTAACCTGCAACACATGTTCCTTCCAGGTGCCAGAATAGATGACAACATCATCCAGGTTGGCAGCATTAAAGGAATTGTGGGGCCTTCGCAGTGTATCTACCAGACGTTGAAAGGTTGCTGGTGCCCCGTGCAAACCAAATGGAAGAACTGTGTATTGCCATTGTCCACTAGGTGTACTAAAAGCAGTCTTTTCTTTAGCGGAGGCTGTTAAGGGAATTTGCCAGTACCCTATATATATATATATATATATATATATATATATATATATATATATAGTGGCCGCTATCGCCCCCTTGAACCCTTGACCAAGATGTCAGACACCAGATAAAAGTCCAATAATTGAATTTATTATAATAATAAAGTGCACAAAGCCCCCTCCTCTCCACAATACTCATTAAATAAACCAATATAAATAATCAATAAACTCTCCACCACTCCCAGACACATTGCCACCCTTCCACCCAGCTCAGCTCTCTCATCTGGGATTTCCCAGAGTCCTTTATAGTTCATGACCCAGAAGTGTTTCACTCCTTTCAGTCCATGTGATTGGCAATACTTCCGGGTCAGATAAAAACTCTTCTTTTTCATCCCGGAAGTATGTCATTTCCTCTGTCCCTGTGACCAGGACATACTTCCGGGGTATAGGGCAAATACAAGTCTCTGAGCCTCCCTGCAGTGTCCCCTTGCAGCCTCCATAATATCCAGCAGGGCTGTGACGGAAAACTCCAATATCCATGATGCCCTGCTGGAATTCGGGGCACCTCCATGCTGCCGGAAGGGCTCCATCTAGCGGCGTGGGGGTATTGGCCGGGATGAACTGCCGGCCATAGTTCACGATATATAACGCAAGGGACAATCAATAAGGTTCCGTACTAAAATTTCCATTGGAAATGGTGAAGGCGGGAGGAGTAGAAATAGGACATTAAAAAGTTGGTACAATGGTGGGAAAATTGCATCACAAATGAAGGTGACTATGTAGAAAAGTGATGTCATTTGTATTTTTAAATTCTTAATAAACAGAATTAAATAAAAAAAAGTGCAGAAATTTTTTGAACATCCCTCGTATATTTATTTAAAATGAGATTCAATAACCTGGAGGCAAAGATCTATCTATCTATCTATCTTCCTTCCTTCCTGGCAGAACTGGGTGCAATGCAAGAAACAGCCTTTGCAGGGTGTCAGTCCATTGCAGGCTCATTGACAACCCAACGCAATCAACAACTAAGTGCAGATTTTAACCCAGGAAGCTGGGTCTGTGAGGTGGCTGTGTTAAATATACTTTATATACATTATAATATTTTAATATAAAGCACTGTTTTGCTTCTGTATTTTTTTTCTCTGTCCTACCAATTCAAGCCTTTTTGGCGGGCTGTTCTGTATTGACATTTTAGCTTCACTATAATGACTCATCGCTTTTTAGATGTTTTTCTCAGTGATACCAAGTTGAGTTGCCCACTTTGTCTCATTTTTGTTTCAAACAAGCTTTTTTATTCTCCTGCCGCCTTACATCACACACATGCCCCTCATTTAAAGGGCCAAAAGGAAGACTTAAGGTACCTAATTGACTGCATGTTTTTAGCACTTTTCAGGAATAATTAGGGCTATTCTTTGTAGTATATGAATAGAGGATTGTGTGATTGCAGCTTTCATACTTTAGTTTGAAATGACACAGTTATGTTTTACATTTGCCTTCGAATTTTACCCTGACCAAGCCACCTCACCCATGTGTGCCTTTATTACAAACATGAATTAATGTAGTCCATAGTGTAATGTTTAGGTGAAATTCCTTAATGTGCTTCTTGAAGATATTTTTTAAATAGGATATACAGTATTGTACATAATCAGTGCTGTATTTTAGAAAACATTCATCCTCAGATAGAAATACTTTTGAATTCTTGACTCTTCTGATATAATATTAATTCATTAGTGTGGTTATTTTGTAAATCTCATTTGAGTTTAATTGTGACCTGTACCTAAATTTTCCTTATTGCCTTCTATGGCTCATTCCTCATCTGAGATTAAACTCAGACCCTTGAACTCAAGAAAGTTGCTGCAGATGAGCTGAGTGAAAGTACTTTCAATTAGGGCGGCTAGCAGCGCAGTTAGCTGTGTTAACTATTAGCAAGTGCAAATGACCCACATGCTAAACATCCTTATAACAGTATATAATTATTGCTGACAAAAGGGCACTGTTTTGTAAAGTGTGAAAGCATCGAGTAGTACTGAATCTTGAACTACAGACATCTTGAATTATGGTTATTCATATGCTATAAATTAAAAATTAAAGTGAAGTCGAAAATTCTGTCAGGTGCCTGATATGAGAGAAGCAAAACTAACAATATATGCACTCAATGCATCACAGTTAGGCTGTGTAAGGCTGACCAAACATTTTGCTTCTTTGTTTTGTTTTTTTTTTAATTAAAGACAAAATGCATTTTCTATAATAATATTACATTATTGGTATACTAACAGTCTGTTTTATGAAGTACAATTTCACCAGTTTATTCTTCCCTATATTGATTATTAACTTCAGCATGCACTGAAATTTCTAAGGCTTTAATTAGCAGTTTGGTGTGGTCAATACAATACAAAGGATATATCTGGACAGTAACAAAATTATTCTGTTTTAATTTTTATATGAAAATGTATAAGATGTTAAAGATCTCAATCTACACATTGAGCATCATTATACAACATACATTATGCAACAAAGTGTTTTTTCTTGTGATTATCTTTAAGTAACTTTCTATTATTATTTTTGTAGTGAGCGGCTTGTATGCTTCTTCCTCTGAATATTTTCATGTACTTGTGAAATATTTTTGAATTCTGCAGAAATGGCTCAATGTCTTTTTAATTTATATCTTTAGGTGTTTGACTCATGCCCGCCAATCATACTCTTACAGTCGTTAGTCAGCTCAGCATGCCATTCAGGCAGCATTTCTGGGAAATAGAACCAGAGCCTCTGTGGTTCAGACTAAAACAAAACAAAATGTGATGGAGGCGTGACATGCTGAAATATTGGTATGAATGAGTATGAGGAGGTCCACAGAGAGGAGCCAAGACAAAGCTAGGCAGAAGATGACATTGTGCTTTCATTGTTCATAATAGAAAAGCATTTAACCAAAAACAAGTAAATACAGTAGAACATGAAAAGGTGAGCAAACAAGCATTCAGAATGATAAACAAAAGTTAAAGCCATAAAACACTACAAAATAAAACATCTATTTTAAACAAGAAAAAAAGAGTGAAATTCCTAGAGTTTAAAGTCACAGAATGCGAGAGCACTAAACTTAGCTCATGTTCCATTTCTGTTGCCTCTATTATCACATGTGAACAGCAGGAATGGTGCACTCTGATAAGAAGCACAGATGGGCAATGCTAGGAGCAAACAACTCATTGAAAGTAGAGATCACTTGTAATTAATCTGAGTTTTGGATAACTTTAGACTAATTTCATTTTTGCAATTTTTTTTTCTGATTGCTTATAAATTTTATTTTTGTTCTTGTTAAACCATTTTGTTTCTTGTTTTAGTATGGCCACCGCCATTTTCCATTGATTATTATTATTATTTTTTTTTTTGATGGCCATGGCCATGTTGTTTACAGATGCTGTGTCCATTGGTGGCCAACGTGACACAGAAATCACATGACTCCCTGTCATGTCACCCCTCAATGTAAGATGGCAGTACACCGTTTCTGACATTTAAAACATTGGATCTCTTTCTTCAATGAATAACTATTATTTTTGTTTTATATTTGTAATTATTTTAGATCGCTTTGCAGAGATCTGTATTCATTATGACATTTACGACTTTTTTTCTTGTAATCGGTTTCAAAAAAGCCAAATTAAATCTATTGCTTTACAATATTGTATAAGAATAAAATATGAAACTTTACTGTATAAAGTTCATATTTTATTTTATTATATATACATATAGGATGGGGATTTTTAAAGTGGACAGCATCACAATCCACTTCTCATAGTTTGTATGATTGCTTCTATTGCTCTAAAAGGTGGTACTGGATGGTTAAGTATCTCATTGAGAATCACTGAATAAGTCAGTGGCAGGGAGTGATCCTGTAGTCTTCCTGTTTTACAGTTCAATTTTTATCAACTTACCTACACTTTCTGCAACAACTGTGCTAAACCATATGAAAATGTCATAGTAATGATTATATTACACCTAGCCAGATAATTTAAAATGTCACCCTTTTCAATTGTAAGAATATTAACTATTTGCTCCTGTTCTCTTAATATAAGGCAGAAAGCAAAGTTTCTCTCTCACTTCTTAACTAAGCATGTCTATTCCTCTGTCTGTCTGAGCCTGTTTATTAAAATTCAGAGTCTTAGAGTGCCAGAGCCTATTGGTAAGCATCATGCATAAGGAAGGGATGCCAATCAATCATAGGATGCACATCCATGTAGGGTCTGCTTAGAGCTACCCGTCAATGTTCTATACTGTGAGGAAACAATGCAAAACTTGCAAGATCCAGCATTGTCTGGGTGGGAATTTGAATCAAGTCTCTAGAAAGCCTGTATCCTTTCAACACTGTGTCTCCTTTATCACACATCCACTTTACATAACTGTAGAAAGGAAGCTCATTCCATGTTTATACTCCCATTTATTTATAATACCGATCAACATCATTTGACTTTGCATGCCAAGTCAAGCAAACTTTCTTTCCATTTTCATTCCATACAGTGCATGCATGACAAATGTACCAGCAAAAAGAAATGGAACTCTTTTTATGTTGACCTAAAAAGCAAGCTTTTTTTTGTCGTTTTTATTGTGCTTCTGTTACTTGTAGTAACAGCATTAACAGTTAAATTCAACAACTTAGGCGCACATAAAAGATTACTTGTTTACTTAACAGTGCATTTACATGTTCTTTCCAAAGTAATTAAAGTCTTAGTTGTTCTTAGTTTGTTCTTTGTTCTGAAATAGGTACTTGTATAAAGTTATGAAGACAAATTTCATTTACAGATGTTATATTCTGTATTTTTTTTTTTTTTTTTTACTAAACTTGGACAATATGTAAACTCAAACTTACCTGACGCAGTTAAAGATTAGACAGTACTGTACCTGAGTCAGTGTGGGTTATCAGCACTTCAGTTATCCACATATCTTTTACACTGTAATGTATCTGAGTGAAAAGTATTCTCAGTCCTGCTTCAACTGTATGAACTGCGTAGATCTAGACAAAACGTTTGCTTGTGTCACATACAATAGCTGTGGACAGATGACTGTGTGTCATTTACTAAGATATCCAAGAAAGCACTTTTGTAAATTGAATATGGCTATTTTTAAATGTGCAAATTACTTATTTATGCCTCATTACTTTCATGCCAGGACCAATGGCCAGGAGTTATATCTGATGGTTGAAGATACAATGCACAATGATGCTCTTGTGGGGAAAAAGAACTTCATAACAATTACTAGACAGAAGCAATTTATTGAACATGTCATGGTTTTAACTCTCGGGCAAAATGTCTATAATTGCAATAAGAAAACTGAGCAGCACTAGTTTGATTATGTAAAACATATCTAGAAACCGAATCAGTGCTTCCTGTAACGTTAACCCTGACATCCCCCAAGGCGGACCTTATTGACTTATTTACAACCTCTCAAGTGCTAAGCCAATTTAATCAACAGTATTTTAATTGGCTTATTGGCATTCAAATTGAAACTAATGGAGATGCAACAGTGCTCATAATTGCTGATACACTGGAGTAGCCAAGGGAGCCTGAACCCGAAAGGTGAAGTGGAGGTATTTTTATGCACACAAAGAAGACTTAAGGGTCAATAAAAATTTCAGATATTAAAAATACAGAACATCTGTTTTATCTAAATATACACAGTAACAAACATTCCTATTTTTTAACTTTAAAATCCACATGATATGGTAATAATTGCTAGACTATTTCAAAAATGTAGATAAGCATCACTTCAAAAATAAAAAAAAACTTTTTTGCTAATCAAGACATCTAGATATAACAGTGATCCTTTTGCATTTTCACATTCTGTCAATAGAGTTACAAGTACGCCAAGATGAATTGGGCAGGGGAATGGTGCAACATATACCAATTCAGAGGTGGCTTTTAAAATAACAAAATGAAGATAATGTCTTTAAATTGTAAACTTTAACCAACACTCCCGGAGCAGAAAATAAATACCCAGATTCCTTTTCAAAGATGTTTGATGTTTCTCACAGACCTAAACTAACTTGAATCATACAATATATATAGCTTTATAGAAGAATGTGAGAAATGTATGCTTTTATTTATTTATTTTTAGAGTTTTGTAAAAATCAGACTGATTTTTTAATAGAAATAAAACAGTTTCCTTTAATAGTAATATGTACAACCCCAAATCAGAAAAAGTTGGGACAGTGTGGAAAATGTGAATAAAAAAAGAAAAAAGCAAGTTATAAATTCTCCTCAAATTTTATTTCATTGCAGACAGTATGAACACAAAATAATTCATGTTTTTTTTTGTCAACATCATTTGATTTGTAAATAAATATCCATTCTTGCCATTCAGGCTTGCAACACATTTCAAAAAAAGTTGGGACAGTACAGCATTTACCACTTTGTACAGTTCCCCTGTCTTTTAACAACACTTAAAAGATGTTTAGGCATTGAAGAAATCAAGTGACTAAGTGTTGCAGGTGTTAGTTTGTCCCATTCTTCCTGCAAACAACATTTTAGGTGCACAACAGTATGGGGTCTTCGTTGACTCATTTTTCGTTTCAAAATGCGCCAAACATTCTCTATAGGAGACAAATCAGGGCTGCAGGCAGGCCAGTCAAGCATCCGCACCCTCTTCATATGCAGCCATGCCTTTGTTATGCACGCAGTATGTGGTTTGGCATTGTCTTGCTGAAATAAGCATGGGCATCCCTGGAAAAGACGTTGTCTTAAAGGCAGCATTTGTTCCTCCAAAACTGAGATATACTGCTCAGCATTGATGGTGCCATCGCAGAAGTGCAAGTTACCTTTGCCGAAGGCACTGACACAACCCCATACCATGACAGACCCTGGCTTTTGGACTTGTATCTGGTAACAGTCTGGATGGTCCTTTTCCTCTTTGGTCCGCAGCACACGGCGTCCATTTCTTCCAAAAAAGATGTGAAAAACCAATTCATCTGACCACAATACACGTTTCCACTGCACAACGGACCATCCCAGATGCCTCCGAGCCCAGAGAAGTTGACGGCGCTTCTGGACACTATTTATGTAGGGCTTCCTTTTGGCACAGTACAGTTTTAGCTGGCATTTCCTACTGTAACTACGTACTGTAGTGCTTGAGAGTGACTTCCTGAAGTAGTCCTGTGCCCATGCAGTTATATAATTTATTGATGAATGACGGTTTTTAATGCAGTGCCGTCTGAGGGCTTGGAGATCACGGCCATTCAGTTTAGGCTTGCACCCTTGGCCTTTGCGCACGGTATTTCTCCAGATTCCCTGATTCTTTTCACTATGTTATGCACTGTAGAGGGAGAAATGCCCAAATCTCTTCCTATCTGTCTTTGAGAAACGTTTTTCTTCATCATTTCAAAGATTTTTGCCCGCACTTGGTGGCAAACTGGCGATCCTCTGCCAATCTTTGCTCCTAAAGGAGTAGGCCTTTCCTCGATGCTGCTTTTTTACCGAATCATGATTGCAATCACCTGTTAACATCACCAGTTTCATATCACATCATTATTTAGTTATTATACCTCATTACTACCCCTGAATTGCCCCCATCCCAACTTTTTTTGGATTGTGTTGCAAGCCTGAATGGCAAGAATGGATGTTTATTTACAAATCAAATGATGTTGACCAAAAAAAACATGAATTATCTTGTGTTCATACTGTCTGCAATGAAATAAAAGTTAAGGGAAATCTGTAAATTACTGCTTTATTTTTTTATTCACATTTTACACAGAGCCAACTTTTTCTGATTTGGGGTTGTAGAAAAAAGATCATTCTGCATATCTGCTCTTGTTACTAATTGGAGAAAAAAGAAGTTTACGAATGACTCATTCATCAATCCACCCACCCATTTTCGAAACCCTCTTTTTCTGTTAGAGATTAGCAAGAGGCTGGCTTTTTAAATCTTATTAATAATAGTTCTGAATCATATCATATTGTATGACAAAGATTAAAAAATATTGTGTATTAAGGGTTGATTTTATAATTAATTACACTAATTTATATAAGACAAAAGGTCTCTCCATTTAATGATTTAGAATCTAGACTTACTTGAATCTTGGAAATGCTGGAAAAAGATTTTCATCCAATAAAATTGTTAACATTGTCTTTTATAATACTGTATGGAATCTTAGGGTATTTTCCATTGTTAAATCTAAAGATTTTTGTAAAGTGAATATGGAAAATGCATAATTTTTGAAGTATTGTCCCAAATGTGTCTTAATGCAGCAGCAACATTTCTGGTTGAAAACTACCCCTGTGAGGTTTTTTTAGCATGAGCACATCTGGATGTACACACTCTTCCTAAAGATGGCTAAAGTTTGTGAACTCCAGGCAAATATATTCTCGTGAACACTGAGGTCTAGTCTTTGACTGGGTCCCTTAGAATACTGATTTTAATTTTTTTCGGTTGTTAAGATTTTGACCTTGTTCATATACTTTGTGTTATTTTTTTGTTGAAAGTAGAATCTTTAAAGTCCTCTTGCAGATTGCAGCAGATTATTCTAGTCAATTTCTCTTTACCTTGCAGCATTCATTTTTGTAAGCTCTTTTTACAGTACTTCCAGACTCAAAAAAAGAGATGCATCCAATCCACCATCACAAATCGAAGTAAAAATTTCATTGACATTGTGTGGTGTTAAGCCTTGCAGTCCAAAAGGAAATGTCCCATTGCACTAGGTAATTTCTTGTTATGTTCTCCGAGTCCCCCACATGCCTTATGGCAAACTGAATTCAAGCTGTGGTGTTAGGCTTTTTCAGCAATAGTTTACTTTTTTGCAAATAATATCTAGCACATGGGTTATTATTGCCATACAGTATGCACAGTTTCTTCCATTTCAACCAGGTAATATTACAGTTCATTTAGATTGCCATTTCCTCATATTAGTCTTTCATTTATGGAGGATGTCCTATTCTAGACTATTTCATAGTTGTGCTTTATTTTCTCCACCTTTTTTAATGTATTTTATTATACTTGGAAAGATTTTCAAATTAAGAACATTTCCATATATGCTGTTGGATATTTTTAAATCTTCAGTATAAGCTATTTAAACAACTGTGGCACTTTTGAGCAAATGCAGGCACTAATGAAACATCTTATTTGAGACTATATAGTAACGGTATGCTGTATGAAAGAGATGGCCTTCTATAATTAAAATAAGTGAGGTGGTAGAATTTTACTTTCAGTTTGATTGTAAAGAGGTTTAAGTGTCAATCAATGGCAAAAATATTAAATATATAAATATTCTTGATATTGTGGTAATAAATGGTGTTATACTACCCGACACAGACAGACGCCGGAGACACTCTTCACAGTTCACACAGCATAATGCACTATAAACAACTCTTCTTTCTTTCTTTCTTTTTTCTCTCACCCTTCACTTGCAAGCTCTGTCCTCTTCCTCCCGACTCCGTCTCTCTGAGTAGAGTGAGGCAGCCCCTTTTATAATACACTTGGATGTATTCCAGGTGTCCCTGATGACCTTCCTAAAGCACTTCCTGGTGTGGCGGTGCTGCATACCATGGCTTCTGAAACATTCAGGTGCCCTCTGGCAGTGGCCACGGATCCCCACAGGGTTCAGCTTCCCAACTCCGTGGTTCCCATGCAATCCCAGAGGGCTGCCCTCTTAAATCCCGGGGTAGGACTTGCCCCTCTCCTGGTCCCCTGCTTCTCCAGGCCTCACGGTGGGGCAAGGTCCCTGCCCATCTATCACAATATATACTCAGCAAAAAAAGAAACGTCCCCTGACTTTCAACTGTTTTTACTTTCAGTAGACTTAATGTGTAAATATTTGTATGAACACTAAAAGAATCAACACCATAAGACATAAACTAAAAATGTTTCACAATGTGTCCCTGAATGAAGGGAGGCTCAAAATCAAAAGTACCAGTCAGTATCTGGTGTGGCCACCAGCTGCTTGAAGTACTGCAGTGCATCTCCTCCTCATGGACTGGACCAGATTTGTCAGTTCTTGCTGTGAGATGTTACCCCACTCTTCCACCAAGGCACCTGCAAGTTCCTGGACATTTCTGGGGGGAATGGCCCTAGCCCTCACCCTGCGATCCAACAGGTCCCAGACGTGCTCAATGGGATTGAGATCTGGGCTCTTCGCTGGCCATGGCAGAACACTGACATTGCTGTCATGCAGAAACTCACACACTTTTTGCCACTCCTGTCTGGTCCAGTGAAGGTGGGTTTGTGCCCATAGGCGGCGTTGTTGCTGGTGATGTCTGGTAAGGACCTGCCTTACAACAGGCCTGCAAGCCCTCAGTCCAGCCTCTCTCAGCCTATTGCGGACAGTCTGAGCACTGATGGAGGGATTGTGTGTTCCTGGTGTGACTCGGGCAGTTGTTGTGGCCATCCTGTACCTGTCACGCAGGTGTGATATTCGGATGTACCGATCCTGTGCAGGTGTTGTTACACGTGGTCTTCCACTGCGAGGATGATCAGCTGTCCTTCCTGTCTCCCTGTAGCGCTGTCTTAGGCGTCTCACAGTGTGGACATGGCAATTTATTGCCCTAGCCACATCAGCAGTCCTCATGCCTCCCTGCAGCATGCCTAATGCACGTTCACGCAGATGAGCAGGGACCCTGGGCATCTTTCTTTGGGTGTTTTTCACAGTCGGTAGACAAGTCTCTTTAGTGTCCTGCGTTTTTAGAACTGTGACCTTAAATGCTTACTTTCTGTAAGCTGTTAAGGTCTTAACGACCATTCCACAGGTGCATGTTAATTAATTGATTATGGTTAATTGAACATGCATGGAAAACATTGTTTAAACAATTTACAATGAAGATCTGTAAAGTTATTTGGATTTTTAAAACATTATTGTTGAAATACACAGTCCTGAAAAAGGGACGTTTCTTTTTTTGCTGAGTATATATTGGGTGTAATATTTGTTTATGAGAAATAGATTTACAAATGTTTAATATTTCACTGGGATATATATATATATATATATATATATATATATATATATATATATATATATAAAATGTTAAATGTAACTTGTTTTAAGTCAATGTTTATTTGTCAATATGTGAATGTTACTTGCTAAAAAAGATTGTGACAAATGAAAAATAAGGATTTTCAGAATCACATTAGCATTCCTTGAAGAATTACATTGCATACTTAATATTACAGGATATGTAAAGAAGGGGTACTAACTCTCCACATACAAAATAATATTTAAAAGAAGTTCAATGTGATCAAAAATGGTGCTTGTATTAAGAAAATAAACAAGGGTGGAGGGAAATGCAAATAAAGAGAAGAAACTCCAATAGCATCTCTGCATCTTAACTCTACATGAGATTGTGCCCTGTCTATTAGGTGCAGTTTCTCTCCTGCTTGCCACATACTTGTACTCAGCACTTTCTCACCTCAGTTTTCACTCTGTTTCAGTCTTCCCATATTTGCCTTGTGGCATCTTTAAATACCACCCTGGAGGTTGTTTTCAGCCAAGCTTTGGAACTTGAGCAGTGTTACTTTTGCCTGAACAGCACCAAGTTAGAATTTTATCTAGCAGCTCCTTGTGCCCCTGTCTCTTGAAACCTTCATGTGTTCTTAAAGGGCTGTGTCTCGCTGACTTCCAGTGTAATGCCCAGTCTGTGCTGCACCGTAACAGATAGTTGACAGACTATTGCCGTCTAGATAGTGGTCACATGCCTGTCGGTCAGCAAGTCCTTTAACCTCTTTCCTGCTCTTTTTGGTCTAAATCTCTGATTAATGAGAGAGTCCGGAGTTCCTGGTGTCTGCTAGAGTACTAAGGGAATGTTTCCACTCAGGCGGGCACCACTTGTCTCTAAACTGTTGCATATCTGGGGCACCCAGCCCACATACATGGTGTATCAGTCATTCCCAGAAGCCTTTGCTGGCATGATCAAGACCTCTCCTGCTTCCCTTGTGACTCTCAAAATCTCTCTCTGTTTTTCCTGTTGTGGCCACCAGAGGGCAAAACAGCTCCCTAAACCTGACACAGACAGCCACCAAGCACAAGTCCAGCAACACATGCGTCTTCTACAAAAGAGAGCAACAAAATAGCACTTCTTGTCTCTGTCTTTTGTTCTTCCTCCTTCACTCCTCCTTCAGCAAGCTTCATCCCTCTTCCTCCCAACTCTGGCTCCCTGAATGAAGGCAGGTGGCTCCTTTTATGCTGCATCTGGTAGTACTCCAGGTGGCTCATTGGGGAGGTCTGGAACCACTCCTAGGTGCTGTGAAAGCCCAACAAAATAGGGCTCTGCAGCACCCTCTAGCGGCTCCCATGGAATCCAATAGGGCTGTGCCAGACTCTGACTACCATGGAGCCTTGCGGGGATCTGAGGTGCCGCTACAACCCAGGGGTGTTGCCATCTGGCACTCTGGGGGAGGCAGTGCCCAGTGTACATCTGCTCTTCCAGTCCTTCCATTATGACGGTCTCCTGGCTGGGAAATGTACCCTGTCGTCCATCACACTGTAGAAACTGTGATTTTTTTTTTTTTTTTTTTTTTTTTTTTTAAGCTGTAAAATATCAACGTGGTTGTGTCCTTGATTCTGTCACTTCTTGAAAATATCTTGTTAAGTGTTACTACATAGGGCTGTAGGAAGTCGTGCTGTGTTTATTAATTCTGATGGTGGTTTTGCGTTTTTTCTAAGTGCTTCAGTTAGTTAATTTGTACTACATTAATCAACAGCAGGCACATTGTTTTATTGTGATACTGGAGATGTCATTGTCGTTGCATTCCTTATGAACCATTTGTCATATAAAAGTGAAATCTGAAAAGTGCTAGAACCACCTGTGGTGGATTCATAAGGATTCAGCTGGAGTTTATAACAGCTATCTGAAAGGATTTATGTTAGTCATACACACTATAAACAGGATGAATAGATATTCTTCTAAGTTTGTGCAGCCATATCATTTCTGTTAGGGTATGATTAATTTTAGGTAGATCAAGCAATAATAGAATGACTAGTTACTTTGTCTGACATTTTATGCAGTGTTGAATTTTGTTATAAGAATGTGCTGCATATATCAGATATGGAATAACAAAAACTAACAGTAGTTTCACTTCACCGTATTGTGGCAGCTGTTGTCATCTTTGTTTTACATCTGACTGGTTAATAGTAGGTTTGTCATTTATCATGAGTGACCTCAAACCTTAATTACTTTTCCATTTGCATGCTTTACATGTGATGAGGGATACAGCCAAAATCCTGCTTCTTTGGAGAATCAGGCATATATAGTGTGTCAAATATTGCTTAGTGTAGGATTATTGCAAGCTAGTAAGGTAAAGAGACAAAATTAAATTTTCTAATTATAGTTCTTCTTAAGTATGCAAAAGATATAATTGCTTCAGCATTAAGATACAAGCTGTTCATCTGAGCAAATGTTGGACTAGGTTACCTATGAGTAAGACTCAGGCTTATTTTTTAGAATTCATGGGAATACAAATACATTTTACTCTGCTACAGTTAAGGTAAATTGGTCATTTAAATTGAAACTAATAAAATAACTCTACTACCTTCAAACTAGGATTTTAGGGGATTATTAATGGCCAATTAAATAACTGCAAACTAAACATTTTAGACTAGTTCAACATTGTATTACTAGTTTGATCAGTCAGTGAATGAATCAATCTTTGTACTGATTTGAAAAGTTTGCAGGAGGTTAAATTAAGAGTTTTGTAGAAACAAATTATTTTTACTGGGTTTGACGATACTGGGTCGGCTCCACACTCTCAGTTGCTCTAGGGACCCCTTGTTATGTATGTGTGTTTGTCCTCACTCGCTGGCTGACGGTTGATAATGTACACGGGGGATGAGCCAGCAGGTGAGCTTTTTTGTTTATGTGAAAATTGGCCACCTTTATTCTGAGCTCCGGACCCATTATACCACACTGGTGTTTGTCAGGTAGCAGATACTCGTGTACAAGTCTTCGAGACTATGGTTAAAGTATAGTAATGGAAGGCTACACCGAATTGATGTCCTGACTGGAACAGTGTTTCTATTCCAAGACAGGACTATAAATGGCTGGATCAGGGCAGCTACAGAAGAGGGTTCTCTTCCATCTGACTAGAAAGGGCTTCATGCAATGTCCTGGCCCTAGAAATGATCCTGGCTGTGGATAAAATGGGTCTGTTTATCTCACCCTGGGAGTTAGAGCCAGGAAGAGGAGGAGGATAACACTTGCCTTTGAGTGAGTGGAGAAATGGAGGACTGAGATAAAGGAAGATAATTGTGTGTGACTAAAAACCTGTAAAGGCACTTTTGTAAATAAAAGGTTATTTTAACATGTGACAGGTTGTTATGCAGTTGTGTCAAGGATTTGATGTTTGGGTATATATATAATTATGTTATACTAGCTAGCACTGCTACCTCGTAGTTAGGAGACCCGGGTTCGCTTCCTGGATCCTCCTTGCGTGGAGTTTGCATGTTCTCCCCGTGTCTGCGTGGGTTTCCTCCGGGTACTCCGGTTTCCTCCCACAGTCCTAAGACATGCAGGTTAGGTACTTTGGCAATTCTAAATTGTCCCTAGTGTGTGCTTGGTGTGTGTGTGTGCGTGTGCGCCCTGCCCAGGGTTTGTTTCCTGCCTTGTGCCCTGTATTGGCTGGGATTGGCTCCAGCAGACCCACGTGACCCTGTAGTTAGGATATAGTGGGTTGGATAATGGTTGGTTGTTTGGTTATACTAGCTTAGCAAAATGCCCATTTACTAAAATGGGCTTAATGGTACAATGGTAAGTCTGTCTATTTTGATTGCAATTTGCATTTACAAACATCTGTTCAAAGGATATGCCTTATGTCCTATTGGACATTCTTGCCCTCACATCCCTCCTTGATTGTATTTTTTGTTGCTTTTCTTCATGATACATACCAGCCCTATTATGGACGCCAGATGAACTGATGCACAAACGTATGCTGCATGCTTTATTTTCCCATCTTACAATCTTGTCACTTGTCTTTGTTCATCAGACATTCCCATCCTCTTGTGAATGCTCTACAACATTAAACCCAGGCAGGGACACAGACACCGGGTGGATATCTTTTCATATATATATATATATATGAGAGAGAAATATTTTGAATGAGAAAGAGAAAATGCCATGATGGTGCAAATATTACCCATGGTCACGGATTCAGCCTTCTGGGTTTGATTCCCATGTCTATTTGAAATCTACCAGGGTTTGCATGGGTTATCTGCTTGATTATCTGCTTCCCCCTCCCATGCTAATAAAGGCATGCAGGTTATGTTAACAGGTCATTTCAAATAAGCATTGTGTGAGTGTGGGTATGCATGTGTGAGCAGGCCCTGTAATAGGCGGGTAACCTCTTTAGGGCCGAGTCTTTCCTTGTGGCCTGTGTTGCTAGGATAGGCTTCTGCCCACAGTGGCCCTAAACTTGCTTGATACGATTTGATACTATTACATTATGATACATGTAGAAAAAGGCAGGGTCCACTACGTATCTGATAAATAACCTTCAATTGCTCCAGGGGCGCTGTATAATGGCTGACCCTGCGCTCTGACCCCAAGGGGTATGCAAAAAACCAAGTAATTTCCTTAGGGATTAAGAAAGTATAATAAAGTAAAATAAAAAAGAAAAATAAATTAACAGTTTCATTGATTATTTGATTATACATAGTTTTTGATTAGTAAAAAAACATATTTCATAGAAAAGAAGCATTGAGAATATTTACTAATGAACATTTACATTGCATTTTGGTATACACCAATTTTCATAATACTGTACACATTAATTTTTGAATATGAATTGGGCCCTTGTTACATTTTGAAATTATAGCAAGGCAAAAGGTTAATGAAGGTAAAGTAAATGTGTGCAACAATTAGAGAAGAATGTACACAGGAGCAATCTTGAACTTTTTGATCCTGTAAATCATAATCTTAAATTGTAAAGGAATACATTTCCTTCGAACTTTGAGAAAGAAGATTTTTAGAAGGACTAAAAGTATATTTCCATAACTGCCAAATACAGTAAGCAGAAAAAATACAATTTAGTATACTGCTTTAAATCATAGCTAGTTTGTTTGAGACTGAAGAAAGAGTTTTTTCATGCATAAAGTACACTGAAAAAAAATGTGATGATTCACACTTAATATTTTCAATCTGAACCAATATAATTCTTTTTAGCTTATTGATCCCACAATTTTTAAGTTGAGGCAAACCATTTAGAGTTATTGGGTGCAATTCACTTGTTTTTTTACTGAAATAAATCTATTTTTTAAGTTGTTCTTCTTTTTTGGCAGTTGGAAAGCCATCAAACTGGAAAGTTCGACCAAAAGAATATACAAATGGCCCCCAAACGCAGCACATGAACAACCTAAAATATTAACTTAAATGAAATAGGATTTTTACGTTTATTCCCTCCACCATAACTTAATTTGGTACAATTTTTTTTACTTTGATTGAGATCTGAAACCAAATATTTCAAGCTGCAACACTAAATGACTAATCTTAAGTTGCTTGAAAGAGAAAATTTACGTTGAATGAACAACATCAATGTTATACTTTTTTCAGTGTAGTAGAATTTTTTAATTAAAAACTTGGTTGCTTGGTTATGCTGTTAAATAACAATTGTTCTCTAAATTTTGTGTAACTTGCTTAAATACAGAGAAGGGTAGCTAAATCTCTTTGTGTTCAGTTTCATGATCTAAAGCCTACAAGGTGATTCAGCTTGTTCCTGATAAGTAAACTACACATTTATTTACTGCTTCTCTTTCTACTAAGGTTGAGTCCTGTGTATTAAGTGGCATTGAGATTCTTTGATTTTACAGCCAGTCACCTATGGAACTGTGAGGAGTTGTAGAACAAAGGGGACAATAAAGCTGGTAGGACTGGTATGTCAAGAAGGTACAAAACACTCATAAACTGTTTCTTTAAAAAGAACAGAGGGTTGGTTGGACCAGTAGGAAAGGAACAATGACAAAGTAAATGGACAATAAGGAACAGGATAGTTAAGGAAGCAGTAGTAATCCAGGAAAGAAAGAAATTGGTCATAGCGGGGATTGTTGTTTTGGATGTTTTTTTATGTGACCCGGAAAGCAGAAAAGCAGTAAGACTACTTTGAACAAGAAAATAAACAGATGTGAACTTGGGCCAGCTCAACAATATACATGCCGGTTATCTGTGAGTTATTAGAACAAAAAAAGTGTTTCAATAAAAACATGCAGTATTACTTGTGCAGGTTTTATTTAAATTTTAACGATTCACTGTAATTAACAGTTGGGACTTTTAATGTTTTTTGATAACATTATATACATCAAATATGTGCTATAACTAAAATTAAACGTATTGGAATTATTTCCAACTTTTGATGCCGAAGACTTTTTTTGTTGCGTAACTAATCCTCAGACCTATTTGGATACATGCTAATTGCAAATTGACTTCGCTACAACTCTGTAAGCTCATTACATTTATAAACTTAAGTCCTTGTACTTTTCTGTAACACATTTCTTTTGTGTAATTTACTTATTTTGCTGGTATTTTATTTTATGCCTTTAATTGTCTCTCTTGCCATATTTCTGAATGTTAATACAGTGACAAGACTGTTTGACCAGTCACATAACCACCTACCTAAGTATTCTTTTATCCATTTTCATACTCGGCTAAAAACAACCACATATGTTGTCATTTATAGCCAATACTAAAAAAACAGTAGTCATAATGTGTCATAAAATCCAAGAAGAGGTGGAGGGAGTCCACACTCATGTATAAGTATTCCCTTAATAAGTAATCTATGTAACTAGCATAGAATATAATAAAGTAAATACATAAAACAGATATTTTCAATAGCCTTAATAAAAACATTTAGACATTTAGACAAGACTAAATTATTATTCTTTTCTAACATGAGGGAGCACTAATCTTGAATAAACTGAGTGTACTGACCTTTACGACGTTGTTACATTTTTGTTTACTTAGCTGACTATTGTAGTGTTTAAGAAGGATTAATTTTTCATTAATATTGTGAATTTCGTTTGATGTTGAAATAAAGGCTGATAGTGTAAGTAATCTAAGAATTCATTTATTGGTGTATATTTATGTGCATTTCCTGGTTCAGGTATATATCTATATATACACATACACTGCTGGAAATTAAAATTGCAACATGTCATATTGGTCCGAACCTGCAGGATGGATAGGTCATGAGTTATGCTCCCTGGACTTTCCAACGAGTATAAAAGGCACCTCCAAAGGGAACTTCATTGAGTGACTGCTAGTAGTTGTGTACTGCTGGTACTATGTTCTCTAAGTGACTAAACATGCCCCATTGCAGAGGTCAACATCCATACGCCCAACTGTTGTACTTTGAGTGAGGGAGAATTGTGGGAATGCGGAAATATGGGTACTCTTTCTGGGATATCAATGTTTGTGTTGGGAGTATGGCATCAGTGGGTAGAGGAGAGTCAGAACCACCAAAATAAGGGGTCTAGAGCACCCCAACACACCAGTGAATGGGAATGATATGCATGGACAGCCATATCACAGACCCTAGCCCAACGGCTGGGATCTGTCACATACCAAACGGTACGTGCATAAACTGCTTGATGCCATTTGCCATCTCACTCACTGCTTATTGCATTGGAAACCCTTGACTTTGTGCATTTGTGGCTACTGTGGTGCCATGAATGCTACAAGTGGAAGGATGGCTGACATCATATTGTGTGTTCAGACAAATCCCAGCTTGCCGCTTCTTGCGTAATCTACAAATTTACCGGATTTTTTTCACCTATTGAGAATGTTTGATACGTGGTCAGATGTTGACTGGTCTGCTAGAGACCACCAGTGGGCACATATAGAAGCTGCATGGCATACCAATCCTCAAACACAGATCCAATATCTCTTCCTGTCCATACCAGACTGTGTACAAGTATGTGGTAGATAAACCAAATACTAAATTATTGTGCTTAGGCATGTATGACCAAACTCTGCTTCTAATCACGTATACTATATATTTTAAGTAATTTACCATTTAAATATTGCTTTAAAATCAACATATGTAGTGAACAGCAGAGAGTCTGCTGAGCCCCCGAACCCCATACACACAGACCAAGCACCACTCTGGTTCAATAAAAGGATTTTTATTGTGGGAAACCCTTCCAGTAAGTGTTTCCAAAGCCACACAGCTTTTAAGAGGACAATAAACACAGCCAATACACAGAATGAATACTTACTCTTTTGTCTGTCTTTTCTCTCTGTTCACCTCCCTCCAGTGTGTGTTGCCCTCTTTACTCCCAGGTCTGACTAGCCCAGATGTGGGGAAGAGGAGGTGATGGGTAGATATAGTGTCAAGAAGAGGAATGAAGAAGGCCAGATGGTAGTAGATTTTGTGAAAAGGATGGACATGGCTGTGGTGAATATGTATTTTAAGAAGAGGGAGAAACATAGGGTGATGTACAAGATTGAAGAAAGATGCACACAGGTAGATTATATCCAGTACTGGAGGTTCAGCCAGAAAGAGATTAGAGACTGCAAAGTTGTGGCAGGGGAAAACATAGTCAGACAGCTTAGAATGGTGGTCTGAAGAATGATGTTGGAGATCATGAAGAGGAGAGTAAGGGCAGAGCCAAGGATCAAATGGTGGAAGTTGAAAAAGGAAGACTGTAAGGTGGAGTTCAGGGATGTAAGACAGACACTAGATGGCAGTGAAGATTTACCAGATAGCTAGGCAACTATAGCCTAGCAGAAGTAGTAGGAGAGACAGCTAGAAAGGTGCTTGGTACAACATCTAGACTGAGGGAGGAGGACAAAGAAACCTGGAGGAGAAATGGGGAAGTACAGGAAAGCGTCCAGAGGAAGAGCTTAGTGAAGAAGTGGGATAGTCAAAGAGATGAAGAAAGTAGAGAGGAGTACAAGGAGGTAAGGTGAAGAGAGAGGTTGCAAAGGGTAAAGATAAGGTGTATGGTGAGTGGTGTGAGAGGTTGGACACTAAGGAGGGAGAAAAGGACCTGAACCGATTGGCTAGACAGCGGCACCAAGCTGGGAAAGATGAGCAGCAGGTTAGACTGATATGAGATAATAATGGAAGCCTACTCACAAGCAAGGAGAGTGTGTAGCGAGATGAAAAGATTACTTTGAGAGGTTGATGAATGAAGAGAATGTGTGTGTGTGTGTGAGAGAGAGAGAATGTTGGATGATGTAGAGATAGTGAACCAGGAAGTGCAAAAGATTAAGGTAAGTAAAGTAAGGATGAGGATAAAGAATGTGAAGGCTGTTGGTCCAGATGACATTCCTGCAGAAGCAATCTTAGAAATAGTGAGATGATACCTGAGGAGTGGAGAAGAGGTGTACTGGTACCATTTTTTAAGAATCTGGGTGATGTGTAGTAGAACTTTAATAATTACAGAGGGATAAAATTGATCAGCCCCAGTATGAAGTTGTGGGAAAGAGTGGTGGAAGCTTGGTTAAGAAGGAATGTGATTACTGGACAGCAGTATGGTTTCATGCTGGGAAAGAGAACTATAGATGCAATGTTTGCTCTGAGGGTGTTGATGGAGAAGTATAGAGAAGGCCGTAAGGAGTGGCATTGCATCTTTTTGGACCTAGAAAAAGCATATGACGGGGTGCCTAGAGAGGAGTTGTGGTATTGTATGAGGAAGTCGGGATTGGCAGAGAAGTATGTGTAAGAGTGGTACAGGATATGTACGAGGGAAGTGAGACAGTGGTGACGTCTGCAGTAGGAGTGATGGATGCATTTAAGGTTGAGGTGGAATTACATAAGAGATTGGCTCTGAGCCCTTTCTTATTTGCAGTGGTGATGGACAGGTTGGAGACCCTGGAAAGGTGGAGACATGCTCTAGAGAGAGAGAGGAATGAAGGTCAGTAGTACCAAGACAGAATACATGTGTGTGAATGAGAGAGAGGTGAGAAGAATTGTGAGGATGCAGGGAGTAGAGTTGGTGAAGGTGGATGAGTTTAAATACCTGAGATCAACAGTACAGAGTAATGGAGAGTGTGGAAGAGAGGTAAAGAAAAGAATACAGGCAGTGGAGCGGTTGAGTAAAGAATATCGGGAGGGATTTGTGGCAGACTGGTACCAGCAAATGTGAAAGGAAAGGTCTACAAGAAGGTAGCGAGTCCAGCTGTGTAATATGGTTTGGAGACGGTGGCACTGACAAAAAGACAGAGCTGAAGGTGGCAAAGTTAAAGATGTTAAGATTTACATTGGGTGTGACGAGGATGGACAGGATTAGTAACAAGTACATTATAGGGTCCTTTCAAGTTAGATGGTTTGAAGAGAAAGTCAGAGAGGTAAGATTGCATTGGTTTGGCCATGTACAGTGGAGAAATGCTGGGTGTGTTGAGAGAAGGATGTTAAGGCAAGAGGAAAAGAGGAAGGCCTAAGAGGAGGTTTAAGGATGTGGTAAGAGAGGACATACAGGTGGCTGGTGTAACAGAGCAAGTGCAGAGGACAGGAAGATATGGAAACAGATGATCTGCTGTGGCAATCCCTAATGGGAGCAGCCGAAAGAAGAAGAAGAAAAAGAATTTAAGCCTCTGTCACAGTCTAGTGTCTTGGGCTTAAGCAGAGTAGACATTATTTGGATAGACTCCTCAGAGTTCTGCAGATGATTCTGTTTCTTTAAGGGCAGGTATCCAGTACAGTCAGACTTGTTAAGATATAACATTATTCCTGTGTTTCTTTGGAATCTGGATTCTAAGAGGCTGAAATTTCAAATTTCCTGTATTTATTTTGTGAAGTGGGACTATTAAAGACAGAATTGCTTTAATTCTAACAGACATTGATGAAACTGGACAATGGGCTAAAATGTTCGGCATTTAGGTCTATCCAAGGATTCTGCAGGTGTTTTCTAAGAGAACAGAACATTCACTATGGTGTGTGATTTAGAATTCTGATTAGTTAAAACTTCTTGTTTGTTCTGGAGATTACATAAAAAGTGGTTCTTTAGTTGTGTTTAACTAAATAAAGTTTGAATTCTTCCAAGAACCAATGTCACTGAGGCATGAATTCAGTGTCAATAATGAATGACTGAAGTGTGAAGCAGGTAAAATAAGGTAACCCAGAAGAATAATGTAGATCTTGAAGAGGAGTGTGGAATAAGCACCAGACCCTGAACCTGGAGAAACATCACACAAAGCTTTGAAAAAGTAGATTCATCATTAATCATGCAGTCAGTGAAGAAATACAAGTTTGAGGTGGGTTAAGCAATTCATATTTCAAAGGTCAAGGAGAAGGCACACAGGCTTTGATCAGACATCAGCATTCAGAAGGTCAGACATAATATGAATGTTATTTGTGCTAAAAGTGAATGTAATGGCATTTACTGTAGACTAGATGTCATTATTTTGCTGTTTGCATTATTGTGTCTGTGAATTATATCCATTCATCATCATTTAAGACTAGAAAATTATCAGTGGCTTATGGCATTATCATCTCTGAAGCAAGACCCTAACCTTCTAAATAGGTTTCGATTTATGAACAGATTTAGCAGCCTGTTTCCAGCATAGAAATAAAAATTTGTATTATAGTATGCCTAAGAATTATACTTCCCTCAGGAAGTATGTTGCATACACTGACAATGAGTAGTAATGATTCAGGATGTGTACAAAAAGTGCAAATGTAATATGACAAATCTTAATATGGTTCTAGAAGTTAAAAGCTGCTTTGTTGTTTGTTGTGCAGCCTACACCAATTAAGTTGTCAAGGAAACTACAACAAAGTTTTGCCTATTCAACTGTTTTACCAACTTTCATGTTGCAAAGATTAGATAGATATGGAATTGATATAAAGACACATTTACAAATTCTGTCTGGCAGTATGTCATCCCATTGTAGGCTATATAATAAATTGTTTAGAATTCATAAGAATTTCAATCTGGTCTATAAATCACTGTGCCTCAGCTGCTTCTGATAATTCCAAGAAGAGTACTAACCCTTTAATGTACATTTACTGTAATCATTTACTGTCCATTGGTTTAGTCTTAAAATATTTTGCACTCATAATGTTGCTTAGAAGTACCTGTATTTTGATTCATGTTTAAGATAAGGCAAATATTTTATAGTTAAAGTTACTAGGCTGGTGCATCTACGCCGTTCATCCAAATTTCTGTTTTGTGTTTTATGTAAAAGTAAGACTTTTCAGTTTAAAATTAAAGGAATTATCGTTTTGATGTTATAATGGCAACATTTTTGGGCAGAACAAACCTAAAGGCAACAATTACATGTTTTCAGCATTCATCCATTCAGTCATCCATTTCCTAAACCCTCATAATCCAAATTAGGGTCATGGGCAGCCATGAACAGTTATACATTAGAAGCATGCAGTGGAAATGTTGTAACATCCTTGGGAACTCAGTTTGGATAAAACTTGCAGTGAGCGGCAATTTTACATCTATATACCTCTGTAGCACAAGTTCCTGTGGGGTCAGTATTTCATCTTATGGTCCAATGACTAGCTAGCTATCAAGTATACAATTTTATTATTCCACTGGAATTAACATAAAACTATCAATCAATTTTTTTATATTGTTAAAGTGTTTGCCCCATATTTCTGTATCATGCTAGGAGAAAAGCAAAAATAAATTTTTCCTCAACCCTGAAATAAAAATGACTACCCGATGTATCAATGATTTAGATCTAGTGGCTTGAAACTTTAACTTTATATCAGAGAAATAGGGAGATGCACTTTCCTCTTAAAAGACTCTACTTCAAACCATTCTGCCACAAGGGCACTTTAAGTGTGTCAAGTCTGGGTACACAAAGAAGAGTTTCAGACATAAAGTACTAATATTTCAGTTTCAGAATTATTGAAGCACCTTCACATTTGGCTCTAAAATGATTTTACCTTTACCTCTGATGAGAATTTAATTTCATCCAAATAGAGCAGTTCTATTGTTTGATTTCTTCCATTGGCCACAGCTGTACTCTCTATATCTTTAAATTAGGGTAATGAATGGTGAAAGGATAATTTAGCCTTCGGGCCTTGTGGTAGCGCCAGCATTCAAGAAGAAGGAGAAGAAATAATGTTTTCAAGTTAAAAAATGACATCAGATGGCATAGTTGCTCTATTTAATTCAAAAGTACAGTAATATGAAATTGTTCTATATCACAGAATAGCCATCAGTCTTTAGGATCTTCCAATCATTTTCTTCTCTATTCAAAAGTGACATTTTTAAGATTAACTTTGGATTTGTGATGTTTAATTTCCTGAGTGATATATTTTCAGCTCCTTTTACATTAACAATCCCTTCAATTAATATTAATAAAAAGCCACTTGTATTTTATTTCTTTTTTGTACAAGAAACCTTTCTAAATTGCATCATTAACTAAATAAATGACAGATTTTTAGCAAACTTATTTTGATTATGTTTAGTTCTTGCCTATAACCAATTTTAATTACTATTGTCAAAAAACATTTTTTAATAATGACTGCATGGAATAAATGAATATTGATTATAATCTGTATGGGCCACTTTATAAAATGTCTAATAAAGTATAATCACTAGCAAGTGTTTTACTGACAAGATTTATGTGACTGTTAAAATCATTATTATTATTTTCCATTCTAATATTTGTGGGTAGCATGATGTTGCAGTAGTTATACAAAATACCCATTCACTGCCGGTGTGAAATTTTGCATTGCATGCTCTCTCCGAGTCTGTGTATGTTTTTTGAAGGAACTTGGCATTCCAGACAAGTAAGTTAGGATAAGAGTCCATTGTAAACTGTGTGTTAATGTTGCTGATGCTGAATTGGGTTATTTCTGATTGATTTATATAATTTTGACTCATCTTTAATTGTATTCCGGTTAATTTAACCGCTTTTGCGTTAAACCCGAGACACGCTGAGGTGTGGAATCCTATGTAAATATGGTAAACCCCGAAATGCATTTTGAGTGACTTTTTATTTCATCACATATAATAGTGTTAAGTCCAAATAACTCTTGGGGCAGTAGTCTGCTGCCATTGTGGATGAAATAATGTCATTCTGCAAAAAAATCCTGAACTTTTATGTATATTCTGCCACTCCATGGTAAGTTATAAATATTCAAGAGTAGGACGGAATCTTTAAATAACACAATAGCATGTAAATGAAAACCTGTAAAGCTAGTATTTGAACAAACTAAAACAGAAGCATTAGTTGAATCAAGCGATAACGATGACAATGTAACTTAGTCATGTGACATTAACATGGATAGCGATACTGATGCTTATGGCACTGTACTACTGAAGTCGCAGAAAAGTACAGTGTGGCAAAAAGGCAAAATGATTGCAATCAAGTGGAAGGATAAGAAAGACATTAGCCTGTTAAGTACTATTCAGAATGTAGCAACTATCAATGTTTATGTCAGGGGAAATGTGCAAATCACTAAGCCTCATGCTGTGATGGCCTACAATAACACAAAGGGTACATTTCGGATCAGGCACTAACATTCTATCCTCTCACGTGCTAGCAAAAGAAAAAAATATTACAAGAAAAGTGCACAAAGAAACACTACTCTCCAGATTTCATCATTAGGCTGTGTGTTGGTGACTGTTTCAAAACATATTACATGAAGGATACAGCAGTGGATGCTAGTCATACCTTTCTTACTGTAATTATGTTGATGTTTTGGTATTAACATGTTTCTGTTATACATAATATTTTTCAAGTTAAAAAAAATCGACAATTTAGGCTTGTTTTTCTGGGGGTTAACATAATGCTAGGGAGACTACATAAATAAATAAAAGACCTAAAATCACAGAGAAGTAAGTAAAAGAAAATGTGGATAAACGAATGTAAAAAAAATGGGACTCCTCTGCACTGAAAGTCATAGGAGTGTCTGAATTTCAAAGCGAAGTAAACATCACATTATTATAAGTATTTTAGACAGCAGAAAGAGAGATGGAGAACCAATGCAAAATGTTTGTTAGAATGAACCCTGCAAATGTGCGACAGACTTAGTACTTAGGCTGCCATAAGCAGAATGGCACCATAGAACAAACTCAGCTGGATAGATTAAATGGAAGAAAATTGATGCCTCTTGAGCATTAGTGAAAGTAGGACAAAAATTACAGTTAAGGGATCAGTATGCTTTCAAAATAGTTTTCTGACAGCATTATTACTTTCCTAATTTTCAATGTGTTTATATGTGTCATTGGTGTATATTAAAGGTGTATTAGAAACATACTTTAGATGGAAAGATTAGATGGTGCAAAGGAAAAAAAAATCAGTAGAATTGTAAATGAAATCCAAAAATATTAGTCTAACATTAGTTATTATATATAACTGATTTAAGACTACAAATTTACAAAACTGTAAAATGTCAGTTATTCAAGGAAAATATCTTTTCAGTATGATTTTTCTTTTTTGGTATGTACCGTTTGTAATATCAAAGTGCAGTAAACACTATATTCCACAACATTTGGGTTACCGAAGTATTGGGTACAAAGTGGGAAACAACTCTGGACAGGTGAACTGGCCAGTCAGAGATCCAACTCACACACTCTCCCGTGCATATACACTCACAGGGAAAATGTAGAATCTCCAATAAACCTAACCAATACATTTGCACAAAAAATTAGAATACCCTAAAGAGATCCCAGAAGGATTCCTTTTTATAAAGTAAAATTTTCTTAAAGCTCCCTGAACAGTATGTTGGAGTATCTGTATGGCTGTTAGTTCCTGTTCCATTAATTTTTTTTTAATTCAAGGTCCTATTCAGGAATCCATTCTCAGACCCATGATTTCCAGTACATAATTTTGTGGCCCACACATCACATTTATAAAACTTGCATACCGTATGCACAAAGAGAGGCCCAAAATGTGCGTACACAACTTTCCACACAAATATCGGGATTTATAAAAGAAAACTTAACAGGAGAACCTGCTTATATTAAATCTGAGAAAGTGGGAAATGACAATGCCCTTGATCAAGTAGGGAAATGAAGCCATACCAGCTAAATGACAATAAATCATATCAGAAAGCAGTATTTATAATGTGTGTTCATGTGAGAAACATATTAAACCTCAAAAGTGATGAATATGATATACAGCCTCTATTTTAGTTCCCTTCTAAGAGGTCCAATGCTGTGTATTTGCACTGGAGAACTTCTCAGGGAACTGATTGACAGGTCAGGAATATCTTGGACAAGATTCAGTCCATCATGTTCCCTGTGCTGGAAGCGATTAACTAACATTACATTTAGGTTTCACATGGTGTGGGTGTATGTGCATAAAACCTAACATGTCTTTGCCAACATTAAAAAAAAAAAAAAACTGCAAACGTAAATAGGCAATTTGCAGCAGTGTCCAGTTTTCCCAAAGTAATCTGGGCAATTTACTGCACTCATATTGCAATAAGGGCATCTAGTGAGGATGAAGCACATTTTATTAAACATGAACAGTGACATTCAATTAATGTACAAATCATCTGTGATGCCAAGATGAGACTGTACTGTACACGGAAGCTGGCTTGTTTGTAAGGTGTATGGCTGAAGCTTCAGTTTTTTTATATGGCTTGTACTATTCATTGTAACAGAAATTATGTTATTACATGTACCAGGTAACAATGGCTTCCTGCTCAGATACTGGCACATGACACCCTTCCCCAACAGCCAGAATGCAGAGGAGAGGCACTATAATACCACCCATGCTATTGCACGCTGAGTTGCTTAACACAGCATAGACTCCTCAAATGCAGGTGGCAGGATTTCAATGCATCAGGATGGAGGTTGCTCTACAAGCCAATGAAGTTCTGTAGCATCGTGACTGCATATGTATGAGGTTCATTAGTATAGTCCATGTATGGCTACGCTGGGTTTATGGTGTGTTCACATACACACATTTAAAAGATGATTGTGATTGTTTTTTTTTTTTTTTTTTTTTTGGTGTAAACATTTTACTGTTTTTTGGTGTAGGCATATTTTCACGATTGAATCCACACAAAATGTTATAAATGAGAGCCATGAAGACTATAATAATAGCAGTACTGGATACAATATAGGCACCAGCCAAGTCTACTGCAGAAGATGGAGTAATTGTGGTTTGAGATTTAGAAGGATGACAAGTCTCCAATGAACTAAAAGTTGTGGCAGTATCATTCACAAATTCTAAATACAGAGAACATAAAAAGGTCATCCAATTGAAATAGCCTTGAATTAAAAACAAAAAATTGACTTCTGTTTAAGAAATACTGTAGCAAACAATAAGTGCCACAGGAATTATTCATTGCCTAGTTTGAAAACTCCTGCCACAAAAAAAAAAAAATATTGTTTGTTATAAAATATATAAAGATATGTATAGTGTTGTGAAAAAATATGTACCCTTTCCAGTTTTTTTGTTATAAGTAATTTTACATTCTTCTCAGCTCTTCAGTCAAATGCAGTTACCGGAGTGGACAAACATCAAAATTTTGCATGTAGTACATAAAATACGCTACCTTGGCTGTTTGTTTGTCTGTCCAGGATTTTAAATTGCCTGTATCTTGCAAACCGTTTGACCTATTGTCCTGAAATTCGGCACACATATACTACGTGACGTCTACTATCTGCTTTTGGGGTGATCATTGACCTCCAAGGTTATTCTTCTTTTTATTTTATTTTATGGTAGAATCAACTCTTAGCAGCGGCCAGCGGGGTGACTGTGCAGCGCATGCGTACGTGCAACGTTCTCATTCCCTACCATCTTCGCCATCACTTCTCCTACCTCTTCATATCTTAAATCATTCTTGAGGCAGATTGAAGGCTTAAGTGCCAGCTTAAGTGAAAAATTAAAGAAAATGTACTAAGTAATCGTAACACAAACACTGACTTAATCAGTTTTAATGCAAAAAGATTCTGACGAAAGTAGAGAAGAAGTGGGCCACTAGGGTGGAGAAAAGATCTGCTCAGGAAGCAGTAAGCGCATTAACCTCTGAGCAAACAAATGCTAAATGTACAGAAAGAGTATGAAAACTATGAATGCTCAAATCAGGTGTATTTACTGCATGTCATTGTGCAGTGCGCCATTACTGGTATGTATGTACATATGTGTGTGTGTGTGTGTGTGTATGTGTATATATATATATATATATATATATATATATATATATATATAATGTGTATGTATGTATGTATGTACAGTATATGTATGTATATATATATGTATATACTTCTTTCTGGTGCTGTTGTCAGAGTTTCCCATCTATGGCTTCAGACTGTCTTGTATGTCTGTTCTTGTCATTTGAACATAAGTTTTCCCCTCAGTATTCTTCTTACCTTTGCCATTTTCTCTGTTGGGTAAAGTGACTGAAGTGCATGAGACAAAAGAGAGACGAAAAATATATGCTGACAAAATGAACCAGAAACAAACGTGTACCGAAAAAAAAGTATGTGTGTGCAAAATACAAATACAGATCTCTGCTGTTAATAGAATAGAATTCAATAGTTACTTACAAAAACACCAAAAAGGTTTTCCGGTACATTAACAATTTATTAGCTTTAAGTTTTGTTTTTTGTGATGACATGTTTTTAAGAACTTGTGAATACCCTCTCTTCCTGACATAGAGGAGTTAAAATTGATATGTTCAGCATTCAACGAGTAATATCGACATATGGACAGGTGCTGCATTTAGACTTTTAGTAAGAGAAAAAAAATTACAAAGTACGGTTACCCTTTTATTTAAACTGTTTTGTTTTCTCTCCATTTAGTGTTTGTCCTAGCATTATATGTTTTTGTTTTGACATATTCTTTCTTTCAATTTTTTGCAATAAATAAAACATTCTTTTCAGTGGTAAAATCACAATCGTGGAGAGGCTTATATTTCATAATTGAAATTATTAGGTTGTGGAGTAATTGGGGGGGAAAAAGCTTGTGACACTTCGACTCTAGAATGCTAAAAGAGTAAGAGTCTGAATGAGACCCCAACTTTAGTATGTGCCATCATTCAAACTGGAGCTTTTTGTAATAGTGTTCTGACTGTGCGGTAATTGTTAATTAATTTTAAATGTGAATCCTAATGCACACCCTCATGTCTTATTGTATAAAGCAAATTAAATTGTGTGTTAGGGGAGTACATCAGGGCTAGGATTCTATGGGTCTCAAAGTAGAAATTGTGGGTATGGAATCCTTTCACAATCATTTACTGTAGGTAAGAGTTGGCAGTCAAAGAAATGCAAGGTATCAAATTTTATATAATGTGCAATAAAACTTTAGTAAAAAATGTTACTGCTTTGAATATGAGCAAAAACCAGTACATTTTAAAATATTTTGCTTATATGTTACAAATTCAATCATAATGCATAATATTTATGATGTTATTGTGCCAGACAATCAAGGCATATTAAGAAAATGAAACGGGCAGATGTGCAAAGGGCAATCAAAACCACCCATATTGTGCTGTTAAAAAGACAAGGAAGCCAGACATTTGGACCAGGCTTTCACTATTTATAGAGTTAGAAAGAAAGCAACTGAACAATCTGAGCTGTGTCTAATGCTTCTCAACCAAACCAAATTGTTCTTTACAAAGAAGTAAGATGTGCTCCCTACTAGCATTAAGCAATGAAAAGTAACAAATTATGTTGAACTTGTGTGTGAAAATATTCATTAATGTCATTTTGTGCAGGATTTTTTTCAGCTTGCTTAATACTTTGTTGGCACAGCTGCAAAATCTGACACTTCTAATACTGACATACGAATTCTGTCCTCCGAATACAATACATACCAAAAGTGTAATCAGACAAATGTAGTTCTTCTCATTTAATTTCCAGCATCTGCCATGTAAGGGACATTATGGTAGGTCTCTGATGCATGTGTGTTCTTCAATGGTCATACTTCACTGGAAGTAGTTTCCATATCCACTCAAAGAAAACATACAGTAAATGAAACTTGGCATCTGAAGCCAAATAAGCACTTAAAGTAAACAAAGGAATGTGTTCATGCCAAAAGTGCACATCTCCATTAAGAATCTTAATTTTGCAATGGCTTACGATAGCTTTTTTTTTTATACTGTATAGTGGATGGAAGCAGTCAAAGTGGGGACTTTATTAAGAAACATTCTGTCATACAGATCTAATGTGGGTATAACATACATACCACCCTGGAGATGCACTGGCACTGTCTCTCGCTTCATAACATCATTGACATGTCTAGACATGTGGTATTCTCTGAAAATTTTAAACTGAATTAACCACAGAGCTGCAAAAATTTCTAAAATCCTGTGTTTACGTTGTCATTCTGTGGTATTGAGTGCTGTTTGATAAATTAAAAAAAAAACTAATTCCACTGATTTAAAAAAAAAAAATGAAAAATGGTGAAATGGTGAAAAATGTGCATGGGCACTAAATACTTCCTGAAGGAACTGAGCAGAATTTTGTTTTCTTACATTGGAGTATAAAGAAATAAAGTTGTAGTAAAATTTAATCTAAAAGTCAATTTTAAACTTTTGCATGAGTTTCTCTTATATGCTAGGTATGTCATGCAGTTTCTGTACTTTGGGAGACCTGGGCTTGTGTTTCAAGTTCTCCCTGTGTGGAGTTTGCATGTCCTCCTTGTGTCTGCATGGGTTTCCTCGGGGTGTTCCAGTTTCCTCCCACAGTCTAAATACATGCAGGTTAGGTGGTGATACTAAATTGTCTGTTGTGTTTGGCTTGGGGGGTGTGTTTGCCCTGCGATGGACTGGCACCCTGTTTTGGGTTTGTTCCTGCACCGCATCCTATGATAGCAAAAGATGGTCCTAACACCAGCTGCGACCTTGTACAGGACTAAGCAAGTTTGAAAATGAAATGAAATTTCTTTACATTGGGTAGTTCATAATGAAAGAAAAGTGTTTGATGCTTATTATACAAACCATAAGACAAAAAAAAAAATCTTCCTTGAATGATAAAAAGAGATAAAGATGTGATACTAATTTGATCACTAGTACATAACCCTGAAGAGAAAGATATGCATGTGTACAGTACCACTATTGAATATCATGCATCCTTTCACACGTTAGAACCGGATTTCATTGCATATTACAGAACAGAGCTTTTATTATACTGGACAGAGAAATCTGAGGAGAATATATGACAATTTTCAAGTATTCCAGGCTATTTTTCACATAGTAGATTTTGCACCTTGTAAGTAACTCATACTGTAGTTTTCTAGCAAGCTCAAAGATTTGTAGGAGTATAAATGGAAAATACAAAATTAATTGAATTTCCACATACACTCTTCTTTTACAAAAGCATGATAATTAAAGGCAGAAACTGCCTTTTCAGTTATAACAATATGTACAGTATACTTTGTAGCAGTGGACCAATATTTGAAATAAGTGTATTTACCTTTTATAAACACTTTCAGTTCAGGGATTACCCACTAAGCACTTTTTAAAAGTAATGATTAAATAATACTTAATGCTGCTTCTAATATTGAGACAGGTGGTAAATACTGTGTGTATACAATGTTCTCTGAACCCTTGTATTCACTCTTATACTATTGCACATTGACAAATTAATGAATTACATTATTTTTGCATAAAATGGGCATGCTTTTGTACCTGAGAAAAACTGTTTTGATATCTTTTAAAATTCTTTCCAGAGTTTCATCATAAACATGCCTCACAATGCAGTATTCTAAACAGGTCCATTAGCATAATATTGCTCAAATATTATGAGTGAAAGTCAACAGGTAATATTTCTTCATTTTAGCAATTTTTACAAAGCAAATAAAATGGTAAGGAAATACATTAACATTACCATATGGGCAGTTTATTTTTAATAAAAAATATTTTGGAACTTTCAATTTAGAGCAAAAACCGAGAGAAGAAAATTTTAAGCAATTAAAGTTAGTTACCTTCAAAATTCTCAATATATTTCACTTCTGTGAAAGAATACATTTCATGCTCAAAGGCAAAATCCTTTCCAAGTCTTTATAAAACACTTCTTTCTGGAAGAAGCTTATACTGTGAATCATCTGCAAAACGGCAATGTGTGTCTGTTTAAAAGCGGCTGAATCTTCTAGCTGGCATCTTCTTCCTGGTTGCTAAGCAACAGTATCCCACCGTTTTGAGGATGGTTACAATTATATAAAAGTCCCACAGATTTTTTTTTCTTTTTTTTGGTATAAATTACAATGTACATCTATATTTTTTAATATATTTTTCATCCACACTGCAAATTATTCCAGCTGTTTTTAATCATGAATCACCTCTGTTAAACTCTACAATACATATTTTTGTTAATTATAGAAGAACATAGGAAAAGTAATTACAGAATTTATTTACAGAATACTAAACTGTTCAATAGCATTTGTTAAAGAAGATGCAGCTAATTATCTGTGCAGTTCATCTCTTATACTGTTCAAGGTCATTACTTTTTTTTTTACAAAATAAATATCTTCTAGATTCCTTAAAGAATAATTTGTTTTTTAAAAGGAAATTAATCTTCAAAGTTAAATCTGATATTCTGCCCTAACTGCTTTTACACAAAATCATAGAAGTATTTACAAAACAGATACAGTATTTAACAATGAAGATGCATGTTATCATTGCTAGATATGTAACATTTACATGTAACATTATAAGAAAGTGGGGTGAAAGTGTGCTCTGTTCATAAACAAATTGCTGCATATCTGCAAGGCATTTACGAGGTAAACACAAACTGCCTTAAAAACAGTTGTAAGTGCAAAGTCTTCCATAATATTAGTGGTGTGAAATTCAAAAAAGAACTTTGAGGTTGTTTGTCTATTTATTTATTTATTTATTTATTTATTTATTTATTTATATCTCATGATCTGTAGCATTTTGTTCAATGTAAATATTCCAGAGAGTAGTCAAATGATTCTTTACTTTTTAGATAGCTTTTTTCTTTTAATTAAAACACAATAGATTGATAAGTTGTTCATTTAAACTGTGCAAATATACTTGGAATAGCATGCAAACAAGCACAAAAACCAGTTTAATGGACTTTTTTTTTACATAAAATACAAGCAACGTATGTTCATTTTATTGCCAATGAAAGTTTTTATCTACAGATAATCATGAATAATTGTGCAAAAGACTGCAAAGTAGAAGTGTCAGCTGTTGCTATTAAAACTAAGGAATCAATATATCACCTATGTGCCTGCCTGTCAAGGTACAATAGTTCATGACAGGTGATAGATGAGCTTCAGTGGGAGTGTAATTAAACCAGGAAAACCTGTGTATTGTACATTGCGGCTTATAAAGAGAAACATAATGGATGTAATTCCAAACAGCACTGAAGACCTGAAAGATGAAACCAACGATGATACTGTACTCTGGTTAGAAAGAAAATATAATGTCATCAAGGCCACCAGTAAGGAACCCAAAGAGCTTGTATTCTGACAGGGTCTAGATCAGTTCAGGGGCAAACCAAGAATCAAAAGCGATGGGGCACAGCTGTTTGTTCTTTGTATAACAGTAATCCTGCTTAAATATAATGATTGCAATGCCCTACCTCTGACAGACTTTGATTGTCCTGTGGAAAAAAACAAAAACAATCCTTGGCTGGATTATACAATTGCCTAATTCTACCATATTATTTTAAGGTCTCCCTGAATATTCCCAAAGAACTGTTCATGTTTCTTTAGAGGCAACACAGCAGTCATGTTGGGTTTGAGGGCTTAAAGGTATCAAACTCTACTTCTGTTATTTTTAATGATTTTAATGATTATCTATCTATCTATCTATCTATCTATCTATCTATCTATCTATCTAT
>JANRMT010062792.1:64047309-64083325 GCA_026402145.1 Polypterus bichir lapradei
TCTATCTATCTATCTATCTATCTATCTATCTATCTATCTATCTATCTGATCCATAACAGTAACCCCATTACTGTTGAAATAATCAAAGCAAATTGTATCATATTTAGATTTTATACTTGCTGTTTCCTGAAAACATAAAGGATGATACTTTCATATTAAATCAGATACAGGCACAATATAAACAAAAACAAGAATATTTTGGAGATGAAATGGTGTAACCAAGTTATTTCCACATTTTTTGTGCTTTTTAAAGCTAATGCCAAACATACTTTAGTGTGAAGTATAAGTTGTTTTATAAATAATACAATGTCGCTTTATTGATAATCTTTCCTACAATTAAAATGTAGGTATTAGTTATGGCTTTTGAATGTATTTTGTAGCATTTCAAAATGAACTATTTAGTCTCATTCCTCCTGCCACTGAGATACCCACAGCATTAAAAGCCTGAAATGAGCTCTTTTAAAAATGGATGGTTGGATAGATAAAGGAGTATTGCTGCTCACCATTTAATAGGAACTACAGCTGTGCTTCTTAATGTTTCCAGCTGGCATCAAAAAAACACTGTGCTTCATTTGTGAGTTGCTTCATGTTGAAAGCCAGATAAGGTGCTGCTTATGGTTGGCATCTGAATGTATTTGTTTGCAGCTGAAGACAAGAAAATATGACAAATGCAACATTAGTCATGCTTTTGTTGCTGTTCATGCATTGATGAAAGCAATAAAGTCAACCTGCAAAGAGACAAGCAACGTCAAGTGAAAGTTAAAAGAAATTGTTAGTGTGCAGCTAAGTGTATGAAAACCAGAAGGTGAAAAATGTTTGCTACTTGTATGGGTCATGATTATTGTTAGTAGATTTTAAAATCTGAAATGCATATAAGATGTGAAGAAGCTGACAGCATTACAACAGAATTGACATTTGCATTTTATTTTGTAATTTTTGTGCCACTCCCACTGTTTTTGTTCATTTATTTCTATTTGTTTATAGATTAAACATTTAAACATGGTCTAGCTCATTTATGTGTGAATAAACTACTACATTTCTTCTTGATAGGTTTGACTGTCTCTGGCAGAGATGGATATGGATGTGTGCATTTTCACTGCATTCAGAGTAATAACAAATACAACACGATTCAAGATTCTTAAACCTGCTCACATATTGGGGAGTGGTTTAAAACATATCTTGGCACCACTGGGCACAAGGAAGAAACCATCCTTGAATAGGGTTTTCATCAATGCCAGGGCTCACTTATAACCACGCCCACACCAAACATTCATGCAGACTTGAATAATTTAACATATGATATGAATGGAAAGGTCAGCACAGTAGTAGGGTATTGGTATTTAAACTATATAATTTGTATGAACTGTTTATAGTGACCTGCAACCCTAAAATTTAATAAAATGGATTTTAAGAATGTTAAGTTATGAAATTGATGATTTTTACCACTATTATTTCAAAATACTACCCATCAGCACCCATACTGTAAGAGTCTGATATGTCATATGCCCCTAGGATGGCTCCCTTTCCCTTCACAAGAATTTTTGCATTATCCAGTGTGTATCAGGTCTCAGTATCAGATACTTACTGTACTTTGGAGAATCTCCTTTTTGACTTTTAACACCATTTTCAGTGTATTTCATTAAATGTAATGGAGGACATGAAATATGCTTGCCAAAGCAAACCTTTTAGATGTCCTTCAGTTATGTACATCAGACTAGATGTAATAGTTTAGATGACAGTATTCAATACAATTTTAAGTTGAAATTTATTAAAGATCAACTGCCTACACTTTGTCAAGTATAATGGGCAGTTTCAGGATCTTAAATCAAATGTTCTGAAAATTTTATTCACCCCTTAAGCCTTATCTTATCTGAATTGCTTGGCAACTCTGTCACTTAGATAATACATGCAGTTTGGAAGACATCCCAGAATTCCAGCTTGGATCAGCACTGCTCTGCCATCACTGCACATTAGGCAAGAGTGTTCTGTTTTTTAAAAGCATTTACATCAAGGGTCTTAGTGTATTTAGTTATACAGTTATACAGATCAGACACTTCAAAAGGAAACACTCCTGTAAACTTCAATCTGAGGAAATGGACTGAAGTAGTTTTAGTTCTTAGAATACATGGGTGTAGATAAACAACACTTGAGCTACTTTTTATCTGAGAATGTGTTAGGAGTTGTTATACAATAGCTCTGAGTGTAACATTGCTGCCTTACAGCCTAAGTGGCCTGGGTCTAAATCCTGGCCTCATTACAGTCAGTGTGGAATTTACACATTCCCATCATGACTTTGTGAGTTTTCACAGGGAGCACCGGTTTTCCTCCCATATCCCAAAGATATGCATTTTAGATTATTGGTAACTCTAATTGCATGAATTCCAAAATGAACTATTTATTTAGTCTCCTCCTTTCTGCCACTTTCACCCTTTGTGAGTGAGAGTCGATTTGTGTATGTGTGCTCTACAATGGACTGGTGTCCCACCAAAGTTTGCTACCTGCCTTGTGTCACATAAGACTATGATTGGTTCTGGCTCCAAGTGATGTTAAGCAGGTTTGAAAAGTAATTTCTGCCACTTTGCAACCCTGTAAAGCAATAAATTGGTTCAAGAAATAGTTGGAACAAAATTTGCTCATTCAGATTAGTGGTGAATAGGAAAAAAAGGCAGCTAGCCAGCCCAAAGCAGATTAAAGATCAGCATGACAGAGAATTAATTCTCACAAAGTACACTGACTTCCTATCTATCTGTATTCAGTCTTTTTTAAATACTAATAAAAGTTTCATAATAGGTCAAAAGGTTTATAGACCCAGATTCCCAACTATCATATTCTGCAATGAAACACAGTACAAACACCCAATTTTGGGATCATGAATGAAAATACAGGATAATAGAAACCTGCTACAGGAATGACTAAATACTAAAGTGAGTGGCACAATGTTCCAAGCAGTCTGCAGATGGAGGTACCTTGGTTGCCATTACTTTAAAACAAATTTAAAGCAAAAAAAGCCTGCATAACAATGAAGCTAGAAATACAGTGAATCCTCTAAACATGAACATTCAGTTCCTCTTAAAAAAATGAATTAAATATTCAGCTATGAGTCAGGTATAATTCTAGCGTAAAGGTCAAAAATAAACATTGTTTTAAGTTCAGACATAGACAATCCTCTATTTCAGTGAATAAATAGCATTCCATTATTCACATAAAAACCAAACACTGTTAAAAACTTAGAATTTTAAAATGACTATGAAAGCAAACTAAACCATCAATAAATAAACACAGGCAAAACATTGCGTAAGAATGAATTAATTCCAGTAAATATAAAATGAACCTCTCTAGGAAAATACTTCCATCCGTTTCCATTTGCTTTCCTTCATTTTTGAGTAATTTTGTGTTATGTATTCTTTTGGTTCATTATGATCTTAAATAAGAAGTTGTGTGAAAAATTAAGTACTCCCAACTGTTAATGTTAACATCAGTTTAGGTTTTCGAACCATAGGAATCTAATATCATGTAACAAATAACATCCATCCATTTTCCAACCCGTTGAATCTGAACACAGGGTCATGGGGGTCTGCAGGAGCCAAGCCCAGCTAACACAGAGCGCAAGGCAGGAACCAATCCTGGGCAGGGTGCCAACCCACCTCAGTACAAATAACATGTAACAGATTTTAGTTTTATTGATGGATTTAATAATTAAAAAAATAATAAGCCATACAACTGAATACATTTATACTTTTTGACATGACTGTATGTTTAAACTTACATTTAGTGAACGTGTGCCAGAGTAGACACAGTGATCCTCTGCTATAGAATTGTACAGAATTTAATTTAAAAAGTCAACATTCATGCTGAAAAAACATAAAAGGTAAAAATATAATATGTTGGTACTTATTACATGATTTGGGTTAAAGAGCTAAAATAAGTTTTGGGGTGCATAACAAGAGTGAAGGTGAAACTAATCACCAGAATGAGTGAATGGTGGCCAACATGGCTACAATATTAAGAATATATGAGCTGAGATAAAGAAAAGAACAGGGACACACAGACCACTATATAAGGAGCTGAGACAAAATGAACTTCTTTGGGCACATCCCAGACTTTGAACTTAAGACCAGTACTCCAATGTCATTTACTTCAATGACAATGTAAATTTTTCAATGTGATGACTGAATTATTAGAGACACAATTTTTAATGTAATGCAGTAACATTTGTTACAGTACATGAAAGTGCCATGTGTGGATGGTGGCACTAAAATGGAAAAGACAGTTTTTTAAAAAAATGATGAAGTGTTTTCTAGTTTCCTCTGTATTAAAATATGTCATGTCATTTCCTAAACTGCTTTGCCCTGAACAGGGTCGCAGTGGGTGCTGGAGCCAATCCCAGCTAGCATAGGGTGTAAGGTAGGAACAAACCCTGGACATGGTGCCGGAGTGAACACATACACACACATACCAACCACCCACTATTACCAATTCAGTATCTCCAGTCCACATAAGCTGCACTTGTTTGGGCTGGGGGAGGAAATCAAAGCGCCTAAAGAAAACCCATACAGACACGGGGAGTACACACCAACCCAGGTCTCCTTACTGCGGGGGAGCAGCTTTACTACTGCATCACCATGCTGCCCTATATTAAAATATATGTTATTATAACTGAAGTAAATGAGTTTGAGGGACCATGGAAAAAGTGTAGAGTGATGGAAAATTCCTAATCCAAGAAATTGTGTAAGGCGAAATAAAGAACAAAAATAGCTTTGAAAACTATGAATATGAATCTTCTGGCTTGTAATGGCTCAGTAATGGATAATCCGTGTATAAACCTATCTTTGAAAATAGCGTGGTGGTGACTGATGCGTCAACAATAAAACAGATTCATTGCTGTAGACTGGTAAATTCCTATATTCCACTTTTTCACCTAAACATTAAGGCTTTTACCACAAATCTGCTTTTCTGCTCACGAAAACATATGTTAAGAGAAGACACAGTTTAGAGCAGGGGTTTTTAACCTGAGGTCCATGTACCCCTAGGGGGTACAAATAAATAAAAAAATAGCATTTGTATTCACTATACAGCCTGGTACTGTTGATTTAGAGTAGATGCAATGGTAGTAGAAAATGTAGAAGTAGTAGATCAGTTTTAATTTGCACAAGAGGACTATATTTCATAATTATAATGAGTGGCCATTACTTTTCACATAGGAAAGGAGTTTTTTTTTTAGATTGTTTACTGTAAAGTTTACTAATACTTTGTGTATGTCTCATATGTATGAGTCAATCAAATCTCGATAAATAAAGTACATTATATTCATTGCATGCAAAGTTGTGGTTATGTGAATATTTCCTGGAAAGGTGGTCCATAGCTTTCATTAGGTTCTTAATGGGATCCATGACTCAAAAAAGGTTAAGAATGACTGGTTTAGAAAGAGGTATGTTTGTGTGTGTGTGTAATGATTGGACTTGGGGAAGAACCTATCATTTAAGATGAATCAAAGACACAAATCCTCTAAATGCTCTGAGGCCTACCTCATAAAGATCTATGCTTTTCTGATCAAGATGAAGAATATTCTGAAGCTTAAATAACTGAAAAGCATAGTTTGCATTTGACAAAGTTTTTCAATAAGATGCCAGGTAAAGCTGTGCCACTCCCCCTGGCTGCAGCTTTCCCAGCTAAAGTCAAAGTGCTATATATCTTTCTATCTTTCTTTCTTTCTTTCTGTCGAATTGCTGTGTAGGCTTATTGCACCATGCATGGAAGGGTCTTGGCTCTAATTGCTGTTCCATGCTGAGACAGTGTTGTATTGCCCATCTCCCAGTGTGTGAGCATTTCTCATGGCCTTTGCAATCCTGGAAGTGACCTTGTGTCACAACAACTTCTTGCCAACCAAGCACCTCTTCACTATATATGTCATGAAAGGCTGTCCTGCCATCAAAATGATAGCAGAAAGTCTGTTCAGTTGTACACTTCTTGAGGGAAGTCATTAGATGAGAACTGCCTCAAGATTGTCATTTTAACAATTAAAGAAGGCTGGCATTTTGACTTATGTGTTTTATTTTCTATAAACACAACAACAGCAGTCACTAGCCAAAAAAAAACATATAACATGTTACAATCCCATGACATTTTAATGTTTTAGAACATTATTATTAAGCATTGTTACTCTACATTTTGGAATATTTTTTCATTTCATTTGTGTTTTTCACTGTGACTATACTACATACACCATCATAGGCTTCATGTTTGTTGTTTACAATGATTCCTTGAGTAAACCTTCTTATATATAAGTGTGTAGTCATGGATGTGTGTGTGTCTGTCCGGCCCAGAAATAAGAGGTGGTGTCGCGGTAAGGGCTCCATGTCCAAGGAAACAGAAAACTTGCTTAGGTGCTAAAAACACAAGTGAGGTGAGCACGTCAGCAAAATGAAACCTCAGAAGAAAGACAAAGTCACTTAGCCGCTAACATTGGCAAAATGGTATCCCTTTTACTTTTCCGCTTACCGCTAATACACAAGCGAGGCAAGCATGTCAGCAAAACAAAACCTCTGAAGAAACACAAAGTCGCTTATCCACTAACATTGTTAAAATGGTATTCCTTTTACTTTTCTTCCTGCCACTAATGCACAAATGAGGCGAGCACATCGGTAAAACGAATCCTCCTAGGAGAGAGATGCCCAGAGTAGTTTCTTTCAATTACCTGACATCTCTACATTTCAGTTTTTTAATTTTTTTTTTGACGATTTCAATACTTTTCTAGTTTATTAAAAAAGAAAAAAAAAACTCCTCATGTCTTAGAAGAAATACTGGTGTTCTATTTCTAACAAAAGAAAAAGTATTGTGTTTTTACTACACAGTCCTTTTGATTTTTGATTTGAATATAACTTTTTTCCTTATGGAATTGAGTTAGAAGAAGTTATCTTAGTTAACAGATTTAGAAAGTGATATTTTCTATGAACTTGTCTATTAACCTTTTTAGTAGTCTTTGTTAATTAATAAAAAAACATGATTTAAGGATTATACAAATACAGTCGGTCTCCTCTATCTGCAGGTTTGAAATTATAAAAAAAATCTGGAACATTCTAGTAAAAAAAAAAAAAACATTTGAAATTCCTGCTTGCAGCCTGCCCACTAAATACTCAAAAGACACAACATGTGCAGGATGATACTACTGAGGCATGGCATACCCAAGCCCAGCCAACACTCGGCCCTTGTGTTCACTTCATGTGGACAATCATCTTTATGCTTTTATATATAAGTCCTGAGCCTCCATGGTTTTTGCATATTCACTGGGGTCCTACAAACATATGCCCACTAATAAGGTGGGCCGACCTGTCATTGACATTTTCTGTTTTCTGATAGCAGTTTTGTGTCTGTGGTTTCCATGGAAAGCAGCCTTGGAGGTTGGGTAAATTATGTTATTGGTGTGATGGTGTAAAGAGTGCCACAACAGAACATTGTGACAGATTTTGAATAAAAACCTTACATGTTTGCTGTCTTAATTTCCTTTTTTTGACTCCTAAGCCCTGGCTTCTGTTTTCAATGACTGTTCTTGGGTACTACAGTGGTACCTCGGTAAACGTCCTTAATCCGTTCCAGATCCTTTGACTTATGCCAAACAGGACGTATACCAAACAAATTTTTTCCATAAGAAATAAAGGAAAAATGATTAATCCGTTCCTATGAAAAAAAATCCTATTGTTATTGGCATATTATACATTGATGGTGTTGTATAAAATAATTTAAATACTGCTTAATACTAAAATACATAAATACCAAAGCAATTAGTTGAAGTAAATGAAAATTCAACCTCAATTTACTTTTTTAATAACGTCTTTGTTTTTCACAATCGTAGATACCGTCGTTCTCGGCTTACGGTATGCAGCAGCCAATTCCCGGATATGCTTGCCACCTTCTTACTTTTCAACAATCAATTCAAATTTACCTGAAAAAGCACAAAATCACGTGAAAATTCACAGAGAGTTATAGCGTGGGTTGTTTACTGAATGCTAGCAACTGGCATACTGACGCTCATGGGCAATCATGGCTTTGTCTCGAGAGAGGTAAACAAGGGTAGCGCTCGGGTTGTTCACTGAATGCTAGCAACTGCTGTACTGATGCTCGTAGGCAGTCGTGGCTTTGTCTTGAGAGAGGTTAACAAGGGTAGTGTAGTGTTCTCTGGATTAAAGTAGCGACACACTCGGAATAATGTTTCGAATGCTGTTTATTTTGAACCATGTTTAACCAACTCTCCATACAGCGTGCCTTCTAAACCACACCCCTCCCTCCGGCAGTCTTAAGTCTCAAAAGACGCAGACCATAGCAATCAACACCCGAACATAAAGCAATGGACAAAAGCATCATTGCACAATCATATACTGTACAACAGGTAGCACGCAGGTTGTTCAATGAATTTTAGCAACTGCCATGCTGATGCTCATGGGCAGTCGTGGCTTTGTCTCGAGAGAGAGGTAAACAAGGGTAGCACACGAGTCGTATTCCAAACAAAGGTTGTATGCCAAGCAAAATTTTTCCTGTCCAAACAGGACGTATACCAAGTTGGACTTACTCCAAAGCAGACGTATACCGAGGTACCACTGTATTTTGTGATGCTGTTTCTCTCTCTCTATTTTCTGGTTACAGTCTCTTTCCTGTTTTAATGACTACTCTACTGGTCATTCCATTCAAATTGTCTGCATCCTGGTGCTACTTTAACAACTTGATGGCATTCTGGCAGTACCTTACACATATATGGTACTGAAAGCCCCTGTCAATCAATGATACTTTAATCATTTTTGCATCATGGGAACTAAGCATTAGGCATTATACAGGAATCTACCATAACAAGGTAAATACAAGTAACAATACAATATGCAATACATGACAACATCACAATATTATATACAGTAGTAATGAAAAAACAAATATGTCAAATAATATGACAGTATAGAATTGCACTCCTTTACAGTAATACATCAAGTAAGTGCTTATATTTATATTGGAAGGAGAAGTTTAGAAATCTGTAAAGGAGAGTGATAAATCACAGACTGTGTTTGACTGTGGTGAAAAAAAAACTATTTATATGTCTAGTAGTTCTTGGCTTTAGTGACCAGTAACATTTTCTTTATGGTAATAACTGAAAGAGATGGTTGCCCGGGTGAATGTAGTCTTTGATTATATTTCCAGCATGTTTCCTGACCCGTGATGTATAAAGCACATTAATGGAGTGCAGTTTTCAGGTCTACAATCTTTCTGCTGTCCAAATAACACGCTGCAGTTTGTTTTGAGTGACCAGATGCATTGCCATACCAGACTGTTATAGAGAAAGAGATGCTGTTTTCAATGTGTCAGCACAGATTGGGGCAGGTTAAATGTATGAAGTTGACGGGGGAAAAAAAACAGGCACTGCTGAGCTTTTTTGATAGTTGTTTTCATGACAGTTCAGACTGTGATTCATAGTTGTACCAAGAAATTTAAAAGATTCCACCATGTTCACAGTGAAACCATCTATAACTAGGAATGTAGGAGGTGAGGAGTGTCTCATGAAACCCACAACCATTTGCACTGTTTTTAAGGTATTCAAGTTAAGATTGTTGAGGATGCAGTCACTGGCCAGGTGATCCAATTCCCTCCGATTTGGTACCTCGTCACCTTCTGTGATTTGAGCATATGTCATTAGCAAACGTCAGCAGTTTAACAGATTGGTCACTTGAGTTGTAAACAAAGGAAAGGAGAGGAGACAGAACAGATCCCTGAGGGGAACCTGTGGTCAGGGTTAGGGGCCCTGTTTGATATTTTCCAGTCTTCACTGTCTGACATCTGTCCCTTGGAAAGTCTGACATAAACCAGATTCAAACTGATAAGCTTCCTGCAGAGAAGCTCTTGAATGATTGTGTTAAGTAAAAAAACTGAAATCTACTAATAATATATTGGCATAAGCAACTGAGTTGTCTAAATTTTACAAAATCTAGTGGAGACCCATGTTTATTTAACTGACTTACTTATTCTGACTGATTACTAGGAAAGACACAAGATTCCTTCTACCACATGTATACTTTATTTTCCTAATACAACACATCTTCAGATAAAACAGTTAATAAGGAATGTCCACCTAGTAATATGAAATAACAAGGAGACCTTAACAACAAGAATTCATATCATAGCATATCAAATCAAACATGTATTTCTGCTTAAAAGTGCCTACTATGGGAAAATATTCAGGAAGTCAAATATCACCATTGTTTTTTGCACATTACATTATGTACATTTTGTACATACTTTCAACAAGGAAAAGTAAAATGATTAATATCCAGAAGTTTAAAGTTTAATGTAAAATAATTGTATATGTCTATTAAGATCTCATAGAAAAAAAAACAAAAAACAAAAGAAAAATGATGATACCCTTTTGCTTTCTATGTCTGGACAGCTTTTGAGTTTTATAGCAAAATCTTTTTGCATCAGTTTATTTTATAGATTGCAACGATTTCATATTTCTTTTAGTTAAATTGCTATTATCAAAATTAGAAGAGCAGAGAGCTTGTCTTGTCCATATGGATTTCTTAGTTTGGGCTTAAACTAATTGAATTTGGAAAAAACGTAATTCAGGAGTTGTTGTTGGCACAGGAAATGTGGCATTGATTTTCAGTAACTGAAACAGTGCTGAAAACACTAAAATAGCATCAGACTATTTGGATATACCCAGAATTGCTTGGATGCTGTTTTTGGGCAGGTGTATGCAGAGTTCAATACTCTCAGTTCTGTCAATATACCTGACATGGCTGAACTCAAATGGTGCTACCAAAATCACTCACTCTTTTTTCCAGGCATGCACATAGTGTATGCAGACGTATGTGGGTTTTATTGTGCCTTACTGGGTTTTAGTTCATTGGTGTTAATGTGCGCTATAAAAAGCAGTTGTTTTATAAAACTCTAATACTTTTTGGCAGTGAGGAGTGGGTGATAACTCTAACATGCCAAATGTGAGGCTTCTGCACAGACACTACATTTTTCTTCTGTGTTGTGATGAAATACAAACCAACACAGCAAGCACACAAGTATTTATTATACAATTTTTGTACAATTAATAGCAGTGATTATTGTATATTATATTTCAATATGGATAGTAAACTACCAAAGTTTAATAAGCATGTTGTTTATAGCTACATTTTCTCTGTTTCTCACACCTAAGCAGACAAACACACTTTTGTTCAGAAACAATCAATTCTGTACTTGAGGCAATAAGGGGAAAGTAGCAGGTGCTATTGCCACTGTAGCCACTCCTTTTTACTCAACACCCTGAATGTAATGATGGTAGACACTAATAAAAAACCTTTGCAAATAATTTAGAGGAATTGTGTTTTTAAGCAGACAGTGACGATATACTTGTGATTGTTAAATATGCTTAAGACTAAATTTAGAGCGGTCAATATGCAGTTGTTTTTGAGATATTTTTGACTCTACTGGAGATTATGTAAACTAAGCATTATGCCAAATGATTAATTCAAACCTCTGTAGAAGATTACTTTAAGTATATTCAGTATATTTTCAATGGCTAGGCATCCGAAGATAGGTGATCTTTTGCTTAATTTAATGAATATTGAGGAAGCAAGTTGTTTCCCAGTATTTCAAAAAGCAGAAAGGTTCAGAAAAAGGATTATAAGTGCTTATCTGTTTATAGCAAGGTATAAAATCATTTATAAATATTGTGGAATTCAACACTCTACGGTACCTCTCTAAGACATCATGACATGAGTTTAGGGTTGAGAATTAAACTTAAATTTATGAGAAATGATTATCTAGGACACCGACATTTTGCCAGAAACTGACAGATGCCTCTGTGGTTCATAAATGACATGCATACATGCAAATTTAAAATTGTTACAATTCATGGATTACTGTAAAGGTGACTTTCTCTTGAACACATAAGCTTAACTATGATTGTATTCTAGGATCAAGTAAAGAACCCCAAAGCATAAAATATATGAATACAATTTAAAATATATAAAGGTAAGTCACATTTTTTTCATTGACTAAAGAAATGCTTTCTAAAAAAAGTCAGTTTAAAATTTAATAAAATGAAATTCTTAAAGGGAACTGGGACCCCTCGAGAGTAATGCAGCCTGAATTAATAAGGATTTTACTAACATATGCTGAATCAAAGCCCTCATTCTTGCAACTTATGGAAAAACTATATAGATTGGTAGAATTTTATTTGCCCGTGAAGGAACTATACACACTATACACCCACTATGGCCTGAACAGACACCAAAATAACTAAAAAGGAAAAAAACTTCTGACTTATCAGTTACCATTTCAGTTTGCAGGCATATTGCTGTTGGTATAAAGGAGCCCCAGTATCGTTTCTTGACACACATCTGCTGAATAATTTGTTGACTGAAAGAGTTACTGTGTCAGAGAAAGTACTTGCAGCATTGTTCTAATAGCACTCACTTGACACTTTTTTTCATTCTTTCTTTTGCTACTACCTCTGTAGGGGTCGGAGTGCATCCATAACTGAGCCCTCCCTTTTTATTAGTTTGTTGATTCAGCCTCATTCGGTTGATGGACCTCTCTTGAAGTGAAGTTACTGGCTTAGCATACCACAGCATAGAAATTTGCACTGACCATCACACAGTTGTAGAAGATGTTAAGGAAGTCACTACCCACATTAATGAAACACAGTCTCCCAAGAAAAAAGAACCTGCACCGTTCTTTCTTATATAGTTCCTCTGTGTTGTTAGATCAGTCCAACCTGTCACCGCTTCCTGGATTATGACCAGGCATAGAGGCTCTTTGATGTGCTGATGATCAATAACCAGTTCCTTGGTTTTGCTTAGGTTAAGTTGCAAGCAGTTCTTTCTGCACCAAGAAACAAAGTTCTCCACCTGACTCTTATACTCTCTCATCCTCCTTATCAGTACTCCCCTTAAGTACAGAACCATCTGAGAATTTCTGCAAGTGACATGACCTGGTGTTATATTTATAGCCCAAGTTGTACAGGCTGAAGAGAAAAGCAGACAGGGTTATTCCTTTGGTGCTCCAGTGCTGCTCACAATCATATCAGAGATACAGTCCTTGAATATCACAAACTGTGGTCTGTTAGATAGATAGTCCATTATCCAGGACACCATAGGCTCATCCACCTCCATATCTCTGAGTTTACCCCTTTACAGGGATGGCTGGATGGTACTGAAGACGCTGGAGAAATCAAAACACAGTCCTTACAGTGCTGCCAGCTTTCTCCAGTTGAGAATAAGCCTTGTGGAACAAACAGATAATTACATCCTCCACTCCAATCTTTGTCCAGTGGGTCCAGGTGGTCTATCACAAGAGGACTTGTAGTCCAGGACCAGTCTCTCAATGGTCTTCATAATGTGAAATTTATGTGCCATTGGTCTGTAGTTTTTTGTTTATCAAAACCATTGAAATCGCAGTTATTTTCCAATATGAAATATAGCAATAATATGCAAATATGAAGCAATATTATACATTATATTAATACGATCTGAATTCAGATAATAAAGAGTATGAATTAATTCTAATATGTTACGTTGATTTTAAATAATCAAGAAGTCCATATGCTCTTAATATCTGTAACCTGTTATTGTTAGTATATATCATTTAATGCATGTCTGCGTTGGTGCACACTTGGACAGAACTCCTCATTAGAAAGAATTTTTAATGGCACAGGTCTGCTTAGTATGATTTTTCAGTCCTGCATCTAGCCACTCACGCCATGGGTTCATCCCACTCTTGGCTGATCCTGGCAAATTTCCATCCTGTGTCGACCCATTCCCATCCACTTACTTGCACACCCACCTAAGGTTTCATTCTACTTCCAGCTGCATTACTGCTTTCCCCTTTAAAAGGCACTTGAATTGGGCTGATAGCGTAAGTGGAGTGTGACAACAGCAGAATCTATGAGGGGGAAAAATCATCCGGATGTGAGTAAATCCCTTTGTGATGATATATTTTTCTTTTTCACAATGCAGTCATTCTTGATGTATTATGTCTTTCAAAAGTCTGGGTCCCACAGACCACTACCATACAGTATATGCCAACCTAAAACCAGTTGATTTAGACTCATCCTTGTTATGAACCTACCAAACTTCAGTATTTAATATCACAAACGAATTCTGTGGTATAGTTTGATATTAAAAAAATAAGCCATTTAGATTTATAAACATAACACAACTCTTCTTGATTAATTGGTACAAGTGATGGATATGCCATACAGTGTGAATTAACTTGTGATTATGTTCACTATGAAAGGTGATTAAAAAAAATGAATAAATGAAAGATATGCATAGAATTAAATACATTCATTTATTTAAGTTGTGGGCCATGCAGAATAAATCAAAAATACAAATGTGTCTGCTCTGCCTGTGTACATTATCCCAGGCTCTTTGTTAATAAACTTAATAATATTCTGCCTCATTAGCTGGTCTACTGCTGTGTTCTGTTTAAATGTTGTTACACTGGAGCTTACTGTATTTATTATATATAAAATACTGAGTTTGTTTAATTTGCTATTTTTTCCATATTTGCTACATTGATATCCTCTTTTCAACTTCTGATTAACTTTTACTTATCTTGTAATTGTTCAATAATCACATTCACTTTTTTCACTGTAAACATACTCTTAATTTAAATGATGATTCAGAGCTGCAGTGCAAAATAAATATTGATAATTAATATTTAATTTCAGTTAACAGTTTACATAAATCTCAGCTTTCATTGTTTCCTTTTGTAATTTAGCATATAGTAACATTTAACGCTTTTCTAATTAAAGTTATAATTTAGGATTGTGTCAGTTATTCTTCTTGCTTTAAACTACAGATTAAAAAAAATAACCCAAGCACACCCTCATGTCTGACTGAGCAGTAATCTCAGACACCATTTTGAAATCTGTATTTATGTGATATATTATCTTCTTAGTGTTAACATTTGTGATTGATCTCTGGCCCTAATCTGTCACAAAAGAACAATGCTAATGTCCATAGTTTCAGATGCAACATTGCTGAGATCAATGAAGCATGGGAACATAGGTGTACTTTAATGACTTTCATTTGCAGAACCTTTGTTGCAAGACATGATATTTTTCACAGACCACTGTTTCAAAGATAAAAGGTGATTTTACTTGTGTATGAATAAGGAAACATAAATTAAGGCATCATGAAATGGTGGCAAAGATTTTGGGGAAAAAACATATAAATATTAGGTGTTCTCAAAACATGTGTCATACCAAGGTTCCTCCTCTGGGATTCAAGTTTGTGTTTAATCTTTCTTTTGTTCATTTTTGATTTGTTAACTTATGTACCTAATGTTTATTCTTTATTTTTGGTTTTGTTTATGTTTGTATGTAGCCTGTGTTAGATAGCATATGTTTTACTGGGTGGTTCCCCAAGAGAAGGGGCCGTCTGCTGATCACTGCCAGGAACTGTGCTCCATCCTATAGATTGGAGGCCTTCCATTGTTCCTGGCAATTCATTTCGAATGCGCTAGGGAGTGGAGTGTTTACTTGTGTTTTGCTTTGTCCTTATTGTCATTTCCTGTATTTTTGAACTAGTGGCCTATTTTTGAGTTCACCTTGAGATTCTGTATTGCCACTGTTTGCTGTTGATTGCCTTGTCTTCTCAGGCAATTCATTTTTTGCTCTAAGGAGATTCTTCTGCTACAGATCACTTTTTTAAAAACAAATACTGTATTTTATAAAGATTTTTCAATGCACATTTTGTTTCTAGTTGGGGTTTTGACAAAATCTCCCCAAGAGGGTAATTTTTGGAAGTACAGTATTTATGGGACTTTTGCACTTTTGGGCTCCCACTTTATGACAACTTGTCATTACTCCAGTTAAATTATGTTTGTAACACTGAGTTTCAAAATGTTTCTTCTAGTAAACTGGGACATTTTATTACAGACTAAAAACACAAATTTATGGAAAGTTGCTAACAGTTTGAGTTTTACTCTATTTCCTATGATACACATTCTCATGATTAATCAATATCTCCAATGATGTTATCCAAGTAAATATTTGTGATTTCTAGGCTCTCTAAAACAAATGACTTGTATACAAATTAGCAGAATGAATGTAATCAAAAGCAAACTGTAGGCAGTGCAAAAGAGGCTTTGGATCACAAACTAAGAAAGAAAGTTTAGACTACTTGTTATTGTTGCATGAAAATTACAGAAGTAGCCACAAAAAGTGTATTTAACATATGCATTTGTTTTTAGTGATTTGATTGCTTCATTTAATCTCTCGCAGTACACGTGAGAGATTTACTAGGGAATGTTACAGCTATGAGGTCACTTGCTATGGATATTTTGAAAAATTTTTTGAAGTGTAAGTTCTGATTAAACTGAGTTTATACACTTTTTAAAATTGATAATATTTTAAATTTTCTCTGACCACTTGTGTTTGTTATTACAGTGAAAAAGCAGTTACATTTTAGAAACTCCTTAAAAGGAAACATAATATGGACATGCCATTCTAAAGCAATTATCTATAGAAATCCAAATATTACAGTATACATGGTTGCTACTAAAATATTACTATATTCTAGTTAAATATCCAGTGTTTCACCTGTACAAATATATGAAGAATTGAGGTATGCATTTGTGATGTAGAATTAGTTTTAATAAAATAAACTACTTTGGGTAAAATTTCAAACTAATTTATATACTTGCCACACATATAGTTGATATGCATTATAATCTTTTTAGTAGTCTCTTACATTACATGGCAGAGCAAGATTTTTTTTCTGTTTTTTTCTTATTTCTTGTGTTACATTACCGTGTCTTCCTCTTTTACAAATCATGCCTTAGAATGAATTGATACAAATGACAGCCTGACTAAGTGGTAGTTACTGTAGTGGAAAAGTCGGTTCTTCTCATACAATTGCTTTGAAATTGATTAGGGCCTTGTTATCATTATTTCAATATTATTTAAATGAAGTCTGTGATAACAGGTTTTAAATTCAAAGCACAAAGTGTACAATAGGTTTAATATGTTTTAAAGAGTCTTAGAATAAGTCAGTCATTTCCAAATAATATAACACTTGTTAAAGTAATTGTGTGCTCAAAATCTGAAAGAAATTCATTGATGTTAAATTACTTTGCAGACGAAGCTAGAATAACTTATAATCAGCAAGTCCAAAAGAATTGATTGTTTTAAAAATAGAGTTGAAAAACTACATTGACAGAAAACAGAACAATTTTGCTGTTTTAATTGTACAGCAAGCACAACTCGCATGGTGTTATTATTTTATTTATAGCATACATAAGGGGAAATAGGGCTATGAGGGGCAAAATGATAATAGAGCATAGCAGTTTTTTTTCATTGTGATAAATCTTTGACAGCCTGAGGACAAGTAAAGGTCCATCTGTGTGAATTCTGAGGCAACACATGTAATTGATATTTGCATTAAAAAAAGCATTACCTCTTCATTCCCAAAGACAATAAGGCACTCATGTTAGCAGTGCTTGGGATTCTAAATAGACTATTATAAATTAAAAAAAAAAAAAAGATACAGTATACTACAAATGTCAATTTACATGTATGTAGCAACAGCTTTTCAAATGTGAATTAGTTTACATTCAAAGCTTAAATGTGTATATTTGAATATTATATTATATGTGAAGTATTCTGTTATCAAAGAATAGCCATACTGTACTGCAGTCATAGGGGTTCATTTGAAGAGTTTCTCAGCATTAAGTTTAGGTGATATACTGACATGTGTTACGTACCATAACGAGACTGCTGAGGCACTTGAATTCAATTTCTAGATATAATGAGCCAAGGAAAATTCATATTGGCATTTTTTTGTCTATGGTGATGTGATTTTGACATTAGTCAAATAAAAGAAGGAACAAGAAGTAGCAACACTTGAAATTAGTTGAGTTGAATCTTAAATACTAATTATTTCACAAAATATTAAAAAAAAATCATAATGTTATTCTATTTTGACACCAGTATCATAAAAATTTATCATAGTGTTCATGGCAATTACACTGCAAATTTATTTATATTTAAACTGCATGGGAACTGACATCTGAGTAAAATGCCATCCGCTGTGATTCAAGTCAACATATTGATTCTTTGATATTTATATTGGGAGAGTCATGAAAGAACACTTTATCCATAAAACAATTAACATACTTCATGTGCATAAAATTTAGCATAAGCTTGAGTTGCAATGTCCTGTCTGTGTTGATAACAGAAGTCAGGATTGTCAGTGTATATCATTGCCTTCCCTATAGTATCTGAGTATGGTTTTATTTGAATTTTCAGAGTTACACATTAAAAGGAAGAAAAGCATTCTGATAATAATGTTTATGAAAGGAATATATACTGTCATCAAGAAAAGTGCAGTAAATTGCAAGAGACAGGTATAGATGCCGTAGGTAAGGAAAAATAGTACAATATAATCTTCTTTAAAAAAGAATCTCCCATGTGATGTGGTTTTGTATTTTATTTATTTTTGGTCTGCAAAGCTGATACATTGATGAAGTGCCTAGGCATACACTATACCTGTTACTTACTGAAAAATTAAACAGAAAAACAAACATCACCCTTTATGATTTCCCTCTGACTTGCCAAGGCAAAATGCACAACCAAGTCAGAGGATTTGTCAAACTAAAGGACAAATACAGATAACAGTTTGTAACTGTATTGACCATGCCATTAATTCCACAAGAAACAGAGCTGTCTGGGAGGGCAATCTTTTCCAGTTCATTTATTTTCTCCTAATTATGTCTAGTTCAGCCAAAAATAATTAGGAATCCACAACTGTACTTTCGGGATTTGCTCATATTTTCAGATTGAAACTGTGAGATATATAGGACATTGTGCCCTTCATAAATTAAGGAGCTTTCACACAGACCAGATAAAGAGAGTGGCTAGGACTCTTTTGGATATTGCTTTCATCATTCAAATCAGAACAAAACAGCATTGAATCATTTTCACACAATTTCAGCAACTATAGTATTTAGTGCTATTCTTTCAAATCCTGTAACAACAGATATTATCAACAAAACAAAATGAAGAGTAGGCTGTATTCAAGTGTCAGTAGGCTTGTATTCAGAATTTGAGAAGTGCACTTGTTCTAGCTCATGCAATGCAATTAAGCTTATTATATTTCAGTTATAAGACTGAATGCATTCTATTTCTAATGTTAGATTTAAAACAATGAAATACAGTGCCTTTTATTAGCATGGGAAGAAGGAAGTCAAAATTAAAATTTTTTGTGAAGTACACAAACTGGGTTTGAGTTGAAAAGATGAATATGAGATAAAATTATAAAATTGTCAGCTTTAATTACTGGGTGTGTCTGAGCATTTATATTGTAATATTTAAGAGATCCACCTTTTTATTAGATCTGTTTCCTTATCACTAAAACATTGTTGTCATTGATATGGTGTTATCAGAGAATTTGCATGAATTTTACAGTATGGTTTGCAGTGCAGACTCAGTTGCAAATTACTTATGAAAGGTTGGATGGTGAGATCTAAGTAACCCAAGCCATCAACATTTTGCTTCATTTGACCATCCCACCATTTTCAAATCATTACACGGAATTTATTTTTAATTCCCTTAAAACCAAAGCAAGTATGAAAATAACTAAGTAAAGTTCATACACTCATTCAGTTCAAGTATTTAAAATGTAATTAAAAAAACTCTATGCGCAAAAGGAAGTGAAAAAAATATTCTTTTGAATATTTATCTGTTGTATGCAATTTATCAAAGCATTCCACAAGTCTCTTTTTTTATGATTTTATATATACTGTCAAGGAGACAAAAATGTTTATTTCAAATATCCCTACTTCATTCATGACCACATCACATTCTAAGTGCGTTTTATTAAATGTATTTATTCATTTGGATTAGTTTAATTTTTAGAAATGAATATTTCAAAGTGCTGCATATAGTATAAAAGTATGGTATGAAAACAGTTAACACTTGTTTTTAGTGAGAGGAATGAAAAACAGATATTTTCTTATTGTAAATTTTGCTAAATACAAGTAAATAAATTATTGATACAGTAAATAATTAAAAAAAATTAACTCAGAGTTAATTGACAATGGCTATTAACGTAACATTACATTTTAGTGACCATGTGTTATAGTATGGAGTATGAAGTCATGAAGCCACCATCCTGGGTTCAGATCCCATGCTTGGCTGTTGTCTGTGTGGATTTTTCACATTCTGCCTGTGTCACCAAGTGTTTCACTCCAGTGTTCTTTCGACATCCCTAAAGAAATGTGCTTCTTTAATTGGCTGCTCTAAATTGCCCCAGTGCAGGGTTGGTTTCTTCATTGCATCAGATGTTGCTTAGATAGGCTCTAACCTTTGTGACCCTGAATTGGATTAAGTTGGTTGTGAATATTATGTGCTACAGTAAAAGTGAGTCATTCATTTGTATTTTATTTACAGCAAAATGTTTATGGATTATTTAAATAATAAGACAAGTTGGCAAGAATCCTTCTGGAAATAAAAAAAAAGTAAGCTAAAAAGAATCCTCAAGGGAATAAGTGCCAGGTAAAAATTATCGATTACAGCCCAAAATCCTCTTGGCCCCTTCCGAGTCACAACATGGATAAAAATGTCAACAGAGTTAAAGTTTTGTTTTTTTTTTTCTCAAGATGCAACTGCGTGTCAAATTAGCAGTATGCCTTAAAAATAAACAATGGACAGTCTATTAACAGATTGTGCAGTTAACCTGCTGGTAAGAGACGCCAACCCCACTTATGGCTTGTCCAATCTTCTTGTCTCCTCCTTTTTCCCTTCTTCTTTTTTTCTTCATCATCTCTCTTTTTACTGTACCTTCTACTAAAAATTACTGTTTTCAGCAAGTAATTCAGAATACAAACTGGCTTATGTTTGCCTTTACCACTGTTTTTTGAGTGACAGAAGCCTCAGACAGACATTTGTAACATGTAGTCATAACCTTCAGACTATTACATGTACAGCTACAATCTTCCCCAGAAAGCTCCTGAACTACCTGCCTCATTACCTGGCCATTTCAACTCCAGAGGCACCTTCCAGGTAAACCACTCCATTCCAAACTAAATTTTTTAAGCTTGGCTTTCCAATGATCTTTCCTTATTGTTTTAATAGTATGCATTTACACTTTTATACAGCTGTCATTGGTGTATTATTAGTGTCCATGGAGAATTCCTTTTCTCACTGTGCAAACCTCTAATTTCCCTTGTGAGGCTCTTTTTTGTCACACTATAGGGAGTCTGGAAGGGCCATCCATTTGTCATTCTATTCCCTGGCTTTACCCAAACTTTTCAATACACATTTATTGCCACAAACACATTTCAAAATGTTTATGTTACATCAACTAAAAGTTATATTTTTAATAGACCATTTTGTTTAAGAAGGGAGAGCACATTATGTTTTTCTGTTGCTTGTAACTAATTTTAGTCAAGAAATAACAATTCTCTTATGCACTTGTTTCCAAAAAAGAACAACACTGTAAAGTACAATTTGCAAGACGAGAGGGTAATTTTAAATGAAAAAGCCATCACTTGCTTATGTTTGAGATAAAATTGAATACATCTGTTTAATAGTTACATTTTAAAGGTATTCTGTGCGTCCTTGTGCATAATAAATGAACGTAATAAATACTTGAACATTACATTTGTATTTATATATTACTAGCAGGAGTACCCGGCATTGCCCGGGAATCTATAACCTGTGAATTTCCCAAATGAAAGAAATAGAACATAGAAATAGAACAAACATTTTTCTGATTGACATTTTATTGTAAGTTCCTCGACTCTGGATTCTGTGTGGTGTGGCGTTTGAGACAGGCTTGAAATAGACTTTGTTGTGGCATCTGAAGTGGACCTTCCAATTCTACGTCTTTTTTTCGGTGGCATGGGTATATTAGCGAAAAGCAGGACAATTATAATGTGTTACATGTTATTACGGACGGAATAAGAAACACAGTGAGATGAATTTACGTTATTTATAATACGTTGGAAAATGAACAAACAGCAGCAGTCAGTCAGAAAGAGCAACACTGAAATCGTACTGTCAGTCGGAAAGGGAGCAAATAGCACTACAAATATGGAAAGCCAGTGAGAAAGAGTAGTACTGAAACCGTACTGGGAAAAATGGTGAGGAGGGGTTGTCTGTTTGTAAGGAGCATCTGTGTTGAACCGTGATGGTATCCAACGGACGCTGGCGAAGGTAACTACAGAAAGAAGTGACATACAATCGGTGCTGTGTTTGGGGAAAATGGTGTGGGAAGGATGGTATCTTTTTAAGGTGAGTCTCTGTTCAAACGTGATTGCATACAAAGGACGTGGACGAATGAAATACAGCACTATCAGTGCGTGTGGGTGTGTGACGTGCGGAAATGTGGGTGTGTCAGCCGGTCATGCTTACTGGGTCGTTCACGTTTTACATCCATATGGCAGTTGCTCTTCACCCAATCAAAGCAGTCGGCCTTCTCATACTTGGACCCTTCCACCATCTGTTGGCAATTTAAAGAAACGTGGGTAAAGAGCGACGCACAGAGACCAAAGCTGCCGCTAGATGGCGCAGCAGTGAATGTCTGTTGGAATGTACGGCCATCTTGTTGATGATAAGTATGGGTACGTGTGATGAAGGTTGTGTCAGTGAAAAGGTGCCCTGCGGTTTACCACGAACATTTTTCCGAACCAAACATACCCCATGACCTTCTCCTGGTCACAAAGGAGCCCCATGCCCAGTTTGGTGCCGATCGGATGCCTGGTGCAGATTTGTATGGTGGACAAACAAACATACATACACTGTTGTGAAGAAATCTTTGAGAAGGCAGACTTGCAATACACTGTAGTCGCTGTGGTGTGTCGGTTAGAACACAGAAACTAATCCAACCATTTCAGGAACATCGCTTTAATGTTGAGATGCCAAAATTTCACATGAAGTAGAACAACTGTACAGGTAGGTGAGTAGGTGTATGTGTGGTTCTAACATGCAAACAACAAAAAAAGACATTTAGTACATATATACATGTTATCTCACTATACTAAACACAAATGTCCAATAGGTGGCACTATAGCTTCACACTTTCAACGTAAGGTGTTTGCCATTACAATTTCAATGTGGTAACGTAAAATATTAACTACTAATTCAGAACAGTTTTCTCTCCAACTTTAACACTTAACTTCTAAATATGTACATAAGAACTTACATTTGGTCAACAACACACAAACTTAAACTTTCTCTAGTGGCTCCAGTACTTCCGGCTTTCACGAGTTACATCTAACAAACGCACATGCTCACTGCACACGCCACAGTTTTCACGTGATCATGCTTCAGCACCTTAAAGTCACAGGAGCCTTTTTTACAGCCACCCCCAAATTTGACCTCTTACATCATTCTGAAGGTTTGTCACTGGAAGGCTCATCGTCAGGTATTTCTGAAAGTTCTGTAAGTCGGGTCACAGGTCGAGTATACACTCTTCCATTAATCTTTACTTCAGCTGTTCGAACTCGTCCATCAGCTCCTGGTATGACGCGCAGCACTCTACCTACAGGCCATGAATCTCTGGGTGGATCAAGAAGCATTACTACCTTTCCATCAGCTAGATTAGCTGCCTCTTTCTGCCACTTCTGACGTGTCTGAAGATTCGGTAGGTTAAGAAAGCATGACCAAAAACGATCTGCCAGCACCTGACTGTGTCTCCATCTCCTTCTAGTCAAGAGATCTGATTCAGGATAGACAACCTGAGGAAGAGATGAGTCAGGCCGCCCCATAAGCAGATAGTTGGGGGTCACTGGGTCAAGATCAACTAAATTGGAAGAAACGTACCCCAAAGGTTTTGCGTTTAAGATCCCATCTACTTCCACTAGAATTTTCCTCCGCACCTCGTCAGTAACTGTTTGGGACCTCAAGGTTATGTTAAGTGCAGTCTTTATCGAACGAATCTCCCGTTCCCAAGCACCACCAAAATGGGGTGCACCTGGTGGATTGAACTGGAACCTAATTTTTTGTTTGGCCAGAAGCAACTTAAGATCATTTGTTAAACTTGCAAAGGCCTCACACAACTCTCGATTACTTCCACGGAAATTTGTACCTTGATCACAAAGCAATTCATAGGGTTTTCCCCGTCATGGAATAAAGCGTTGAAGGGTCATTAAGAAAGAGTCTGCATCCATGCTATTAAATATGTCCAAATAGACACACCTGGTTGTAAGACATTTAAATACTACTCCCCATCTCTTTTCATTACGACGGCCGACCTTCACAATAAAAGGCCCAAAGCAATCCACTCCAGTACTATAGAATGCTGGCTTAAATAAACGGAGCTGGGCTAGTGGCAGATCAGCCATCTTAGGCATTTGAGGTTTAGCTCGCCATCTTTGACACTCTCTGCAAACATGCTGATGTTTCCTAATTGCCTCTCTTCCTCTCAGGATCCAGTATGTGCGCCTAATTTTACCAAATAAACGTTCTGGTCCAGGGTGACTAAGTTGTTCATCAAATCTTTAAATCAGCAATTTTGTCACAGGGTGAGTAGGATCCAATATAATAGGATGCATTGCATCACATTCCAACTGCTCAGCTCGTCGCAGCCTACCACCAACTCTGATAATTTCACTGGAATGGTCAAATTCTGGAGATAAGGTTATCAGTCTGCTACTAGAAGAAACATGTTTACCTTCTTTTAGTTGATTGAACTCATCAGGAAAACTATCTATTTGAGCCCTTTGTACAAGTAGCAATTCAGCCTTTTGGTAATCAGAGGCACAAGGTTGATGATCTTGCTCAGCTCCTTTAACTAATCTCACAGTGGCTTCCAACAACTCACCATAGGTGCGACACTGACTAGTATCTGGAATAGCTGGTACTAAAAGTAGGAGGACTGTACAGGGTTTAGGAGACTTTAATTCAGCTATATCTTCAGCAACATTGGTGCAAGTCATTTCAGGCCAATCCCTTTGGTGCTGTAGGAGAAAGGGTGGTCCAAATCGCCAGTGACCTGGTTTTGCTATCTCTATTAAGGTCTTTCCTCTAGTAATGTAATCGGCAGGGTTATTAACGGAGTCTACATAGCGCCAGGTATCATGTTCTGTTAGCTCTTGAATCTCAGCTACTCTGGTGCCCACAAATACCTTAAATCGGCATGAATTAGAATGAAGCCAATTAAGAACAGTTATTGAGTCTGTCCACAAAGTGACACTGCTGATCGGTATGGACATTTCTGTTTTGAGTAGCTTGGAAACTTGAGCCCCTGTCAAAGTGGCACAAAGTTCTAACCTTGGGATTGAAAGCTGACGCTTTGGGGCTACTCTGGATCTAGCCATTACAAAGGAAACCTGTCGGTTGCCTTTACTGTCTTCCATTCTAAGATAGGCCACTGAACCATAGGCCCGTTCTGAGGTATCACAGAATATATGCAGCTCCCGTCTGGTTTCTGGGACATCCATATTAGTTGTTTGGTAGCACCGGGGGAATATAACCTTTGACAAGTGAATTAGCTCTGCCTCCCATGAGTACCAGGCCTGAAGTAAATCTTCAGGGAAGAGAGGGTCATCCCAATGTCGCTCCTTTTGCCAAAGCTGCTGAAGTAATACCTTTGCTGAAGTAGTGAATGGAATAAGGAACCCAAGTGGGTCATACTGACTTGCTAGAACTTTATAAATATTCCTTAATGTGGGCCTGTCATACTTAATTTCCCGATGCCTGTAGCCTAGAGTGTCAGAAGAGCAATACCAGCATAAACCCAGTGTAGGCTCTGGAGAATGTATTCGATCCTGAGCTAGCCACAGTTCACTCATTTCAGACTGTGCTTCTTTTGGTAAGTGACCTATCACAGTAGGATTGTTACTAGCCCACTGTCGTAACTGAAAACCTCCTAAATTAAGAAGATTTATGAATTTATCCACCATGTCCTTTGCCTCTTTAAATGTGGAGAAACTCTGTAGAAAATTGTCAACATAAAAATGCCTCTCAACTGCTAATCTTATATCATCACCAGGTTCACTATGATTATGAACATGAGTTTGCAGGGCAAATGTAGCACAGCACGGGTTACAAGTCGTGCCAAATGGCAAAACTAGCCACTCATAGATGTCAGGATCCATCTTTTGTCTAATATTTCGCCAAATGAATCGAACGAGGACCTTATCCCTTTCTAACAGGCGTACCTGGTGGAACATAGCCTTAATGTCTCCACTAACAGCCACAGTATGCTCTCTAAACCAAATTAACACTCCTAATAGTGATGGGCCTAAACTAGGGCCAGGTAACAAGTATTCATTTAGCATTGATCCTCAGAACTGAAATGAGCAGTTGAAAACTAGCCTGTTCTTACCATTATGATGAACCATATGGTGAGGAATGTACCACGATTCCTGACTAGCTGCTGCTTCCCTTGGTATTTTAGCGATATAGCCAGCTTTCTCCAGTTTCTCTACTTCTGCAGTGTAGATGGCTGCAAGTTGTGGATTTTTTGCTAGTCTTTTCTCTGTACTTCTGAGACTTGGCATCACTGCTTCTAATGAAGAACTCAGGCAGGGCATGTCACTTCTTCGTAACAAAGGGGTTGCGTATCGCTGAATTCCATCCACTTTTATTCGAGTAGTTTGACTTTGAAGAAGAAGTATGGCTTCTTTATCCTGCTTGGATCGAGTGACTAATTCAACATTCCTATAGGGCAAACAATCTAGTTGCCAAAGTCTTTCCACATTTTTAAACAGTTCAGTATCTGGGGACTGGAAGGAGGAAAACAAGCACTACGTGGAAGACATCTGATGTTTAAGTCCCCTTACAGGTCCTAGCATTGTCCATCCCAAAGAAGTCTTGATTGCTGCTGGCCCTCCTGGTGGGCCAAGGCGTACAGGCTCGAGTGGGTTGAGTAAGTGGGGATGGTCAGCTCCAATGAGTAAAAGGGGCATTTTCAAAATGAGGAATATTCAAGCCTTTAAGGTGTTGATACTTCTCCTGAAGAGTAGTCATCGGGTAGGAATGTTCACCCAATGCTAGCCGCGTTGCAGTAAAGGCATGCTGGATCTTAAATTTCCTTTGTGGCTGTGTTGCAGGAGTTAGCATAAATGAAACTGATGCTCCCTCCAATGTCTCAATGTCATGTCTAACTGTCCTTAACATCATCTTTTCAGATTCTCCCTCTAAGCCAAGCTCTTTAGCTGCTGCTGAAAGCAAAAGAGTCCGTTCGGAGCCATCATCTAACACTGCGTAGGTTTCCAAGGCTCTGTTGCCATTATAAAGCATTACCTTAACTACCTTAAGCAATACATAACTGCCATCAGTGGGTCTGTCGCCATAAAGAGTCTCAGTAGATGAACTCAGCACACAGGTATCCTGTTTTGGGGGGAGAGTGTTAACTTCATGCAAGACCTTAAGATGTTTCCCTTTACATATATTGCAGGGTTTTTTGAGATTACACTGATCTGCTTGATACGAATGTCCACACCTCCAGCATCGTTTCTTGGTTTTGATCCAGTCTATAATTTTCTCTTTAGTGAACTGCTGGAATGTGGGACATTGAGTAAGGAAGTGCTCTGTATTTTCACAATATGGGCAGTAAGGTTTAGGCTTCTTCTTCTCTGATGGCTCATCTATAGAAGGGTTGGAAGTCCCAGTCGCAGAGCTTTGGTTTGCTCCAAGTAAAACCGTAGTTGGTTTTGGTCCACGTTTAGGTTCTCTGTAATTCTCCACTTGTCTGGGCTGTCCTCCAGAATCGTGACACCACACTTCAAATTTTAACCAAGTTGAGAGATCAAGTAAAGTATAGGTTGCTCCTGGTCTATGCAGCATGTGTCTGCGGAAGTTTGCCCAAAGGTCTGGTGGAAGCTTTGTCAACAGACGAGCTACATGAGATCCACATCAGAGTTCAATGTCACCCTCAGGCCCTATGGTTCCCAGCATACCGACTAATACTTGCACATTTAAAGCAAACTTCTCAAAAGCTTCTGTATCCCCACTACGAATTGCTGGAGAGTTCATGACTGCTGAAATTTTCTTTAAAGCCAATTGATGAGGTTGTCCATATTTCTCAGTAAGAGTTGCCATGGCATCAGTATATGGGTAAAGAGAATTCAGGTATGCATCAGCTATTAAATGGGCTTCCTCTAACTTCAGGTGCTCAACCAAAATCTGGTACTTGAATAGCTCTGTACTGCTTGCAGGGAGAAGGTTGGTTAGAGCTATCTTGAGCCGTGCAAACTCACTGGGATCTTTATGGATGAAGTCTGGGATTGAAGGTTTAGGTCCCCTATAGAAGGTCTCTTGTGCCTGTGGAATCCCGCTGGGGATGATCAAGAGTGTACTGATCACATTCCGTGGATGTAGGAGGTTGCAGGATATACTGGTGAAATGGCTGCAGAGGAGGCTGGTGAGGCAGACGAGGAAGGCGAGGAAGAGGAGTAGGAGCAGGTGTGTTAGGATCCACACAGTACTGATGTAAGGGTGGATGTTGCCTGGTTGGTGTCATTTGAGGAAGTACATCACGATTCAAACGGGAAAGGGAATCTGGTCTAAGTGGAGAAGAGTAGGACGGAATTCTGGCTTGTCTACTTTGAGCTCTCATTTCACGCATCTGTGCCACCATCTCTTCCATTAGGACAAGCATCGCATCAGACTCCTGGCTAGGCTGAGGATCCTCCTGCTCGTGGACAGGTGATAAAGGTGCATTAAAACTGTTATTACTTACATTATCTCCTTCCCACTGTTTCTGCATTCTTGGCAGGTCCTTGTTGTAGTTGTAGTTAAAAGGGGCATTTGAAGTCCTAAGAGATAGCACTGGTGTTCGATAGACAGTCTGTGGTGCAGGAACTGGTCCAGCCCTTCTTAATGAGTCAGGACTAATATTAGAAAGGCTAGTCTTCTTTGATTGTGAGTGTTCATAGTCTCTCTCAAGCTGTAGCTTTCCATGAGAATTATTCTGTGCTCCTGGTGAAGTTATTGCTAGTTCTGTACGATTTGGTGTTGCTTGAGCTTGCAGAGTTTGAGGTAACAACATTCTGTTGGCATCATAATCCTCTTCTTGGTAAATTGTGTGCAGTACTCCTGGCCTCAGTGAAGATGATGCTTCTAGAACCCTGTAGCCTGCATAGCTTAAATCATAATCCTCTAAGTAACGCAGAGGGTGCGACTGTCTTCTTGGCTAGGTCGCTCCAGCTTGCTGGTTGGAGTAAGGATACATGTTCCACAGTAACCACTGCGTTCCGGCTCGAAGGACCAAAAATTGTGAAGAAATTTTTGAGAAGGCAGACTTGCAATACGCTGTAGTCGCTGTGGTGTGTCGGTTAGAACACAGGAACTAATCCAACCATTTCAGGAACATCGCTTTAATGTTGAGATGCCAAAATTTCACATGAAGTAGAACAACTGTACAGGTAGGTGAGTAGGTGTATGTGTGGTTCTAACAGGCAAACAACAAAAAAGACATTTAGTACATACAGGTATATACATGTTATCTCACTATGCTAAACACAAATGTCCAATAGGTGGCACTATAGCTTCACACTTTCAACGTAAGGTGTTTGCCATTACAATTTCAATGTGGTAACGTAAAATATTAACTACTAATTCAGAACAGTTTTCTCTCTAACTTTAACACTTAACTTCTAAATATGTACATAAGAACTTACATTTGGTCAACAACGCACAAACTTAAACTTTCTCTAGTGGCTCCAGTAGTTCCGGCTTTCACGAGGTACATCTAACAAATGCACATGCTCACTGCACACGCCACGGTTTTCACGTGATCATGCTTCAGCGCCTTAAAGGCACAGGAGCATTTTTTACATACATACTTCGACTCTGCTTTATATATTAGATAATGGAATAGTTTAATATATAATATTCATTTGGCACTGTCATAACTGACACTGGTTTATTTTTCAGACAAGGAAGACAAAAGTTTTGAGATAAGTTTGTTAAACTTGGTGATCATGCCACTGGAGAGTGGAGATGTGTTGCATGTTGATTAGAACATGGAAGTAATAATTTCACTGTCCTATCAGCATGTGACAATAGCAAACATATAAACCTCAAGCTTTATTCGAAAGTATGACTATGAAATACAAGTGAAGACTATTTAATTGATAAAGACTCATTAACATATTAAAATTGTCCTTGTTAAGTCCTAATGAATTACCTGTAATGCAGCTGTTCCAGAGGTTTATTAAAAGGAAAACATGAAATGTAATTATTTTCACAAATAAATCTTTTCTAAGCCCTTGATTAATAGATTATCCACTCACCAATCTGGACATTTCTTCAAAATAATTTTCATTTCAGCTGTTCTGATGTTTCAATAGCATACTCGCCACCACTGAAAATAAAAAGACATATGTTCAGATACTTTTCTCAGGAAAACATACTTGGAAAATGCATGTTTTAATTACAAAGAAAAGAGAGTATTAATTTTTGCAATGTTAATATACTGTACTTTAACTCCTGCAAAGTCAACAAATATGGGGATTTTATTTATACCAAATAATCAGGTAGTTTGATTTTTGTAAATGTTGCATTGTATTAAAATAAGTACATCACAATTTAATATGCAATATAACATTTTAATTTAAATAATATGTTAATTGAGTTCTAGTTGTATATCACCAACAATGCTTTCAGTACAAGGGTTTAACCATGCGATGTTGTGCATGAAATATATCCTTTTAAACATGATTATGCCAGATGTGAAAGCAGAAGTGATTCCCAGCATCATTCACACCCATATTCATCCCATCCAGGGCACCTTCTTATATTTTGCCCTGTGCCACCTGAATAGATTTTGGCTTTCTGTAACCCCCATAGAGAATAATGCAAGTTACAAAAACAGATGATTTTATACTGATGTGTTTACAGCAGTCACAAATATAAAACTAACCGTTTGTGCTAGAAAACAAAAACAAAACAACTACCAGCATAGGCTCTGCTTAAAGTCTGATGTGAATGCAGTTTCAACAGCCTGCAGTCAGAAGTGGCATGAAAACATCAGAAAGTATATTTGAACTCTGAGTGGCACAAGAGATGATTCAAAGCTCATCAGAAGAACCTTGTTAAAGTTAATTATAAATAAAGTTTTGGATCATATTAATAAGCATGCAAAAAATCAATAAATGTGACTTTGTATTTAACACTTAAATCATCATCCACAGCTTTTTGAAAGCAATGCCTTTTATGTTTTTTCTGTTTCTTTGCATACTATATAAATTACAAATAATGTTTTCAATAAAGAATTATAGACTTTTGTGGAGATTTATCCAATAAGTGATCATTTTGGAACCTAGTTATACTCTTCTGTAAAGAAAAACTAACATGCAAGTGCTTTACTTTTGCTCGGTAAGTCTTTAAACAAAGTACATAATCCAGACATTTATATGTCACTGAAAATGTAGAACCAATAACAGCAGCACCATTTCTGCTGATTGTGTAAAAACAAAAGTTTACCCGTGAATGTTTACTGGATATCAGCTGGAATATTGAATATTATACACAATAAAAGTAGTTTTAAAAGCCAGCAGACTATTTTTTAGATGTAGATAGAAACACAACAAACGTGTAAGTTTTTATTTCACAGACAAGAAGCTGCTTGAGTGTGAGATCTTGGATTTGATTATTTCAGTTCAGTTTACTAAAAATTTACATTAATATTCTGACATCTTACATATCTTTTATTTTTATTCACAAACTAAACCTCATGTCCGCCATAAATCCACTTGGGGAGAAGCTTCAGCATCAGAATGGTTGTACTGAGGTAGCTGGCAAAAATGAACTGAAGTAAATATGCACCAGGAGCTCAGCATATAAACTAGCTGTGAGATAAACAAGCCTGTTGAATGATTTTTCGGTAGGGCACTTTTTCATAGACTCTCTATCAGTCTGCTAAAGAAAGTAAACAGAAATATTCCCAGCCAAAAAACTGGACCAGCTTATCCCACTGAAAACATTCATTTTGGGATATTTACAATGCAGAATGAACCACATCACCCATGCACACAATAGAGTAAAACTAACAAGTTAACTTGAAGTAGAAAGCAAGCATTAAAACAGTACAAAATCATTTTTATGTTTTTACAAGCTTATGAATACTTTTAATTAAGTGTTTAGTCCGAAGGGAACAGAATTAGCTACTTTAATGAAGATCGTTTTAGAGGATCACAAAGAAAAAATTAACCAATGCGCTATCTGCACCAAAACAAATGATTCATATATACAATTTTCAGCGGTCACCTGTTGCACTGCAAAACCAAGTCATCTTTTTATTTTATTTTGCAATATATTATTAAATACAGTACATATAATACTTTTATTGTATTGAAATCTCATTATTTAATTGTAAAGTACCCTGTGATGGCGCAGTCTTTGCAAGTACATATGTGGAATAAAGATTTGATTAAACAGTGAGAGTTAAGAGTAGGAAAGCAAAGGGGGGGGGGGGGGGGGTGTGGGGGGGAGATTTATTTTATAGCAAATAGTTTTGTCTGTTGAAAAAAAAAAAGAAAAGTCAATCAATAATACTGCATGACTAAAACATCCTGTCACTGTGTAAACCCATTTTTGTCATAGCAATCTAATCCTTTTTACTATTCTGAAGAAACCATTCTTTTTCATATTATTTGAGTATTATTCAGTAAAAAGTACTTTATTGTGTTTTGCTCACATTTAACAGATCAATCTATTGATTATACGAAAGGCCACAATATACAAGCATACAATTCTGTTGCCATTTAAATGTCTACCATTGCACATTAGCTTATTAGGTACAACAAGAAAAGCATTCACTTTGGGTTCTGAATCAATAATAATAAGATTTTATACCTGAAGAAGGCTTCAGGCTGATCAGCTTAGAGCTAGATTGTTAGAAGAATTGAATTTCTTACTGATTAGAACAAGATGTGTTGTCTTATGTTATTGATTTCAATATGGACCAGACATTTGTAAAAAAATATTCAACATACACAGAGGATAATATGTATGTTATATATCACTGGAGCCATTTATACAATTGAAATACTAGTATAGTACTTTACATGTTTTAAATTTGCTTTTTGCATGATTTTTCTTTGTAATAAAAACTGTGATAACTGTATTTTGTTAGCAATAAATGCCTAGATAGAGTATGTGAAAAAATAAAGGAAATACCTATTTAAATATTAATAATAAGATCTAAAACATAAACTTTAAGGCCACATATTCCAATTCAATGTCATAAGGTTAACAGCCTGTTCTAACAGCATCAAACATAACATAAAAACAACAACAACAACAACAACATTTATTTATATAGCACATTTTCATACAAACAGTAGCTCAAAGTGCTTTACATAATAAGGAATAGAAAAATAAAAGACACAATAAGAAAACAAAATAAATCAACATTAAGTAACATAGAATAAGAGTAAGGTCCAATGGCCAGGGGGGACAGAAAAAACAAAAAAACTCCAGACAGCTGGAGAAAAAATAAAATCTGTAGGGATTCCAGACCATGAGACCGCCCAGTCCCCTCTGGGCATTCTACCTAACATAAATGAAACAGTCCTCTTTGGATTTAGGGTTCTCACGGAAGGGCTTAATGATGATGGTCACGTAGAATTCTGCCTTTTAATCCATCCATCATTGTTGGAGCATCATGAAGCTTTGAGTAGGTGGAGGTGGCGCAGGCCACCACCACAAAGAAGCCAAAAAAAGAAACAGAAAAGAGAGTAGGGGTCAGTACGGATTTTAGAGCCACCATGAATAGTTATTATGAGGAAATTGAACATATAGAGTATCAGGATTAAGTTAAATTAAGTTAAATTGAAGTTATAGAAAGGCCATGTTAAGGTAATATGTTTTCAGCAATGTTTTAAACTGCTCTACTGTATCAGCCTGGCGAATTCCTATTGGCAGGCTATTCCAGATTTTAGGTGCATAGCAGTAGAAGGCCGCCTCACCACTTCTTTTAAGTTTTGTTCTTGGAATTCTAAGGAGACCCTCATTTGAGGATCTGAGGTTACGATTTGGAATATAGGGTGTCAGATATTCCGATATATAAGATGGGGCGAGGTTATTTAAGGCTTTATAAACCATAAGCAGAATTTTAAAGTCAATCCTGAATGACACAGGTAACCAGTGTAGTGACATTAAAACTGGAGAGATGTGCTCGGATTTTCTTTTCCTAGTTAGGATTCTAGCAGCTGCATTCTGCACTAGTTGCAGACGATTTATGTCTTTTTTGGGTAGTCCTGATAGGAGTGCATTACAGTAATCTAGTCAACTGAAAACAAACGCGTGAACTAATTTCTCAGCATCTTTCAGTGATATAAGAGGTCTAACTTTACTTATGTTTCTTAAGTGAAAAAATGCTGTCCTAGAGATCTGATTAATATGCGATTTAAAATTCAGATTACAGTCAACAATTACCCCTAAGCTTTTTACCTCCGTCTTGACTCTTAATCCTAATGTATCCAGTTTATTTATAATAGCCTCATTGTATTCTTTATTGCTAATCACTAAGATTTCAGTTTTCTCTTTATTTAACTTGAGAAAGTTACTATTCATCCATTCTGAGATACAAGTCAGACATTTTGTTAGTGAATCAATAGAATCGGGGTCATCAGGTGCTATTGATAAATACAGCTGTGTGTCATCAGCATAGCTGTGGTAGCTCACGTTGTGCCCTGAGATAATCTGACCTAACGGAAGCATGTAGATTGAAGATAATCTGACCTAACGGAAGCATGTAGATTGACAAGCTGTGGATAAGGTGTCAGTCCGTCACAGGGTCCACTCACAAACACATTGGCACTTAAAAAGGGCCAATTTAGTGTTTCCAATTTAATGATGCATGATGTGGGAGCAAAAACACACAGACATAGAGATAGGGTGGACAAAGGCAATGACTGGGTGTGGTACACAGTGAAAAATTTTAATAAATAAGTGATCTGACTTTTTCCAGTAATTACTAGACCTCCACTTGTGCTCTTTACAATACTGTTACAGAAAAGGTACATTTTTAAGGATGCCTTGGATCATGGACTGTCTTACAGACAGACCTCAGTATGTGCGCCTCAGGAACTGCAGGTCTGACATTGTGGTCAGCAACACAGGAGCGCTGCTGGGGACTGTACTTTCTCCTGTCCTGTTTAGTCTATATACATAGGACTCCCAATACAATTCGGAGTCCTGCCACGTGCAAACATTCGCTGACAACACTGCTATCATCGGCTGCATCAGTAGTGGGCAGGAGTAGTATAGGAACCTAATCAAGGACTTTGTTAAATGGTGCGACTCAAACCACTTACACCTGAACACCAGAATAACCAAGGAGCTGGTGGTGGATTTTAGGAGGCCCAGGCCCCTCCTGGACCCCGTGTTCATCAGAGGTGACTGTGTGCAGAGGATGAAGACCTATAAATACCTGGGAGTGCAGCTGGATGATAAATTGGACTGGACCGCCAATACTGATGCACTGTGCAAGAGAGGACAGAGCCGACTATACTTCCTTAGAAGGCTGGCGTCCTTCAACATCTACAATAAGATGCTGCAAATGTTCCATCAGACGGTTGTGGCGAGCGCCCTTTTCTATGCGGTGGTGTGCTGGGGAGGCAGCATAAAGAAGAGGGACACCTCACACCTGGACAAACTGGTGAGGAAGGCAGGCTCTATTGTAGGTAGAGAGCAGGACAACTTAACATCCGTGGCAGAGTGACGGGCGCTGAGCAGGCTCCTGTCAATCATGGAGAATCCACTGCATCCACTAAACAGTGTCATCTCCAGACAGGGGAGCAGCTTCAGCGACAGACTGTTGTCACTGTCCTGCTCCACTGACAGAATGAGGAGATCGTTCCTCCCCCACACTATGCGACTCTTCAATTCCACCCGGGGGGCTAACGTTAATATTATTATACAAAGTTATTGTCTGTTATACCTGCATTTTTATCACTCTTTAATTTAATATTGTTTTTTATCAGTATGCTGCTGCTGGATTATGTGAATTTCCCCTTGGGATTAATAAAGTATTTATCTATCTATCTATCTATCTATCTATCTATCTATCTATCTATCTATCTA
>JANRMT010062792.1:64083335-64157058 GCA_026402145.1 Polypterus bichir lapradei
CTATCTATCTATCTATCTATCTATCTATCTATCTATCTATCTATCTAGGGGTTATACATTGCAATCCATCCATATTAAGAAGAAATCTGTAGTCCCACCGTTGTCTGTCTGATTTTTCTGTGCGTCCTAAATTAATGTTGGACCTTTTTCCATTGTTGCCACTGTAAACATCACCTTAGTCGCTGTTCTTTGTAAAACAAAATTCTTGAAGCCCCAACTAACTGCACCCAGCTCCAAAAATTAGCACTGTATTTCTGAGCCTTTGCTGACAGCATAATGATCTACTAGGTCTCTACAGAATTATTACTCATGACTTTAAGAATAATGAAATGTTGATTGCTTTACTGTATTATCTCATTGACCACATCTACAGTATGTAGCTATATTGCTAGTCAACATTTTTGGAGTTCTACGGCTTTGGCTTTCTGTTGACTTAAAAAAAACTCTTTCATTTACTTTTAAACACCTTCCATCTATGCCATGATGTTGAAGAGCCTAATGATGATATCAGCCTTATTTACTCAATTCATAATTTTAAATGTAATAACTTAATAATGTTTAAAATAGCATCATAACTCTTATTAATCTGTATTTCTATTTCATGTGTCCTTTTTTTGATTGTAGCCATTTACAGTACATTTAATATCTTCTTCTGCAAATATCAATCAAAGAGACATGTTTCTAAATTGTTTTTAGCTAAAGGATAATTTAAAAAAATAACCAAAATCCTCCAGTTCTTGATGGTTAGCGATAAGTATTCCTTATACTGAAGCTTTTGATTTAATGAAGTCAGTGTGAGACATGAAGGAGGTTTTTATGCAATCTAACATTGACAACAAAAATGGCAGCCAACAAAAAGTTCTCCTTCTCAGAACAGCCTCTAATCAAAACATCTGCCATATGATATTCTAGTTAGCTTCATAACATAATCCTATTTATCAAAATAATCAGTTTGGGTTTGGAAATACAAGGCTGTAGGACTAAGTGTAGGGACAAATATGTTTTAGATATTGTATAAGGAGTAAGTGTATTATATGACCTGCAGTACCATTCTGAATGCTAACCAAATACATTCTTTTTATGGAAATGGAAGACAATCATGTGAATTGTATTGAAAATCATTTGTATTTCAGCTTATTTGTCTATCATAATCACTCAAATGTTTTATTTCCCAACTCTTCACATTGTTTCTGTTTAGTTACGTTTAAGTACACTGTTAGACGATCATTTCATTTATGTTGAAACTCATTTTAAAATCTTTAACTTTTTATTTGATATGTAAGGGAAAATTCAGCCTGGGAGATATAGTAAATTACATCAACATAATATTTTTAAAGAGATTGATTGATTTATTTATTTATGCGGATCTCCTCTTTGGATTTAGTAGAATATGAAATCTGTTTCTTTAAACTTGCATGAGAGCTCTGTTTTCTTATTTACTTATTTATTTATTTATTTATTTATTGGTATATTTATGGAAACTGTACAGCACTTTGGTCAAGTGCTGTTGTTTTAAAAGTGCCATATAAATAAAATTAACTTGATTTCAGCTACTATAGATATTGTACAGTTCATTTATGGAGCTTGGTTTTTATTTGAGAGCTGTGGCACTGTACTGTCACATTAACATAAACGTAATATAAACAACCTCAAAGCACAGCTTCAAGAGATAAACTGTGTCAAGCTTTAAATGAGAAAAAAAATTGTTGAGTAGTCAATTGAGACACCCAGGATGGACACCTCTGCTGCACAGCTTATGCATTAAAGCGAGTTTTGTATCTAAAAAGTATTAACTGAAAATGTATTACCTGAAAAGTGCAGCAAACATTTTTTTTCCAGTTATCTGACTAGCTCCGCAGTCGTTGAAGTGTGACTGGTGGATGTACTGGTATATACTTTACTTAGACAAAATTGCACAATTCATTTTTTTTAATTAATTTTAGTTTGCAGGTCAGTCGCAACTGTGTGTGCAAGATGCATCTCTAGTAGTATTTATAAGGTAGACATCCAAGGCCCAAAGTTGTTTTTAAGCCTTGGGTCATTTCTCAGACCTCTCAAAAGGGTATTACCAAAAACTAGTTATACAGAGGGAGATTCATCATCATTACTAGGAAAAGTGTCATTTAAAACATAAATTAGTTTGCAAATTACAATCCTTGAGGTAAGCTTTCCACAGGCAGTAATAGAGACCAAGCTGAGAAAAAACAATATTCTATGATGTGAGAAAGGATACGTTGATAAGAAATAATGTTGATCAGAACAAAAGGGTCCAGGGTTGATTTCTTTAGTGAATCTATCAAAAGCTTCAAGGAAATAGGACACAAACCACACAAGAAGGGCAAAAGGAGAATTCACACTATAAAAGGGGCAATTTCAGCCCCAGAAGAATTGAAAAGGGATACAAGTAGAGGATTTAAACTGCAGGTTGTGGACCTAGAAAGACAGGGAAGATCTGCGATAGCAGAAAAAATTGGAGATTCGAGAAGGACAAGGAGCACAGAAGATGATATATGGAAAAGGCAGCATAGAGCTTACCTAGAACTTAAACAGGAACCATTTGATTAGCCTGAGAAAATGACAGATTAAAAAGGAGCCTGAGATTGTTGCACATTAATAATAATTTTCTAAGCTAACTTTAGTTTTCAATCTACTTTTAAAAATAATTTAAACAAACCAAACGTGTACTGAGAATAACTATGCAGTGTTAAAAATATTAAAATTCAAAGCAACAACCCCAGGTAATCACATACAACAAATACAACCAACTTGTGTGTAAACACTTCCAAAACACTAGATAAATTAATATTGTTTCATAATGTAGTCCTATCCAACTCATGCCCAGGTAGAAAACCCAATCAGCTTACACACCTTATGGTCTGCATGTTTCATGTCATTTGCAAGCACTATATTAGTATGAAGTGTCAGTTTTAACTGCAAATGCCTGGCATTTATCTACAGGGAAAGATCCCAATGCATGCTGAAAATTCACAAAGTAAATGTTTGGCATTCAAAAACCAATGTGCCAGCATTCAATGTTTCTTAATATCAACTACCATACTAAATTGTGAATTCTTTAAAGTTTGTCTATAATTATGGCTATTATATAGAAATCATTTGTCTTAAGTAAAACTTGCAATAAAATGTTAATTTACCATTCTCACTACAATATTTTTATTTTTATATGACTAAAAATATATTGTATATTTATGTAACTCAGTAGGCTACTACTATTCTCTCAGGCACCATCTACAGCTTGCTATAATATGTTCTGAAGCAATAATAATAAAAATTTTTTTAAAAATCACACAAAGTTTGTGATACACTTGATCATAGGAGCTGAATTCCAGAAGTTATGGTGTATAAAAATGCAAAACTCAAAATGAGATTACAGAAATTGAATGTTTCAAATGTAATTTCAGAAACAGTGATGGTTAAACCGTAATAATATATATAATAGCAGTTGTAGGATTGGCTGCCTGTCAATGAGCTATTGTACATTTCTCAGTGCAGTTTGAGCTGACTGTACATTGTGTTGATAAATGAACATACATATTATCAACTTAATATTCTCATTTTGTAATATTGACTTATGGTCAGTGTTGCCAGCTTAATGTGATTGTGTTTTGGTTTTAAAAATAAATTGATGGATCAGCTACTGCCTGATTTTAAATAAAAATAGTGAATTTATTTTTGAATTATGTAACGCTTTCATTGCACTGAAAATTTTTCAAAACAAAGTGGCTTCTACAAAGACATAAAGTGGGCTTCATTGAATTAAGCATATGATTTATAATATTGTAAGTCAGTATGAGTACATTGTATTGTTTGTATTGTTGATAATACAATAGGATATTTTTAAAAGGATAAAGTGTGCTTTCAGAAAAAAAGAAAAGAAAATAATTAATTGCTGATTGCCATTTTCAAGTACACTGTCCTGAAAATCCTATCGTATCTAAACTTTATTTGAAGTTCAATGACATGAACTCATTATGAGTAGGTAACAAAAGCTTAATTCTGATATTATCTCTTTGCCTGCCTAAAACCACATTTCAGTGATGTAGCATGAAGGTATGATCTTCGTTGCTTGGTAGATGTTTAAATATTATTTAGAAAGAGCAGTTTATTCACACTTAGGTTATGTCTGTTATTTAGCTTATGTAATGCAATTATTTTATATTTATTCAACCCAAATAAAAAACAAATTGTCACAAACTCTAGAGACCGCAGAGCGAGGGTCAGGTACCTCCTTCATAAAACTTCCTTAATTCTGGGTAAAGATTGAGAAAATAAGGAAAATGGCCACTGCCATGAATTATACAAAGTATGCATGGAGTATATCAGCTCTGTCTCTTTTGTATGTGGGTCCTGAATCGGTTGCTTCTGGTGACTGGACCAAATATATAACACTCTCCCCAGAAATGCTCAGTGCGGTCAAGCAATTTCCTGGTTCTGCCCTCCAAATCTGTGGATAGAGGACAAAAATGAAATTGGCTATAGCGACCCCTCTTGTCCTGTGGTGGTATTGCTTACCTCACAAAAGCCGTGAAGGTGACCCCTAAGTGTGTGTATGACAAGATATTTTCTTTTTCTATATGAAAGTGTAACATTTAGGGTCTGCATGCCTTATTTTTTTAAGTCTGTTTGTCCTCTATTAAAAAGTTTCCGGAGTACTTGGGGATGGCCAGAAAAAAGTCTTACTTGTTTGGCCCCAAAAGGTAACAGTTTGAATGTGACAAAAACTTCAGACCTTGGTAACCAGTGTAAAGGGTCCAGCAGTATCCTTAATAATTGTTGAATTGGGTCCAATCAAAAAGCTGGCTCAAAAAATTTTGGGTCATGAATATAGTTAAAGATATGAGAACATTGAATACTCACCATAACACTGCTGGAAATATTTAGGGATGGAATGCAGCCGAGTTCCTTGGGCACCATGGAGGCCCTAGGTTCTTATTGCAGAGTCTGAAACATAAGTCCATTCCAGTTATTAATGAAATGTAATTTAATAAAACTACTACATCTTGATTTGATTTCTCACAAGCATGTGTTTTATTCAGTAGTAGTAGACTTGTACCCCTAAGTGTTTAAATGTTCTTGTCTCTCCCTGAATACTTTATTAATAAGTGCCATGAACATGGGAAAGGAGCTGTATAAATAAAATGTATTCTTCTTCTTCTTATTATTATTAGTATTAGTATACTTCAAGGCAAGCATTCATTGATGGAAGTATCATTGAGTTAGCTGCTTCACTGCTTTATTAAGACTGCATTGTTAACTAATTTCTGTCAAAGAAACAGAGATACAAATAACTTAAATGTTTAAAAACTGAGTAAGCTAAAATAAAGCTTACAGCTATGCAGAATGCATACATATTATGCACTAAAATATGTGAAAACAAAAGCATCCAAGTTTCATACAAAATAAAAATCACACTATGGGTATTTTTTATGTATGCAGGCAAAAGATTTAAAAAAAAAAATGGAAGGACTGACCTAATGAAGGAAATTTTAGGAATGAAGGCCATTTCTGGAATGAAATGGTGCAGCTACTTTAGCACCAGGCCCATGTTCCCCTTGACCCTGCAAACCCCCTGAGTCTTGTGAGTGTAAACATTCACACACTTAAATGAAACATCTCAACAGATAGTAAAGTGAGTACCCGTGACAGTTCTGTGAATTGTGTTGAAATGAAGTACCTGTTGTCTTTGAAGCTTAATATAACAATGGGGAAACAGTAACCAAAACATTTACTTAAATATGGGCAAGATTTAATTCTGTGAAAGAGCAAAAGTCTGCAGAAAGTTTTATTTGGTAGTGAATATTGGACAGTTTTTAGGGTAAAATCAATAAACATTCTGTTTGAAATGAGATTGTTATGTGTATTTGAGCCAGTTGGTTGCATTTCTGTTGCCGGTACTATAACGTTTTGTAGAGAATGCTTCAGAACTTGCTTGATTAAAAATACCCCGCAAAGAACAAGCTGTTCTGTGAGAGCTTACTTTGGCTCAGGTGCACCAACAGAAAAGTAAATTACTGCAATTTTACCTAAACCTATTGGCCCAGCTGCTGAATGTCTCTGCTTCATAATTCTGAACTTAATCCTCATATTACTTCAGCAAATTGTGCACACAGATGGATTTGCCTTGAGAGAAGATACTCTTGACATTTAATGAGTATGCTAATGTTCAAGGACAATGGCTTACTATGTTTAGGGATTTTTTACTTAAAGCACTGCTTTTACTAAATACACTTCCCCCAATATGCCCTGACATTTGTGAGTTTAGAAATTCACAAAACTCAATAGTTCCACTTATTACTGATAAAACTGATAACATTTCTGCTTCTAGGACCCATATACAGTACATTCAGAGTATTGGACTGTCAATTTGCAAATGACAGTAAGACAGTCACTACTGTCTTTCTCTACCTACTAAACATACATCACTTTTGTTCATTATATGCTAAAATATACATTTACTCAGGTAATTAATAATGTATTTCGGTTGTAGTATTACACTGTAAACATACTGCAGTTGTTTCCTTTGCTGAGAAATCAGCATGAAAAGCTAATCATAAAAGTAAAAATAACATAATACATTAAGTGTATTGTGAGAAATTAGAGTGATCCCCACAGTCACCCCTGAAATCTAAATAACACCAGGGAAGTTAAAAGAATACAAGAAGGTGGAGGGATTAGAGAGGGAAAGGTGGTTGTAAAAACAGGGATCAAAAACTATCACAAAAGAGCAGAAAAGAATCAATCTAGTGCTGCTTAGGTTTCAGGAATTGGGGTTATCTTACCCAATGGCTCACCACGACTCTGCACCTCTCACTGAGATTTCTTTCACCAAACCTTGGCTTCTTCCCCTCTTCAAAGCTTGCCACCTGTACACCTCTTGCGTCTTCACTCAACTCTTATTCTGAATTCGGTATATTTCGTGTCACTTCTGGACTCAAGAATTCCTTGGTCATATTCCCATAACTTTCTCCTACTGCACCAGGTCTTTATGCACTTCCAAACCCAACATCTTATTTAAAGGGTCATGGCTTTCAGGTAAGTCTCAGACAGGCTATACTGTAATACCTATAGCTTGGAACCATCCTAAAAGATAAACAAACTTTGACGCCCATGATTAATCAGTTTCTGGGTACTTCTTTCTTAGATCTACTATATTGCCCCCTGCATTGATCTTTGTTCAAAACTGATTTATTATGTAGGCAAACTTCTCTGTGTTCCCATAGGTGCTGCTGAGGTGGACTTATAGCATGACAAGTGCCTTCCACAGTATACCCTGTTTTCTTATAATGTGATTAAACTAGTTTTGCTTCAGACTTGTAAAGATAATTTCATTGTGAAATTGGGTATAATCTGATCTAAAAGTGTTCAATTTGAACATTTTGCTATACGTGGTAACCTTCTTAAGTACCACCAATTAAAAGTATCGATTTTCTTTCTCTTTTCTCTCTTTAGAGTACCACTTTCACAGCCATATTTCCCTACTTAAGAACCCATTGCTTTATTGATTGAGGTGCGCTATCCTTGTAAGATCTCTGAGTTTCATTATGCTGTCCAGTTTTTTGCTACCTGTAAGGAATTCCATAAATCCAACCTCCCATCCATCTGTTCTTTTCATTTTCTTACCATTTTATTACAGTATTTAATAGGATTCGTAAAACAAATCAACATAGAAAGCATGCTAGACTGTAAAGAACTCGGGATAAAAGAGGTGTGAAGATCTCTGCTTAAATTCATATACATATGCATGTTCATGCAATATTTAACAACATTTTTATAATGGAAAATAACATGTTAAAAGTAAACTAAGTAATTTTTGAGCGTTCTGCCATTTAGGCAAATGCCAATGGGACTGAAGGTTGTAAATGAAGCTACCTTCTTTCACAGAACTATGTAAAAGATTGAATTTCTTATAGTTGTAATGCTTGTAATAGAACATTAAGATGTTACAAAATACTCTTGTACATTTAGATCAGTTCTATAATTTCTACGCAACATGCTTAATTATAGGTGAGAGTGCTATACTGATAAAAATAAACAGTCCAATTAATATAATATAAAAATACTGTATTCAGACACCAAGTTACCAGCTCTATTTAATTAATTTTAATTTTATCTTCACTTTTAAGGGGTATTTTCTATTCTGGCCATGTGGTCCATGGAATTATAATAAAATTAAAAAGCAAACAATACAAAAAAGGACTTTTGACAAATGATTACCTTGAGGAGAAACATCCTGAATTTTCAAGTTTAACAGAATGACTCTTGAAAGCTTTAACAAGGTAAATGATCTGTTCTGATTCTTGACATTAAATTAATGTCTGGATGCACAGGTAGAATCAAAATGTGCCAAACGTTCCTGGTTATTAACCTCCAAGTCTTTTCCAGCCTAGGGTCACTTATATTCAGCTGAGTAAATTATTCCCATTTGGAATTAGTTTATAACTAAACTCACATATGTGTTAAGAAAAGGGCCTATTTATTGCTTTTCTTCAGTACCAGCAAGATACTTAGTTTCTGATTAATTTCGTATTTTTGGCATTCAGACTTTTGTTTGACTAGATTCTATTTTATGTTTTGACCTATTTTTCATCTGGTATTTTTTTGGGTTGTAATTTTTTTTTTCTGGAGTTGAATGGTTCTGTCTCTCTTTCTTTGACTGTCGCTGTCATAGTTGCAGAGATCTGGAGGTGCTTCTCCACTGCACAAATCTATGGCCTGGTTACGTGGCCACTGGTGAGTCTCTGAAAAGATCTTGGCTTAGATTATTTTTTGGGGATGAGAAAAGTAATTGCCAGTAGTGTTACTTCTGAACCCAAATGAGCAGTACAAGGCAGAAGTGGTGGTGTGAATGTGCAGGTGAATATGGGGATGCACCTGAAAGATTAGTGGATTCACAGGGATGCCCTGCAAAAGGGTGAGGGGGAAATAGTAAGCCTTAGTAAGCATTATTCCTTGCTTTCCACCAAAAAAACTTGAAAATACCAAAAAGGCTCAGTTAGGTTGTAGTTAGGTTTGAGCTTAGCAATTGCGTTTTGAGAAACTGCATGCAAAATATAACTTAGCTAGTTTGCTCATGGCTAAAAGAAAGCAATTAAATCTAAAGACTATTACCTGTGTGACTTGTCAATCTAATTTTAGGCTTTGCTTGTTTGCTCAATTTGTTTAACTGTTAATGATGATGAACAATACAAGCGTATGTGTTTTTCAAGCTTATATCTATGGTATATTTTTTGCCTGCAGTCATCTGATTTTTTTAGCTCTCTTTTCATTTTTTTTAAATTTTGAGTTCAATTAAAAACAAAATTCAACAACCATAAATAAAATAATATTGAAAAGTAGGCAAACACACCACAGGAGTGGCAAATCCCCCCCATCCCAAATCACTTTGGTAAAGAGGTCTTTATAGGATTAAAAGTTAAAGATGCTTGTGTAGACCAGTGAGATAGGCCGACTAACAAAGTGAGTCTAAGAGGGGGGAGAGAAATTGCAAAACAGAAGAATTAGGTACTAAGATTAATAGCATGACATGGACCCCCAGCCAACTGGAGGTCATGCTGCTAGCCTGAAAATAGGGTAAAGATCTAGAGGGTGTCTTACACAGGCTTGCATATAGGGATGCCACTGCCTTAAAGTTGGGATGTAACAAACAGGAACAATTAGATACAGGATGGATGTGCCAAGGATATTGGGATCCTGTTTGCTTTAAGGAGTGTCTAGATTTCAAAATAAAATAAAGAAGGTTGAAGGAAGAAAAGTAATTGGAACATTCAGACTCCAGAGCCATCATAAATGTCACTGAGTTTCTTATTGTATCAAACAAGCAATATCAGAAAAGAAATATGAAGGGCTGGATTTTGGAAGACCTGAGGTATGTCTGTGCCAAACTAGAGTTATGCCAAGATGTTTGTTGACTTTCTTCCAAATCTGGATAGAATGTAAGACTGATGAACTTAAAGAAGGGAAACATGACCTTAATTACATGTGGATAAAGGAAGCTGCATTTTGGTTCTGTTCTTCAGAATCTGCAAATTCATATACAATTTTTTTTCTTCATTATGCCCTGTTTTTACTCTTTTGATATACCAGGAATTTGAAAGGTGAATGGATAGATCATAATGTCATATGGTGCTTGCTTTAAGCAATATCTTCCTCTGAGGTATATCACATATACCTTATTAATAAGTGCTCTCACTCGCTAGTCACCATTGTTTTTTTGTTTTCCTGTATCTCTAATAGCTTTCTTCAGTTCACTTTTTCACTGTTTTTTTCTGTATAAACAAATCATGTGGACAGCTCTCCCTCAGACTGTTCTCTTACCTTAAAGTGATTCTCCATTACACTTACAACCTGGTGACATAGTGAGAGTGTTGCGAATGTAGAATATACAGTATTGTCCAAAAGTGTAATTTGCCGGAGAACAGATATTAAGCCAGATCACAACTTTGTAATGAAGGAGGCAGTACAAATGCTGAATAAAATGGGGCAGAAAAAAGAATAGATTTAGGGTGCCAAAAAAGAAAGCAAAGAGACTTCAAAGAAAATGCTGAGTATACAGTATAAAACAAAGCAGAAAGTTTAAAAAAAAAAAGAAAAAAGTGCAAGTATAACATAGAAAAAGTTTTTAGATACAATGCTTTAGGGAAAATTAAGAGTCTAGCAGATGATAAAAATCAAAATAATAAGTGAAGGAGAAAGTAAGCTAAAATGATGGAATGCAATCTGGCAGTGGTTGCTTATCTTTCAGGTTCAGTTCCCAACACCGTCACGCACAGTGTGACCCTGATGAAATCACTTAACCTACTTGAGCTCAAGTTGATGAAACAGTGTAAGTTATAACAGTTTTTATGTGCACATTAAATTAAAGCACCAGCTAAATAAATACATATTGACAGATGAGAAAAAGAAGAAAAATATTGATTGCTGTAGAATGAAATGACAAGGCTATTGCAACGGAAAAACGAATTTAGAAAAGTAAATGAGAAAGCTTTTGGTGGGAAGCAAGACGCACAAGTCAGAAATCATTAAAGAAACCTAGCAAAATAGATTTGAGTGTATAGCGATATAACAAAAATTACAAAAAACAGCAGTAGAGCTGAAAAACTAGGAATACAGCAAAGATAAAAATGTGGAGTTACTAAAGGACCTAACAACATTAAACAAAGGTGGAAGGAATGCATAAGAAGGCTGCTGTATAACACAAAAAAGTGCATAAGATAAGAACAATATAAAAAAATGAAAGAATTGAATCTGATCAAATAGGATCAGACAGACTGAAAAATGAGATGCTGAATGTAAAAATAAAAAAAAAGTCAGGCAGCGTGGTGTAGTGATTAAGGCTTTGGATTTCAAACCCTATGGCTGTGGGTTCAAATCCTGCTACTGACACTGAATAATTGTCACTTCACCTGCTTGTTCTCCAATTGGAACACCAAACGAAATGTAACCAATTGTATCATAAGTGTTGTAAACTGCCTTGGGTAAAGGTGTCAGCCAAATGAGTAAATGTAAAAAAAGGATTTGATTGGCAAAATTGAAGTAATAAATGCTATAAGAGTGAGACTTGGAAAAGCAAGAAATTATAAAACTGAAGAAAGAAGATGACTAAGCCAGGAAGTGTAAGGAGGAACCATAATAATAACACACAAACAGTAAACAATGCAATTGAATCTGCAAGTTATAAGAGTATGTTTAATTAAGATCCTTCTCAGAAAAATCACATTCTAGTCAAGAATTAATTAAGTCGCTGCTTGGACAGTAGCTCTGAGTAAAATAAAGTGCCAGAGCTTTATTAAGGAGGTCAAGATACTCCATAGTTGCTTGCTGTACAAAATGTTAAAATAAACTGTAGAAAAAAGCTTGCTGTTAAATTGGAGCATTCCAGCTTAAGCAATCCATTTACTTTTGGCAAACTTCAGCTGTGGGTTTTTAAAGAGAAAATTAGGCTGTTGCATTAATTGCTGTAAGTCCTAAATGGACTCCTGAATGCAAGCTCTGCATCTGGCAGATATTTCATAACATAAAGATGTGCTACTTTATTTAATTGTGTTATTCTTTTATAATTAATTTTATCTGCACATTTTAAAGCTTATTTCCAAAAACAGTTCCCATGCTTATTTCTAGACTTAGAACACAAGTTGTTTTATTGCTGCTTTCTCTTTTTTTTTCCCTTCTAACCTTACATAAAATTCTCCGGCTTGTTTTCCTTTTAAATCAGATGCACTGGGTTCATCCGGCTATAGTGATGTAGTATAAGGCAATGGGATATGGCATTTTTATTTTGCTCCATTCAGCAGTTTTATGGCATGAGCTTAAGACTGAAAGATTAATGGAATCCACTGGTCCGAGATTAAAGTTCTAAAACTAGTTTTCCTTGAATGAAGTCTACTAGAAAAGTTTTAGAATTTTATTATAATGTTGGTTTTATGTGCTTGGCCTTAAAGAAGAGCAACTCAGTGGAAAACGGTGTGCTTTCATTTAGCATTTCAGATTTAAGGGATTGCACATACAGTAAAGGTGACCTTGTGTACACTGTACTTGCATTGACTCCATTTGAATAGTTTGTTTATTTCTTGTCAGATTATCTTAAATGTTTTGTAAGTGTAGTAAATGTGATTTAAAACTGGATGTTACATTTCTGAACACATTTATCCACTGCAGGTTATAAAATTAAGATGCTTCTCAACTATGTACAGATATTTTACAACTGGAAACCAAGTAGTTAATTTACTTGCTCAGGGTTACGCAGTAGAGCAGGAATAGGAATAGAAAGTCAGCATGCAACCGTGTAGCTTAAAGCTCAGTGCTTCAGCCATTAGATCATATTACCTATATAGTAATTAAACAGATTAATCAAAATTTTGAACTGTTCTGTTGTAGATATACTTAGATGTTTTGGATCTACACATTGGTTATGTTTAAAATATTCTCAAACTATCATGCAGAATACTCTGGTGTAGTGTGGATTTTTTTATTAGACTATGTGATATTAAAGAATCCATGTCCTGAGGCAACTAAAGAGGACCAAGAAAATTCCCCCACTCAATATTACATATAGTGTGTACAGTATGTGATTATTCTGGTCAAAAGTGTAATTTAGGATTTGCCAGGCAAGTCCAGATTTTATTAATTTGTCAAATTCATGTTACTCCCTGAATTTTATGTTTCATTCAAATGTTATTTAGTATACTCAAGGTGTGCAGCAATGGAGAACACAGAATGAAGTCCATTCTTACTAAATATGTTTCTTTGTGAAGAACGTTTTTGTTTATCACAATGAATAAGGTCTGTGGACTTCTCACTTCAGCCATGGAGTGCTTTTGAGACTACTGGGATGGACTTTATACCAGAGCTTGTAGAATTTGATCAAAAACCAGCTCCTGGGTAAATTGTAAGAAGTCTAGATTTTTTTTTAATTTGTACGATATATCATTTTCTTATAATGCATTGACATATACTGTGAAATTAGGGTATGGTTTAATAGTTCTTCTGACATTAATAATATAGTGACAGATTGCTGTTGATCTAGCTCAATAAAATACCCTATATCTAAAACTTAGTTCAGATTTACAAAATTTCAAAAAGTGTTTTAATTACTTTTGATGCTCAGCAAACTATTCAAACACACTTGGTTCTAATTACCTCTTCAATGAAGGTTTTCAGAACTATGGATTTCATGTCTTTCCACATTGCATGCTGGATGATTGTTTGTTGAATGCATAATGACAAAGATGAACTCCAGTGTGTGAATAGTCAAAACAAAACAATGATTAGGAATTGGTGATGTAGACTAGGCCATAGCCAAGAATGTGTATTCATTTTCCACAAGGCATGAAGCAACTCTGGATGGAATCTTAGTCAATTGGAGGGCAAGTAGATTCCACACCTCCATTCATTAATAAATGTTAAAGACACTTTGCGAGGGAAATGTGTCTCATTTAAACAAAAAATATCTAAGAGATGAAAGCCGCAAGAAAGAAAAGCTAAACAGCATAGTCTAAGAGCTGGCAGCATTATGAAAACCAAGAGAAAGATTACAGAACTGAATGTCAAAACTAGAACACAAACTTAGGATGTAGATAGTCAGAAAAGTATGTAGTGAAATGTCTTAACATTATTTTGTTTGAGTTACCCTTAACTAAGGCTGTCCTCTTGGACATCTCGTAATATTGTATCATATTACTGGAAACGGGCAAAACGACTAAAAATAAAATGGACACAGCCATGACAAACAAGCACATAATGGTGGCAGCTACAAAAATCAGCCATTCAAAATAGTGGTTTGGTGATGACCTTATCAGAATGTAAAAAATAATCAACAATGAGAATTTAGTTAGATTTGACAGTAATTCTAAGATGCTCAGTTTAGGATTATGAGAGGAAGTTGCTATACGTAACCCATGGCAGAATGTACAATACAAACTGCACAAAATGACTAAGCCAGGACATCAGCACAGGTCTCTGATTTCATGAAGTTGTTCAATTCTAAATATACTGTATCATTTTAATATGTCACAGTTAAGTAATGTTTAAAGGTCTGTGAATCCATATTTCAGTGTTTTTTTTAATTGAAAACACAGATTCAAGGCTGAAGTGAATTTCGGCAAGTTTTTCTGACAGTTGGCTCAGTCACCTTAGAGTTGGTGAGAGACTGCTTAAAGTATTTTTACTTAACCTTTCATTCTTGTTGACTATTCTGAATATTGTTTTGGCATGAACTGAATATGATGAGTTGACTCATTCTTGGCAAATTGCCAGAGATGTGAGGTAGATGGATAGTTAGAACTTTATTTGGTCGCTGGGGTAAATTTGGCTTTTTGCAGAAACTCATTAAATAATACACACACAAACACCTGAAGGAGCCCCAGCAGTGTTTCTTGACACACTTCTGCTGAATGATTTGTTGCCTGAAAGTCCTCTGTGTTAGTGTTTCAAAGAGAAGAGGTGCAGAATTGTTTATAACGGCACTGTTTTGTTTTCATTCTCTCTTTTCACTGCTACCTCCAGAGGGGTCCAGAGTCCTGCTCTTTTAATTGATTTGTTGACTTGGTGGACCTCTCTTGAAGTGATGTTACCAGCACACCACAGCATAGAAATCACACTGGCCATCACAGTATGGACTGAAGAGAACAGTTTTCCTAAGAAAAAAGAGTCTGTTTGGATCTTTCCTATAAACATCCTCCTTTGTTATGAGAACAGTCCAACCTAACATTGATGTGGACCCCCAAGTACTTGTAGGAGGGTACCACCTGTATATTCACTCCCTGAATTGTGACTGGGCGTACAGGTTCCTTGGTATGGCAAAAGTCAATAACTAGTTTGTGGTTTTCTGATGTGAAATTTGTAAACAAATTTCTCCACCTGACTCATACCCTGTTTCATACCTCTTATCAATACACTCCAAAAGTGCAGAATCATCAGAACATTTCTGCAAGTGATATGACCTGGTGTTATATTTATAGTCTGAGGTGTACAGAGTGAAGAGAAAAGGTGACAGGACTGTTCCTTGTGGTGCTCCAGGATTGATCACATCCACATCAGAAACACAGTTCTGGGGCCTCATGTATGAGGGATATTCAAAAGGTTTCAGCACTTTTATATTTTCGTTAGAAACGGTGAAGGCAGAAGGAGCAATAATTGGGCATTAAAAGGTTGGTACGATGCTGGGAAAATTGCATCGCAAATGAAGGTGAATATGTAGAAAAATGGTGTAATTTGTTTTTGTTTAAAAAGAGCAGAAACTTTTGAACATCCCTTGTATAAATGGTGTGTACACAAAAATGTTGCATATGCCCATTTCCATGCTCACTTCGAGATGTATAAAAACTGAAGTTGGCATAAAGCCATGCACATTTTCATGGCAACCTCACAACACGTGTACACACTTTTCTGCAGCCAGAATCAAAGCAGTGCTATTGTTTCTGCGGTCTTTTCTAGAATTATATCCATTATGCGTCACATGCATATTACATGCATATCTCTGACCACTGGACTGTATTGAAGGCACTGGAGAAATCAAAAAGAATAATCCTTACAGTGGTGCCAGCTTTGTCTCGGTGAAAATAAAAATAAATGTAGTCTGTAGATAAGCTATTTTTTTGTGTAAATACGGTCTTTAAATTCCTTTGATGTTGCTCTGTAACCCGCCTTCAGAAGATCTCTGGAAATCCTCTTGTTGCTGAAGAAATACCACGTCAGTAAGCGTAATCATATAATTCAAGGACATGTCAGTTAGTAACTGGATGCAGCATTTTGACAGAATGTGTGTGAAATTTTCTTGAAATTTAAAATTAATTGATTAAATTCCAAGCCATTAAAGCAATCACAACAAATACCCAAAAAATTATATTCTGAATATTGTTAGGACTGGTATATACATCCACAGGATATGTAACAAAGAAGGTGGTTTGATGTGCATGGTTTTTAGTTCAGTGTAGTGGATAAATTATAATCAAATTAATGGCCAGAGGCTGAAACGTATCTACCCACTTCTTGATTTTAATGATCCACGCTTTGGTTGATATTACAACATGTTTGACATTGGAGGAATCCTCTGGGCAATACTCTTGCAAAATGTTTTGTCAAGTACGACACTCTGCTATATGTTGTCTAGCTGTGTGATTTAAGACTTTATTGCTAACTGGTTGGCTGCTTTTACCCTGTTATTATGAAGGCATTTAGCGTGAGATGCTTTTGATTGCTATAAACTTGCTGGCTTTTTATTGTGATCTGAGCTCTGCAAAATGTAGCTTTCTTTTCTATCAGTGTTTATCTGACTGCTGTCTTAGAAACAGTGGGGGAGTTTATATATCAGATTGTTGCATTTTGAGAGACCAAAGTGAGACTTGCAAGTTGTTATGGCCTATTGGGGTTTGGACAGGCATCACTTTGAAACTTTTTCCTTGGTCAGTTCAGCTATAGTTTTAATGTCATCTGCTCTCTTGTGGTTGCTTAGGCTTTTGATATATGTCTAGGTAAATTAGGATTTGTCAAAATACCTGAAATGCCATTTCTTCTAAAGATATGAATTCCTATAGGATTTGCTTGGCATATATCTTTTGAAGTTACATTTTAGGCAAAATTCATTTGGCTTAAATTCTATTACCAGTCAGAATAACATATTCCTATAAACATTTTATCAACTGCAACTTCAATTGGAGCCCACAAAACCAACCAGTGTGAAATTCAATCATTTTCAAAAATAAAATCACCTGAATTCCACAACAGAGCACTGATTGTTGTTTATTTTTCTTCTAAGCTTATCAGTTTCTGCAGTTATTTTTGCAATATTTTATAGCAGAAGTTTCTATTGTCATGTCCATAAGCAGGATAGAGTCTGACATCTCCAATTCAATTTCGCACCTAGTATGAGGAAATTTTCTTCTGCATTTCAACTAAGAAGAGGCAATCTAAATTACTGTAAATGCTTCCTAGGTTTATTTTTGAAAACACCACATAGGCGATGAGTGTATTAAGGCAAGCTTCAACATAATGAATAACAAAAATATGGACCTCAATAGTTTAAATTGAGTCATGAGTCAAAAGTAATACAATTTGAACTTCACCTAATTAACTAAATGTTAGAAGGCCTGTGGGACTCCAACGCTGGCCAATGTTGACTACAGTGTGTGTAGATATTTGTTTCGAATTAGCAAACTGTCCTCTGAATTGCTCTTTCCAACTTATTGTGCAAATTTTTAATTTTAATTAAAATCTTTTTAATGTGAATACTGCTCTGACATGGGACCTTGAATCTGTTTCCAGGAAGAGATATAGCTGATCAGCAGTGATCCTTAAAATAATAATGGTTTCATGTGCTGTCCTTTTGACATCAAAGGACAATGCCATGAGATCGCTGAAATCAGTATACACTGTTGATTCATGAACATGTTGAATTTTCAGCATTTCCTTGTCACACCTTAAAAGTGAATCAGCAGAATCTAGGCCACACCAGACTTGACAATATCTTTACAGTCTTTGAGTGTTCATGTTTCTTAGGCCACTATGACCATATCTTCTTGTCCTTTATCAAATGGACTGGAACCACTACTGTACTCTGCTGTTAGCAAATGGAATTAATGCTATTACTCATTAAATGTTTCTTCTTCCATGAATTTGACCCTTAATTAGTGGTCAGTTCTGCAGACAGTGCCACTGTCTGCTGCATGCCATTGATGGCTCACTTCTGAAACCCTAGTGCATTGTTGTTTTAAACCTCCATAAGGGTTACTGTTAGTTCAATTAAACATTTAAATCATTTGCTTATTCCATTTCTTATCCAGACTGCATAGACACACAGTGCATTGGAAAACAATTACTTTATTTTTATACAGAGTTATTTGCACTGATTGAGCAATCTCTTACAGTATATGGGACGGGTAGGTCGAAGTAGCAAACTGACCACTTATTTTATAACAATAGGCATACAAAAAGCAAAACTGTTTAGTTGTGCAGAAACAGGAATTGAAGTAACCATAGGGCAAATTATTTCATTTAAATTACTTGGTGAACTTTTTGAATTTATGTTTCATTACAGTATCTAACTCAGTGGGAAATATAAGAACAGGCTTTACAAAACACTGCACTTAGTGGCAAACAATAAGAAAAATTATGATTAACAGCAGAATGCATTTTTAATAAGAACTACTGAGAATAACATTAGGGTGAAGAGCCATAAACCACAAGCATATTGTGCTTCAGTTTATAATCTGCTTACCCAAATTCTGCTGGGTTCACATTGTCAAGCTAATCGCCCATATTCAGTAAAAATTGACTTCACACTGCACAAAAAGAGGAAATGGTGAATGAAAGGGAAAAAAACAATGAGAGTAATGAAGTAGAAAAATTGAATGAATTTGCAAACAATAGGAAATACAAGGGCATCTTTCTATTGAGTTGGCAGATTTTTAGAGTGGGACACAGGGCCAGTTGGGAAATAGATAAAAGACTGTTGATATTAAATGTGCACTGCAAGAGCACAGGACAAGTGCAGAAAATGAAGACATGAAAAAAAAGTTAAGTTATAGAAAGACAAAGACAAGACAAAAAAGATGTAAGAAAAATATAAAAGACATGTTTCAAAAAATAATGAGATGAGAAGGAGGATCAAGAAAAATATTTATTTAAAAAAATAAATAAATAAGAATAGCTTAAAGGTTTTTACAGAAATACGGTCAATTGAAATTATTCATCTAATGCTAAAATGTAGGGTATGATTTATGCTGTATATATTGTGGAGCTAATCCCCAGACACAGACAGGCAGACATGGTTTTAAATCACCCAACACACGTTTATTTACAATATATTGCTATTTACAAGGTGCACACAACCCAAAACTCCCCTGGCGGTGACCATGGGCCCCTATAGGGCTGAGCTTCTAAGCACTGTTCCCGTGGTCCCCAAAGCCACCAGGAGGGTCGCCCCCTCGTGGTCTGGAGGAGGCATAAGCCTTCCTGGTCCTTCTGGGCGTCCCAGCTGGGTACCACCCCCAGACACTCACCACAGTGCCCCATCGCTAGCGAAGACCCGTCGGGCGTAGCGGCCCGTCCCGCAAGGGCAGGTCTCCCACAGCGGGAAGCTGAAACACTCCTCTTCAGGGCCCGGTCTTACAAAACACAAGTCGGAACAAGGGGCAGAGACGTTGCACTGACACCGCCACTCGGCGTCCCTTTGTTTCATAGACAGGCAACGCCACCCCCTCTGACTGGCACCCTGGCGCATGCCACTTCAGCCCCCCCTTCCGAGACCTCCGTGCCCCCTGTATTGGGACATCTGTCGGGACCACACGTGCCCCTGTCACATCAGCCAGATGTGGAGTTTCCCTCTGCCTCTGCACAGGGCGGCTCTTCTCTGGATGTGAGCTTCCAGCATCACGTCCCTTCCTATTGGAGGAACCAGCTCTTTTCCCTCAATTCCTCCTTTTTCTCTGGGATGCCGTGACGGTTTGGGTCCCCCTATGGGAAAGGTATAGACCCTGTCCCGTCTGCGTCCCTGTGGAGTGGGACCATGGCGTGAGACCATCGCTTGCTCTGGGCGTAGGGTGCTAGGACCCGTGGCACTCATCAGCCACCGTCCTGCCTGCCCTCTCGCTCTCTCCCCTCACCGCGGCGTCCACTGTCAGAGCCCCACCTACATGAATCCGATCATTTACGTCATGGTTCTTTTCGGTGGGGTCTCCCTTATCCTTTACGGGGCGGTTTCCACTCACCTGCCTCACCGTGCCGTTCTGGCGGGAGGATCCAATGTCATGCCGATCCGCACACTGTCGCAGTCTCGTCGCAGTCTTCCTCTCCAGCTTCTCCAATTCCTCTTGGAGGGCACGTAACATCTGCATTAGGGACTCTGTGGGTTGAAGGCACTCCCCCAGCTCGCGCAGAGTTGCTGGCAAGCACAGACAGTCAGCCGACAGTGGACTTACCTGTCGATCAGTCTTACGTCGGCTGCTTCCTGTGGGGCCTCTCCTCCAGCCCAATCGGGTCCTTCCCTGGCTCGGGATGGACATTCCTTGGTCCCGCCTCAATCCTATCATTGGTGGGCACGCAAGACATACCATCCAATCCCTTGCTTGTCTCGGGGAGGGACGTCCGGTCCACGGCCATCTTGCTTCCCTTCCTCCTGGTGCGGTGACGAGCCTCCGGGCAGCTCCGCGGCTGCCGCAGCTTTTTGAGCTGCAACGTCTCCTCATCGGCAGCTCTCCCTGCTACCGCCGCGTCGATGAAGCCCCGCAGATCCGGGCAGCCCCTGCCTGCAACATACAAAACACGTCGCAGGACCGGCTGCCGGTGGGCAAAGAACTTACCTTCCGGATCCCATCTGTCTGAGGAAACGTCCTCTGCATGGCCTCACTAGACGCAATGCTGTCCTGGGCACCTTCAGTGGTGTCGCGCTCGTAGGAGCCCACTGCACTCCAGCTACGCTCGTCGTTGTCTTCCCACACCAGATGGGAATGGCCCTTCTGTGGTCTGGTGGTGGTCCATGGGCAGAGTCTCTCTCGCGGGGTTGTGTGCGTGCCGGTACCGCGGCTCGTGTGTCGGCTCCCCTGCTGTGCCGGACCATCCACAAACTTATTTGTGATGGGTCCCTGCCTTGTAACAGGTGGAGAGTCCCATCTGGGATGCCATTGTGGAGACTGGCCCAGACACAGACAGGCGGACACCGATGGTTCATCACATGTTTATTTACAGCGTTCATATTTACAATAGTAAAGTGCCACACACAACCCCAGTACTTAAGTCCAGGCCCTTCCAATGCCTCTTTTTCTTCAGGCTGCCTCCACTCCTCTCCTCTCCTCTCAAGCTCTGTCTATCTTCCTCCCGACTCAAGCCATCGAATGGAGGGAGGCGGCCCCTTTTATACACACCGGGACGTGCTCCAGGTGCCTCCCAATTAGCTTCCGCCAGCACTCCCAAGTGTGATGGAAGTGCCAGCCGCGCACCCGGAACATGAATGCGGCCAAGTACAGGGATATCCTGGACAAAAACCTTCTCCAGAGTGCTAAGGACCTCAGACTGGGCCGAAGGTTTACCTTCCAACAAGACAATGACCCTAAGCACACAGCTAAAATAACGAAGGAGTGGCTTCACAACAACTCTGTGACTGTTCTTGAATGGCCCAGCCAGAGCCCTGACTTAAACCCAATTGAGCATCTCTGGAGAGACCTAAAAATGGCTGTCCACCAACGTTTACCATCCAACCTGACAGAACTGGTGAGGATCTGCAAGGAGGAATGACAGAGGATCCCCAAATCCAGGTGTGAAAAACTTGTTGCATCTTTCCCAAGAAGACTCATGGCTATATTAGCTCAAAAGGGTGCTTCTACTAAATACTGAGCAAAGGGTCTGAATACTTAGGACCATGTGATATTTCAGTTTTTCTTTTTTAATAAATCTGCAACAATTTCAAAAATTCTTTTTTTTTTGTCTGTCAATATGGGGTGCTGTGTGTACATTAATGAGGGAAAAAATTAATTTAAATGATTTTAGCAAATGGCTGCAATATAACAAAGAGTGAAAAATTGAAGGGGGTCTGAATACTTTCCGTACCCACTGTAGGTGAGAACTCTAGCTTCAGAATATTCTGTAACTTCTGTAAAGACTTTGCAGGAAGACCAATGAAGTGAAAATTACAATAATTAATATGCAACATAATGAAAGCATAAACCAAAGTTTGTGCACCATTATTAGTGAGAAATGCGTGAAGACAAACAATGTTATGGAGGTGAAAGAATGCAGTTTTGCTGAGGAACATAATATGAGGCTCAGAATTAAGTAATGGGTCAAATTATCACCAGTCATCGTCTTATTCGGCCCTGGAATGAGAACTTAAAGCCTGTCAGAGACTCAATCATTTTTTTCTCCCTTCTTCCCCTGTGCCTTCACAGCAGACACTGATAAAAAGCTCTCCATGTACAGGTGTGTGCCAAATTTCTTTTCAGAGCTGCTTATTTTATTATGGTGATGCGGAGAACAGAACATATCCTGGCAGCCTAATGTGCAAAGCAAAAAACAGCATTTGCATTGCAAGTCATACCTACACACTCCACCCATATTCTCTCTCTTTAGACCAGACTGTGGACAGCAATCAGCCACAAGCTGCATATTGTTTGATTATAGATGGAAACCAGACCATCTTCAGGAAACCTACACGGACATGAGGAGAACAGACAAACTGAACACAGGTGGTCTACAGACAGTAAGGAGACCAGGATTTGTGTTTGCGTAGCATACAAATAACATTGGCCTCCACTTATCTTTTCAATTAGAGTAAGAAAGGTTAAAAAGTTTACTCAGATAATAGAAAAAAACACGAGGATAAAGAAAACATTAGCTACATAATACATAGTTACAAATGTGCACACTTGGTCACAAAAGTGGCACAATGCCAAAGTCATCTGTGGGAGTTATTAAGTGAAAGAAATGAAAACCAAAATATTGAACTTTATGGTAAGACTTCATATTCAATGGTAAGTTAATTTTATTGATTTTAATGATTTCTTTTTAGCAAATAAATTACAAATTAGTAAGATATACAATAATACATCAAATCAGATTGGTTACTCCCCACACGATCTAGAGGACAGAAAAATAAAGATTTAATATGAAGCAGTTACTCAGTATTCAAATGATTTGCTTAAGGGAAGACAATGTTAATACATTCCTGATTTTAGAGAAGTTTTAATTATTTCTCATAAATGTATTTATTTATTTTTTATTTATTTTAATTTTAAATAACTGTACATCCTTCTGACACGGTTTTATTTTGATTTTAAATGACTGTATATTCTTCTGACATTGTGTTTACCAGGTCTAATTGTATAATTCAAATATTAAATGTACTTTTTCATAATTTACCCTTCAGCTGAATATTCAGCAAAGAAATACAAAACTACATGTAAAGTATGCGTCAGTGACCGTATACCCCATATTAAATATATATCCATGTTTTCCAGACATGTTAAAGTTGAAATATTTGCCTGTGTGGCTCCTCATTAAAAAATACGTAAAGTGTTCAAGATCAATTGCCAAAAGTGCCCACCCCTGTTGTAGAGTGCATATATATCCAGCTCTTAAATACTTCTAATTGCTTTCCTTTGTTGAAAATCCTATAAAGCTTCAGTAACCCGGGAGAGCGAATGAAATCATTATGCACATGGATTAAAGGTATTAGTAGCTTTGGAGCTAATTGAGAAGGGTTATTAATATTACACAGAGAGTGTACTTCTAATACTGAAAAACTTACCCATATTTTAGTCCACATGATCTTGCAGCTCTCCATGCAGTTCAGCAGTAAAACAACAGCAAATCAGATTGTAAATATTCAATACCAGTTGTGCTTTGATGTCTCCTTCAGAGTAAACATTTCCTATTAAGCAAAACTAGTACTGATGAGACATATGTTCAGCCAGTAAAAGTCTGCAAGTTTTCACATTTCTTTAAAAGTAGTCCTACATATCATTAGTAGGTCTTATAATGTAACATAACATGACAAACCTACCTAATCCTGTTCAGGGGTCTGGCAGCATCAAATACAAGTCAGGAAACACTTAACACAGGCCCAGGAGTTACTAATTAATCCATCTCAAACATCACTAGGAATGTGGTAGACAAATCAGAGGAAAACTCAAGAAGACATTGGAAGAATTCCATACAAACAAGAACTGAGCATGGAGTTTTAACCCAGGATACTGATGGCTGGAGTTTTAACCAATTTGTGACATTGTCACATAATATAGACTTTACACTGTATGTTACAGAGTTTTAAAATGCAAGAGAGAGTCAGAGAACTACACGATTGTTTCTTCAGTACAAGGTTACATGAATTCTAAACTTCCATCTGTGGGTTTTAGCTGTTGCACACAATTAAAAATGTCTGCTGTTAAAGATAGGAGGCATAATTTGGTACCTACGCTAAACCTGAAATGATGCCAAAGAGAACAAAGTATGAAGATGTTTATATAAAGTGAATTATAATTATAATGGAGAGTTAAACAAATTGGTAAAGATAGTACAAAGTAACTGAGGCAACACAACAATCCACAGTACTCCTCTGGGCCTTCCTAGAAAGGGTTCAAGCCCTTTACTATTAATCTATACATATCCATGTGCACCTCCCCACTTACCTACATCAAGCAGCTATTACCAAAAAGCTTCTTTTTTCTTTCATCCCTCTCTCTGACTCTTGCCTGTCTTCCTTCCACTGTTCAGGCTCTTGCCAAACATCATCCTTATAAATTCAAGGTAACCTGGGTGGTGTTCTGTGGTCTAACCATACTCCAAAATGACTTCCAGTGTCACAGGAAGCTCAGTTTTTGTTCCAGGTTTATAAAGCTAAGGATTCCTTCATGCCTGAGCCATTGCTAAGCCTTGGAGGGTCATGCTTTCCTTTTAACATACTGTATGGACATACTTTTGTCCTATTCTAGGACATCCTGTGGTGGACCCCTGCCTGTAGTCTTTCCAGAATGTCTCACACATAAGACCACCCATTCCTTGTTGATGTCTTTACTATTGAATTGGTTCGAGGACTTGTTTTGTCAATGCCCTGTATACAGATTATTAGGACTTTGCATGGCCCTGTTCCTGTCCTCTCCACTTTTGGCTGCCTGAAATTGTGGCTATTTGAATAATAATTTTTATTAGAAAAAGTATATTTTATAGTTAAACTGTTTAAAATTATCCTGTGTGTATGTACAGTGGCATTGCTGAAAAATATAGAAGAAAAGCATTTTCACTTTTAGTTTTGACAAGCACAGAAGGGAGTAAAGCTGTCTACAACACCAACTAAATACACAAATACTGTGCATTATATGTAAAGTTGTGTAAGGGGCTATGCGCTGTGTATGCTTTAATCTGTTAAGCAGTGGTAGCTATTGGATTTTCCTACTACTTAGAGTAAATTGCTCCTTAAACTGTAACTAATATAGTTGGACAATTCTCTGAGTTCCAACATTAGACAATGCCCAGTCTTAACAAGAATTCACAATTCTTTAATCACATTCCTTCACACAAAACGTTTTGCTGAGGTCAATGCTTGTAGTGTGCGGTGTATTTCTGGTGGCTAATTTATAGTATAAAATCTTAATTTAAAACTTGGTGATTTCTGATTTTTCCTTTTCTAAACTTCAATACTTGTTTAGTCCTAAGAAAGACCGAACCTACTGTAAATTTTAGCGAACAGAACTGTCTTTTCTTAACATTAATTTGATCAGGGAGAAGTAGTCCTTGATGTGTTGGAAATCTGCTTGTCAAAATGTTAAATCGTCAGTTTCACATTTGATGGAACATTAAGTACAGTAAAAGAGAAAAGGTTAATACTTTACCTAGTGCTTCTTGGCTTTATTACTAAAATAGGCAAATGAGTACCTGATAACATGTCAGCTATTTAGAATAGATAACCCTAGAACATATTACATGACTTGTGCAGTGACCATTATTCTCAAGATACTGTATAAAGCACGCTACTAATGAGAATGTGATACTTTTATTAGAAATCTAGTTGTGGGTGGTTTGTGTTCTGTTATCATTCAACAGAGACCATGGTCCCTTTTTCAGCTGATTTTAATATAGATTTCCCACCATCTGGGGACTGTTCCGTGAATAAATGCAGTCAAAAATACCTTCAGTGTAATCTCCCCCTTAAATACTGTATATATAATAACAGTCACCAGCTCATTTATTAACACTTTAGAATGGGGGTTTTAATGGAATGCTAAAGAGCACCTCTTAATTATTTCTACATAATACAAAGCCTTTGTTAAAGTCTTCCTATATAGTAGTATGTGACTTTTAGATACATGCTAACTAGCCCCTATTTAGAACCTTTATTCGTGATTTGCAAGTCTTCTTAAGAGTAAACAGCTTGTTACGTAGCACTAATTGAGTACTAGAGCCACCTAAGTGGACTTTACTGTAAAGTGTTGTTGCTGATTTTTTATACTCTTCATTTTCTAGTGCTTTTTATGTGAATATTCTAGTCAGAGTCTGACTGAGGTACAGTGCATACTGTTTTAAACTGCTCATTCTGGTTGATTATGTTTTGAAATGTTAGGTACAAATGATTATTAGGTATCTTTGAGTTACAGATTGGATTCAATATCTGACTCACTGGTGGAATATGAGGCTGTATAGCATTTATTCAACACTTCTAGTGCTTAGACAAGTTTTCTGATTATGTAAACTGTAATAAGATATTTCTGAGTTTTTTTTTGTTCTTGCTGCCATCTGACCTTTAGAGACTTATAATACGATACCACATCTAAAGACATTATTTTGCTACTAAACATATATCTGTGCTATGTAGGCACATATTGATTTTTTTGTTACTTATTCATTATTGTTCTTACCTAATATCTGTCTTTCTTCTTACTATTTCTATAACATTTATAAAGCACTTTCATCTATGAAAGTGTGTGGTGGGCTGGTGCCCTGCCTGGGGTTAGTTTCCTGCCTTGCGCCCTGTGTTGGCTGGGATTGGCTCCAGCAGACCCCTGTGACCCTGTGGTTATGATATACCTGGGGTCTCACTTATCAAGCGTGCGTAAAACAAGCTCTAAACTAGTGCGTATACCAACAGCCGTAAGCACAAGAAAGTTGGGAGTTATCAAACGTGAGTATGCACAGCCGTACGAAATGACTGATGATGAATCGCACTCCTTCTAAATTGTGTGCGTGTGCATAGTAATTTAAATTTGCATACATAAACACCATCAAATTACCTTAATAAGATATGACGCATGATTTACACATAAAACCGTGTGTACACACGCTTGATAAATGAGACCCCTGGTTGGATAATGGATGAATGGATGTATGAAAGTGTGCTGTAGAAATAAATTATACTTCTGCATTAATTTGTCTGTCATGTTCCAGAAATTTCAGCCTCTGAATTAAATCCAAGAAAATTCAGGATTGCAACTAGAAGTATTCCTTTACTCCTAGAAAAAAAGTCCTAGGGCCTCATGTGTAAACGGTGCGTACGCACAGATATGTTGCGTAAGAACGTTTCCACGTTCAAATCGCGATGTATAAAACCTACACTTGGCGTAAAGCCTCGCACATTTCCACAGTACCTCATACCCTGTCGTCTGCTCGGTTTTGCAGACTGACGGCACCCAGCGTCAAAGCAGTGCTACTGTTCCTGTGTGGTTATTCTTTCTTTTCCTGACGCGGCTTTATAAATACACTGAAATTAACCGCATCTTGTTTATTAGTGTAATGCATCTGATTGTAATTAACCTGTAACAATATAATGGTCCAGGGAATAACCATAGTATTCCAAATACCATTACTGCTTTAGCATTGTTACTCTCACTGCACCTTTTTCTTTTTCTTCTTTCAGCTGCTCCCTTTAAGGGTTGCCACAGCGGATCATCTTTTTCCATATTACTCTCACTGCACCACTCGGAGTATTTATATCATCGTATCTGAGTGGGGAATCACAGCAGCAGCTGATCGGAAAGAGAATTATCGGTATACAGCATCAAGCACACGCTGGCTCAGCCACGGCAAAACGTTTCAAAGCCTTTCCTGTGCAGACCTCGTAGTTCAGAAACAGTTTCATCCCAAGAACTATAAATGCACTCAATCAATTGCTCCTTGTAGAACTGTTTGTATTTATAAGTACAATTACCCCACTGTAAACTTGCACTACAGTTATAATATTGCACAACCTGCGCCACTTTATAAAGCGCATATTTACATATGATAACGATATAATTTTTAAGATGAAATGCAGCAAAATATGTTGATTATATTATACAGATAAAACTTTAACTTCATTTAAATAATCTGTATTGTTAATAATTAAACATGTGAGGACACGGTGCCGCAGCGCTAGCAAGTTCATGTATTGTTCTTGCCTCGCGCTGTATATTTACTGAGGCTGGTGCGACACTGGAAGGATAGAAGGATAGAATAATTAAACACGCACTATGAAGATATTTCAATATTCCTTAAAAGTTTTGAAGAATCGTCGTTGTAAGCTTACAGATGGCTTAATGTGTATTACAGAGCTGATTGTGTGATGATTGGGTATTTAGGGAAAGAAAAGTAATGACAGGAATTGGAGGTTAGTACGTTTGAAAGAGACAGTACTGCTACAATAAATTATTTCATCGAAGGTCGCGCATGGCGCAGCAGCCTCTTGTGTGAGACATGAACAATCACTGCGCCATCGTGTTCCCATGTTTAATAACATGCTTTCATTCCAATCATCATGAAAATGATATCACGTATACATCTCAGTATTTTAATTGTTCAAAGAGCTGTAATATCACAAATGTAATGGATTCTGTATCCTGTCGGAGAAAGAGAAAGAACAGAAGCACGTAGTGATTCACACACATAGAGCACATAGATCAAATACAAAACAAAGCATTTAACATGCTACTTTAGTTACGATGGGATTTGAGAAACTAGTAAATTAAATGATTTTAAGATGAAGTTTATGATCTACTTTAATGACAAAATAAACTATGTGATTAAAGTGGAAATTTCGAGATTAAAGTTGACATTTTGTGCTTTTTTCCTACTGTGTGCCGATTTTTTTTGTCTGTACCCTAATAAGCTTTCATATGACACTCACACGGTGGGCTACAACTCGCCTTTTCATAGTGACTTTGATATGTGACTTCTTTTTTATTTTGGCACTGTGCAACTTTGTGAACTTGAGCTTTCGAGTTTCTCCGACACGCTATGTCACTCGATCCACTTCCTTTTGTTGTTTATACCACTGTTTAAATCAACAAATAGTATACTTTTCCTTTGCCTCCACTTGGTATTCGCTGAAATTCTTATATTTTCCCCGGTGCTTTACCCATTGTCTTTTCACAGAACAATGAGCTTAAGGGCTATTCATATTGATTTGCATATTCAAAGAGGCATAATTCTGGGAGGAGTTGGGGCGGGACAGCAGGCGCATGCACGAGCAGTACATTTCACGTTGACTGGGATCTATTTAGCAGAAGAACGCAGAAGTTGGTGAATGCACAGATTCCTGCATCTGGATTTTTCTGTGCGTAAGCACATTCTGGCTTTTGTGCTTATATCATGTTATAGTGCGAATTCTACGCACGGCATTATGCATGAGGCCCCTGATGATTAATATTGTTAGTATTGTTTTTATTGCCAGAAGATACATGCTTTAGTGGAGTTCAATAAAGTGCTTCTCTGAAGTATGGTAATAACTTTCAAATCTTGTTCTCTTTCCATTGTCCAGCTTCAGAACTTTTTACAAGAAAGAAGATGTCTTCTGTCTTCCAACTATTATAAGCATGTTCAACCAAGTGATATATTAAACTGAATGTGTGAGCAGTTATTGTACATGAGGCTTTCACCTGGTGCTGCCTCCTGAATGCCCACATGTAACTGTACTTTTTATGCAGAAGCCAGTTAAACATTTAATGAAGCAGAAATTCAGGAAAATCTGTTTGTGCCTGCAACCCTCACGTAAGACTGTGTTGATGTACAATCCACAAAAATACTTCAACATCCATTTTTGATACAAGTTTTGCTCTCAGGCCACTCTAACTCCTAACACTGAATAATGCCCTGAACTGACCTATACTTGATAAGTCTGTTTTTTTTTTTAGTGATCACTTTGGGTGTTTGGACCATGGATGCCAACTTGTCATAAACTTTGGGCGAGAAAACAATTATAAGCTACAACATAAATAATAATAATACAGTAGAGTCTCGCTTATCCTACCTTCGCTTATCCAACATTCCGTATTATCCGACGTCCCACCACAAAAAAAAAAAAAAATGCATCAATCGGCAACAAGAACTGCAAGTTGCGAGCGTGAGCGTTGTCTATTTTTTGTTGCTCCCGACTCTCCTGCAGCTAATTACAGTGGAACCTTGGTTTGTGAGCATAATTCTTTCTGGAAATGTGCTCGCAGTCCAACGCACTCGTACAGTATGAACTTTTTAAGTACAGTACATACTGTATTTAACTCCAGACAATTCTGTAACTGTAAGTTCATTTTTTCAGTTAATTTATTCTGTTGTTTTGTTGTAAAACATGATTATTAGGTTCATAATGTGTAAAATTATAACATAGTTTGACGTTTAATAGGCTTTTTCTTAACACCTGCCATTATCCAACATTTTCGCTTATCCGACGTTCTGCCGGCTCGTTTATGTCGGATAAGCGAGACTCTACTGTAATTCCATTTGTTTGCCCTCAATAGCGTACCATTCGCAGCGCAGATTAGTTCAGTTCAGAGATTAGTCATTGGTATTGAAAAGCTCAACAGCAGAAAAGAGTGATACATTGAAAACTCAAATGTGTTTGAGGACAGTAGTCTTTGACAAGCAACAAAGAGCAGGTTATGAATACTTGTTGAAAGGCATTGTAGGCTACTTTAAAGAAAATATACTATTTGGAACAATGGGAAGATTGCTCTTGGTATTCATGCTTTCCCTGAAAGTTATTTTTGTACTGCTTCACATATCATAAAACAAAAACAACCACTGCAATAATAATAGACAGTTAATGTATTTGTAATAATAATAATGTGTAGTTGTCTTTTATTTGAAAAACTCTGACATCATGCATGCATTAAGCGGATGTAGACATTGGGCTCTCATCATTCGTTGGCATGGGCACAGTAGATAGGAATCACGAGCATTGCATATGGGTGATTGTTATATTTCACTTGCATCAAATTTTGTGATAATATTGGGCAATTCAGTTTATTTCATTTGTGTGTTTATGCTTTATTGGGCTGCTTTGATAAGATTATGGTTTTGAAGCCAGTATCACAGTAGATTACCTGCTGAGCTGATGAACACAGTACAGATTGACCTTTGTAGTTGTCTGCAGCAACATCCAGACTCCCATGCGTCCGATATGAACTTTTTTACCAGCGTGAATTTTCTCTAGCATTGCTGCAGGTTTTAGGAGGGCATTGCTGCCTCAATTTAGGATTAGGGCAACAATCGACCGAAAGCCTTCAATAAATGGCACCTATGATTTGGGCTAGTCCTTTGTATAGCATTATTTTAATTCAGGATTCATATAATGTACATCTGTTTTAAATGACAGTACAGCACTGCAGTAACCTGTTGGCCCCATCTAAAGTATAGTTTAAAAGTGAAAGTACTGCATTTCAGTAAGCTCTATGTTATCTGCACAGTACTACATCTACCAGTCCAATAGACTGACTTGAAATTCCTATACTGAAAAAATATATATATTTTTTTATTTTACAGTGCTGCAAGAATCATGAACTTATAATTTTGGTGATTACAGTCTTATGTAAGTTCCTAGGGCACTCCTAGCAGAGACATGAATACGCCAACTCATATCATTACAAAATGTTCCATTTTCTCTTAGTATTACATTTCTTTTCAAAAGGATTATTCTTTGTCAGTGTAACTGGTATCTATCATATACTTTTCTCTGTTTTCTATAACTATGTTGATATTTTTCATCACCTCAAATGATTGATTGGGTGCTGTATTGGCTTAAATACAAATCTCTTTATCAAAAAAAGGAAACGCATGAAGAAATAAGCAAGAGGACTTCAAGCCTTACAGCTTAAATGAACAGAGAGTTTTTATAGACTTTAACATATTATTGTGTCTTACATGACAGATTTTATGACTGTTCCTTAGAAACATTCAAATCTATGATAAAAAAATTGGGAGATTACCCACAGACATACAGAGAAAATCAAGGCAAGATAGTGGCAGAAATAAAGGAAATCATTACCCTTAGGCAGTAAACAGTCCTAGAAAGTTGATTGTCACTTTGCAAAACAGTTTCATCATATTTCATGGTTCAGAATCATTTTCTATTTACTTCAAATGCCTCAGATGTCAGATATTTTAAAGAAGCACTTTTTCTTGTTACTGAAAAACTGATTTCAGCTGTCTATATATCTTAAATGCATATAGATTTAACAAAGAAAATCTTACATCCAAAAACAAAAATAAATTAATAAACATATTTATATCAAAACAGTAACTCTTAATTTATTCCAGAAGTGCAAGGCTTGGATGTTTTAATGCGCACAGCCATTAGCTGTATGTGGACTACATGTTAAATCAGTAAGATTCTATCTATTCCTTATGTAGTTAGATTTCAAATTTGGGGAAACATTTGCTTAGAAGATAAGGGATTTTTATTGTGAGTTACTGAGGAAATGATTTATACTCCAACACTAAAATTTGCACTTAGAACCCATTTGATTTTACCATGGCTAATTAGGCTCCCAGTAGCAACAAGCTAAACAGACCAGACCAAACCTCCATTTTCCCAATTGCAGATTCTAGCTAGCTTGTGAATCTTGTTACCTTCAAAGGCCAGGAAACACATATAATGCTCTAAATATTTTGCAAGTTTGTACTGTGGTTGTCAATTAAGATCATGCAGAGAACAATCTGGCAGTGGGCTGGGTATTGATAGTGTGGACAAAACATTATCTTCCTGATTCTAGCATGAAACATTGCAATGACTGTATTAAGCCGCAATGATTTGTAATTTGCTTGGGATAAATAAATAAATGTAAATGCAGAGACAAATTTGTAAAAGGTGAAAAATGCTCGCTTATCCCTTGCAGCTTATGTCTACAATATATTTATCACAATGGTAACATAAAATATAAAAATGATACCTTTGAATGCTGCACATACAGTATGCAACAGTACAATACACACAAATGATGTCAGTCCTATTTGCAAGGGACATCAAAAGCACCTTTCACCCCAGGGTGTTTTGAATTGTTTCACAGGCATTTCAGGTTATTGTTTGATATTTAATTATGCATTTTCCTCATTGATGCTAATTCATAGACAAAACAGCAAAATAAACAGTGTTACCATTTATTATATTGTAGCATGTAAATTCTTTTATAAGCAAGAGTTTATATATTGTTCTATTGTGCTTTTTTATACCCCAGAATGTATAAAAATATTAAAATTAACAAGTAACATCTACTAAACATTTAAAAGGCATAAAAAGGTTCAAGTTAATCTCCACCTTGAAAAGGAAAGAAGATTGTAGTCTATATAGCCTTCATCAGGTGTGCAACTGACAAGAAAAGAGCAGGCAAGTTATACAGGAGGGGAGGAACGAACAAAGCCAGAGGAGATGAAAAGAAAAAGGTGAGAGGAGGTATGAAAAGAAAACAAAGGATGAAGGGAGCGATATGGCATTACGAGCTGGAGAAATACAGGGTGAGTCAAAATTATGTTAACATTTGAATGGAGGAAACAATTTATTCACAAAACATACTTCATATGTGCAAGATGATTTACAGGAATGTGTCAAACTGTTTGCCATCATGTTCAACACATGAACCATATGTGCCACATATATTGTCCACAAAAATTATATATAAGTACATACATAGCAGTACCATTAGTGTTAACATAATTTTGACTCACCCTGTATTTTTTTTAAAAGTGTCTTTGATGCCCTTTGAAAGAACACAAGGAGAACAATCAGTGTGGCTATGATCAAGAGGTGTGAAGTGTTCTATAGTAAGCTTTGTAAGGGACTTTGGATTTAATGGCTCGAACATGCTCCCTAAAACTTTCTGCTAGTTGTTTCTCTGTTTTACTTAAAACAAAGAATGCAGTAAATAAGATTTTTAGAATGGCAAACCAACCCAGTTTAATATTATATTCACCAGAGTGACCAGATGCAAGTGTATTATTGTAACATATTTGCAGGTGACACAGCAGGTTCTGTTGCAGTTCTTCTCTAAAGTGAGGTGCAGATGAGAAGTTTGCATATGTTGGGTAGTTGACAGAAGGAGATCATGGAAGGGTCATTTACAAAAAGGCTCCTGTGGAAGGGTCAGCCTGCAAAATAGGGAAATTTAGTTTTATGACCTGTATGAGACAGAGTGTGTTAGAGCGGAATGGGAGGACCAGTGGGATATCCATCCATCCATCCATTATCCAACCTGCTATATCCTAACTACATGGTCACGGGGGTCTGCAGGTTTCTTTATTGAAGTTCCTGTCGCATTAATGAGGTGTACTCCTGGCTTAACTGAGGACCCTCTCCATAATATCAAAAGGGTATCCTCATCAATGAAGAAACTCCTCATTCTACATGCTTCATTTCAGGAGTAAGCCTCATCACTGCAAAAGTGGTAGAGTCTAAAGAACTGTGAAATGTGTAGAAAGCTTGTAGTATGCCTGGGATGGAAGGAGGTGTTGAGAAAGTAACTGTGTGAGTGAGTTGGCTTGTAATTTAAAAGGTATGATCTCCTTTGCACTTACATAAAAAACTTTATATAAAAAGTCATAAAGGAACTAACATTTTGACAGGAACCATGAACCGTATGACAAAATAATTAATTATTGTCATTACATATTAGCAGTTTTGTTACTGAAGCTAAATTTATCCATTATGTAAACCTACTTTTTTAATTTCAAGCCTAATGTCACTGGATGCAAGTCCAGAGCAGATACATGCACAAACAATTCACATTAATTTTGTGTTAGGGTACTATATGCAGACACATTGTGCAAAATGTCTACATTTTTATATGATTTTATTGGCGTAACAATATGTATTGTGAGACTCGCCCGGACACCACCAGTCTGAGACCACATCTTTATAAAGTTCACACGTTTATTTAACATCAAATAAACACAGTCCCAAACACGACACAAAGCACACAACAATAATTACCACAGTTAGTCGCCAATCTCCTCCTGGGAGCTTCGTCCTGCTCCCCCTCCCGACTCTAGCTCCCCGACTGTTAGGAGGCGGACCCTTTTATTCCCGCCCGGATGCATTCCAGGTGGCTGGGAACGAACTTCCGGCAGCACTTCCTGGTGTGGCGGAAGTGCTGCCCTTTGCCCTGGAAGCACTCCGGGTATCCCTGGCAGGTTCCTCCGCCATCTTGCCAAGTGTGGCGGAAGTAATGTTCTCCCGGGTTCCAGGAGGCTTAAAGCATCCCCTGGCGGTGGCCACGGGTCCCAACGAGTAGGAAAGTCTTTCTTCCTCTCCCGTGGTCCTCTCCTGCTCCAGGGCGGTTGTGTCCTCCTGACCCGGAAGCTTTTAATGCCAGCTTCTGGTCCTTCTAGACATCCCGGCCGGGTAAGAACCCCAGCCGTCTGTGACAGTATTTATTTGACTTCACTATTTCGCACAGTATGGAGATTTTTCTTTGCATTTTATTTTTTGTTTCTATTGCCTTTTCTTAACAATATTCTCCTGGTGATAGTCTTAAAAAACTAACACCGGTTTTATGTTTACTTATCTGCTATATTTCACTGTGCTATGTTTTTGTGAATGTTCTGAGCTCCTCATTTCCTTAGATAGGTTTGTGCAATTCATTTCTCTTGCAACTTGCCTACTTGGGAAAGATTTGAGTGCCAAAATTTAAGTAGCGGGCAATTGGCCAAATTAAATTCTTCTGTCATCTTTGTGATGTTCATTTTTCATTGTTCTGGGCCACTAGTTGAAAAGTGTGTAGTGATTATAAATGATTATTTACTGTGAGATGTTACATGTGCCCTTGGGGGGAGTTATTAGCTAATACAAGGTAGAAATTGCACTGGCAAGTGTTTTCCAAAATCTGTAGAGTGAGAGAGAGGCCAAGAGAGTTGGGCAAGAAATGAACATTACCTCATATAGCACAAGTCAAATTCTCCATAGTATTACAACAACCTGAGAGTTCAAAATTCTTTTAAGGCTGTAGTACATGTAAGAGGATGACAGAATTCATTGTTGCATTGCTTCTTTGTGCTGTGAAACACCATCACAATGACTTAAAAAACAATCTAGTAGGAGATTGAATGGCTGTTGTTTAAAATACAAGGGTTCCTCTAGCAGGGAACAAGAGAAGCTAGGAAAATTATTAAGAGGAAGGATGGGCAGTATTAAAAGCAGTGTAATTCTGATTATGGTATTTTGGACGAGAAGTCTAGAAGTAACCCTTTCTAGTTCATTAGACACTGACCTGTTGGTAGCTAGGTGAAATGGAACTGAAAAGCTTCATCTTGGGTTTTAATGTTTTATCTTCTCTATCATTCTTTCACTCTTCATTTGCTTTATTACAACTATCATTTCTGATAAACTTTAAAGTTCACCTAGTTCAGGTCAAGGTTAAGAAGACCCAAATAAGTATACTTGTCACATTTTTTTCTTTTTTCCTGTTTTACCCTCTGTATTTGTTATTTGCAAGACCTGACAACTAATCATTAGTAAATTTTTAAAAATTGTCTCTGCCAGCTAAATTTAAATTAAATCCTAGTCTATTTTATAATTAATGTTGTAGTAGTCATGTTACCAATTCATTGTCTTTTTATTTAAGCAATGTTTGTTAACAATTCTTTTGCAAATTAAGAAGGAATATGTGGTTATGGAAATATAAACAGTAATGCAGGTTTAATTATTGCTCTTACAAGGATGATTGGTAATTTTATAATTGATCTGCAGTCATGTAAATTAACACAGATTAACAAGACAGCAAGAGGGTACTTGAAGTATTATTATGCGAATGCACAAGTGTAAATAAATGTAATTGTAGATATTACGCGTATTTTCAAAAATCAAATAAATAAAATGAACATTTTTTTATTTTCTCAGGAACATTTTTAATATTTGGTTATATTTATTGTACAGTAAGGGGAGTAATAACCAAATTATGTTGGTGTCATTTATAGGAATGTAAATGATTACTTACTGTTAACATTTTTTTTATCAATTATTAAATTACTATTTCTAAGCCTCTAATTCACATAATGGGTTTAATAGGTACCTGCCACTGAGTATGTATTGAATTGATTGGAACTGAAAACTTCATTGTGTAACTCACAGCGCTTAAATTTATTGTCATTTGTATTGCTAATCAGTCATCTTTATAAGTAGCTTCTGTCTAGTTTTTATGTAAGGAATCAGTGGGTTGCACTTTCTCCCAAATGAAGCAGAGACTCTAACTACCTGAAAAAATTACACTTTCACTTAGCTCAGCCAGTTAGTATGTGCAAGCTTAGGTTCACTGCAAATAACCCTTGCCAGTTACCCCAAGTAGTGACATAATTTCAGTTATCACATCCATAGCCTCAATGCAGAATGGACTCTTAGGTAATGAGATCAGAAGAATTCCAGGAAAAACAAAAGTGCTTCTTTATTTCCTGCCATTTTGCCGCTGTCGTTTCTAGTTTACAAGAGTGCTCGAGACAACAGCTTCCACCAAGTGTTAAATTTGAACTTGAGCTTATTTTCAAGATGTGCTTTTACAAAGTTTAAATTGGTCAGTGAATATAAATGATGAACAATTCACTTTGATCCTTCATTTTTCTCTTATGTTGGGTCAGCTGTGATTGATGTTTTCCTTGAATGACTGTCTTCCCTGTGCCAGCACAGTGAGACCACTGATGATAAGATAACCTCAGTCCATATCTGCTGCCGGTGACATTTCCCACACCACAGATTTCAGTCACTGTTGCTGAGACCTGCAGTGTTGTCTAGCGTGCAAGTCCATCACCTGCCATCTTCATGTATTCTTCCCCCATCAGTTCATTATGACCTTGATGCCCCACTGCCTTTCATAAAAGTAAGAACTACCCACACCTGAATTAAAAAAAAAACATGACCTGACAAAGCACGGTATGTAATACCTGTCTGAACATTTTGTTCAAATTCTTAAAAATAATGGAATTAAACTGAGGTTTGTAAATTATTTGATACATTTTGAATGCATGCTGATTCAGATCTGTTATGGTAGAGCAGAAAATTGTTAGACAATTTACATAAATGGATTTCTTGATTTATATTTTGATGTGATAATGGATGATAAAGAAACATACACACAGTAAATGGGCTATATTATTTCAGACATTTTTACTTATAAAAAGAATAGAATCACAAATGTAAATAATGTTATACATATGAGAATGGAAATTATTTTCATTCTCTTCAAATTGTTAACATATTTATTGAAATGCAATCTTCCTTAGGTCAAAATGTCAACAGATTAAAATTTTCTGCTTACTTTTTTTGCTCCCACATGAATTTGTTTAGCACAGTTTTGAAATAAATTATCTGATATAATATTCAGCTGTATCTTTTTTTTTTTTTTTTTTTTATTATTCCTAAAGTACTTTTGAAGACTCCAAGAACAAACAGTGCTATTTTTTTTTTTTTAGCCTAGAATGTTATATACAACTGTAAAGGATCCTACGCTCCATGTTTCTGGTTCTTGTTTTTGTGTGTAGATGTTTCACATGTATGCTGACGTTACACTACACAAACACTCACACAAATATGTATTTAAATGCTGTATATGTTTAGACATTGTATATATTGTATACCTGTAGTTTCCCAGCTCCATAGAAGATTCATCATCTTGTTCTGAATGCGGAATGCATACTTTTTAAATGATGAAAATATACAATGTAAATAAACATTGTTGCATTTACTCAAATCTTAAGATTTTGGCAAGTGACCTGTGTGAATAGCTGGACGCACAACAAAGGTTCGGGGCAGCTGCCTGTATAGTTTCCCTGGTCTCAAAAGGCTTAAATTTGCGTACAATGTGTACAGGTTACAGTCCAAATCAGAACTGTTTAAGTACGGAGGATGAGGGGTGTTTATAGGTGATTCATAAGAGGTGATGTCCTTGGGGCCGGGACAGGAGGGATTTCTCGTGGTTGATCTACGGAGAGAAAAGAGAGAGGCTTAGTGCACCCCACCGCCTCCTGGCCTGGCATAAATTTGGTGTTTCCTGGTCCCTTTGGTTGACTCCCAAGTGCACGTGTGTGACACCTGGATAATATGATATAACTCAATAAAGTCCCCAGTAAAGGTGTGTATTACAGCACACCAATTAATACTATTTTGATATGACAGCTGGTACATACGGTATCTTTTAAAGATACTGGCTGCTGCCTTTTTTCAGATGCATGCAATCTAAAAGCAGCTATTTTATCCAAGCCCTGTGGGTAGAAGAGATAGCACAACCATCTACCACGTAATACATAAAAAGCATTAAAAACTAGATTGTGGCAAGTATTTAAAAATCATCATACCCATTCCATTATATCATATCCCTTTTAAAATTATAACGAGGCCTACATAGTTTGAAATTAAAGAAACAGTGGAAAGTTCATGCATTTCTTATTCCCTTTCCAAATAACACTAACATGATGATGAATTTCAGCAGACTGCCTTATTGTGAATCTGTTATTTCCAGAATGTTCCTCCTCCTTAAAACCTTTAAGAAGTACATCTTCTTTTGCAAGGTTACATTTACTGTATTTGCACAATTTATAACTGAATATATTTGATGTTTTTAAAATTATTTAAATATTTATAGCAAAGCACAGTACACATCTAAAAGCTAGGGGGTTGCTTTGCTATGTGTGATTGGTTAAAAATAAGTATACAACAGTTAATCATTATATCTGAAAGCATATGATGTGTGGGAAGAAGAAAATGTTCTGTCAGCAAAGAAACCCATTGAGTATGAAAATAAAAGATCAAACACAGCTTTGCTGTCAGGCCGCTCTTCTAGGTAAAATGTGCTGGAGAAATCACTGCTTCCAAACCAGTGTTTTTACAGCACATCAATGACTATGAAATAATGTGGAAAACATATGACTAATAATTATTGATTAACTGTACTGTTTCTGTCTGTTTATTAATTCATAGTGTTCTATAGTCCAGTTTAAAAATGATATTAGAAAGTCACATTTTAAAAAATAATCACAGATTTCAACCTAGTTACTGCTTACTCATATGTGTTAAACTGAGAATACAGCTTATTTAACTGTAAGCCCCTTTTGTGATATTCATATACAGCAAGTATCCATCTGTTTATTGAATTAATTCATCCTTTACAGGGTCATGGGAAGCAGGAACCAATTCTGATAACCCAAGCACAAGCCAACAACTAGCTGTGAGTGGGTAATGAGTCTGTCAAAGGACATATTTGCGTATTATCTTATATGTGCTTAAATGTGATATACAGACAGATAGATAGAACAAACTTGATTTGTCCCCAGTGGAAAATTTGACTTTTTACAGAAGCTCTTTAAATAAATAAATACATAAATAGGTACAGTAGATAAGTAAGTATATAAATAAATATGCACGAAGGCAGAGAAGTAAGTAAGTACATAAATAAATAAATATAAACACACACTTTGGTCTGAACACACACCAAAATGAGTATAAAACATTTTGACTTGGCAGTCACAGTCTTAGTGAGGCATTATGCAGATGTATTGCTGTTCGTATAAAGGAGCCCAAGTAGCATTTTTTGACATACTTCTGTAGAATAATTCGTTGGCTGAAGTTCCTCAGTGCTAGTGTGTCAGAGACAGGGTATAGAGCATTGTTCATAATGGCACTCAGTTTTGTTTTAATTCTTTCCTTCAATGCTACCTCTTGGGGGTCCAGAGTATGTCCTATGAGCTTAATTAGCTTGTTGATTCGGAGGGCCTCTCTTGAAGTTATGTTACCGGCTCAGAATACTACAGCATACAAAAATCACACCAGCCATCACAGAGTTATATCTGTGAAGAATGTCACTTCCCATAATTAAGGAACATAGTCTCCTAAGAAAAAAGAGCCTGCGCTGCCCATTCTGATATAGTTCCTTTGTGTTTCGGGACCAGTCCAACCTCTTATTGATGTACATGTAGGAGCGGGCTACCTCTACATCCACTTCTTGAATAGTGACCGGACGGTGCTACAAAAGTCAATAACCATTTCCTTATTTTTGCTGATGTTAAGATGCAGACAATTCTCTTTGCATCAAGAAACAAACATTTACACCTGACTCCTATGCAGTACTCTGTCTTATCCCTTTTATCAATACACCCCATAAGCACAGAATCATCTGAGAATTTCTGCAAGTGACATGACCAGGTGTTATATTTTTAGACTGAGGTGTACAGAGTGAAGAGAAAAGGAGACAGGACTGTTCCTTGTGTTGCTCCAGTGTTGTTCACATCCGTATCAGAAACACAGCCCTTACGTCTCACAAACTTCAATCTGCCTGACAGATACTTAATTATACAGGACACCATAGGCTCATTCACGTGTATATTTCTGAGTTTTACCCCTTAACAGGAAAGACTGTATGGTATTGAAAGCACTGGAGAAATCAAAAAACATAATCCTCACAGTACCGCCAGCTTTATCTAGGTGAGAATCAGTCTTGCGGAGCAGATAGATAATTGCATCCTTCACTCCAGTCTTTTATTTGGCAAACTGCAGTGGGTCCAGGTGGTCTACCACAAGAGGATTCATAGTCCAGGAACAGCCTCTCGAAGGTCAAAGACTGATCTTTAGTCATTGGGTGTAGAGGCGCCTGTCATCTTTGGAACAGAAACAATGTGGGATGATTTCCATTGTAGCGGCACTTTCTGAAAGCCTTGGGACAGACTGAACAATTTTACAAGGGATTGTAGATAATGTGGCACTATATATAGAAGAATGTTTTTATTTAATTCACATTGTTTTGTGTTGTCTGTCTATTTGTGTATTCTGTTCATCTTCTCCTTTTTTTGCAAGTTTTATTCATTAAAGTGTAAATCGAACAGTACAGTGACTCTTTACTAGATGTGCACATTTGTTGCTGTACACATTTTCTCTCTGTGCTTTTCTCACTGTGAACTTGTGTTGGCCATAATCAAGTTGGGATGAGCTGATTACAAATTAATCAAAAATGTTCAGCTAAACCTAACAGGTAATATTGAATTGTTTACCACTAGTTATTTATTACCAAACATTGTTACTGTAGAATGTACTCGTATATTATACCCTTCACAAAGTTGTTCAAGAAATTTGATTTTGCAATGGGCTAAGCTATACGAGCATACGATGAATTCCGTAAGTATTCAGATCCCATTCATTTTCTGCTCAATTTAATGTGTTAAAATGGATAAATGTGCAATTTTTGGCCTTCAATCAATACTCTATAACCCATAATGACGAAGTGAAAACGTGTTTTCAGAAAGGTTTGCAAATGTATTAAACATCAAAAACTGATATCTCTGCTTTATATAAATATTCAAACCCTTTGCTGTGGCATTCCAACTTGTGGTGAGGTGCATCCAACTTGTTTTAATTATTCATGAGATGTGTGCAGAACTTGATTGGAGTCCAACTGTGGCAAAGTGAAATGACTGAACATCGTTTAGAAAGGTACACACAATTAACGCTGCATGTCAGGACAAAAATCAAGTCACAAAGTCCAAGGAACTATCTGTAGACTCCTGTGATAAAAGTTTGTTGAGGCATAGATCAGGGAAAGGGGTATAAAACCATTTATAAAGCTTTGAGTGCTCTCAGGAGTACAGTGACCTCAATAACTGTGAAATGGAAGTTTTGAACCACCAGGACTGTTTCAGGAGTTGGCTATCCAGTCAAGCAGAGTAACCAGGCAAAAAGGACCTTGGTCAGGGAGGTTATCAAGAAACCACTTGTCACTCAAACAGAGTTTCAGAAGTCAGCTGAGATGAGACAACTGTTTGGAAGGACAACCATCTCAGGAGCACTCTGGCAATCAGGTGTTTATGATAGAGTGGGTAACTCCCACTTGTAGTGCACCTAAAGCATTTAAAAGACTTTTAGAGCATGAGGAAAGAGATTCTGCAAAGATCCAAGCACATTGTCTGATGAAGACTGACAAAGACCAGGCAATGCTCGTCACTTTCCCTATAACATCCTTAAAGTGAACCATGGTCATGGCACCATTATGTTATGGAAGTGTTCCACTAAGGCAGGTAAAGGGAGTCTATTTAGAAGTAAGTAAAGGATGAATGCAGTCAAATGCAGAGAGGTCCTTGAAGAAAACCTGCTCCAGAATACACAAATGGGGTGACCGTTCACCTTTCAGCAGGATAATAACTTGAAGCATACAGCCAAGACAATGCTGGAGTTGTTTGGAGATGTCTCTGACTGTCCTTGAGTGACTTCAAAGCCACAGAATATTTGTGGAGAGACCCGAAGATAGAAGTTTATAGATGTTTCCTATTTAATCTAATAAAACTTGAGAGAATCTTCCATGAAGAATGGGATGAACTACCCAAATCCAGTTATGCATAGCTTATGGATACTTACCCACAAAGACTAAAAACTATAATTACTGCCAAAGGCACTTCAACAAAGTACAGGTACTGAATTAGGGGTCTTCATATTTATATGAATGAGAGATTTCCATTTTTGATTTTTAATACATTTGCAAACCTTTCTGTAAACATGATTTCACTTTATTGTTATGACTTATTAAGTGTAGATTGATGGATAAACATAGTAAATGGATCAATTTAAAATTAAATCTACAACACAATAAATTGTGCAGAAAGTGAAGGAGTCTGAATACTTTCTGATCCACTGTTTATAACAGATTCACATACTGTATGCCATACTCTATTTAGAAAGCATTGTGTGTTTGATATAATATGACTAAAATGTTAAAAAAATAAATAAATGAAAGTGCAATATCAGGCATTACTGAATGTTTAAAAATGAAAACTACACAGAAGTTAAATATCAACTATTTTTAACTCTTTGACCCAAAACTTCAGATATCATTACACTCTGCTATTGACTTTCATTGAAACACTCAATTTTACCAGCCTAGTACAATTAATTCTCTGAGGGACTCATTAGTCTAGCTGTTGGATGTTAGATTACCTGCGTTTATTTACCTTACAACAAAGTAATGTTAAGACATGAAAAATTGATTTGAATAAAACTATTAGATTTTACAAAAAATATGGAAATCTACATTTCTGCAAGTGTGTGCTTTGTTAAATTAAGGGTATTTCATTAGTTTCTTTACAGGGAAAAACTCATGCTAGGTAATACAAGGCTTTGTTTTTTGAATATTATCAGAACAGTGCTGTGCAAAATTTAAAACTGCTTATAGAAGGAAGCTTAAAACATAGATATTTAAAGGGTGAGCTTTGATAAAATAAAATCAAAACCAAGACTGAAATAAGTCACAGGCAACTGTTCTCCAAATTGGCATACCCAGATGTGTGACTAAATATTCCTCTGTATTTCACACTAACACTTTCTCAAGATGCCACAAGTCCATAGTTTTTAACACTAGCAATGGTCTGGCAACCCCTCCAAAACTTGTCCCTACTATGTGCCTGATGATCCTTGGATTGACTCTAGTCCCCTGTGACCCTGAAATTCATGAGTGGGTTCTTGTAGTGGATGATTGGATATTAGAACATGGAAGTATTCTTTGTATATCACTGAATTTTTTATTCTCTGACATCTCTTTGTTAAGAGCATTTTGTGCATGACTTTACAAAATAATACCTTTCATGAAAATAATTTTATATTCTGAGAACTTACAACATCCATTCATCCATCATCTAACCCGCTATATCCTAACTACAGGGTCACGGTCTTCTGGAGTCAATCCCAGACAACACAGGGCACAAGGCAGGAAGCCCTGGGCAGGGTGCCAGCCCACCGCAGGGCACACACATATACACACACTAGGGACAATTTAGAATCACCAATGCACCTAACCTGCATGTCTTTGGACTCTGGGAGGAAACCGGAGCACCCAGGGGAGAACATGCAAACTCCATGCAGGGAGGACCCGGGAAGCAAACCCAGGCCTCCTTACTGCGAGGCAGCAGTGCTACCCACTGCACCACCTTGCCGCCCACTTACAACATCAAAATATTTTTCATCAACAAAAATAGTTACAATTTGGTCAAAATGTAAAATGTCATGATTGCGTAACAGTTTAATTTAATTCAAATAACTTTTTTTACAATTTAAAACTTATTGTCAAGGCTGCTAGGAATGTTCTTAAAAAGTCCAAGAATTAAATCTTGTTATAAACACACATCTGTTTTAGCCTGGTGTATTTCAGTTATTCATTTAGGCAGCTTTAAATTAAAATCTATTTGTATAGACAAAATTGCTTTACCTTTGAAAGTTTAATCAGAGGCAGTATTTTTTAATCCTTTTCACTTATATATATTTGTATTTCAGTCAACATGATTAACATGGCCTCTGAAAGAAATTAACTGATGTTCTTGTTAAGGTATTTTGGTGAAGCTTTGACCATACTGTTTTGACTATTTTGCCTTCAATATCAATAAAGTTCCCAGTTTCAGGTTTGACAAAAGTGATAAACCCCTGCATTTTGTTTACACCTTATATATGTTATATAAAAGTTTTAATTTTATCTTAACTTACCAGAACATTGTTGACAAATGTTTTTAGAATCAATTAAATGCTTGGTTGCAAACTGCATATGGGATTTGAGATTTCTTGGAACTCTTTCATTCAACATAGCATTGTGAAGTGAAATCCAAACATTTTGTATTTTCTGATATCTGACTTACAGTACATCCAACATAAAAGTGTTTCTTATGAGTCTTCACAAAACTTGTCCAGTATATTACTTTGAATTACTTCCTTGTAATAATTTTTCTATTTTTTACATAGAAAATAAATTCAGCTGGATTTAAAACATGAAATGAAATGCCCAGACTTATTTAGTATGTTTCTTGCTGCAGCATTTTGACTTGAATAATAAAAAAAGGGGATTACTACAATATAAGTTTCTGTATCTCTATAAACCTTTAAAAATTAGTTGGCAATTGGTTACAAGCCATTATGCATATTTTATGTATTAAAAAAATAAACAAGGAAATTGAAGTGTTTATATTTTCCAAAAAACATTAATCATCAAAGTCCGTCAACTGATAAATCATTCATATGTCAACACTTATGAAAGATATTTTACAAGGCAAATAAGGATAAATGTTGAAATTAGTAGTAAAAATATCAGCTTCCAATAATTTATTACAATTAAAGAGTACGTAAGTAAAAAAGTGAAGTTGATGAACATCCTGAGAGATGATATGGTAGAAGCAGAAAAAGAGAAACTATGTGAGTCTTTAAGTGAGGTATGAATGAGTCCACAAATGATGGATCTTCACAAACAGACCTATACATAGTGTAGGAGGCTCATAACCTAATGAAAACTTACTGAGAGTTGTAAAGCAGGTCTTTTGCATTTTATGATAGCCAGTGTATGAAGATCTCAGTTGAGCATATAACTGGTAAGATTAATCTATTTATGTTAAGTAATCCTGGGTTTTGTACTCATCAGTTTAACAAGTCAGAAGGCGAGTTTCCTCAGACACCATACAGCCAGCAATGATAGCTGAGCCAGATGAAGGGATATTGTACAGAATGTGCTCATTGCCTTTGGTGAAAAGTTTGCATTATAACAAGTCATATCCACTATCTGAAACAATTTTTCGGTCAGTAGAATCACGAATATGTCACTAGTCTTTCAATATTCACAAGCCCACCATATTCTTTCACTTACTGGACCAATTTTGTTCATTGCTTAAGGGTTCAGTAGGAAATTTGTACCCCTAGAGGATATTAGTATAGACAAGGTTAGAAGATGTAAACTCCACAGATACAATCAATTCAATTCATTTCAGTTTATGTAAAGCGCTTCTAACTGATTGCACTCTAAGAGTGCTGTATCAGGTAAACCACAATTACAAACTTTAGTAATTACTAATTACATAATGCATACACATAAATATGCACATTTCCTTAAACAGACAATAAAACAAAGCAATTTCAAACTGATTGATTTGAAAAGGATCCTAACAGTATATGTTCATTAAGATTATCGTTGATCAGTTGACAATGGCAGAAAGGAAAAGAAGAATTCCAGTTAGCACCATCCCTAAAGAATATAAACCTCTGGTGTTATCCACTTCCAGTTATAACTGAAGGTTAAAAAATAAAGACAGAAACAGTCACAGTTCTGATGACCTAGGCCAACTGGATGCACACCCCATCCTTCGCATACTATAGTATAGTAAGATTTTGCCCAGCAGTCTAATAAGAACACTAGAATCTTTCTGTTCTTTGATGCCAAGGTTTTCAGCGTTTCTGCTAACTTCTCATGGGCAGGAAAACAGCTTGGAAGAAGAGCAGTAGCCGCAACTACCACAGAAGGATATCGAGAAGAGAAACAGAATAGACAAGGTTTAATAACTTTTCAATGCAATACTTATATATTTTTTTGCACAAGTGACTAATGAAACAGCTAATCATCAGGACATTCTGACCAAAGTACCGAGTCTTCAGTCTTGATTTAAAATGTCAGACCAAAGGAGCATTTCTCATATCAAAGCAAATAGTTCCTGAGTTTTGGAATTATGTAAGTTCAATCTCCCACTGTTATTTTTTTAATCTTTAGCAGCTCATAATTCAATGTCAGGAATATAAAGTATATAATGATTGGTTTAGATAGGTAAGTAGGGAAATGTTAATTTAAAGCTTTAAATGTAAGAAAGAGGATTTTGCATTAAGCTCTTAGCTTACAGTAACTGGAAGCCGGTTTGGTGACTTATTAACTAGAGTTATGTGGTCATTCTTTATAGTTTTTGTAAAGATTTGTAAAGCAGCATTTTGAATTAACTAAAATTTGCATTATAAATTATTTTCTCAGTATCCTCTATATATTTTGAAAATGTACACATTTTTCCAGCATTTTGAGCTAGAGGAAACTAGATATAGATACTGTTATAGTATAATCTCTTTATTCAAAGATAAGTAATCATCATTACCCCATTCTTTAATTCATTTAACACAGTTAATAAAGGACACTATTGGAGGATTGTCATTTGGTCTAAAGGAAATGTACAGTTAAGCGGGGCATAGTTTGCATACATGTCAAAATTATTGTTACTGTTTGTAACAAACAAGCATGTAAAGTGTAAACAAGTAAAGGTCTGAATCCTGAGCCCTGGCATCCATCCATTTTCACTTCTGAATATAGTGGCAGACACATTTACATACATACTGAAATCAATTTAAAAAATATGAATTGAAGTTGAGTTTCAAGAGTTTTGAGGAAGCAACTCTTAACTTGCTGACCCTTCAGCCAACATGCTAAAACTGAAAAGAAAGTTTTATGTTGTAATAGTTTTGTATACTATTATAATGAAACATGAATGCAATAAATGAGCAACAGTACCTGCAAAATGATTACATAAGGAAGGAGACACAAGTATCTGACAAAATAAAGAAAACAACTGAGCAATCATAAGGTACAAATGATATTGAAAGTTCACAGCTCTAGTGCATGGATGCAATTCCATGTCCAGCTTCTGTGTGCTTGGAGTTTATGGGGTTTTTCCTAGTGCTTCATTTACTCCTTACATCCAAAAGGCTACCCATTTTGATTGCGAGTGTGCATATGTAGTTTTTGTGTGCCCTGCAAACCCACAAAGGGTTGGTTCTTGCATTTCATCTCATGTAATCAGGACTGACACCAGGTTCCATAACCCTACTTTGGACAAAATGGATTCTGGTATTGGATGCATATTTGTGTCACTTATTTTACAGTATTCTCAGAAGTCAGAATGGAACAGCAGGTGTGTTGGTTGATTACATACAAATTAATTTTAAAAGTAATTTCTAAGCAAATGTACCCTTTATTTAATACCCAACTAATTCCTTGTACAGCAAATTAATTGTTATATGAGATGGTAAATTGTTATGTAGTCCAGGCCATTTGCTTGTTTTTGACATAATGTATATATTTGGTTAATGTGCATCTTCCTACTGTATCTCCTTTTCAGTTTCTATAGTGCAGATGTAACAAGAATCATCAGTGTCATTCTCCAGGTCTATTTTTGAGCTAACAGCACACAGTAATCAGAATTTGCCAGTGTAAATGATTGTTTCTGAACTTAGTCTACCAGCATGCATGCATTCTCTTAAAGCCTAATTTCCTCTAATTAGGGTAAAATTTTGAATGCTGTAACCTTTGTAGATTTATGTCAAGAACATATTGTAATCAGTTTCTTTTATACGTAATATGCAGTAAAATATGCATTCTGTTACAAGGAAAAAAAGTAAATTATAAAAAGAGTGCTTAGAAAGAAGTATTAAAAATAACAAAATATCCTAATTTTATTGGTTATTCTGCACATGGTTTTGTGAATTAGGATTGCACTGCCAAGAACAAGCTCTGAAAAGATTGATAGTCTACTAGCACTTGCAGGGCAGAGTCATTCACACACACACAACCACACACAAGCACACACAGTCATATTGGGGTAGATTAGAGCCCTCAATTAACCTACCTGGAAAATCTGGAAACAAGAGCACACAAACAAAGAACAATATAGATTCAGTCTCTTGGAAGTGGAAAGCAGTAATGCTATCTACGATATTTCAGTGCTGCCCATTGGTCAATCAATGTATCAGTGTAGCCAGAACCCCAAAAAAACATATAATGAATTCAGTTTTTATACATAAATTACCAGAGTTACACATCAAAAATATGAGAGAGAAAGAGAGGGAAGAGGTGTCTTTATACACTTACAAAAAATTACTTCAATAGGAATGTTAATGGAGAGAGCCACAGTCCTAAATGTTAATGTGCATTCTGTTGGTGTTGTTTGATATGGCAAGAAGGTTGACGTCAGAAGATCTAAAATAGGGACTTATACAATCTTATAGGGTAAGAAAACTCTGACTTTTTTTTTTTTTAAGGATGTTAAGATATAATAATTTTTTAGGAGCAGGAAATGAACATAATTGATAAGGAAATCATTGTAGTAAATCCATACAAGCAGAGATGATATATTTGGAAGGAATCTTTTAGTATCCTGCAAAATATTCCATATAAGAAGCAACATGCAATAATGCAATAAAGAGTTAAGGACTCTGTCTGGCAGAGTTCAGAGGGCTGACTGGAGTTAGGATACCAGACAGAACACTGCAACTTTCACATCATCTAGGAAATGTAGAAGCAATTGCAAAGGCAATTAATATGTGTATTACAATAGTTGTTGAATATTATTTAAGGGTCATCATGCTTAGACTGTATAATGTGCTGTGAGACCGTGTCTGAAGTACTGGGTTCAAATTTGGTTACCATGCTACAAAAAACACATAAAAGCACTTGAAGCTGTGCAGAGGAGAGCAACCAATGACTCCATGACTTAAGAACATTTACTACTGTAACAAGCTCAGATAATCAAACCTTTTTATTCTTGAGTAGAGGAAATTGTGTGCAGACATCACTGACCAATTGATAAAGTTTATATATCTGAGTTCTTTCTATTACATGGTTAAGCATGTACTTGTGGACACTGGTGGAAGTTATGGTAAGGTGCATTTGACATTGAAACGAGACAAGAAGTATTTCTTTACAGAAGGGTTCTGTAATTTGGAACAAACTACTGAGCCATAATTATGTTAAAATAGCATCTGAATATTGGGACAACTTAGCTACAAGCTAATCAAACAAGCTTAATGGACTGAATGGTTTCCTCTCGTTTCCTCATCTTATGGTCTAATGTTTCATTTAAAAAATAATGTTAAAAATATATCACAAGTTTAATGAGTGATTGTTTTGCTTAAAGTAGGATTCAATGGTTATGCTTACCAGCTTCCTGCTTCAAAGGCCTGGGTGGATTTTAATCCTTGCTTACACCTGTTTTCTTTAGACACTTTAATTTTATCCTGAAGATGTGCATCTTATGTTAATTGATGAATGTGAACGTCTTCTCATGGACCAGTGCCACACTGAAGGTTTGTTTATAAATTATTCCCAGTGCTGCCCAGAGCTGATGGGGTAATCTTACTTTTTTCCATGACCTTGTACTAGAAATGTCAAACTAAAAAATGGATAAACCTTCCCAAAATGTTTTTGTTTCTACTTAGTAATGCAATAAAGGGATTCAATAGATGTTTAATTTATAATGCTCCCAATGTACTGAAGTAATTAGCACTTTTATAGGATTTACTAAATTATTAAGAATGATTCTAATGTAATGTATCCTTAAATCATTGCTGCATATTATATATGGCATATGAAAGAGTGCAATTGTTAATCAAATGAATTATTGAAAACATAAAAATAATTAGTTTAAATCCAATTTTTCACTGCAAAAAATAAAATTTAAGTTAGTGAAAAGTTTTTATTTCAAGCCACTAAGTATAGTTTATCTTGTTGTAAGATTATTTAGAATATTTTAAGAAATCTTGCCAATAAAATTTCACTAACCTACTTGGTAAATTTTTTTTTTTTGCTAAATAAAAAAAGCAAGTATTTTACTTGGCAAAAATGTGCCAATGAGGTAAACAAAATTTACTTGACATGCTTTTGTGAAATAAGCCAAATGATTTTAAATAGAAATTTCTTGAAAAGTCAATACATCTTACAATACGGAAAAGATGTAACTTTTCATATGCTTAGATTTCATTCTTTGAACTGAACACACAGGTACATTAGAAATCTGTAGAAAAACAAAGAAACAAACAGATACATAATTGAATAAATAAAAGCAGACAGCTTTCTTATTGAAGAAAATTACCAGTACTTTCATCCAACATGACATGAATGCATATTTAAACAGTACTTCAGGAGTATTCTTGTATCCTGGAGTTTAGTGCAGGTAAATAAACATGTCAAGGAGTTTACAACTGATTGTCTGACATCATCTGTGCGAATGTAAGGTTTAACATATCTAGAATAAATTTATAGATTTACAATTGAATAAGCAAATAGAGCACTCAGTAGTTTTAAATATTTGCAATTATAAGTGTGTTATAATGGGAGCTATTTTAAAAGGTAATTTAACTTTTTGAAACATATATGCACAAAATGACTTGCTAAAGGCAAAAACATGTACTGGAGGTATTAGAACACAATGGCAATTTTAAAGGAAAGGACAATTATTGGTTAATTTTGTCAGTATCCTGCTGTTACAGTTAATAAAGTATAACTAATACATACTACATTGAATTTTACTGTAACGATGCAGTATCTAATTTACTTCCTTCACTGGTCTGTCACACTAGAACTTCTTTTATAATCATGCAGGTACCACTAAATAACTGTTTCCAATGTGTAGAGAAGCAGAACAAAATCAATCCAAACAAGCCAATTTCCATAAATCAAAAATAAAATCATCATAAACAGGAATAAAAATAGTGCAAAAACACTGAAGTTTAACTACAATTTGGAAGCTACCATTACATTATTTACTTGCTCTTAAATGGCAATGGTTTCAGTTTTCTGCTGTAGCATCAAGGGGCCCTGACCCCTAGGTTCAACATACAGATAACAAGGAACATAACTGACAGAAATCATGAGGGGGTTTGAAGCGCAGGTGTGCTCCAGAGACAGAGAGTCTCGCACGCTGTGTTGCCTTCCGGGTGCACAGGTAGGGGACCTCCCTGGAAGGGTGGATAGGCTCTTGGCCAGAGCGGGGGTGGATCCAGTTGTCATTGTTCATGTTGGAACAAATCACATACATAAGGGTAGTCTTCTCTGAAGTACTGCCTGTGCCACACGCCAGTCCAGGTAAGATTGAGGAGATTAGAAGGCTTAACATGTGGATCAAATCTTGGTGCAGGGCAGAAGGTTATAGGCTTATGGGGCATTGGGACTCCTTTTGGAAAAATGGGACCTGTTCCGCTGTGACAGGTTAAATCTGAAGTGTTGGGTAGGCGTATGAGTAGGCTATTCGAGGATTGTTTAAACTAGGGTTGGCAGGGTTGTTTGGAACAGGCCAGGTTTAGATCTATGCATAGAGGAAAATACAACGGTGTAGAAATAAAAATGTGTAGTAATGTAAATTCTAAGTCAACATTTAAATGTAGAAGGAGTAACACATTAAAAATAGCTTGCCTTAATACTAGAAGTATCAAAAATAAGGTAAGTGAATTAGTGCTGTATGTAGCAGAGCATAATTATGACATTACCAGTAATGGTGACTTGAACATTCATAGTTTTTATACTCTTTCTCTGTTCATTTAGCATTCGTTTGCTCAGAGGTTTATTGTGCTTGCTGCTTCCTGAGCAGCTCTTCTTTTCTTCACCCCAGCGTCCCGCTTCTTCTCTTCTTTTGTCTGCATCTTTTCACATTAAAACTGATTAAGTCAGTGTTTGTATTGCAATTTCTTAGTACGTTTTCCTTAATTTTTCACTTAAGCTGGCATGTAAGTCTTCAATCTGCCTCAAGAATAATTTAAGATATGACGGGGAAATGACGGCGAAGGTTGTAGGAATGAGAACAGTGCCATTATGCATGGAGGTCATACACCACCCCGAAAACGGATAGTAGACGTCACATAGTATATATGTACCAAATTTCAGGTTAATAGGTCAAACAGTTTGCAAGCTACAGGTGATTTAAAATCCTGGACAGACAAACGGACAGCCACGGTAGCATATTATATAAGAAGATAGCAATAATAGAAACCTGGCTAAATAACAAAGATGGCGATGATAACATTGAGGGATACACATTTTTAAGAAGGATAGAAGGAACAGAAAAGGGGGTGGGGTTGCTGTTTATGTCAAACAGAATTTAAATGCAAGTCCTCTTCAGTTGGACAATGAGCCCATCTTAGTGAGGGCATGTGGCTTTGCCTAGAAAATATTAGGGAAAGAAGTCTTATTTTAAGAGTGTATTATAGACCACCCAATTCAGACAGTAATTTCAACACAAATCTTTTTAGTAATATCAAAAAGGCAAGTTTACAGGGAGATATTATAGTCATTGGGGCTTTTGTTATCCAAATATTAACTGAGATATCCTTGCAGATGGAGGAGCACAAGAACAGCAGTTTTTAGAAGTAATCGGTGACCATTTTTTAACACAGTATGTTAAAGCACCAACACTGGGTGAAGCCTGTCTGGATTTAGTATGTTGTAATAATCAAGATAGAATTGAGGGTGTAGAGGTAATTGAACCACTAGGGTCAAGTGACCATATTGTAATACAGTTCTCATTTTGTAAGAGTGCAGATTCAAAGACTAAAATTGTTATGTTGAACTTATGGCAGGGCAAATTTTCAACAGATGCGGTAAAGTTTAAGTAGGATACACTGAGATAAGCTTTTAAATGTGGAGACAGTCGAGAAGCAGTGGAACAGGTTTAAAAATGTGTTACATGTAATGTAGGACAGATACATACCTAAATTTGGAATTAATAAGATATTAAAAAAAAAAAACTCCACAGTGGATTAATAAAGATTTAAAAAAGAAACTGCAAAGGAAAAAACTGCTCTATAAGGCATATAAGACTAATGACTGCAAAGTGAATCATAGAGCGTATGCGAACATGAGGGCAACCATTAAGAAGGATATCAGGGAGGATAAAAGACAGTTGGAGAGGAATATAGCAGATAAGACAAAAGAAGAGATTCTTTCAGTATTTTAGTAGTAAAAGAACAGTCAAGGAGGATGTGAAGTGCATCAGAAATAGTAAAAAGGAATTAAAAGATACAGACAATAAAATAGCAGGTGCCCTAAACTTACATTCCACATGAGCAAGTGGAAAACCTCCCAGAGGTAAATGGGACTACTAAGGAGATACTGAGGGATTTGGAAATTGTAGAGGGAGAAGTACTGCTCAGATTAAATAAGCTAAAATCAAACAAATCCCCAGGACCAGATAATATTTACCCTAGAGTTCTTATGGAGGCTAGCGAGTACATACAGTATATAAACTCTTGACACATATTTTTAGGAAGTCACTGCACACTGGAGAGATTCCAAAAGACTGGAAAATGGCAAATATCATCCCATTAGTATAAAAAGAGTGACATGGCAGATCCAAGCAACTACAGGCCAGTAAGCTTAACATGCATCACAGGAAAATTAATGGAAGGAATTATTAAGGATACGATTGACAACACCTTTCAACAGGAGTTATTAAGAACAGTCAGCATGGGTTCAGAAGAGGAAGGTTGTGTCATACTAACATTGCTGGAATTCTATGAGGAGGCAACAAAGGATATGATATTATTTACCTTGACTTTCAGAAAGCATTTGATAAGGTGCCACATGAAAGGTTGGACATCAAACTAAAAGAAGTGAGAGTTCAGGGTGATGTTTTCAGATAGGAGCAGAATTGGCTCAGACACAGGAAGCAGAGGGTGATGATGCGAGGAACCTCATCAGAATTGGCAGATGTTAAGAATGGTGTTCCACAGGGGTTTGTCCTAGGGTCGCTGCTATTTTTAATATATATATATTTAAATGATTTAGATAGGAATATAAGTAACAAGCTGGTTAAGTTTGTAGATGATACCAAAATAGGTGGATTAGCAGATAATTTGGAATTTGTTATATTTATACAGAAGGACTTGGATAGCATGCAGGCTTGGGCAGATTTATGGCAGATGAAATTTAATGTCAGTAAATGCAAAGTATTTCACATAGGAAGTAAACATCTTAGGTTTGAATACACAATGGGCGGTTGGAAAATTGAGAGTACAATTTATGAGAAGGATTTAGGAGTCATAGTGGACTCTATGCTATCGACTTCCCGACAGAGTTCAGAAACCATTAAGAAGGCAAATAGAATGTTAGGTAATATAGCACAATGTGCAAATTACAAGTCCAAGGAGATTATGCTCAAGCTTTATAATGCACTGCTGTAGCCTAATCTGGAGAACTGCAGGCAGTTTTGGTCTCCAGGATACAAAAAGGACATAGCAGCACTAGAAAAGAGCAACTAGGCTGATTTCAGGGCTACAGGGGTTGAATTATGAGGAAAGATTAAAAGAGCTGAACATCAGTTTAAGCAAAAGAAGATTAAGAGGAGATATTATTGAAGTGTTTAAAATTATGAAGGGAATTAGTACAGTGGATCGAGACTGTTATTTTAAAATGAGTTCATCAAGAACACGGGGACACAGTTGGAAACTTGTTAAGGATAAATTTTGCACAAACATTAGGATGTTTTTCTTTACACAAAGATTGATGCACACTTGGAATAAGCTACCAAGTACTGCGACACACAGTAAGACCTTAGGGACTTTCAAAACTTGACTTGATGTTTTACTGGAAGAAATAAGTGGATAGACTGGGGAGCTTTGTTGGGCTGAATGGCCTGTTCTCAACTAGATTGTTCTAATGTTCTAACTGACATACACTGCAATAATATAACTTGAAGCTTATACATTATTAAGTAACAAGGAAAAACATTAAAATTGTAAAATAATCAAACATAATCAAAAAGAATAACATAAAATATACACAATGATATTAAACAGAGACTAGTAGCAGAGCCCTGGTAAAAACATAATACTAAGCTTAACAAAAACCTCCTCCTCCTAGCATTCCCTTTAGCAGTCTAAGATGTCCTTGCAATTCTCGACCCTCAATTTCTAAGTTTGGGCAACCCTTCGGTCTTTTGACCCTTTTTATTAACAGTAGTTCTATCCATTGCTATTGTTGCCATATTTAAAACTGGGAGATTTTTGTCCCAATAATTAGCATCACCCATTACCCTTCCATTGTTATCTCCAGACCTCATTATTTGGGGCTGTTTATGCTAACAAGGGGCTCAGGGTTCTCTTGTTTTGCTGGTCTGGATGTACTGGCATGGTCAGAGTAGTAGTAGCTGCCCATGAACAGCAACATTGATTTCTATATTTTCATACAAAGGATGTAGCTTATTGTGTTATACAAAAGTTTCCAAGAATTAGTTACATGCAAAGACTAGCAATTTTAAATTTAGATAAGAATAATAATGAGTAGTATACAAAAGATAAATAAATAAGGCACACATATGAAAGATAAATAAATTAAGGGAAGAAGAGTCCTTATACAATTGTTTTTTAAGGTTCTAAATGTCATACCAATTATTAGATCAAATGGTTGGAGTGGACAGAAAAAAAAGAAAACTCCAGTTTAGGTGGAGAAAAAAAAATTTAATCTTCCGGGGTTCCAAGGCAAAAAGACCACCCAGCCAGCAGTGGGCATTCTGCCTAACATAAATGTTCTCAAATAGTTCTTAATTGTTTATATAGGCTTTGCCTTAGAGGATTCGACACAGTGGGCCTTGTGATAAGTTGAACTATCCGCTTTCATTTAGACATCACAAGCGGCTGCACAGAATCTTGATCAGGTCTACGCCACCATAGAAGAACTGGAAAAGAAAACAGAGAAAAGATTAATGAATGCAGATCCAGTGAAGTGAAAGATAATTCTATGCATATCTGAGTTATTAAGAGTAGAACTAAATTAAAGCTATGAGAAGCAAAATTGGAAAGTGGGATTTTAGGAGTTTCTTAAAGTGTCCCACAGTATTAGCCGATTGGTAAAGTATTTGAGATTTTTGGTACCTCACCAGTTCTTTTAAGCTTGGCTCTTGGAATTATAAGCAGGCCGCTATTAGAAGATCTAAGGTCACAGCTTAGCATATAGGGCTAGAAAGTGCACTCCAAGATAAAGTGCACTTTCTAGTTTGACATGAAATATACACTTGGGCATCTTACAACAGGCACACTTGTCATACACCAAAGGTAAATGCCTGTTATGACCCCCAAGACTGCGTGCACCCACTCTCAATATTTAATTAATTATACTGACTGAAATATTTTATTATTCTGTACTAAAAAAACAGCACAGGTTTGCCTATTGCTCCTCACTGTCACTGTTGAAGTTAGAGAATTCACATTATATATTACATTTTTCAGACTGCATACTACCTGCATTGAATGGCATGGCTTTAAGGATTATTATTTTTAAGGATGTGGTAGATGATATTTGTTATTGTTTGCTTCCTCTGGTGGAAACACTTCAGTCTTGTTTTTTTTTCCTAAAGCACTCATTCTAACTAATTTATGAAGGATCTAGGAGCACTCTCACCTAAATTTTGCTTTGACCGTGATAACCTGTTAGCAGAGCCCAAGCTGTGTATTCATTTGATTACTGTTTGATCATATTGCACAATTTGTGCTTCTCACATATCTCTTACAATTCTTTACTCTTTGTGTAAGGGTTATATAGCACACAAATAACAAACAGAAAATTGTGTAGATTTGTGAATCTATGTACATTTAAATATAGTATATATAATCATTTATAATTTTATATGTAATTTATATATAATCTTGTATGTAAATTTTTATAGAATGTACTGAGAAATTATTTTATTTTTTACTATTACAGTAATGTGCCTGATGTAATTCTTTAGTTTTACCATGCCATTATACAGTATATAATGAATTTAAATGACAGCTCTTCATCTTATACAGATATAGGGAAAAATAACTACTGTAAGAAATGTTTAGTGTTATTTTTAATGATAATTACACTTGGTCTGTAGACAACTTGTTCTCAATTACAGTACAAAGCATCTTCTGATGTTACAATGGAACACTCCTACTGATAAATCACTCCTGAAATTAGCTCCCAGTGAAGAATTCCTGCCAAAAACTAAAAAGGACTCTTCTTCCTGAAAGGCAAATTGACTGCAGATTAAACTGACCCACCATATCAAGAAAACATTTAAGTTGATCTGCAAAGACAAAGAAATTGAAAATGATGGTTGTGTAATTTTAGAACTAATTTTCTGAAACAGTCTGCTACATAAAATGAAACAAAAAATATCTGTGTGCCACAGGCAGTGCATCTATGCTGTAGCTTTTCTCAGAAAGAAGACTAAATGATATCCCGTTCATCTCCTAAATTTATAGATACTGTCACAGCATGCGTGTCAACTCACAGTGTGCACAGCGACAAAGGGTTATCTGGAGGACAAGAGGCAGGGTCATGTGGTCTATAATAAAGAAACCATCATGCTGATGAGAGGATAACAGAGTGAAAGAAGGAGCTGGCAGGTAGTAACAGTTCTGTACTTTACAAGGCCTGAAGTTAAAGCTGAGCACATGTAGCTAGAGTTATAAAGGACATGGTTATGGCTGGGGCTTGTTAAGGCAGTACTTTCTTGGGCGTGTGCTCTTTTTACATTATCATGTGATCTTAGTCACATTTTCAATAACTGATCTTAAAATAATGCACAAAAATGCCTCACTATGGACAATTAAATCAGTGAAACTTTAGTTTCTGTGGAGGTGGAGTGCTTGAGGTTTAGAGCCTGCTGGCAGGAAGCCTATATGGCTAACTAGCAAAATACCCGTGCTTCGCAGCGGAGAAGTAGTGTGTTAAAGAAGTAATGAAATACATACATACACACACACATATAAACATATATATACACATCATATATATATATACATACATATATACATATATATACACATATATAAATATAGACATATATATACATATATACACATCATATATATGTATATACACACATACATACAGTGTATATATATATACATATACACATATATATATACATATATATATATATACACACACACATATATATACATATATATATCTACATATATACTGTATATACACATATATATATATACAAATCTACATATATATATTAGGGGTGGGACTCGATTAAAAAAATTAATCTAATTAATTAGAGGCTGTGTAATAATTAATCTTGATTAATCGTATGTAATCACACATGAAAATTTGTCCCAAATCGCAATTTTTTTTTTTTTTTAATTTAAAAGGGTTTTAGTGGGTGACAGAATCAAATAATAGACATGGACATGAATATTATAAACTCAAGCTCTTTTAATTTCTGAAAAAAAAATGCATTTAAACTGCATTTCAATTCAAAACAGAAACAAAAATATCATCCCAGGCTAAAATTGGGCAGACTTAAAAATAAAGTGGTAGTTTAAGTACTTTAAGTACATTTTTAGAATGGTATTGTCTTTAAATAATAATAACCAAAATTTCAATATAAAGTGCAGTTTTTCTTCTTAAAAAAATAAGTCAGAAACATAAAAGGTAATTTGACCAGCTTCATCTTTAAACTCTGAGTAACCTTAGCCAAAATTATTTTGTACATTAGGCTAAAACAGTATGATCATTGAACATTTTGTAAATAGATGTAATTAGAATTACTAACGGTCACGGAAGTCCAATGATCCCCAGTAAGAGCCACAAAGTCTGCTATCTGTAATGCATCTAATTTTGCTTGCTTTTCCGTGTGCATCAATGTAATCGATGTTAGATGTACCAGGAAATCATGCATTGACAAAAGTTCCCCTTTGCTTGGAATTAAAAGTGTGATTAAATGCGTTATTTTTTTTTAGCGCGTTATGGAGTACATGCATCGAAGCTTCTCAGCTGTGCTTGTGCTAAGAAAAGGAAACATTTTAAAAATAACGTAACATGATTCTGCGTTAACCGCATATTTTTTCATACGTCTCAAACCAAGGGGATGCGAGGCTAAAATGAATCGGGAAGCACGTGTACATACTCAGTGCATCCTCTCTCGGGAATCGATCCTCGGATGTTGGCGCTAGAGGCGAAACCATTGCGCCACAGTGTGTGGCTTGTCTATTTGAGAGTATGTAGATCGGGGTATATATATACATATATACCCGCGTTTCGCAGCGGAGAAGTAGTGTGTTAAAGAAGTTATGAAAAAGAAAAGGGAACATTTTAAAAATAACGTAACATGATTGTCAATATACAGTAATTATTTTGTGAGTGTTGCTGTCATCAAGGATTTGATCATCATTATTTCTTGCAATCAGGTTCGTATTTGGAGGATGTGTTTATTTAATGGTAGCTAAGACCCGGCACTTAAACGTTTCTTGCTACAGCAATTTTAACTCCGTTACAAAGTGATCCAAAGTCTCGTTTATACCTCGTGTCTTCTCAGTAAACTTGTATGTCACGAATGCCGTCATTCGTTGTAGGCATGACAAACGGCAGCGGGAGTGTGTCTATAAACTTAATGTAAACTTACGGTTCACGCCGTGCTTTGTTTCCGCAGTAGCTGCACTTATGAATATGCATTGGCCTCGCTCACTGAGTGCAAGGGAAAAAAATAAAATGTAGTCTATAAGTTATTAATAGTAAAACATTAACGTTTTGTTCAGTTTCTTGCTACAGCAATTTTAACTCAATTACAAAGTGATCCAAAGTCTCGTTTATACCTCATGTCTTCTCAGTAAACTTGTATCTGGCGAATACAGTCATTCACCGTAGGCATGACAAACGGCAGTGGGAGTGTGTCTATAAACTTAATATAAACTTACGGTTGACGCCGTGCTTTGTTTCCGCAGTAGCTGTACTTATGAATATGCTTGTATTTATGAATACGCTTGTATGCATCACTTGCTTCATAATCTTTTTCTGCCTTCTCAAATGTGAAATGGCATTTTTTGTTCTGCGCTGTTTGGAGGTCTTCCTTGTTCTCTACGTACTTACGTAGGAGGCGTGATGATGTCACACGAAACTTCGCCCCCCACGGCCATCCAGCTCAACTCCATTACATTATATGGAGAAAAATAGCTTCCACTTATGACCATTACGCGTAGAATTTCGAAATGAAACCTGCCCAACTTTTGTAAGTAAGCTGTAAGGAATGAGCCTGCCAAATTTCAGCCTTCTACCTACACGGGAACTTGGAGAATTAGTGATGAGTCAGTCAGTCAATCAGTCAGTCAGTGAGGGCTTTGCCTTTTATTAGTATAGATGAAGATAGGTAGGCATGTTTTAAATCAAAGATAAGGTAAACCATAATACCGACATAGCTGAAGAAACCTTCCTAGTTTAGGAGGTTAGTGTTGCTATTGTGGTTATTTTATGTTAGTACTTATACTTAACATTTAATTATGTTTGTGTCTGTGTACAGGAGGAGTCTCACAGCAGAAAATGAAAGCTATTTGGCTTTTATTCACTGTTTGGAGCGGAATGCCTAAGGACTGTAATGGCTGTCTGCAGAAACCTATGACTCTGTTCATGTTTCAACCATAATATTTAAGACATGCTGTTTGATTTTTAATGGCAGGTATTAAATGGGACAGGACTTTTGCGTAATCTTTCATGGCAGAACTTGCAATATACTTTTTACCTTAAAGCTCCCATGTAAATTGCAGATATACTGCAGCATTGGCTTTAGCCCCGAAGTTATTTTTTCCATCTGCACAAACAGATAAAAATTCCTGCAAGTATTGAATAATCCTGTTTTTTCCTAGTTTTATTAGTGTATTCTCAAATGTGATATGGAGGTAATATAATATGTTTCACACCTACTGGGCAAGCATTATTTAAAAAAAGTCCAACCTGAAGATAGATAGGCGGTAAATGAATGGCAGACACCTTCAATAATCTTATATTCTTTCCTTACCCTGCATACCATGTTAGAGGCAAATAAATCATGTAAAGTGATCTGTAATTTTTTGTGTAGTTCTACAAAATAAAATAGCTGAAGCTGGCAAGCAGAAAGAAATGGATTGTGGTACCATTTAGATTATAAGATTTTTACCATAACTTTCCCCAAGGGAACACATTAAAAATCGCTTTGGGAAAAATCAAAAATTCTCATATTACTGCCACCTTGAATGTGACCTATTATTTACTGCTGTGTCCTAGAATCGACAAGGAAACAGAATTATGCATGTCTTACACTAATATGTAAACAAGTACTGAGCAGAAAGCCAGGAATTATGCATAATTATCCATACGCTGAGTATGGTTTAAGCCGACATCTGTTTATTAAAATAAAAAATGCTGTACCTTTCAAAGGATTTTCTAGTCAAACACAGCATTTTCTGTGTTTTCTCAAAAAGCAATATAAGGTGCCTTTGATGAAATTATAGAATTTCATAAAAATTGCAGTAGCTTTGATTAGTAGGCCATTAAAATACAACCACTGATGTCTTTGATCAGCAAAACTGCTGAGTGATAAGGAGTTTGCATTAATAATGAATTCTTCATTATGCAGTTTTCTAACAATTGCTTTTCACATTTAAATTATTATTTTTGTCTTTTATAAACAGAATAAGAAATACACAATATTTTACTTTAGAATATCCAGCCAGACTGAATATAAGTCTAAAGCTGGGATTTGTTTGTAAACTGCCCACTGTACAATATTTGGAGGACTAAATACTCCACTTTCTTTGGGAATATCTCATTTTTTGGGGTGGTGTGAAGGTGCGTGTTGACTTCACCATACCGGTTGCATCCCAGGAGCCTCTTGAACCTGCTAATGCTGATAACATACCCAAGGTATGAGCCAGCAGATGAGGACACAACATACATATCAAGGGGTAGGTGCATAAAGTGCTGCAGTGTTTTTATTAAAACCAGCAAAAACAGTATCTTAAAAAGTGTAGGACCCTCTTCAATAAATAAATAATTCTACAATAAAACAGGTGACGATAAATGAGATTAAAAATCAAAATTAAAAACGAGAGTAAACCAACAGTTATTGGGTCCTCCATGTGCTGTCTCCCCAGCTCATCCATATTGCTGTCTCAGCTGGCGGAGACGCTACCAGCTGCAGTCCTCACCATCCAACCCCTGTCTTAGCTGTCTTTAAGCGGCGTCAGCCAGACTGCTCAACGTTGGTCTGATATACCAGGTATACCAGGCCATTGTAACAAAATTTTGGAGTGTTTACATTCCGGACTGTGATGTCAGCATTGATGAAAGTCTCAAGGCTTATAAGGGCAGGCTGTCATGGATACAGTACATCACTGTCAAAAAGAACAAGATCTGGTATAAAGCTTTACAAGCTTTGTGAATCTAAAACGAGATACATTTAGAATTTGGTTCTGTACACAGGGAAAAGGACAATGTTTGATCCAAAATACAAGTATGGTGTTGCTACATCATCGTTTGATAGATGCTCTGCTGGATCAAGGTTACTCTGTAACCATGGGCAATTTTTATACTTTGCCAGAGCTATTTGATATCTCACTGCAAAGGATGACACATATGGAGCACAGCATCCTATCCATCATGACATGACTGAAGACTTTGGCAGAGCTAAATTACAGCGAGGTGCACTAGTAGCTTGGTAAAAGGATAAAGTGCTTGCGCTGAAATGGAAGGACAAGAAAGATGTTTGACTTCTTAGCACTTTGCATAAAGCAGCTGAAGTCACTGTACAGGCAAAAGGCAACAAGCAGGTTATGAAACCTTGTGCTGTGGTTAACTACAATAGCACAATGGGTGGCGTAAATTGTGTGGATCAAGAATTGACTTTCTATCCCATTATGCAGAGGCAACAAAAGAAATACTACAAAAAGATATTTCATCATCTGGTGGAAAAGTGCATTTGGAATGCATTCATTTTATACAAAGAAAAAGCTGGCAAAACTGTATCTCCTGCAAACTTTACATGACAGCTTGTAAAACAAATCATTGCCACACATCCACCATCTACACTACTGCTAAGGAGACGCTGTCAACCCAGCACATCCCGGATCAATCCAGAGCATCTTATTGGTCGACTTTTTATTGATTACATGCCTCCAACAGAAAAAAAAAAAATCCAGTTTGTACCTGTGCAGTGTGCTGTTCAAAAACAGATAAATTTGGAAAGAATCTCTGGAAAAAAAACACGCTATTATTGTCCCGACTGTGATGTTGGATTATGTCTTTCATCGTGCTCTAAGATTTACCACACAAAGGACTCATTTTGAGATTATACACTGTTTTGGCATCATTAGTAGTAGTATTATTACTGTTATTATTATTTTTGTTATTATTGTTCATTTCATATTATTTTTATTCTTCATTACTATTATTATTTGTATCATTATTATACTTTTGAGATTTAATAAAAATGTAATTTTTCATGCCAAAAAAATGCAATGTGTTTTATGGAATAAAATGCAGCACTAAGGAGGTTAAACAGCGTCTTATATACAATCAAGTTCCATGTTGCCATGGTTCTTCCAACTTCAACTTTGGCACAATCTCATGTATGTGTCAACACCTTCAAGTCACAGAAGCAAAGAAAACTGGCCATTTATTCTTGCATTTGTATATATTGGTAAGTCTGCTGTGTCAGTGAAAATTATGTGAGAAGGCCACCTACCAGTATTCTACCCATAATTTGCTCCATTTAAGATCAAGTGCAAAATTATCTTCTCTTTTCTCTAAGTGGAAATTAATGCTGGCTGTGTATATTTTGGTCTAACTTGTGTAAAAAACATGTTGGTGGAATTTCAGTTAGGTTAATTCACATTTTTACCAAACTTAAATAGCAATACTGCAGACAGTTTCAATATTTGTCTGTGATCATCTTCATCACATGCAGTGAAACAATCTTAATGACTGAAGTATAACATTTTTATTTAAACATATCTAAGAAAAATATAATTTTTCTGTTTTTTGTGATTGACATTTTGGTTATAATGACATACACATTTGCAATAGGGCTATTTAGAAAAAAGTCAAGAAGGGCAGGAGTGTGACTTATACACTGTTGAATTAATTAAAAATTTGAAAACACAATGCTCATTAGTATGGGAAACCCCATTCCCGGGGTCCACCAGAGTTCTCTGGCAGTACTTTATTTGCCTGCACCCCTAATTACTGTGTGGCCTTTATTGAGCTGGGCCTATAGCTTTACAGTTTTTTAGGGCATTAGAGAATGCTAGTTGTCACAGTTGTACGCTGTCTTTTGTTGTCTGTAATTGACTTTTATATCTCTAATAAGCTCAGTGGAGAGACTGTACATCAGGATATACTACCCCAGTGGTTTTTTTCTGTCCATACTCACATGTGTCAGGGTTGTTTTTTCTGTAGGTCAGGAGGTAGAATGCTGACAGCATCTATGCCTCAGACAACCCTGTACACCATGAACTATTAATCTTTGTGTACTAAGCTTCAGATGTGCATTAGTTTTAAAGGTTTGTTATGCACCTTATATATTTCAGCTTTACTACATTACACAACACAAACAGGATCATAATGAAAAAGTGTGCAGGTGTTGCAAAGGATATTATATTACTCAAACAGTAATGTATTGGTCATTTTGACTGTGCAAAACCTACAAATCAGACCCTTAGGCATGACAGAATTTAATATCTGTTGACTTCAAATACATTATAGAGCATTTATGTAAACTGTTTTGTAACGCTAGCAAAAAACGTTTACAGAAATGTGTAGCTTTTTCACCATGAAGTGTTTTTGTAGTTCACTTTCTAACTGAAAATTGTTGATAAAATAACTGACTGCATTACAGAGAATTAACCTTATGAACAAATTAACAATAATAAAACCAGCTTAATCTTTTTTTTGGTCCAAATGAGAGTCAGAGTCGATTCCAGCAGCACTGAATTCAAGCTGGAAACAATGCCCACTTATACATACACCCACACTGACTCTGAAAATTTAGAATCTCCAGGTAACCTAAACTGTGCAGTGCCCTGCGAGGAAAGAAAACATGCAAAATGCAGGCAAAAACTACTGAATGTTTATTGAATGTGCTTTAACTTTACACAACTGTCACCTATTTCCTCATCACTCCTGCCTCCTCCCACACTGCATTGCGTGTGAATTGTGTCTTTAGGGGTGCAGCGCTTCCGGGACGCTACACAGGTCCCTGTAAAATTCACATGCACGGGCAACGTTAACTTTGTCAGGGCGCACACTATGAGCCTTGTCTGAGTGCGGTTAGGCAGGGTTGTGAGCAGACCTGGAGAATTAACATCTGAATGCCCGGTAGGTACAGGTGTGTTAGGGGAAGCAGGTGCCAGGTCACCAACGGGTGCTGGAAAAGAGTCAAAAACCCCAGAGGAATCCAAATGTGCAGGCTTGAAGTGATCCACCAAGACTGTCTGTGGTTTGCCACCGATGACAAGCACAAACATTTTGTCTCCACGTTCCAGGACTTGGAAAAGGCCATTGTAAGGTGGTTTCAGTGGGCTGCGATTTGCCTTGTGCTGGACAAACACAAACTTTGCTGAATGCAGGTGGCATGGAAACCAGGAATGAGGAAAGCCGTGCTGGGCAGGAGGTACTGGCTGGAAGGTGACTGCTGTGTCTGGGAGCAGAGATTGGTGTCAGGATGCAGTCCAGGGGGCAAAACTCTGAGGGATAAAATCCCCGGGCACACAGAGAGGTTGGCCTAACACCAATTCAGCGGAACACCACTTGCAGATCCTCTTGGAGCTGTACGTAACCCAAACAGCACCCACGGCAGACGGTCGACCCAGCTGTCGTTGGTAAGGGAGGCCTTGAGGGCTGACTTTAGCAACCGGTGAAATCACTCACAAAGGCCGTTAGCTTAGGGGTGGTAGGCAGTGGTATGGTGCAGGGTCATCCCAAGGTCTTGTGCCATTGTGGCCCATAGCTGTGAAATGAACTGTGCACCTCGGTCAGTTGTGATGTGGGATGGCGTGCCAAACCATGCAACCCAAGTGTTGATAAAGGCTCTCGCTACTTCTGCTGCATTTGTGGATGTCAAAGGGACAGCTTCAGGCCACCTGGTGGTCCTGTCAACCACAGTGAGCAGATGTGTAAAACTGTTAGAAGGAGGAAGAGGGCCTACCCAGGTCCACATGAACATAGTCGAAATGGCGAGCAGGCACTGGGAAAGGTGTCAGTGAGGCTTTAACATGGCGATGTATTTTAGCCTTTTGACATGCAACACAAGCTGCTGCCCAGCTATGAACATCTTTTTTGAGACCCCGTAAACAAATTGCTTGCCACCAAACGCTGGGATGCCTTTCGCCCTGGATGTGAGAGGCTGGGTATGGTGTCAAAGATGCGCCATCTCCAGTTGCTGGGGACAATTGGGCGTGGGTAACCTGTGCTGGCGTCTCACAGGAGCTTAGCAGCGCTGCCATTTAACTGCACCTCTGACAACTGCAGGCCAGTGTCTGCCGAGTGAAGAGCTTGGACCTCCGGAATGAAGTGGTGGTAGAAATTGACCATGCCCAAGAATACCCTGAGGGAACGTATGGTGCGTGGTCGTGGAAAATCGGTGACAGCAGAGACTTTGGAAGGCAAAGGAATCACACCCTCTTTTGAAATGCAATGTCCCAAGAAATCTATGACAGACACAAATAGACACATAGCGGGATTGATAATCAGTCCATGCAGGCTCAGGCACTCGAACAAGACTCAAAGATGGGTGAGGTGCTCCACTTTGGAGGTGCTGGCAACCAAGATGTCATCTAGGTAGACAAAAAAGAATTCAAAATCGATGAGGATAGAGTCCATCAACCTCTGGAATGTTTGCACAGTGTTTTTAAGACAGAATGGTGTTCATAGGAATTCAAATAATCCGAAGGGAGTGATGACTGCTGTTTCGGGGATGTCCGCCAGGTGCACAGGTACTTGGTGGTAGCCACAGACCAGGTCCACCTTTGTAAAGATTATTTTTCCAGAGAGCCGTGTCAAGAAATCTTGTATGTGTAGAATTGGGCAGTGGTCCGAGACAGTGTGATCGTTTAGGCGGAGGTAACCCCCAAAAGGTCGGAAACCTCCACAAGCTTTGGGCACCATATGGAGGGGTGATGTCCCCGGGCTGTTGGATTGGCGCATAATCCCTATGTGCTCCATGTCGGCAAATTCAACCTTTGCAATAGCCAGCTTGTCAGGGGCCAGCCAATGGGCGTGGGTGTGGACCAGAAGTAGAAATGTAGTGTTCCATGCCATGCTTGGTTTCTGCTGTGGAAAAAGTGGGTTTTGATAACTGGGGGAATTCATTGAGAAGGCAGGTGAAGTCGCAAGTCATAGCTATCATATTGTATAGGGTGGAGGTAGTGATACTGCTGAGTGTTCAGAGAAGGGAGGCAAAGTCCTTTGCAACTACAAGGTGATGGTTCTTAACATCAACCAGCAACACATTTGCACACAGGAAGTCCGTGCCCAGCAGCGGCCTGGCCACCTTGGCCAAGACAAATGTCCAAGTGAAATGCCTTCCACTGAAATATAAGGTTGTGTGCTGCATTTCGTAGGTGGGAATCCTAATGCCATTGGCAGCCTCCAAAACGGGTCCTTTTCTCTCTGAAGCCACCTCAATAGGTGATGCAGGAAGCACACTCACTTGTGCGACAGTATTACATAGAAAATGGCGGTCAGACTGGGCATCTGTTATGTAGAGTAGGTGGTCTGCAGGTTCTGATGAGATTTGACTGACCTGGGTGGTTAAATTTACAAGAAGGGCGACATTTCTTTGCGTTCTTGCCGAATTAGGCATTGTAAAAACACAGGGCTTCATGACGGCAGGAGGGGGGATGAGTAGTACGAGACGTGGACTTGTTAATGGGACTGACGAGGACTGCAGGACATAGATAGCTCTGCAAAACAGAGTGCAAGCTATCGTTCATCTTGGCTAACTCTCGGTAGTCAATAACGGACACGTTGGCAGGGCAATGCGCACTAGTTCGGGAATCTGTTGGAGAAACATCTCTTTACAGTAAATATAGAACATGGCTTATGACTACCTAGCAAAGCTAACATGTAGTCCATCAACACGGAGGATTTTGTATTTCCGAGGCTTGGCAATGTTACTAGCCGCCATGCCCGCTCTGACTCTGTGAGGCTGTATGTCTCTTAAAGGTATGCCTTTAAGGTTACATACTTGTCGGTGTCCTGGGGATTTTCCAACAGAAAACCACCATGGACGCTGTATAGCAGCTGAGAGCTGCAATGACGTAGAAATACCTCGTGTCATTTGCAGTAATGTCCTGCAACACAAACTATGCCTCTGCTTGGGTGAACCACGCTGCGGCTTGCTGTTTCCAAAACTCTGGAATCGTGCAATAGCGTTGGGGTCACCACTGTAGTGCCCTGCAAGGAAAGAAAACACAACAGACGTCTTCTTAATGTAGGCAAAATCTACTGACTCTTTATTGAACGTACTTTAACTATATACAACTGTTGCCTATTCCCCCATCACCCCGCCTCCTCCCACACTGCAGTGCATGTGAATTGTGTCTTTAGAGGCTACAACTGCACCTCTTTGGAAATGTAGAAGGAAAAAAGCATTTGAGTTTGTGTAGACATGTGGAGAAAGTGTAAATACCACACAGATAACTTTCAGGATTTTAACTACTGGACTACTAACCAGTAAGCATAAACCACTAGAAGATCATGCTGTCCTGAACACACACACAGCATTCCTGTATCGATTGGATATTTTATTCATTTAGGGGGAAATCTGAAAATGACAAAAAAAAAAAAAACCTAGAAGCACAGGGTTTACAGGAAGTCATTGCTGGAGAAATTTCTGACACCCTTTTGAAACTCCTCACTTCGCACTGAACAGTGTGTCAAATTGCTGGCTGTCCTTTATTTGTTGTGTTGGTGGAATTACCTCAAACAGTCTGTTCTATTACATATGCCAGACCAAAAATTCCCACCACTTTGTGACATGATCTTAAATTCTGTTCAAAAGGGCTATGTTACTTTCTATTCTGGGTATGCTTTGAAAGTTTTATGTCTGCTGGCCCAACCATCTCCTTTTAGATAATTTCAATGACTCTGCAACACTTCTTCTTCCTCTTTTGGCTGCTCCCGTTAAGGGTTGCCACAGCGGATCATCATTTTCCATATCTTTCTGTCCTCTGCATCTTGTTCTGTTACACCAATCACCTGCATGTCCTCTCTCACCACATCCATAAACCTCTTCTTAGGCCTTCCTCTTTTACTTTTGCCCGGCAGTTCTATCCTTAACATCCTTCTCCCAATATACTCAGCATCTCTCCTCTGCACATGTTGAAACTATTAAGCATAAAGTGAGTATTCTAGTTAAAGGTGTAATGAGACTATAAGGCCTGAGATATTACTTTACACCAAAGTCCATGTTGACACCTCTGTTCATATGGTTGCATGATTAGCTAATACTTGTAAAGAAAATATTTATTTCTTTATCATTTGTTTTAAGTGATCTATCTCAAATTATGAAACAGAGGTTTTTGAAATAAATAGCATGACTAGTATAAGAAACTTTGCGTAATGTTCTGTTTCTATACTATGCAGTAGCCTTGAATCCAATTTTTTCACTTTCAAAAACACTCCCATAATGTTAGCTAAGAAAATGTTATGCCACTGTGAGCATAGTTAAAGGGCAGTTATCTCAAAAGGGAACTTGTTCAGTGTAAGCTGAGTCATGGAACTTTCATTGCAACAGCTTAAGCTTTTGCACTTGACCTTAAAGAACTGAACTGTTGAATTTGATATTTTAGTTAGTGGATGATAAAAAGAATGAAAATGCCAGTGGCTTCAGATCAATCAAAGTGAATCATCTGGAAGACATGGGAATCTTTAACCCAGAGATTCTTAGGAGATTTAAAACTTCCCATTACATTACTGCCCACACATTTAAAATGAGTGACTAAAACCAAAAAGAGAACAGGAATCATGGTAGTTCAGTGCAAGGAAAATAACATCCTATTCAATTTTGTTTTATCAAAGAAAGTAACTAAGATCTTTCTTACATTTGATTAGTGTATATCACACTGATCAGTAAGGCATTAGCTGAGTACCACTGGCAATTAAACCCACTAATTTCAAGCACAGCAAGTATATCAGAATTATATGTAGAAAAAAGGATGGTTCTAATTAGTCCCTGCATACAGCTAGGTCCATAACTATTTGGACAGTGACACAAGTTTCATAATTTTGGCTCTGTATGCCACCACAATGGATGTGAAATAAAGTAATCATTATGTGACTGAAGTGTAGATTTTCAGCTTTAATTCAAGGGGTTTACCAAAAATATATGAGCTATTTAGTAATGACAGAATTTTTTCTGCATAGCCCCCCCAATTTCCAGGGCTCAAAAGTATTTGGACAAACTAACATGATCATAAATATAATGATCATTTTCAATATTTGGTTGAAAATTCTTTACCATCAATGACTATACGAGGTCTGGAGATGGAGATGCAGAGGTCCAGGGACCAAAGATGGACTAACACTTTTATACAGGGTTGTTTCCTGTTATGGATTGCCTGCCAATTTTTTTCCACTTATTTTACTTGAGTACACTAGGTTTTTCTCTTTTTGAAGGTACCTTTGTAGCAGTGGCAGTGACTTACAAGTACTGCATGAGACATAGTCTAAAAATCTATACTGTGCTCTTCAAATTTTCTGTTAAAGTTTAAGAGTCAAAAATAGCACACATTGAATGATCTTCCCTATTTTTAGTTCTTAACAACCCTGGGCATTTGCAAACTTTGGTGTACTGATCTGACTGTATTGTAATTCTTGATTTTAGTTTAAAGCAGGACCTTTCTTTCCTATTGTTGCTGTATTTCCTTTTTATATTTCACACTTATTTTCTCATGTGGTCTTGTACCGTAGGTGAAGTTAAAAATTAGAATAATGCTTGAAATATATTGTAATAGAATATTCTATAATTGAAAGTAGGGAACACAAATCTCAAGGGAAGTTTTAGAAAAACAAACCCACCTTAATCATTCTGTAGTGTCTTGGCGTCTTATTCTAGAAGCAACAATTGGCTCCATACCGTGCCTTTAAAAAATATTCACCCCTTGGAAGTTTTCACATTTCATTGTTATACAACATTGAATCACAGAGGATTTAGTTGGCCATTTTTGACACTGATTGACAGAAAAAGACTATTTAAGGTTAAGGTCAAAACAGTTGATAGCATAAGTAGTAATTATTTGCCCCCTGTAGTATGGCACATCTAACTTATCACTGGTGTATCCAATTTGTCTTCGAAGTCACATAAGTAGATCAATGTCTATAATCAAGATGATTCAATTGATTGTAATATAAGTGGCACAGCTGTAAATCTGCCTAAAGCAGCCCATCTGACTGAGTGATCATGCAAAGAGACTAGCAGGGGAGGCCACCAAAATACCTATGATAACTCTAAAGGAGTTACAAGATAAAGAGACTAAGGTTGGAAAGACTATATACAACTGTTGCCCGAGTCCTTCACTGTCTCAGCTTTATGGGAGACTAGCAAAGAGGGAGTCACTGTTAATTAAAAATGCACATGACATTTTGGCTAGAGTTTGCCAACAGACACATGAGAGACCCTCAAATCAGGTGGCAGACAGTTCTATGGTGTGATGAGACCAAAACTAAGCTTCTTGGCCGTCAGACTAAACGGCATATTTTAAGTAAATCAGAAACACACCATCACATCTCTGCAGCAGGCACTGGAAAGCTTGTGTGGGTACAGGGTAAAATGGACATAGTGAAATACAGAGAAATCTTGGAGGAAAAACATGATTAAGTCTACAAGAAGTCAGTGCCTTGGGAGAAGATTTATTTTCCAGCAAGACAACAAACCCAAACATATAAAACCAAAGCTTCACAGGAATGATTTAAAATAAAAGTGTTATTGTCCAGATCTCAGCCAACTGAGAATTTCCATCTGGTCTTGGAAAAGGCTGTTCACTCGTGATCTCCATGATAACTGACACAACCAGATCAGTTTTGCAAAAGAAGACTGGGGAAAAATTGCTGTGTATAGATGTGCAAAACTGATAGACACAGACAGATTCAAGGCTGTCATAGCTGTCAGTAGTGCACCTTATAAGAGACAAGAGGATGTGCAGAGCATGGTTTTTGCTTGGGAAGTCTCTCTCTCTCTCTCTCTCTCTCTCTCTCTCTCT
>JANRMT010062792.1:64157458-64209249 GCA_026402145.1 Polypterus bichir lapradei
GTGTCCAAACTTTTGGCCTGTACTATATATATATATATATATATATATATATAAAAAATCCTGGAATGGAAAAGCAAGGCGACGATATGTGATCTTCTCAGAAGTTCTCGGAAGATTTTAAAGACCCGTGAGACAAAAAAGACTGGCCACGGAGCGTCCGGTAAACATGAGACTTGGTGCCAAAAGATTGTCCCAGGGCAACATAAGATTCTTGAAAGACACGCCCTTCTTATCAAATAAGAGCACGAACAGCCAGCAAAACATTCAATCATGTAAAGTCACGTGGGACACACAGATCCTGTGCTCTCAGCAAAGAAGAAAGAGCAGCGCGGAGAAAAGAGACCCAAGGCGCGATACACATGCAGAGAAAGGTACAGAATATGAAAGCAGTAAAATTTGAAAGTATTGTAGCGTCCCAGCCAAGCTGAAGCCTTTTTTGTTTTAAGTGACTGTTAGGTCCGATTGAAGGAGGGCAGAGTACAGCACGGAAGACTGATAGCTGGGTGCTAATTGATGCTGATGATGACGAGACCTGTGGGAGGAGAGGTTGGAGAGGATGCTAGAAAGTTGTGTTTGGGGTTACGCAGTCGGTGATCGTAAAGTAGAACTTTTGTGACACTTTATTACGTCAGTCACTACAGTATCAAAAAAAGATAGTACAGATTGCATTGATGCAAGGAAAAGGAAATTAGTTTAAGTCAGAGAATTTCAAAAACGGGGTTTAACTCACATGCATTTATTGGTTACTTTGCAAAAAAAATTATTAACTGCTAATGATGTGGATCGTTTTGTCTGTGCTGAAATTCCAAACAGAGAAATCTATCCTAAATTATGGTACAAAGTCATTAAACACAAGTCTCACAGACCTCATTTAAAAGATTAAGCATATTGGGATATGAAAGATTCCAAATATTGTTTTTGCAGAAGTTCTGAAATAAAAGTGAAACTAATGAAATAGCAACAATTCAAAGAAAAAAAGATCTTACAAGTGTGTATCCGGAAAACCAAACACGGGGCTTGGCGAGCGAAGCGAGCAGTGGGCAAAGCCCCCTAGTAATATTATTAAATAATAAGTTATATTAAGAGTGGCCCAGCGTGCCATTTTGAGTGGAGTTTCTGCATCTCATCATATTTTAAATGTATTATAACAGAGATGTTACGATAGCATATATTTCATTTATAAAATACTGTGCTTTATTTTTTCTTGTAATGACAATACTATATAGGACACTAGCACTAGGCTGATAGCTGTTCTGGGTTCATCATGTAGCTGATGAGGCTTTAGATATCTTAGCTGGAAATGCAAAACAACAAACAGCAACTTAGAGTAACAGGGTATTTATTTCTCAGTCTGTATTAAGGCTGGATTTCATACAGTGAAATACCAAATGAAAACAAATGAAACAGCAATAACATTTTTTTTACTTTTATACTTCTTGAATACCTAAAATATAGACAGTAGAAAGAACACTTTTGGTTACCTTCTTAACACAATTTCAAAAAAATGCCAGTACCTTCTGAGCTCTTTTCAGTAGTAGGAAAAATTATACAAGAATATTTTAGTTAAAATATGTGGTAGCCTGACATCTTAAATGTAAAACAAATGTTTGAAAATCTGCCAAGATCATTAGTTTTTCTTCTGTCGAGAGGATTTTTGCTGTAATGTTTGAATTTAGTCTCCAGGGCAGCTGTCTATATTTTGAGCACTTCTGATGCAGTGGATAATTATCCTTGGAAGTACACTTACAAATAAAATATTTTTTAGTTCTTTCATTCTCAAACCTTTATTTTTCTGCCATAGAAAGTTGTAGAATGATGATAAACGATTGAATATATTGTGTTGTAATTCCATAGTTCCATAACAATAAATACAACTGTTTAACAAAGAACATGAACTTATTTTTTTGTTATCATTACTATGTGGAATATAAAGTGCCACTTTTCTAAAGTGCTGCATGATATATTTCTGAAGATTTTGAAAGTAATATATTGTTGAGGTATTTGCAAGTTAATACATGCATCCATTTTCAGGAACTGCATTTACCAGTTGCAGGATCTTGGGGCATTATAGCCTGTGTTGCTAGCTTAAGGTAAAAGATCAAACATTGCAGGGCACATTCAAAAATACGAGTTTAATGAGCCAAGAGCCACTTTCTAACCCATTGTTGTGCATGTCTGTGGAATGTGGGAGGACATCCATATATTAAATGCATACAGACAAGGGGAGAATGTGCAAACCCCTTACAAACACTGACCTTACCAAAAAACCCATCTGCTTCTATGGTGCTATGGAATGGAGACACAAAACACTGTGCCTCTGTGTTCCTTATGGCTTTGGATCAGTCCTGTTGTATATACTGCAATAGCATATAATTTGAGATGTTCAAAGAATAGTTTGGGCTTAATTTAAATCATACAGACTGTGCTTACCTATATTATGTGCTTTAAATTGCACATTAAAGGAATGTGGTCTGTTTCTTAGATAATTTTATCAACAGAATTTTATCACTGTATAAGAAAGCTAAAATTGTTGACATTTATTAGGTTATTCTGTGTGGCTGGGGGATAGATTTCCCATTGAGTCTAGTTTTGCCAGACTTGTATGTGCTAATATGTTTAGTTATTTTTAAATTGAGCCAGAAGTTCTTTTTTTAGATTTATATATAGTTTCTTGCTTACTAAAAAGTTCAAACAGAAACTGAATAGCTTCTTCCTTTATGTCTGATGTTGCATCATGAATTTACTCACAATCTTCTCCCTTGCTGTTGAAAAACCTTTTGATAATTTTAACTGGAATACCATCTTTCATGTCATTTGGCCACATCATGAAGGCAATGGAATCTTTATTTCCCCACTGTTTGTTCAAGCAACAATATAAATTCATTGAACTTCACATATCGAAGTCACAGTCAGTAAGCCAATATAAGTACAGCAAAGTGACAAGAAAAATTTAATATAACTGCTGTATGCTGGCACAATGCATTACTAGAAATGAACTAAAATTTTGAGTAGGGATATAATTTTGTATATCTGATATTCTAGGAAACAAAAGTCTTTTTAACTGTCACTGTGCTATTTTAAAAAAGAGGGTCTTAAGGAAGGTAGTGTACACAACAACTGGGGAAGGTTACAATATTTTACGCACAGAATGTTCCTCTGTTTTTTATGGCAATTTCCAAAAGTTTTTAATGCTGTTAATGAGAGCTTTTGAAATTTCAAAAATGTATATAATGTGCTTATTTCAGGGTGTCTCACCAAAAATGCAATGTTCAAGGCAAAATTCCTTGATGAATAAGTGTACCAGTTTTTGAGGAAATCAGTCAATTAGGGGTCAAGTTGTTTTATGTGGATAGATTGACAGGCAGAAATGATGATGACAATAGGTTCTATCACAGTTTATCCAAATGGATCTAATAATAAGGGAAACCTATTTATGCTGCCATACAAACCTGTTAGATATTTGAGATCTTTAAATGTAAAACATCTTTAAATGACTCTATGCTGCTGTTATAATCTGGAATGCAAAGTTGTTTTGTGAAGACGCATCTGTGTTGATGTTTGGATCCAGATTGAAGACTCCTCTGTTTTCCGTGGCTTTTTAATTTATGCCAATATAGTTCCTCCTATTCGTTGTGATAGTCCCAGTTTGCATACAATAGTAAAGTACAGCCTCATCATTGCTAACAGCTGAAAAGGTCCTACCAAAGAATGTAATTGTTTCCCTTGTATGTTTGCCATACTGTAGCTTTGTTTAAATATTTTAAACATGATCAAAAAAACTTGATTGTTGTTCTTGACATGTCACATATAGAGCCCTTCAAAAGTCAGGACAGTCACTTTCGGTAAGGAGTTTGTATATTGTACCTTTCTGCATGATTTTTCCTCTCACATTCTAGTAATTTGTGCAGTTGTTTAATTACAGAGCTAAAAACTCCAGTTTTTGTAAATGAGTGTGCCCTGAAATGGACTGGCTCCTTATCCAGGGCTGGCTTGCACCTTGATACTGATGCTACTGGAAAATTCTTTAGTGTATGATACAAGTTTGGTAGTGTATGCCTGGATGCATGATAATATATTGTAATCAGGTTTACACTCCAGAAAACCTAATGATAATGTTTTATACTCTTTATGGTGCAAAGTAAAATAAAGACTGATTGATTAATCTTTTACAAGTGGAATACAACCTAACTTTCACTGTTCCATTCTGCTGTTTACAATAATGGCTTTGGAAAATGTATCCTAACAAGTTTTGCTTATTGTCATTTCATTTCTGTTCTTTGCCTTAAATCTATACGTTTTACCATATTATGTAAAAGTATGACACTGAATTTGAGTTTTAACTAGGGTTGCCAGAATTGAAAATTAGAAATACGGGACACTCTTAAAATCTCTCTCTATATTACTATATATATAAATTTATACATGCCACCTACACACCCAGACCAATATATTATATAAAAGTAGAGATATACAGTAAGTTAAAAACATAAAGCAAGGATTTTAATGGGTTATGAGGAAAACAAAAGTAAAATAATTTCAAATTATTTAATACAAGCTAAAAAATATTTATTTAATACAGACAACAGAGAAATATTATTTTTTAATACAGGCAGTTAGAAAAAAAGTGGGCCATGGCAAGTAGTAACAACACACTTTGTTGACACTGTTTGTTGCAATGCTGATACAGAACTACATAGCAGCGCGGCTGGAGAGCAAAATGGTAACAGTATCGCTGTCCTCAGCCAACCATAGCAAATGAACAAGTTGCAAACAGGCAGCAAACACTAGTTTCCTTGTTACATTTGGGTTATTTTCATCAAAAGAATCTGAGAAAAGAAAGTATAAATTACTTTAAAATGTACAACTAAGTACCATAAGAAGGTAGTAAAAATATATTTTTATTATGAAATTTGAAAATGAACTAAATACGGGACATTAGTGTGTCCCTGAAAGGTCAGTATGGGACAGGGGACAAAATTATCAAATATGGGACATGTTCCATATATAAGGGATGTCTGGTAATCCTAGTTTTAACTGCATACTTTAAAAGAACCTTTTTTCAGTCTCTTTGGGCTATTTGTTAGATGGCTTTGTGAGATTTTCTGAGAATCTTTCTAAAAGCAAAAGTGTTCCTGTTTTGTAGGGATTTCAGCTTCCTCACAAGTCACGAAGATGAGCTGGTACTCTATCATTCGCTATTCAAGCATAGTTTTTCAATTTGCTGTGCTTGCTGGTTTGCAGCTGTGTAGCAGGTTGGTACTGAACAACTGTTTAGATACTTCCCACATGAGTATAATCTGGCTGGTTTTGTAAACTCTGTGAATGTTTGTATGCATGTACAGAACTGTGCAAAGGTCATAGGCCACCCAAGAAAATTATTTTTCAAAGATAGGTATCTTTGATGTTATGTATATATTTACTAATGAAGAACACCAACAGAATAAACACAAACAAATGTCAATTGAAAATGTAGCAAGAATGTCTCCTATTAGTATACAGTAACAGTCACATGAAGAGTTGCCAACTGTAATTATTGCAGTAGTCTGGGGGTATTTTCTAGATCCTCTGGGGTAATGTGTTTGATCGTCTCTTGTAAGATTCCAGATAGGAATAGTTTCAGGGACGTTTAATTCAGTTCCAATTTATTGTTAAATCTACTGGTCACTGAGTGCAGGCACATAGTGCTTACAAACATTTGCAAGTAGAATATGATAACAGGATCAAGGCACATTTCTTTCTGCAGATATCACAATACATTTTGGGGTATATTCAATATTTGCAAATCACCATTCACAAAGAGTAATACATTTTAAAGGCTCACAATGAGATTCTCAACTGTTATACGAGTTAATTTCAGTTGTACACCATAAAAGGATATTTTAAAAAGGATGCTCAGCTGTGTGTTCATTAGATTTTGGAAGTATAATGTGAGAATTGTGGTTTATATTCAATGTAGTCTAAACGTGAATGGAGGCTAAAAGAAACCTTGCAAAGACAGCTGCTGTAATCGGAGCAAGATGTAATAAATGTGCTTTATTGCTAAGTCATTTTTAGAAATTTTAAGCAGCACGGCCATGGCAGCAAATCTAATTATGTCAGTCTAACAAGAATAAATTAGACATGAATAAAGCCTTTTGGTGGAATGGGCCCTTTTTTTTTTTTTACTGTCAAACGTATTTCTTTCTACAATGTGTTATCATAGTCTCCTTTAAAAAGAAAAAAGGCAACAAGGAATAATTGTATGATGAATCAATGTTCAGGATTCCTTGCACATTAAATGTGAGATGGTGTGCTGGGGACAATATCTTATTCACCTTTTTCAAAGAGGTTTAAAGTCTTTCACATGGTTATTTATTGATTTCGTCCTTGGAGTAGATAATAAATAAAAAATTTTAAATAGTTGTGTAACACGCTAAATTTATAACAAGTCAGAATTGGTTGAGTTATATTTTTCAAAGTGTGACATATAGCAGAGAACCAATGTTCTGTCCCAAGTTACAAATAAACTACTGCTCAAGTTATGGTTGTCAGACTTCCTCATTTCTCCCTCTCATACTTTTTAAATAGCTGTGTAACACACTAAATTTATAACAAGTCAGAATTGGTTGAGTTATATTTTTGTTGAGGTATATTTTGTTAGGCATCAAAGTGCGACTTACAAATTACAAATAAACTTCTGCTATGGTTATGGTTGTCAGACTAACTAATTTCATAACAGGTTTGAAGCAGGTTTAGACATATTCAGAAAAAAGTAAGAAGCTAGTAACTTGAGATAGCAAACAAAAACAGTAATGCAAGAATAGAACGTGGTCTTCACATTGGTCACATACCACTATGTGAAACATTAAAAATCTAACTATTGAGGTATAGATATACAGTAGTACAAAGTGTACTGCCTGCAGTGGTAACTAAATCCTGAATCCCAAAAAACAGTGAAACTGAAGTCATGATATGTTGCTAAAAGTTCTTTAATTACTCAAGCAGGACTGTCAAGTGCTGAACAATAATCCCAAAATTAAAGACGCTGAATTCTTTTTAAACTGAGAAGCCTAAACTAAATGTTTCAGAATGTTTTTGAAATTATCCACAAATTTGAAAAATCAGGAATTGCATGACGTACATTTTTGTACTGTGGCAATGATGACATCATTCCTGCTCTCACTTGATAGCAACTTGGAATGTTAAAATCCAAGAAATCTGGTAAACATTTTTTATGAAGAGTGAGAAACATATAAACATATGCACAGAATTCGAAAATTATTACTGTCAAATAAAAGAAAATCAGAATTCACAGATTTAATGTTTGTTCAAGTTTTGTCGAATACCATTCAGCAATGAAAGATCATGTGAGTGCTCTGTGCCTCTAGAATGTCCACTACCCTGACACAATGGCCCTGCAGATTATTCCATTTCCCTTTGTAGGTGGTTTATGCTTAAATGTTAAGTGCCGAGGTTTCAGATGTGCTGCATGCATTCTCTTGTTTGCTATTGCAATGCTTTTCTCATTTTATTGTTCTTACGTTCTCACTGTGCTCTCTCACTATCTTACTTTCACTCACTCAGTGGTAGGGCAGATGTGAAGTGGGTTGTAAGGTCACTTGTCACATGCAGTTGATTCTGCCTGTTTCCTTTTAGCCATTCCAATTCACCCATTTTAAAATGGGAGTAAAGTAAAGAGAAATTTGTACAGTGGACAGGGTAAAGTTTATTTAGCTAGATTAGGATGATTTATGTAAACCAGAGAATGACAGTTCTTTGTTTATGGGCCCAGAGTATTCCTCCCCTATATCAAATGCCAAGAAGTAAGTGACCCATGTGAGGAAAGACTGCAACTTACTATACAAATATTGATTGTTCTTTTGCTGAGGAATTCCACATACCCTGAAATGGAGGTATGCTTCTGCATGCCACTACAACACATTTAAAAAAAACAGTGATTTAGGTCATATTAAATGACTAAAATATGGAAGTGTAGGTGTAAATGACTCTTTAAAAGAAAACTAATATTCATAACACAAAAACCACTCACACTTACAGTTGGAAAGACACCACCATGTCACTGTTCCAGTTTGAACAAAGGCAAAAAAGTGTAAGAGCACAATATTGACATTAAATGCAACATTTTAAAAACTCATATTACTTTCTTTTACAAGAACTAAAATACTGAACAACATCTCACATAGCCTTTCAAAATGCCTGTAATCAGACTAAGCAGCCTAGCTGCAAGTAATACCAGCAATGCTTTTACCAGTTAAAGCAGAAGGAGCTCACTGATACTGACAACTGTTATAAATGAACATTGCTAATTCTGTTTACCGTATTGTGTCCTAAAGCTGAGAAAGTTTTGACCATTTTTTGATTAGTGTAAACACCCACAATATACACAACAGTATCTCACTACTTTGTTTGCTTGCTTCATTGACTATAAAGCAGTTGTTGCTTCCATGCCTGTGTTACAAAAGTAGCACTTACTGCATTAATAAGTTCTGATCAATGAAGAAATCTGGTGAGAAAGTGTTCTAAAATTCATTGTACCTGGGCCTGTCACAGGTTATATTGTTATTATACTTGATTTGATTCAGTTGTGCAAATTAAATTTATAGAATCAACCTGGAATTTATCAAGTATGTTGAAATTTTGTTTTTCTGTAAGGTACATTGTGATTGGGGGTATGGGTAGAAGGGAATGAAGCTTAGGCAATAACTGTTTTTATTTTTTTTTTAAACAGTTTTCAACTTCAGATCAATTACACATTTAAACCATTTTTATTCTCATTCCTTGCACCAACCAGGATGGTAACCATAAACCAAATGACGGTACCCATAAAAAACAAATGGCACCACAAAAAGGTTTAACATTTTAACAACTTCAAAGAATGACTAACATGAAAATAAATTACAAAAATTGATTCTAGGACACAGAAATAGGTAGGAAAGCACAAAAACATGAAAGCATGGAAAAACACACAAAAAGATGTAAAAGAAAATCAGTAATACCAAGGCAGCAATTCTCAAAAACATTAAGCACAGTAAACTCATCCATCCATTATCCAACCTGCTATATCCTAACTACAGGGTCACGGGGGTCTGCTGGAGCCAATCCCAGCTAACACAGAGCACAAGGCAGAAAACAAACCCCAGGCAGGGCGCCAGCCCACTGCAGGGCACACACACACACCCCAAGCACACACTAGGGGCAATTTAGGATTGCCAAGGCACCTTACCTGCATGTCTTTGGACAGTGGGAGGAAACTGGAGTACCTGGAGGAAACTCATGCAGACATGGGGAGAACATGCAAACTCCACACAGGGAGGACCCGGGAAGTGAACCCAGGTCTCCTAACTGCGAGGCAGCAATGCTACCCACTGCGCCACCGTGCTGCCACAGTAAACTCAGTCTAACAGGCTGTCAATTGCAAGGCACATTCAGACCCCTGACAAAGATCAGTCATAGTGTGCTACTCAAATTTACAAATGCTAAATAACTTAGCACACATTTAAGTTGGGTGGGGAAAAACAGAGCACCTCGAAAATCTGCTAGGCTAGGCAAACCCACACATGTGGCATTGTGAGGCATAAATATGCTAACTACTGTGTCACTCTATCATGTCTGCAGCATGCACATTAGAAACATACATAAACTGTATTTACAGGTGTTTAATGCCTATCTGCTTTAGCTATATAAACCTGGCATGGTTATAATTTACGCCTCAGTCTATATGTGTATGTGCAGTGTATAATTTTCTTGCTAGATGACCCATACATTACACTTCATGATGTGTCACACAATATCATTCTCCCTTGTAGAAAACAAATCCAGATGGTAGCGCTGACTCAGTGACAAACTGACTCAAATACATTTTTAGGAACATCTATTAGAAATGTTAATATTGTACTTTAAACCAGGGATGACTGTTCTGTCTCTCTTTGATTAGCATTTTTGATGTACCTCTAATATCTGACAATTAACTACAGTAATCTGTGCTAAAGACATTTTGCCAGCTGTAAGGTATTTAGAATGATTAAGAAGTGCAATAATTAAAAAAGAAAAAAAAAGTGATTAAAGTATTTTTATTTCACTTTTAATTATGCCTTAGTTCTTGCTACCTTCAAGCTTGCATCTGTTTTGATTGGAAGTGGATGCATTTTATCCACATTAATGTCCACCTTTTCAAACACTGTGCATACTGGACTGAACACTGTCCATAATAATTGAGTACAATCCTTCTGATCAAGTAATAAAAACCTAAAAAAAATTAACTTCTTGATTTTCTTTTTTCCAATTTACATGTCAACACCATTCAGCTGACTCCATCAACTCCCCCTCTTTACATTGTTTTTTGTAAATTTGCTTTGTACGTTACAGGAGTGCAGAAAGTATAAGCTTTTCCTGTAAACACCAGAGATAAAGCAAAAAACATCTTGGAATGGAGACATTAAGACACAAACTCATACTCAATTGCACCAGTCCAGAAGAATTTAGGACAATGTGGACACAGGAAGAAGGGGAAGACTCAATAGTGACAGTAACTGAACTTAGACCAACAAACATGTAAGGCAGCAATGATTACTACATCACCATACCAACGTCCTTGGCATCATACGTAACCTACATTTTTCAAGGTGAGTCTTTCGTCATTTTCACACAACTTCTTTTTTGCTTTTAAGAAAATTGGGAACTAAACTGACCTACAATACCAGATGAAAAAAAGAAAGTAAAGGAAAAAAGTCATAATTTAAAAAGATAAAAATCCACCTCAAGAGACTTTGAGGTTATCATTACAACATTGTTCGGCTTAGTGGCTTCATTGCTACACACTCCACAGATGTGATATATCTTGATAATGGGATTAAACCTGTCAAGTTAAGGTAAATGTAAAGGGAAACCTTTCTAGCTAAATTATAGTAAGATTCTGGATTTTAACAAATTAAAAAAAAAATTGGAGCTGGTTTCTCATAATTTTTCATTGCATAATCGTATGGGTCAAATGTGTTTTAAGTGATGTTCTATCATTCAAGTAAACATTTCTTTTTTTTGCCTTTTTACTTCTGATCATTACTTAAAGGAAAAGTACATTATGACAATATACACCACAAACTTGTTTTAAGTGTTTATTTCTAAAAGTTTATTTTTCCCATCTCATTTTCCAACCATTCCCGGGTTGTGGCCAATGTCCTCAGCACTGGGAACACAGTTGATAAAAGGTCCAGAGACAGTTCGAGTCTTTCACAAAGGCCCACTCACTCATACATCCCAACAAGAAATCATTATTTAACCTAACTTTCTTGTCTTTGAGGATCTAGGGGGAAAGCCAGTTAAAAATGGAGAGAACTACAGGTTTCACATGCACAAGTAGTGGGCACAAGATTTAAAACTAGGGTGCTAGAACCCACAGCACCACCTGGTTTATTGTCTCCCATCTTGTAATTTGTTTGTTTTGTGAAAGACTGGTGCGTCCCTTTGTTGCATTTATTACTGTTGATCTTATCTGGGACTGTTCTAGAATGAGAAAGATGAAATGAGCAAACCAGATTTACAACAATACCAGTGGTCACATAGCAATGACCAGATTTTCCTTGTGTCTCCGTTGGTTTTGGGATTATGGTTTTCTTTTCAAATCGTTCATGTTTGGTTCATTGCCAAGTTTAAATTGCACCTCTAAGTGAATTTTGGAGCATGCTTTTCAGTGTGCTCTGTCATTGACAGATTTGGTTTCCTGCCTTTTGTCTGATGTTGTGAGGGTAGGCTCCATCCCCATGACCCCTATCTAGATTATGTGCATAATACAATGAGTAAATAGATGGATTGACATATCTTTTAGTTATAATTTAAGTTCTTGCTGACTGCTTGTAGCAAGCAATTTGAATTGATTTTTTACGATCTAGAATAATTTAATTTTACTCGTGTATTAATATTTGTATTTTGGTATCATCAGGTAATGTGACCATTTTATTTATAATGCCTGTATCTAAATTTACAACAAATTTTAAAAAGGGAAACAGTATTAATGAAAATTCCCAAGATGTTCTATTGTATCCATTCCCGTCTTCTTAATGGTTTCTGTTTTCTGCACATTTCAGCCATTCTCTTTCTTGTGTTAATTTTGGCATCTATGGCTTCAAGCTCGAAGATAATTGTTCAGTTTGATGTGGGATTACCAATTTTTGGATGTCTAAATAAGCTATTTAGTATTCTTTAGTTTTGTTCATGACTGCTGTTATCTGCAAGAAACATCAAATACTGTAAATAAAAAAATGAATTTATATTCTGCTCATATTTCTCAAAAAGTACACCAGGGTTTTACTATCCAACACTAACTTTAAAATCGTTCCATGCATTTATGCTTCTAGTACAGTCCATTTATTGTTAAGTACAATCATAATTTTGTATTACTGTCTATTCATAATCCTTTCTTCAGATCAGGTCTTAATAAAATTTCTGCACTTTTAATTTTTTTTTTCTTATTCAACAAATGGCAGAAGAATTGCATCACTGAAGGTGCATTTCTTATTTGGACAGTGTGAGGAGTTTGAAGTAATTGTCCCATCAGCAGAGGCACTGGACTGAACCCAGCCAATACCTGAAATAATTTTTGGAGATATGACTGGGAAAATTCATAGCACAGATCCTTTGTTACATTTAGTCTGCTGTTCAGTTAAAGTTGGCTAGTGACACTTTTGTCACTGTATTTGCTCAGTTAGATGGACTAGCATTCATCCAGGATTATTTTACACTTTTTGCATAAGAGTATGCTGCCTTGATTAGCTTGTCTAAGAATATATTGGCATATATGAGACAGATGCACTTAAAGCACTTTGAGCTACTGTTTGTATGAAAATGTGCTATATAAATAAATGTTGTTGTTGTTGTTGTAGATGGATATATGAATGCATGGGCAGAATTCTGAAACTTTTACAGTTACTGTAGTCAAAACAGAATTGTCTGTTTTATCCTTAATATTTTTCAAACATTTACAATTCTGTTATCAGCCTAAGGTATATTGAAAAAAAAGTAAAGTACTGCATAACTATTGAATAAAATTGTTTTATGTGAACTAGATACAGAAATGTGAACCATGGGAATCTGAATTATCAATGGACTACTTAGACTTTTATAACACAGGGCAGACAGAAATGTACAATGTCCTAAAAAGCAGACGACAATGAGGATGCAATAAAACATTTATAGGTCTGTGAACTTAAATATGTCTTGGTAGATAGTCAGATAATGGCACGGATTTTCTTTTGGGACACTAATAATTTATATCTGAAAAGACATGCAAGTAAGGATTTCATTGCATTTCTACACATAACAATAAACTTAAACTTAAATGTACAAATACTATGGATTGTTATGGTGCTGCAAAAAGGTTGCCAGGACATAGTGGGTCAATTAAGAGGGAACACAAAGTAAGGTCACAACAAGGTGACCTTCTTATAATGCCATTTTTATGTCTTATCTTCTTCATTATTTATGTTGACATTGTTGATTATTTATTTTGTGTATGTTTAAGCATCATTTATTATGTGCCATGGGTTTTACAGCTGGTACCCTAAGAGGGTGGCCACCTGCTCATCACCATCAAGGGACAGTCCTCAGTCCTATAAAGTCTGGGATTACCCACGGTCCCCTGTCGTTTATTGTAAATGTGGGTGTAGTGTGGTGAGTTCTCCTGAGTTATTTCTTTGATTTTTATGATTACTGGATTTTTGACCTCTGTGCTCTGTTTTTTACCATTTTCAGATATTGGATTTTGGATTGGGAATTTCTTTGTTCTTGGAATTGCCATTTGGAAGCTATTGCCATTTACGCATTTGTGCTCCTTAGAGCTTATTTTTGTTCTATAGAGCTCTTGTTAAAAAAAATCTTTTTATTTTATAAAGATTCCTTGTTGCACTTTTTTACCTAAGGTTTGACAGTAATTGCCCTTCTAGTTGGTACTGTATTTTGAGTCATTGTTTGGCTGTTCTGTGCTTTGGGACTCTCAAGTTCATAACAGGTATATGTTTAATTGCCAAGAGGTGGATAAATGGTGCCCCCACAATATTTATTTTAGAGAAAAATAGTGAGACAGAAGTTTTCTTGAACTGGAGTATTTCCTGTTGAATTCTCCCAGTTGTCTAATTGGTATTACTGATCTAGAGAGACATAGGGAGTTCACGAGTAGAGTGTTTTTATGGTTTAAACTAACGACTTCAAAAGGAGAGCTGAATACTTTAAAATACTTTAAAAGGCCCAAACTTACTCTAAAGGCCTGAGACCTGAACGCTTTAAAAAATTAAATAAAATAACATCGCTGACATCCTTATGTAAGTTGTTGCACCAAAAATAATTTTTAATTGCCTTAGTGGTCTTTGAGATAATTGCTACTTTTTGGGGTTTCTTCAACCAGTTCCTTCATCCAAACCATTCATGCCAAGAAATATCAATAGATTTCGGTACTGATGTGACAACTTCACTACAGTTCTTGCAATAGTGGACAGATTCTACTAAAATGTTAATTTCTTTGAAGAATCAAACCACTGCCTACCAGCGTGGTGGCATTATTCCTTACAGTGAGTGTTTTGTTAACCTGGGAGTCCTAAGTCCATTATTTCAGATAGTGACATGCCTGTAGGTTTCTGGATAAATAACAAACATATTCTGAAATGCTGTAGTGGAGATATGGGTTTTAAAAGACTTCTAAACCTAGCAAGTATAAGACAGAATTTTGGTTTTTGTTTTGGTGTTTTTCTCTGGTTTTGACCTCAGGCTGTTTCATAATTTGTTTCTCTCATGTCTTCTGGTCCTATTCTTAATAAAATTCTGTCTCCTTTTTCATACTGTGGCAGATCAATACTCGGGCATAATGAAGCAGCTAAGGTCTGTTTGAATTTCTATTTTAACTTGGTACATTATGTTCTCCATTGATCACTCATCTCTGTTAAATTTTTCTTTGATAATATTGTAAGAGATTTTTATTTATGTATGTGTGTACTGTGGTACTCTTGCTTCTGGTAGGGCACCAGGAATCTTGTATCACAAAAGGTGTATTAATATAAACACATAGAAAATAGAGTGTCCAAGTTAAGGAAAACAAAAATAATGAAGGGTTTCTGCCCTGCTGGGCCTAGTTACACTATTTCTGTTATTTGCCATGGTCTTCCCACGTGCTGACCTCTCTAGTCACACCATTACACTCTGACCTTGTTTCTATTCCACATGTAGTTGTCATCTTCTTGGTGGTAGGGTAATTGTCCTTTGCCAGTTCTCTCTCAGGTCACTCAAAAATGGAAAAATGGAAGACAGGGAATCTGAACTTCAACCTATCTACTAAGAATTCTTCTGGCCTGACTTTTGCTAGACCTTCATGTCTTCTTTTTCCTTAAGTATAATGTAGACTCAATGGGACATTCTGACTAACAGGAAGTCATTTAACACCACGGCCATTTCACTTTTATATAAAAGATATTTATATTCTGCTCCACAAATCAGTATTTTGACAGAATATAGCCTTGAAGACACAAAGCATAATACAATAAGTTTCTATAAAAGCTCTACCAAAGACTGTCTGGCAGTCTTTTCTTTGTGAGATTAGCCATATAGTGCAACCTCTGTATGGTTGAGATCATTTATCAGCTGAAATTGGATTGGAACTGGTCATCCCTCTTCCAGTTCCTTATTTTAAATGTGGCCTCAAAGATACATGCCCAAAAGAGGGGTTCCCACAGTGTCTAGGATAGGGACCCGATTGGGCATATCCTCTCCACTCAATTCCTTAACCTTTCTGGGCATAGGTGCTTGTGCAGATGCCCAGCTTCATCTGAGAAAAAGAGAGAACAAACACACTTTGAGTCATCTAGAGCTAATATTCCTGAACCTTGGGCTATCCTTGTTGCCAGCAACCCAGAAGACACAAGGAGAACTATGGCAGTGAGATCAACCACACTTTGTCCCTCCTGGGTTGCCAGCCTTCTAGAATTATGAAAGACTTGGTTTCCTGTTCTTCCACAGTGCCAGCCTCACTCTTTTTCTCACTTACAGCACTGATAAGAGTAATTTTCTGATATATAGTATTTCATAGTATATTACCTTTTTCAATTTGAGTTTTCAAATTCATTGTATGTATCAGACTTTCTTTTACACTTGAAGTTCAAACCATATGTATCATGTTTCATTTTATATATGCATATTTACAATGGATGAAGGTGGCCTTTTTAAACTTTATCCTAAAGTTTAGACTTAAAAGGACAAGTCTACCTAGCAACAGGGCCTTTTGAAGGTTCCAGAGACCATTATACCCCTAAGCCCTGGCTTGCCCGTTGTGACAGATAGGGGGCAGTATCGCTCCCTTGAACCCCTGTCCACGAATCCAGACACCAGGCAAAAGTCCAAACGATGACTTTATTTACTTGCCACAGTGCACAAAGCACCCTCTCCTCCACTATACTCATACAAATCACAATAATAAACACAGTAATCCAATCCTCCAACTCCCAGACGCGTTGCCACCCTTCCACCCAGCTCAGCTCGCAGTCTGGGAGCTCCCACAATCCTTTTATATTCCCTGACCCGGAAGTGTTCCCAATCCCCAGTCCATGTGATCTTGTATCACTTCAGGGTCAGGTAAAAAGTCCTTTTCTTCACCCCGGAAGCACGTCATTCCCCTTGTCCATGTGACTTGGACGTACTTCCGGGGCGTAGGGTAAATAACCGTTGTTCCCCCCTGCAGCGTCTCCTAGTTGGCCCCATGGCATCCAGCAGGGCTGCGTATAAAAACTGCAATGTCCATGATGCCCTGCTGGTCTTCGGGGAACCTCCATACTGCAGGGAGGGCTCCACCTGGTGGCTTGGGGGTATTGGTCGGGATAAACGGCCAGCCATACACCACACCGTAAATGTTCAAATGACCGCAGTAGTGGAATTGTACCGTCTTCTCTGTATTAGGTTCCCGTATGTCTCCCATCAGTCCTCTTTGGCTTCACATACACACACTCATCCCAATGATATTGCATCACCCGTTAAATATCTGAACTGAAAAATACAGCCATTTTTTAAAAACCTCATCTGTAATACTACTACCTTACTTAACATTAACTGAAGAACCTAAAGACTACTATTAAATAGCAAATCTGACACAAGAAAATTCACATCAGTTTTGCTTGCAGAAATTAAAAAATGAATATTAACGTATTTGTCATGTTACTATCTAAAAAGAAAGTTGATTAGTCTTGAGGCCTCTTATGTCTTGGTTAGTGCACTGGAAATCCTCACATCATTGCATGCCTCTTTGTCATAAACGTTGATGTACTACAGCAACTGACTTTTAAATGCAGTTAGAAAATTCATAAAATACATTGTCTAAGTAAGTGATCCCTTGTTTTATTATCAGTTAATAAAAAGCAATAACCCAAAAATATTCATTGATATGTGTAGAAGTGCCTTATTACCACTAATGGGGCTCTCGAATGAGAGCGGTGTCTACTTTTAACAATGTAGTTAATCAGGAAAGCTAATATACTGTAGTTAGCAATGATATTCAATCCTAGAATAATAAAGTTACATGGTAATGAAAAGATGTGCTCTATAAAGAAAGGGGAAAAAAACTGCAGCATAAATTGCATACAGTAATTCGATACTAGATCACTAGCTTATAATATTTTGTGGTTACCCATTCACACAGTGATTCTAAAATGTAATCAAGCAGATACTTTGAAGTGCAAAGGTTTCCTTTTAATGGCTCATTATGAGGTGGCTTATGTGCTTGCACTTCTTTGTGCATATTTTTTATTATTTTTAATTTGTATATTAGCCAAAGAAATACACAGATTCCTCTGCCTTTTGCCTAACAAGCGTATATTAAGCAACTACTTGATAATCTCACATAAAGGCCTTGCAGTTGTGTCATGTTTGTCATTGTGTTGAACTTGGTGATGCTCTAAAAAAATGAAGTCATGGATAAAAAGAGGTAATTTGGTAATAAAACTAACAACAGATAACTGATAAAAATTTAACTTAGTAAATTACTACTGTCACAAAGAAAATCGGGAATATCTGAAATCAAAGTCAGAGGTCCTGGATTAGTATGCAAGTGGCACACTTGATATATAGCATTAAACTCCCAGAAAAAAAGAATAACTTAAAATAAAGAAATGACAAAGGCCTAGTCATCTTGCTTTTGTAGGAACTGCCTACAACATGAAATTCACCCCTACAATTTACCCAATGGTGGTGGAGAATATATAAGGAAATTCAGAAAGTTAATACTTTATTAAATCCTAGAGGTTCTCCTACCATAATACATGCACATTTCCTCATATAATGTATTCATATCATGCTCAGAAAAGTTGGGAAACAGAATGCTACCGAAATGTAATTTATTAGTGCTATTTAAAAAATTGCTTGGTGTGTTTTGTAGAATATTAGTCTGTATACTCTGCTGGCAAAACAATCCTCAGTGGTTATAGTTCACACTGTCATATCTAATTGATTTTATAAGTAACTAATTACTTATACTGAGTTCACTATATTTCTCTGCACCTATGGTGTTGTAATATTTCAATGTCAGCAGTTTCCTTAAATGTGTTATATTATAATAATATTTGAGCAACAACACTAGTAATTATGGGAAAATGAGGCGACTCAGCTCATATAGTATTGTATGTTTCGGTCTAAAAGTTTTTAAAATTGTGCAATTTTGGTATATAAACACAGTAAAAAATAAAAAGCAACACTGTGAGTAAACAAAAACAGTTCTGAAAGTCAAAGAATAAGTTTTTGTATCTTTCCATAATTAAGTACAAACCACAAATCAAGCCACTTCTTCAAAATGTATTATGTGTTCTTAATTTATAATTTAATTTGAATGTGAAGAGGTTTTACTTTTTCTATGCTCTTAAAATAAACGTGCCAGAGCGGTTCTTCAGAGCATTGCCATAGGGAAACCATTTTGGTTCCCAAAAGACCTGTCCACATGAAGGTTCCACAAAGAACCTTTATTTATTTAGATCCACACGGTAAATAACCAGGAATATATGGTAACACGCTTGTGAAATACCAATGAGTTGCGGTTTTAAATGTACTCCTGCTGCATACAATGACACAGGCTAAGTCCAGGTTTTCTTAATTTGTTTGTGTCCTGCTAGGTGGCATACTATACATAAAAATGTAATTTTTGTCTAAGCTTTGAAAGCAGAAGAAACCAACTTCATATGCAAAGAACCCATCCCATGATATTGCTTGGTCAAGCAGTAGTTTTACAAAGAACCACACAACCCAGTAAAGAATCATAAAGTTCCATTAAAGAAATAGTATTTTTAAGACTGTATGCCTTGAATGTGCCTTTTTAGGTTTGTACAGTACCAAATTCCATAAAAGAATAGTTTCAGAAATTCACAGATTTATAGTATCCCCATCTCCATGGGGAAGCAAGGTATTGAATTCTTTAATACAGCTGCCTCATGAATCCAGCACCCTGGGTTCAAGTGCTATGCTTAGTCTATGTGGAGTTTGTTCTTTCTCCTTTTATCTGCATGGGTTTTTCTCACAATTCTCTATTATTTCTCCTACCTACCCAAAGACATGCATGTTAAGTTAACAGACCTAGGATGGAGTGGTGGCTAATCCAGGGCTGTTACCTGCCTTCTACTCAGTGCTGCTGGAATAGTATTGGATTAAGCGAGTTTGAGAATGTCAGGTTTTGTTACGCTAAGCCCTCGCTTGTCTTTATTCTTTAAAAAAACTGAACACATTGTTTTTTAAGCAAATATACTGAACCCATATTTCGTGAATTGTTGACTTTCAATGTCATTCTTGTCTGTCTAATAATAGCAGTGCAAGTGAGGTACCATTAATGTGCTGTATAACTGACACCAATGATCTACATTCTACAGTTCTGGGGATATACCCCTGATTTTCATAAGCATTCATAAAGCCTTCTATGCTAGAATTTAAAGAAGAAGCTGATTCACAACTTCTACCTAGTTAATCTCATGCCATGAATAACTCAGATGTATTTATTTTCTCTGAAATATTTATGTAAATATATAAAAAACAAAAGTTTGAAACAAACCAACCAAAAGCATCATGATAGGTATCCTCAGAAATAGGTAGAACATTTCATTAGAAGACACAGTGTGTCATTTTTAAAGTTCCAGTTTTAAAATCAACATAGAAATTATCATTTGTCTTTTTGAAGTCATACTTGTTTATTGTTCTAGAGATAATCTTCTTACTGCCCACATTCTTGAGGAATGTTAATTTAATTTTGCCACACCTTCTGTCCTGAACATTCTACCTAAACCTATTTGTGAGGCTCTCTTGGTCATAACATTTAAGAGCCATGCCTAACCCATTGAGTTGGAGTCAATAGATAGTGCACAAGGCTTGCCGGGAGGAGAGTGGAGGAGGAGGAGGATAAAGGAGGATACAGAAAAAAGGAATTGTGACTAGGGTTGGGATTGTGCCAATTGAAAGAACATTCAGTCAAATGTACTTGGTATAATAAAAAATATTCTTTATTTCAACCCATGACTTGTGTGAAGTTGTGTCATGGGTGTTTGGAGCACTCTGGTGTCTCTTAAAGGTCATAATACATATCTGCAATATTTGTAAATAAAAATATTATTGCTTAATATAACAATGTCATAAAAATAACTATGTGTTTTTTGTTAGGCTACATTTTTATCTTTCTGTAAATTTCTCTTAGTTTAAGTTGACAGCACTGGATTCTTTTAATTTAGAGAAAGAACTACTGGGCCAGGTCATTCATACACCATGATGGATTAAAATTAAAATTCTATCTTAATCACCTATTTCAGAAAGTTTGGTAAGACTAGTGCTGTTTTTAATTTTGGGAAATATCCATTGATCCTATTTTCGAAGTTCTAGCTATTATTGATTCTTTTGCATAATCCCCTGCTTTCAGATCTGAACAAACATTTTAGTTCTCTTGTGAATTTTTAATGATTTTCGGTTTGCTGTAATTATTTTCTTTCTTTCCATTTCACCTGGCAGTTTTTTCTTAAGTAAATAAACTGTCAATCTCTTGCTTTATTTTTGTTTAGATTAAATAACCAGTTCTACCTTTTGACATCGGTATTTAAGGGTCTTGAAAGCAATGGGTACAGAGAAATCCCATGTTTGTCTTTGAAGCCCTTCAGTTTTTATTCCTATCAATCACATAAGTTCCCTCTTAACCTTAAAGTGATGTATGTTCCTTAAACAAAATCTGATGCTTTTTAAATGGCCTCTTCTCTGACTAGTGGCTAAATGTGTTGGGCTTTAAATGACGATGGTGCTGGTTGTTTTCTTAATACCAAGCAAGTAATTAAAAAAAAAAAAAAATAATAATCAAACTGTAAATAATTAGGTACATGCAGAACAATTATACTATATCTCTGCACTTGTATAGTATCCTGCTTTGGATTTCAGTACAGCAAAATAATATGTACAGTATGTTTGTTTCATATATGCTATAGCAAATTTTTTTTTTTTTAGATTTTAGGCAGGATTTTTGGAATTGCCAATCACTTTATCTAGCTTTATTTAAAAAAACTCTGGCTTCTTTGGATTCATTTCTGACTTAAATGTTTCTTGTGCATGTGGTTGCCATTAAAATCTAATTAAAGCTAACAAGGTTTATGTTTGACTCCTTATCTACGTACTTGCCTATAGAAGTCATTGTTTGCCAAATTCACCACATTATTCTCACAATGCCATAGCCCATATAATGATGACTATCTAATAGATAATTCAAATCCCATGTTTGAATCATTTTGTGTCAATTTAACATAGAATTGAATGTAACAGAAAGGAGATCATTTTGACTTAATTATTGGCATTAATAGGCAGGAAAATGCCTTATAATCTTAGCACAATAATCCATAATATACTGTTTGTCAAAGAAAACATATATAACTTCAAAAAGCATTTACAAGCAATTTTTATGTACAAACATGTTCTTTAAATTTTTCTTACATCTGGCTGATCCTTTTGGAACGATTCCATAGTATAGAATATCATGTCATTAAATGTGCTTCATTATCACTTATCAAATCACAAGTGTCTAGCACTACTCAACATATAAATTCAAATACTCAATGTGGCCATTCTTGTTTTTCTACTTTATTTCATTACATTACCTCCTTGTTTTGTCTTATTTATTTACTAGCAGAATACCCGCGCTTCGCAGCGGAGAAGTAGTGTGTTAAAGAAGGTATGAAAAAGAAAAGGAAAAATTTTAAAAATAACGTAACATGATTGTTAATGTAATTGTTTTGTCATTGATATGAGTGTTTTTCTCACATATGTATATATATCTATATATATCTGTGTGTGTATATATATATATATATATATATATATATATAGCAAAATACTAGCGCTTCGCAGTGGAGAAGTAGTGTGTTAAAGAAGGAAAGAAAAAGAAAAGGAAACATTTTAAAAATAACATAACATGATTGTCAAAGTAATTGTTTTGTGTATTTGGCGGCAGCGTCACAAAGTTGTTTTCGTCTTGCTGCATCAGAAAATGTACCACGACGTCTGACACGCCTCCTTTTTACTGTTTTCTCACAGCTTGGATTGCTGCTGTCATAATGGGTTTGAGTCTACATATATATATATACATACATATATACATATACACATACATATCTTCATATCTATATACATATATACATATCTATATACATATCTACATATACACATATATATGCATACCTATCTACATCATATATACACACACATATACATACATACATACACAGACACACACATACTGTATATATAATTTTTGTGTGTGTGTGTATGTATGTATGTGTGTGTGTGTGTGTGTGTGTGTGTGTGTGTTTGTATATACACATACATACAAACATACACACAGGTATATATAAATATATGTGTATATATATGTATGTGTCTATATGTGTGTGTATAGCTTTGATCACTGAGTGCAAGGGAAAAATAATAAAATGTAGTCTATAAGTTATTAAACAGTAAAACATTAACGTTTTAAGAAGTAAAGGTACATTGAGCACTACTGGAGTGGTTGCGGGTAAACTACATTTTAAAGACGGTGTAACAGAACAGGTAAGTAGTACTAACAGCAGCTAAAATGTATATGGATCATCTCTCGGTAGTAGATCCCTTTTGAAAGGCGCTACACGACGGCTGTGGTATAGAAATTACATTTTCTATGTGAAAGTCCAAATTTCTGCCTCTGGTAATGTGCCTTACCAGCAATTAAAGAAAATTAGTTTTGTGTCCTCTACAGTGTTAAGAGAGAAAGGCTTTGGTTTGGGATAAAAGGAAAAAAAGGTGTAAATAAAGGAAAGTTGCCTTTTTCTTTTATATAGTATAGAGAGATGTGTTCGGTGACGATATGAGCGCCTTTTGGGGACAGTCGCGGTGGGTCTTGTGCAGACTGGTGAGACGTCCCAGCTATTAATCAGCTGTGATGGCACTGTCAGTCCTTCACTCCTGTGCGTGTGTTCATAATCCGAGCTGACGACCTCATAATCGTATACGTGCAAAATAAAGTGCGAAGCGTCTTAATATTATTTTGCCGCGGTGTAGAAAAGGGGTCCCGTGTTTGCACTTGTCTGGGCTATTGCTCAGGGGGAGGATGAAAAAAATTAAAAGTGCTCTCTTTGAATTAAGGCAGAAGCGCAGTCAGCGTCTGAAAGGCCGGCACAGCTATGCGCGCGCGCCGGCTGCTCGACTTTTGCTGGGCAGGAGACGCCAGTTTTTGCAGACACAATCACATGATCAAAAGTCTCCTTGCTCTTTGGAGGTCATTCATATACAAAATACCTGCGCCTCGCAGCGGAGAAGTAGTGTGTTAAAGAAGTAATGAAAAAGAAAAGGAAACATTTTAATAATAACGTAACATGATTGACATTGTCATGAGTGTTGCTGTCATATATATGCCTGCCTAAATAAGTCACCCTCGCTTCGCTCTTACTTTTTTACCGTTCATTTAATCATGGCTAGTGGCGGAAAAATTATAAAATGGAAGGAGGATTACACTGAGTATGGCTTTACCAAAACAATTATTGATGGCGAATCGATTATTCATAAAGCTTGAATTGGTGATCTGTTTTTCTGTGTTAACCTCATATTTTTTCATACTTCTTCTCAAACCAAGGTGGTGCGAGGCTAAAATGAATTGGGATGCGCTGATCAATGTAATCGGTGTACCAGGAAATCATGCATTGACAAAAGTTCCCCTTTGATTGTAATGCAAACTGTGATTGAATGCATTATTTTTTAACGCATTATGGAGCACATGCATCGAAGCTTCTCAGCTGTGCTTGTGCTAAGAAAATTAAACATTTTAAAAATAACGTAACACGATTGTCAATGTAATCTTTTGTAAGTAGTGCCTGGAGGATTCAGTGTGGAGAAAGTCTAGAGACAGCGTGTGTATTAACTTGGTGGCAGTGTGACGAAGTTGCTTCGGAAGACAGCGTTAGCCGCGGAGCTCAGCTCAGAGCGAAATGAGGTAAATGGGAGGGGATATGATGACGTGACTCCTCCACCCGCCTTAACTGTCAATCCCCCACAAACACAGTCTCTCGGAATTTGCATAAGCACACCCCTTCACCTGCAATTTTAACTTAGTTACAAAGTGATCAAAACTCTCGTTTATATCCTGCGTTCTCTCATTAAACTTGTATCCCGCATTACCCGTGGGCATGGAAAACGCCAGCGGCAGCCTGTCTATTAACTTAATTTAAAGTTTAGGTTTATACCTTGCTTTGTTTCCGAAGTAGCTGCAATGATGAATATGGTAGTATATGTCACTCGCTCGCTTCTTATTGTTTCGCTGCCTTCTCAATTATATAATGCATGTTTTCTTCAGCGTATTTTGGAGCTCTTCCTGGTTTTCTACATAGTGCGTTGACAGTCAGTTCACGTGATTACGTGGGCGGCGTGATGATGTCACACGAAACTCCGCCCCCACAGCGGTCAAGCTCAACTCCATTACAGTAAATGGAGAAAAATACCTTCTAGTTATGACCATTACGTGTAGAATTTCGAAATTAAACCTGCCCAACTTTTGTAAGGAAGCTGTAAGGAATGAGCCTGCCAAATTTCAGCCTTCTACCTACACGGGAAGTTGGAGAATTAGTGATGAGTCAGTCAGTCAGTCAGTCAATCAGTCAGTCAGTCAGTCAGTCAGTCAGTGAGTGAGGGCTTTGCCTTTTATTAGTATAGATTCACATGCTTTGTATTTGACTTCTAGATATTGAAATATTTTTGCCAGGAACAATGTTTTTCTTGTATGTTTTCACACTTTTTTAATTTTACATCATATCTGCTTTTAAAAATTGGGTACATGTTAGAAATTATATAAAAGAATGCCGTCTTGTCCATGGTTGGTTCCTGCCTGGCTCCCAGTTCTGTCAGAATAGGCTCCAGCATGTTGTGACCCTGAATTAGATTATGCCGGTTTGAGGATGATATCTTTAAATCTTAAATGTTATTATTAGTTTCACTTGCACTTTTTGGGATTTGGGAATATACTGACTTGGACAATATTCATTGCCAAATATTTTATGTCTAGCAATAATATGTAATTCAGAATGTATGGGCGAAGACCTAATTCAATATTTTAAGCCTAAAATGTGTGCATCATACTCTGTTTCTATTTCAGTATCTGAACAAACACTTTTGTTTTGTTTTGTAGATGTTTGCTTTCCTATAACATTTTTCTACTCCTATCATTTTAGTAGTGTGTAGTGTAATGATGTAATCAAGAAAATCAGAAGAATAAGGGTTTGTAAAAAAAATCCCTGTATGGGTTAGAAGATTAAAAACAGCCTTTAAACAATGATAATTTCAGCCGATATGTTAGTTAACTGTGACTACTAAAAAACAAATATTTGATTGCCAAACCTCTTAAGATGCAACTTATTTTTTGTATAGCAGTCTTCACTGAGTGCAGGTGCAGAGCGTTGTGAAAAATTCACAGTTAATTTACAAGTCTAGATTAAACTAACTACTAAAAACATATGTAGCTACTAAACACAGAACTAGTAGACATATAAAATCAAATTTGTTATAATAAACAATATAGAAACTGATTAAACATAACTAGAAGGCAGATCATTCCACAGCTTCAGGACCCCGTAACTTAAAACGGAACCTCCTACTGCTATTTTATTAATCCTTGCAATCTTACGTGGCCTGCATGTTGAGATCTCAGTTTGTGCACTAGTTTGTAAGTAATGATAAGTTTAGATAAGTAAGCAGGACCTTGGCTTTTTAATATTTGATAAGTTAAAAGGACGATGTTGAAATCATCCCTAAACTTACCTGGGAGCCACAGTAAAGACTTAAGAACTTGAGTTATAGGTTTATATTTTCTGGTTTGTGTAATAATTCTAGCAGCAGCATTTTCAATTAACAGAAAGCTGCATAAAGAACAATCTGAACATCCAGTTAATAATGCATTGCAGTAGTCAATCCTAATAGAAATTAATAAATGGAATAATTTCTTAGTATCTTGCATATTTATAAAATGTCTTAATGAACAGATCACTGTAGATTGCTTTGCTTTTAAAAGGATTCTCTTGTTTTTGATAAGGGTATCAGGGTTACGAAAACCTGCTTTGCATTATGCACCAATATACTCAAAAATACAGTCACCGTTTACAGGCAAATTAATTCATATACAGATGATATGTTGCAGATGTAAGAGATTAGTGTTAATATATAGAGTCTTTATAATGAAAATATGAATTTCGTTGGACATCTACTATTTGCACAGGTAACTTTTGTTTGTTATTTATTATTTAAATGTATGGATTTCCATTATTGTTTACATGGTTTGAAGCTGTCCTATGCAACTCTTCTTAAGAGTTTTATTAAGCGCACTTTCAGGAAGCTCACTGAAGTGTATCAAATTGTTAGTACACTTTTTGTCATTAATAACTTGAGTTCTTCCCCATTACTGTGCCAGACTGAATCAAAAGACTAAAAATAATTTACTTACTTACTTTATTGATCTTAAAAATGTTTTCTTGATAACCCTTTTTTAAACTGAAAGATTGGGGCTGCTGTTAGTGTTAGAATAAATACATTATGAGTGGTGAAAAAAAATGAATGTTGGAGTAATTATTGATAATTCTGTTCAGTCAAGATGTGTTGTTAGCCAATCAGAAGTTCAGTAGGTATGCCATTTTTACAAAAGCACTCTGATTTCTAAATTAGAATGAACAAGAGTAGCACAACATTTAACAATTACTTGCACTTACCTTTGTGCAGTTATTCAATATTTCAAAACAGAAATCTACATTACTGCCTAATTTCCCATCAGTTTTGAAATGTTAAATAAGGTGATTCATTTTGAAATATTTTCATAATTGTCTTGGTAAAAGCTCCCAATGACACACTATAAAAATCAAATATATGGGGAATATCTTTTAGGACTTGCTACATTTTTTTACTGTTTACACTAAATTATTTATAAAAATTTTTAATAGCTTAGTGGTATTGTAAATATTTAGACAATTTTATCTTTAAATTCAATTCAGTTTAATTTACTTGTATATTTTACATTCATTCATAATCCCTGAATGCTATACATGTTTTTGAATATAAAGTAATATACTTTAAGAATGATTACTTTGCAATAACACATAAAATGGATTTTGCTTAAATTAAGCTTTGTGGGATGCCTATATAGTAATAAATATATTAAATGTTTTACCAAGATAAACCCAGCTGCCAATGTAGAAGAGAAAGAAAAATTCCTATCTTTGCAGGTCTCACCTGTTTCTGGTCAGTTTCTTGTCTAGCTCTTTTTAAAACATTCCAGAAAAAAAGTACCTAGTTACTTTGATTGTATTTCACAAAAATCATATGATGTCATGTCTGTAATTGGTGATGCCATAGTCCGATTACAAAGTGAGGAGTAATAATTAGATCAAAATGGTGGTAATTGCAAATAACAGTGTTAAATCAAAAAGGGTAAAACCATTGTAATCGCTCTCTTTTCACACTAAAGTATACAGTAATCCCTCCTCGATCGCGGGGGTTGCGTTCCAGAACCACCCGCGATAGATGAAAATCCGCGAAGTAGAAACCATATGTTTGTATGGTTATTTTTATATATTTTAAGCCCTTATAAACTCTCCCACACTGTTAACATTATTAGAGCCCTCTAGACACGAAATAACAACCTTTAGTCAAAAGTTTAAACTATGCTCCATGACAAGACAGAGATGACAGTTCTTTCTCACAATTAAAAGAATGCAAACATATCTTCTCTTCAGGAGCAGAGAATTTCAGAGAGAGAGAGAGAGAGAGAGAGAGAGAGAGAGAGAGAGAGAGAGCGCTCGCAAAGAAAAGCAAACAATCAAAAAATCAATACGTGCTTCTGTGCTTTTAAGTATGTCCCACCGCGATAAAGCGGCATTTTTTAGAGGAGCCTCCATATCTTTATCTTCTAAGTAAACAGCCTCTGTGCAAACAGCCCCTCTGCTCACATCTCCTCCGTCAGGCACAGAGAATGTCAGAGAGATAGAGGCAGAGACAAGCACAATCAAGCACCGCGCGGGAAGCATATCTTATAGCATTGAGGAGTTTTAGTTAATATGTAATACATGCTCTGATTGGGTAGCTTCTAAGCCATCCGCCAATAGCGTCCCTTGTATGAAATCAACTGGGCAAACAAACTGAGGAAGCATGTACCATAAATTAAAAGACCCATTGTCCGCAGAAATCCGCGAACCAGCGAAAAATCCGTGATATATATTTAGATATGCTTACATTTAAAATCCGCGATAGAGTGAAGCCGCGAAAGTCGAAGCGCGATATAGCGAGGGATTACTGTATTTCAAATAAAAGAACATAAAGTAATAAGTCTATAATTAGTAAAATTAAAGAAATTTAAGTAAACATAAAAATGAACATGCCAAAACAAGAATCATATCACTGAAGTGTATCAGACCAAAAAAACAAAACCCTGGGAAAAACTGAACCTTAATATTAATCAAGTCAAAACCAAAACTGAAAGACATACAGGCTAAATATGTAGTACTGAGAACACCTAGAAGAGGCTAAAAACACAAGATTTGTAAGAGGAGGAGGGCAAGTGAAGGCAAGCAATATGAGAGTCTTATATAGTCCTGTCAGTTAAATGCAGCCCAAATACTTGTAACCACAGCACCTGGAAGTCCTGATCCAAGGTCCAAAATCCTGCATCTGTAAACTTATAACACAACTGAGGGGAGTGGACTATAGCAGAAAAAATGAAGGCAAGAAGAACAAAAACGCCAAAAAAAAAAAAAAAAAAAAAAAACAAACAGGAGTAAGGCACTGACTGATACAGTTGGACACCGTGTTCAGCAAGAAAAAAAAGGAAAAGTTAGTAAAAGTCGATCACAACAATAGCCATAATTATTAAAACCTAATTAAACATCCATCCACTAATTTGCAATGCCAAGTAAAGATTTGCATGCAGGAATCACTTCTAAACTGAGACGCAGATGACTGCAGATCATACTTAACCAAACTGTGTTATTTAGAGGCATCTGTTAGTCTATTTTGCATTTTTAGGACGTAGGACAGAAACCAGAGGACTCAGAGCAACATGTGCTCAGATTTGAGAGAATGTGTAAACTCCACACAGACAGCAGCTGGGTGTAGCACTTAAACATATTCCCCTGAAGCTTTGGGGCAGCAGTATTAAACACTGCAACAGTGTTCTGGACATAAACATAAAGAGAGTTATAGCTGCCCATCAGAGTGGATTGACTAAAGCACACAGTATATAACTACAGTAGATCATTTGGGAATATATTGATTTCAATGTGAATTGTCTTGTAATTATTTATTTTTTTAATTATGTAATTGCATAAAATAATACCAACTCACTGCAAGTCATAATTATTAAAACAAACAAAATAACTGTTCAGTGCTTGAAGATCAAAGATGCAATGACCAGTGTTAATCTGATATTTGTTGATTGTTATCACTTTTGCACCCATAATTGTTCTTAGGTATTGGAAAGGTTTGCTGCCGACACTATATATGTCATTCCCAGTACATTAGTACCCTACCTGGTTAATAATAATGATAATAATTCTTTACATTTATATAGTGCTTTTCTCATCACTGAAAGTGCTTCAGTGAGTGGGGAGCCACTTCAACCACCACTAAAGTGCAGCATCCACTTGAATGATGTGACGTCTGCCAATTTTGCTCACCACACTTAGCTGTTAGGTGGTGGAGTGATGAGAGGTAGTGAGCCAATTGGAGGCAGGGGATGATTATAGGCGGAGTGGTGGCTCTGAGGCTAGGGATCTGCACTGGCAATCGGAAGGTTGCCGGTTTGAATCCTATAAATGCCAAAAGGGACTCTGCTCTGTTGGGCCCATGAGCAAGGCCCTTAACCTGCAATTGCTAAGCGCTTTGAGTAGTGAGAAAAGCGCTATATAAATGCAAAGAATTATTATGAGTAGGGGGCTAGAATGATTAGCCTGTGGTGAGTAATTTAGGCAGGACATAGGGATACACTCTACTCTTTATGACCACACAGAGTCAGGACCTCAATTTCCATCTCACCCAAAGGATGGCACCATTTTTACAGCACACTGTGCACCATTTTTACAGTACAGTGTCCCCATCACTGCACATGAATCCACATTCAGGCCACAGGGTAAGTGTCCCCAGCTGGTTTCACCAACAGCAACACAAGCTTTTTATAAATGGTCTCCATTCAAGTACTGGCTGGGCCTAAACATGCTTAGCTTAAGGTGAATGACCTGTTCTGAAGTGCATGTGCTATGGCTGCTGAGTTGTTGGAGTTGGAGTGAGAGATTGGCCCTAAAGTATTGAGGCACATTCAGCCACAAAAGGTTCTGTGTCCCGTAAGTTATAAGAAATTCTTTCAGAACTTATTTTCCAGGCATAGATTGTTCTGTCTGGATGTGGTATTACTTACCTAAATATTCAGCAGCATCTTTGCATTAATGAAGGTGAATATTCCCTAATTTAAATCAGGGTAGTAGAACAGAGTAAATACAGTTCTTCAGAAAAGTTTAAACAGATCTCTAAACCAATGATTATTTCAAGGTGGTCATTTTCGGAATTGGTGCCATCAGGTTTTAAGTGGCATGCAGTAGAGTACTAACAGGCATTTTATTGCAGTTGTTTGTTTAAAGGCTATTACAATAGAAGGGTTAAATGGGTTTCCATGTAATATGCCATACTGTGTCAACCCATAAGCTTACAAATTTAAATTTTTGTAAAGCCAACAATTCCTGATCCAATCTCATTGGTACAAAATGCTATTCAGTTAATTAAATCATTAATTAAAGAAATTATTAAGAATTGCACTACTGCTTTACACATCAAGTGAACTTACCTGTATTTGTAGCCTTGTCATAATGTCCATGAAGTTTGGTTACCATTACATCACATTTGTTTGTATTTTTCTCTGGGTACATACACATTCATGATACATACACATTTGTTAGTGATTTGAAGTTGGACAGATATGTGTAGTATATGGACTGTTTTCCTGTATTCAATTAATAAAACCTATTGCTTGTTCTAATTAATGTAAATTGTTTCCATGTGCCCGTGGACAGCAATGTTAACAAAAAAACTCCATAGTATCAGAAGTCGAGAGTGATAGCAGCTGCGAAAATGAGAGGTGAAAGAAATGCCAGTAAACATAGACTTCACAAAAAGGAGTGGTGAGCTTAACATTTACTATCTATCTGTAGTCATTTCAGCAGTCAATGACAAGTGTTAAGACTAAAGTGAGAAAAAAGAAAAAAGTAATAAAAAATTAAACAAATAGGGAGCAGTGGGCAACCTGAGCTAAAACTGGTACAGATGGCAGCAAAGTTATTAGCATACTATGGAAGCTGAACTTGATAAAAAAGATATGAAAGTATCAGTTAGGGAAAGAATTATTAGAAGTATATAACCTGGAGATAACAATAGAAGCCAAATTGAATGCTTTCAGGAGCTACTGCATGGCAAAGAAAAATGTTTTGTTGGAGTGGCATCAGTTTTGGATGAACACGATGTGGAAATTAATGCACATTCATAAGTTTCTGGCAGAACTAAAGTAGAAAAGCAAAATCTGTGAGTTTGGCACAACAGGAGATGATATAATTAGGGACAAAATTGTCTTTCATGTTAGTGACAAACACATTATAGAAAACCTAAGAGAACTAAATTAAGCTTTAACTTAAGGTCATTGACATTTGCAGAGCCTCAGATATTGCTAAGGAGCAAATCAGCATGATGGTGGCTATAAAGAAAGAAATTAAAGTACTTACAATCACGGGTGCTACATGACCAGGGGAACAAAAATAGATAAAACTACCAAGAGTATATTTAAATACCCCAAAAATGAGATAACTGACAACCAAATCATGTTGTGCAAAAAGATATGGTGCAGGTGCAGAGGTCCTGAGGCAGGACAAAGTTATACATCCTTGGCCCAATATTAGAGACAATATTGGTAGCACACAGTGGTGCTAAAATCAAACTAACTGGATGTGTCTACTTAAAATGCACCACAGATTTTACAGAGTCAATTTTACAGTTCTTTATCACCATACTTACATATGAAGAGCTGAGTGTCATGAATTTAATCTTGTAAAGTGCGTAGAAGAAATCAAGAGGCACTGTCCTACAATAATAGAGGAGCTAGAATGTCAGTAACCAAAAGTATTCCTAGGGCTTGGTGAAATCTTAGGGGAGTACCTCATACACACCAACCTAACATTTATTTATGTGATTCATTAGTGCAATAAGGTTGCATATGAAATTATGGACAGAACATCATTAAACCATCTTGTCTCTGATGGTATGATTACGACACTTAGAGAGCCAATAAAATGGTTCAACAATCTTGTTATAACAGGTAAAAGAATATCTGCCTGCAACTATGTATAGATCCAAATTAATTAAATACAATTATCAGGCAACACTGCGGTAGGCTGGTGCCCTGCCCAGGGTTTGTTTCCTGCCTTGCACCCTGTGTTGGCTGGGATTGGCTCCAGCAGACCCTGTAGTTAGGATATAGTGGGTTGGATAATGAATGGATGGATGGATATCAGGTAGCAACACTATGCAACAACCTCTCCTGAAGATTTGCAAACCAGAATGGCTAGCTAGCAAGAGATTATTCACAATTCTTGAAGTAAAAGATGGTTACTGGCAAATCAAGTCAGTCAAAACTTCAAAATGCATTGAATCATTAACACAACATGGGGATGTTACAGAGGTTTCCATCTGGTAAAAAGTCTGCCAGTAAGTTTTCAGTAAAAGAAAAGCCAGCTGTTCAGAAGACATTCAAGGTGTGCATGTGATTGCAGATGACATGATCAATGCTGCTGCCGATAGGCAAAAAATGTGCAGTGATTATACACAAGGTGATGCAAAGATCAAAAGAAAATAACATGAAGTGTAATAAAGACAAAGTGCAGTAGAAGGTTGCAACGCTAAAGTATATGAGTCATGTGGTAACACCTGAAGAAGTCCAGTCTGACAAAGAAAAACTGGTAAGAAGGGCCTGTAGAGGCTCTAGAGGATGAACTAGTACATACTAAAGAAGCTGAAACAACTGTTCAATTGTACTGCCTACTAAGTACTGTGGACATTCAATATAATTGGATCTCATGAGCAAGAACCAGCACTAAACAACCAGAAGAAATCACTAAAGGATGCTCCAGTACTAAAATTCTGTGATCCTTCTCAGTTGCTTATCCTTCAGGCAGATTCCTTGAAAGACAGATTTGGTGAATGTTTGTTAAAAGAATCAAAAAAGAGCTACTTGGTGTGGTCTTTACCACATTGAAATTCCACCTGTATGTCTGTGTCATTCCAGTCACTGTTCATTCATTTACATTTACATTACATTTATTTTCTTGGTAGATGTTTTTATCCAAAGTGACTTACAGAAGAGGTAAAGATAATCAAGTTACATTAGGCTAGGGCCTGTTTGTACAGCAAGTGTAGTAGGACTATCAACAAGCTAATTGCCACAAGTGAAAATATGTAATAACTAATACATTTACAATCATAAATTATAATCGATAAAGCAATTAAACTTAATTTTACAACAAATTAACCAACAATATAAAATATCACAGAGCTAAATTTTGTTTCTTCTATAAACGTGACTGATGTTCATAGAACAAATCTGTTTTCAATTGCTTCTAGAATGCAATGAGGGAGTCAGCAGTATGAATGGAGGTGGGTAACCTGTTCCACCAACAAGGAACTACACAGGGAAAAGAGTCTGGACAGAGACTTGATACGAGGCAGAGACGGCATCACAATACTCTGTTCACTGGCACACCTGAGTGGGTGAGAAGGAGCATAGCACCTCACCAGTGTCTCCATATACACAGGTGCTAACCTACTGACTACTCTGTAGACAAGCATCAGAGATTTGAATTTAATGTATGCTGTTACAGGGAGGGGTGGCATGGTGGTGCAGTGGTAGCGCTGCTGCCTCCCAATTAGGAGACCTGGGTTCACTTCCTGGGTCCTCCCTGTTTGGAGTTTGCATGGGTTTCCTCTGGGTGCAGACATGCAGGTTAGGTGCATTGGCGATCTGAAATTGTCCCTAATGAGTGCTTGGTGTGTGTGCCCTATGGAGGGCTGGCACACTGCCCGGGGTTTGTTTCCTGCCTTGCACCCTGTGTTGGCTGGGATTGGCTCCAGCAGACCCCCGTGACCCTGTAGTTAGGATATAGCGGGTTGATAATGGATGAATGGATGGATGTTACAGGGAGTCAATTTAATGACCTGAATAGAGGAGTAACATGTGCCCGTCTCTGGTTAAATATAAGATGAGCCTCTGCATTCTAGACTATCTGCTGTGGCTTGATATCACATGTGGTTTCTCTTGCCAGAAGTGAGTTGCAGTAGTCCAGACATGACAAGACCAGAGCCTTAACCAGAGGTTGTGCTGCATACTCAGTCAGATAAGGTCTGATCTTGCAGATGTTGTACAGCCTGAACCTGCATGAACAAGAGACAGTAAAAATATAGTCAGAAAAAGATAGCTGCTCATCAGTCACTTCACCAAGGTTACGTACTGACTTGGTAGGTGTTAGTGACAGTGAGCCAAGCTGTACAGAGATAGGCAGTTGACCAGAATGGCCGTCCAGTATCACAAGAACTGTCTCAATTGAATAGTTTCTCTTGAAACCAGACTGGTTGGTATCGAGCAATCCATTCCTAGCATTCATCATAAACCTTTAGAAGCGATATTCTGTTTTGCCCCAACAAGAATGCTTCTGTGGCTGCAATGGTATGACCTGCATGGAAATACACTCCAGACAAGGAAATGCTAATTGCAGGCACATTATCTAGATAATTTGATATGGTGGATGAACAATAGATGAAAGAGTAGTCTATGCCGTACAGACCATGTAGTCACTTGGGGAAAAGATGCACAAGCAGCTAAAGAAAACCACAAGCAATTATGAAACATTGATGAAGTTATTTTGTAACTGGGAGCATGGTTGGCCACAACAAAAAGGGTGACTAGACACTGAAAGGTTTACTCGCCAAATCCAGACACCAGTAAAGTCTTTGAGGAAATCATAATGCCAGGAGACAGGATAATTATCCCAAGAAGACTAAGACAACTAATTTTGCAAAAGTTACACTCAGCACATCATGGAATTGCCACACACATATTTATGCTGGCCAGGCATGTCAGTTGATATTGCATAAACAATAGGAACTATTCAGCTTGTAAACAGTGCTGACCTAGAAGTTAAAAGAAGCCACTGAAAACTTATGACCTGCTACATCTGCCCTGTTCCAAATTAGGAATGGACATTTTTGAGCTGGGAGGTAGGCCCTTCTTGGTTGTAGTGGTTTATCTCTCTAAATATCTAGAGGTACAGCAAATTTAAGATGAGAGAGCACAAATGGGAATTGCAATATTGATGATTGTTTCAGCGAGACTGGGTATACCAAAAGAACTAGTGGGTGATTATGTGTCATTTGCCTGTGATGAGATCCATCAGGGTGTGAGAGAGTGAGGAGTAACACGGACATATTCAGGCTCAAGCTATCTACAGTCAAATTAGAGGGCAGAATGGATGATTCAAATGACCAAAGCTATGTTCAAAACAGCCCAAAACATCAAGACATATCGACACCTAACTCTACTCTCATTAAGAAATACACCAGTGACTGGACTGGGATTCTCAGCTAAAGAAGTCCTGATTGGCCATGTCCTGAGCAACACCCAGGCAGAAGCCAGTGCACTGTTGAAACCAAAGCATCCCATCAAAGTTAAATAGAAAGCTTGTCAAGCTTCAACAGAAGCAACAAAACTTACTACAAGATGTAAATGAAACCACTCTCTGTCCTCAAATGCTATGAACTCCGGTCAATGTGCAATAGCAACACCACAAGGCTTGGGGACCTTGTGGAGTATGAAAGATAATATAACATTGTGACAAATACAGGAAAGAGGTATGGGGGAACTGGCAGAAACCAAGACCTGGCAATAATGAGTTACTGAGGAAGGAGATGGCTGTAAGGAGAATGAGCAAGACACTACATAGTGAGGCTGTAATAATCATGGAGAAAGGGATACCTGTGTCAGAGGAGCAGCATGAGATGGGCAAGACCAAAAAACAGCACCATACAAGAAATTGCAGGCTGGTGGAAAAAATACTGTCAGATTCAAAGACTTTAATATGGGCTCATATTCCATTTTTGTTTGACAATAATCTGGCATTGTTCAGATTCTAGGTCAAGAAAAATCGGCGTCATGGTTAATGTTTAGCTGTATGTCTGTGTTTGAAAGTATACAGTATATGCAAATTTCTTTTATAGAACAATGGGAATATAGTATTGGCGTGGAGTACACATATACTGGAAGTAACACAGTAGTGTTCAATCTACTAGAGCAAATAACGGTAAGAGCATCAAGTGGGCAGAGGACTGTTTTCCTGTGTTCAAATAAAGCAAGCTCTCACTTGTTCTCGATTTTGATCTTGTAAATTATTTCCACATGCCTTGTATGGCAACATTAAAGAATATGAGTGATCACTGAGTGTACAGTATGAGTGTTACTCTGCAAGTTATCCAAGGCTTTCTTTCTGTCTTATGCCTCTTCCTACCAGCTTCGACATCATGTAAAATTTTATTTGAAACAAGAAATTCTGAAAACACATAATGGATGAATAGAAAACATATATAGAGAGCAAGACAAAATAGATTTTTGCAACTTGGTGCTATAATAATTGTCAGAAAGGAAATATATACGAAGAATAAGATGTCCTAGACTTTGTGAATTGTTGTTGACTCTGAAACCAATACAGCCAAGAAAATTAGGGTGGATTTAAAAGTAGGTAGCCACAAAATGCCTACAGTTATTAATTTTTTTAAATAAAATTGTTTGCTTTCTCTAAATGGTTGTTTTTCAGTTATAAACTGTCTTTGAACATTTATATCCTTCACATGCTATTGAAAACAAATGAAATCTGTATAAACTGCTGTACTCAGCTATTAAGTCATATCAGTCTCAGCCCATCTGTTAAATATCACTAGGCTGCTAATTAACACATAAGTGAACTTTACTTAATTTGCTGATTGCATATCAATTAATATCAACATTACATTTTACATTAATAGAATAAATAGCAGATGAAGCCAATTATAGGTGAGTCATTGCAATGACAGTTCTTGTATCTCAGCAGTGGAAGCAATACAGTTTAAAATCTTTCTTCCCACCAAGAACAAGTATTGTTGCATTCTTCATATTATTTTTTCATTTCTTTTTTTCAGACTATGAATTTTTAGATTTTCTTTTATTGTGTGCTATGCTAAAAGTTGTTTGAACTGTGAATTCAAATATTACTTCTCAGATTTAATTCCTAAAATGAATTATTGTACTTCAGTTAATGTTGCCTCAGTGTTAATTCTGTTGGTAAGAAAACCTATCCATTAAAGTTTAATGAATACACTTAATTGAAGTCTAATAATGGCAATGTATAGGGGCAGCATTAGCTTTCAATGAAGTAACTTAAGCTTCTAATTGTGTCATGCCCATGCATTTTAGATAATTTACAATAAGATGTACTCAACTGTAGCTCAGGTTGGTGTACTGATCAAAATAAAAAAGATATTTAACTCACAAACTTTAAATATATTGTGTACATAAATCTATATTTATTTTGAAAATACATATTTACAATTTCTTTCCTGTGTTAGTTGCAAAGAGTCCTTCATAATAATGGCCTTATTATTCCTATGCACCTGCTCTACCTATGAGCTTGCTGAAAGAACTGCAATCATACAGTGTGTTCTGAATGATCCACCCTTCTATTTTACAATGCCACTGCCCCCTTTGTGGCTTCAGGAATTAGAATTTTTTGCTAATGGACATGCTAAACAGACATACTAAATAAGATCCAACACAACCTGTTAAAGGCTTTGCACACACACCCCACTAATACAGCCAAGCTGTGCATCAAATCCCTGTAATAATCAGTATGTGACATTGTTTAGCTTAAAGTGAAACTAGAAACCAAGACTTATTACACTGACACTGATACCCTGATCTTAAGTACAATTTAATATCTAATTAAGAAAAGAGTAAACAGTGTACTCAAAGGATTTGAGCAATAAAATTAATGTGCAGTTTTTCTTATTTCAATTAATACTGAAAGTGTCCTTTTCCCCAGTGACACTAGAGCAGAGTGATAATCATTTAATAGATTTTGTGTATGCATGTTCCAAGGCCACTATGTTTAGAAGTTCTTGCAAAAAAAAAAAAAAAAATCATTACAATCATTACATTAAAGATCTTTCAAAAGTATTTTCCATTGCTATTTCAAAAAATAATTTAAGCGTAGTTGCTAAACGTACTAACCTTAAATGGTTAGTACTTAAAAGATATGTAACCAGTTGGGTCTCTCAGGTGTTGTAAGTCACCTCACATACAGGAATCAGCCAAATAAGCGATTGTAAATGGACTGGGTATGAATTCCATGCCATGTCACTGCCTATTTCTCTCCATTCTTTGGGTACACTAATTTTTCTTCCACAGGTATTTGGTTAATTTGTAAAGCTAAATTGGACTTCGATGAGTGCAAATATAAATGGGTCCTGCAGAGGAATGGTGCTGTGGCTGGAGCTGGTTTGTGCCTAGTGCCTTGTTTGCTGTGATATAACTTACTGATCCATAACTCTTAATTAATTGAAGTGGGTTTCAGAAAGTTATGTTTTAAACTAGTAATCCCAATTCTATATGGAGTTATTCCTATGTCCAAATACCTTCTGACGTAATGTTTAAAAGGTACATTACAACATCAAGATGGGCATAGTTTTAGTGTTTTTGGAACTAACCATTTGCACATAAAAATAAAGGAAAGGCTGTTTTATTATTAAATAATACAACCAACATTCCTAGTTAGACTTTTTATGATACATATTATTGATAATAATCAATATATATGTAGAAGTGACCACACAAGAATATATTGATAAAAGAAATAATCCCCTTTCACCGGCACCAACCCTCCAAGGTTAAGACAGTAATACTTTTCTCTTTTTACTGTATATAAGAAAGTTTGTCTGAATGTTTAAAACTAATCAACCCTTTCCTGGCTTAACCTTCTGATCTCAGTGTTTGTTTTACAAAATTTGTGACCTACGCTGGAGATATGCTGTTTAGGCAAAGAAAGACATTCTCGTTGACACATTATCCTTTACATAAATGCATTCATACATTCCCAAACTTGATTAATTTAGTAAATGAATTTAGTTACTTAGCTTCATGATCTGTAAATCCCTGTACAAAAGAACTGAAAATTGTGGTATTATTTAACGATCATAGGATTCTTGTCTTCCTTTCAACTGAGATTTAACTAAGTGCAATGTGAACTTTTTTAGTCTGACATAGATGTTTTGCCTTTAGGGTGCCTTCGAATGTAGAATTTTCATACTCTTGGAATGTTTGAATTGCTTTTCCTCCATTAATGATGTGTTTTTCTCTCAAACCAAATTGTTCAGTCATTGTTACTAGAGGGAGTGAATATGGGTATGTAAGCATATGGGTTCAGTGGTGAACTGGCATCCAGTCCAGGGATGTTTTCTGCTTATCACTCTTTAATATTGGGTGTTATAGTTTAGTGCTATTGGGAAGAGACAAAATCTAAAATGTCCTCCACCATCAAAAAATGATTAACAATTTAAGTTATTATTTAACAATTATTGTATGAACAGAAATTCAGAAAATTAGAATAAAAACTTAAATATATTTATAAAAAATGGGTATAAATAAATAAACCTACTCAAGTCAAAACTAGAAATGGATAATAAATAATAGTCATAGTGGGAGGGGAAGTAAATTTTATTTTAACAGTCCAAAAAAAGTGTTTTCTTTAGAACACTTATCGTAATGACTGGGAGTCCCAAAGTCTCCAAAAGCACTTCCAAAAATTTCCAACCGGGGGGGCTACAATGTCAAAACCTGACTAGTTAAACAGACAAACACAAAGACTTTATAAAAATAAAAAGGTTTTATTTCCACAAGAGTGGCTCTGTAATACTGTTAAGCAGTGAAGAGCAAAATGGTAAAAATGGAGATGCCTAAAACACAAGTTTCAAGTCACAAATTCAGAAAAAGGTCAACAAACAGAGCCAAAGAAGGTCAAAAATCCAGAACTTTACAAAACCACATCAAAACACTGGAACTCGCCAAAACTCCCCAGCCCATTTATATGAACCCTTTGGGGAACAACCCACAAAACAAATGGAACAAAAGCAAAACATATTACACATTGCAGATAATAAATAAAAAAGAAACCTCAACATAAATAAACGACAAAAAAATTAAACAAAAAAGACCTGAAACAATACTTTAAAACGCAGCCAGGTGAGAAACCCTGGCTGAAACATGACACATATATGCCAGAATTCAAGACACAGAATCATATTAAATTCTGCATTACAATCCTTAACTTTGAAAGAGTGATTGCTAAACTGAAAAGCAGAAATTCAAAAATTCAAAAGAAAAGGAACAATAAGAAACAGGTGAATACAGTTGATAGGATTTGTTGGGTTGAATGCCCTGTTCTCATTAAAACTGTTATAATGCCCTAAAGAAATGTAAATCTTCAAATGGGAGACACAAACAACCAAAACTATAATTGTACTTAAAGAGCATTAGAATGTACTTGTACACAGAATCTGAGCCATAAAAGCAAAAAAATGCCACAGCAACAACTGTAAGGACCAGACTAAGCTTTTACTGTACGTCTCCCACAGTTAGCTGCATTCCTAATTGCTGCAACGCATAATGGGAAATAGTTTAAGTAGAAGTCCCAACCTTACATGATTAATGAGAACAAGAAAGCAAGGTAGAGAGAAACAACTGAAGGAAAATGAGAAGAGAGCAATCATAAAAAAAGATTTAGGTACGAGGACAGCACTAAACCAAAACATAGAAAACTAGGTGCTGAAACAGGACCAGAAAACAGATAGGAAGATGTATATTGATTAAAAAAAATGGTCAAGGGGAGTTTCTGTATTAGATCCCATTTCACACATGGCTGTCAATGTATAATTTACACAAGTGCACTCAATTATAGGGTTAAAAACTGATTTTGGCACAATACAAATCTCAGTCTTGACCTTAAAAAGTAAGTTTATATCTGCCTTCACATCAGTGAATTAGTCCACTAGCTTGAAGAAACATCGTTGAACCCAGAAAATTGATGGGATCTTGTTAAAGTAAGTTCAAGAGGAAGGACCACTAATATCCAATCATGTATGAAGCACAAAGCAATCAGTTGATGGAATTTGTTTGATATTTTATTTACATTTCAAAAAGTTACATAGCTTGTGAGGAATTCAGTGTCCATATTCTATGACTAAGACAGTTTGCCACACTAGTTTCACACTCTACATATATGTTGGATCCATCCACCTGTCCATTTTGTAAATCTACATAATCCAAGCTCTAAGACATATTGGGCCAGAACCTCTCCTAACAATATTAGATTCGAGGTAGGAATGAACTCTGGATGGGGTGCCAGATCATCGCAGGGTCACATACAGTCCATTTAAAGCTGCCAATTAACCTGCTGTGCACCTCTTGGGGATACAGAGGACAAACAAAAGATAGATGTGGAACATACATACTCTACACATAGACTGGGCTGGATATCGAGCCCAAACTCTGAGACAACAATGTCTACTCATACATCAGTCTGTCTGCAATAATAGTTTATTTTTTTCTTAAATAGGGTTAGTGGGAGATGAATAGACTTCTGTAGGTGCACACAATAAACCAGTGGTGGTAAGAGGACAAGCAGGCTATATGGTTTATAGTATTGTAGCTATTAGGTCACACTTCCACAGCCACTACCTCTTATCCTCTGTATATGTATTGTACTGCCACCCTAATCACCAGTTGACTTTACTTATGCAAACAAGCTTCTTGCAATTACTTCCAAACCAGTGACGTATGATGTGTATCTGGTCAGGATTCATATCAGACAATGACAACTGAGAAACCGATGTATAGCATACTAGGTCTGTAAAGACATTATGGGAAGTGTTCTCTTAAGTTTTGAGCCAGAAAGCTATGAGATTTCTGTTATAACTCGGGAAAGTCTTATGTTGCAAATTAATTAAAGAGTTAAGTGTAGCAGTTTCCTTATTTAGAAATGTGTTCTAAAATCTGTGTTTGAAGTGAAAATCACCAGATGGATATAGCCTAATTTTAGACCTAATTATTTTTACCCATATTTTTTTCCTTTGCAATGGACAGCTGCAGTCTTTAATTTTCAGGAATACTTTCTCTTCTATATTTATAGATTTGTAGATTCAGTTTTATGAAATTCTGATACTTACATAAATTTCCAGTGTGCAAATTCTCATTTCAGAAAATCATTTTGAGACAAGCATGACTTTCTGGTAATGATTGTGTTGTTCTCTGAAAAAAAAATTGAATGGTTACTCTCATATGGTAAGAAACTAATATCATTATAAGTGTAAGAGCCTCTGGGAGAATTAACACCAATACAAATCATGTAAGGGGATGAGCAGTAACCATGGCAATAGCTGGTAAATGCCTAGGTCTGTTTTCTATACCCTTGAGCTGTGCATATAAAAAGCTCATTTCAAAAAACAGTATTTTTTTCTATTGTGCATGCAGTGTAGTAACAGGGATACATAAAATGAAACTGCCCACAGTGATAAAACTAGCTTATTTTTATTTCTGTTTGTCCAACTTTGCTATGGAAATATTAACAACAAAAACTTTTGGATTTATCTCACAGTACTTAACTCCATGATGAACTAATCATCTGTCTATATTTAGCACCGCTTTATTGCCTACATTTTCAAGAGAATGGTGGTCCACCCAGAACTGCTTCTTGTTTTGTGTCCAGTGCTTTCAAGATAGGCTCTGGTCCATCCACCACCCTGGATTGGAATAAACAGTTTTAAGAATATTAGGTTGTGTTATTTGATTGTGTTATTTCTTATATGATTATTTATGTTCATTTGACGCTAATGAAAGTTACTTTGCTGCTTCATGCTTTACACAAAAACTGTCAGTCAGCATGTAAACATTCATTAGAGTCCATGAACACTACAATACTTGAACATAAAGAGTCTCTAAAGGATTGAAAGTAATTAAATGCCATTTGTTTCATTCAGGTTCTTTACATTTTATTTTGTTGTCTCAAACTGTTTTCTATTCAATTTATTCCTCTATAGTGCTCTTCTTAGAGAATGAGAAAGCTGGGCACTGGTTAAAAACATTCACATTGTCTAAGAGTGGGCAACTTTAGACTTCCAATATAAAGAGTTCAATATGTTGAGTAGGTAAGTGAGTGGAATAAAAATTTACAGCATGGTGGCACATTGGTCAGTATCTGTGAGCAGTTTGTATGTTGCCTTCCTTTGTGCATGGGCTCTTTTTAGGGTTACCTTGAGTTTTAGATTGGCAGATAGTACTTTTTACAGAAGATCAAGAAATATTATAACATACAACAATTATAACAACTCCCTTCAAATACAAACAAGAATTACAACAAGAAGAAAACTTCAGACTTGGCTAAACATAAAAAGTCATAGTGGGCATTATAAAGGTATATTGCAGTAGGTATGCTATTGGTATGGTAGTGTGTCAGTATTATTCATAATGGCCATCTCTCGTTCACTACTTACCTCCAGCAGATCAAGAGTGCATCCAATAATTAGCTTGTTGCTTCAATGGGATTCTTCAAATGATTTTCCTCCCCTATCTCAAAGACGTGTGTCTTGGGTTAATTGGATAATCTAAATTGGTCCTTTGTGATTGTAGTTGTGAGTATGAATATTTTATGTATCTATTATTTCTGGCATTGGCTTCAGCATCGTTTAATCTTGAATTGGATTAAGGAGTATGAAAATAAAAATATAATGGACGGAACAAGCATGTGCTACAGCACGGCTGCTCAAGTGGAAAATGCAACAAAATCACTCCAGTGCTCTACACAGATTACAATTATTGCAGAATAGAAAGTCTACAAAACTGAAAGGTTTAAATCACTACCCACTTGACTTGATTCTATTCCGGGAACCTAATTCATTGACAGTGCAAGCTTTTTCTGTAATATTAATGTTTTGGTGTTCTTAAAAATGTAAATTTTAGAAACATTTTTCTTTTATTCTGTTGCTCCCCAATTCTCTGTCTGTAGCCCATAAAATATGATTTATTGCAGTATCACACAGCTTTCACCTTATTATGAGCATGAATGCTTCCAATTAGGGCAGCTCAGATTCTTCCTTTTTCTGTTCTTATAACTTGGCAATTAGCCATGTGATTATCATCCCTTTGGTTTCTGAAGCATCAGAAATCATTTTTTCCCCTGTATTTAACAGAAATACTTTGAACCAAGTCCTTAAAATCTCTATGTTTTGCTTTCATTTCCTGTTCCCACTTAAATCTTTCATTAATTTTTGATTTACTCTTCTGATTTATTTCTATATTGCCTCTTTTTTGTATTCAGTGTGCATCCAGTACAACATTTGTTTCATTTTGTTTTGTAATATTATTCTTAATTGCTGTGTTTGTTTTATAACTCTTAATTAAAACAATATTGTACAATAAAAATGAACATTCACCTGGGCAATAAGCACATTATTCTGCTTCAGTTAGTTTTATTTATTTTTTTGTGTACTGTTTATGTTATCCTATTTTTTGCTCATTGTTATTGTTGTGTGTGATCTACCTGACAAAGCATTCTCTCTTAATCCAATTCAGCATCTCAGAAGGCCAATGCCTGATCACAGAAAGGACATGATGCCAGGCAGCCCTGCACAAGGCACCAGTCATTATCAGGACCCACTCATGCACACCTGAAGCCCATTTAAAACTGCCAATTAACCAAGCACACACATCTTAGAGGAAAATTCACTCAGACATTTGGAGATGAAGAAACTTAGGGCAACAATTGCGTACATGATTCAAACAAAAGTTCTGGATCTGGGAGGCAGAAGTTGTAGCTGCTGCAATACCATGCCAGTGACTTGAAACAGGCAATTATCTGATAGGTGGTTAGGGTGTCTGAAGATGTATGACATTTTTAAGTAAATCAATACTGACCAAAGAAGGCTCAATGTCTTTTGATTTTGTGAAGTTACAGAGCAGTTTAAATATCATTTATATTATAACAAACACACATTTCTAAAACCATTTATTACAGCTTATTGTGACCAGGGTTCTAAGCCTACGCCTGCTTAAATTGCATTTTATAAATTTCAGTATTTCTTTGCCTGACTCTGTTATACAGTCAAATTTGGCAAATTTGAAATTTTGCTCATGGTGACCTTGAAACACACTGATGCTCCATCATCTTCCTTTTAATTTGACAAGTAATGAACCAAGTATCTTTATTGTCGTCAAGGAAATTTGTTGTAGTCGTTGTGCACAGTAAATTAAATTTAAGTAATGTTGCAAATTCACTTTGATTATTTTTTTCAGTTTGAGCATCTTGTAGTATTTTTTTTATTTATTAGTATCTGCATCTCTCTTTTTTTACTTTAACAGCACCCACATTGCTTGTAATATTAAACAACCCCCAGTTTAGTACAATAATATCATGACCCATACAAATTTAAATCATTGCCTCATTGCTTACTAATAAGGTGTGGACTTGAGCTGTACTCTCTTTGTTTTTAGTGATTGCTCTTTGAATATTTTTGATTCATTGTTTCTCCTTTTCAACTGTGCTTTAGTCTTGCGTGTTACTAACCTTTCATGAATCACTATCTTCCTTGATTTGTACTTTCTAGATTTTTGTCCAAGTATGTAAGTTATGTGGGAAATTGACAGTGGTGGCCTCAAACCAACAAAAATAACTATATAAATGCAAAGAATTATTATTATTATCAGTCTTTCTCATAAAGAGCACTTACTTTATATTATGAACAAAGTTTTAGCCAACAGGCACACCTCATGCACAGTACATAACGACACACAAAATTCACTCATACAGAACTCAGTAAAGTACCCAAAGCCCAATGAAATGAATACATAAAATATCAACGCTACTCTTGACCTACTTCTTTCAAATTTTAAGCATCTTTCTGTTGAAGGGTATAACTGGTCAATTGTCACTTGCAGTTAATTTTCTTCATCATTTTTGTGCCTATCTTTCTTTTCCAAATTAGTTTTCCCTAATTCGTCTCACCTCTTTAGTGTTAATGGTTCTGCCAGGGCTTTCTCCCTGTATTTAGTTTTTTTTTTTCCCCTTTTGGTTTTTATTTTGTTAAAAGATTTTTAACTTTTTCTTTTTCTACTGAACTGTTCTATATTTTGTATAATCATGTTTATTAATCATTTTATAAGTTTTCTTTTGTCTTCTGTTTCTGCTAATGTTTAGTTTATATGTTGAACCCTAGGGGGTAGGGCCTCCTGCTGCTGTTGCCTGTGGCGTGAGCTAATATAAAGACCTGGTATGCCTCAGGCTAAAGCTGAGCCATTAACATTGCCTGCTTGTGTTGCCTGGCTCCCTTTTCGTGTTCTCTTTTGAGTTCATAAGTATTAGGAATTTTATTCTTTTTTGATGCTATGTTGGTTTGTCTATATTAATTTCATGTAGACTCTGACTTTCTGAGGTCATTAGTTTCTGCAGAAGCTATTTGTATTGATTTTTTCAACAGATCTGTTATTTTATTTAATCTTCACAACTTTCTTTTTTTTCCTTCAATGTTTTTTTTTCCTTCAGTGCTGCCACCACTGTGTTTGTTGCCGGACATAACATCATGTTACTTATTAATATTGAGTAGCTTCTTTTAAAGAAGGTGTAGCACCAGATTCTTTTGGTGTTGACCTTTCTTCATCCTTGGCTTTGTTTCATTTTGTTCTTTAAATACTGATGCGTCAATCCTCTTTCAACTCTCTGTTTTCAGTCTTGGCAGAGGTCTGACTCTGTTTCTACTCTTATTCTTTCTCTGTTTATCTGTGGGTCACTTTTCTTCTGTCATCTGTCAATAATCCACAAGTTATAGTCTACTAAAACAGTAAGTGTACTGCCTAGAGTGATCATAAGGCAGTTGGAATTTGTATTAGGACCAGAAGACAAAACATAGATAAAATAACAGGCCAAATAAAAACAAGGATGAAGTTTACATCAAATAAGCAAGCATGCCAAAAACCTAAACCAAATTCATAGCTAAAAAAAAAGAAAGCCGAAAGAAGCAAGCAAAAAAAAAATCTATATAATAAAATACAGCAATTAACCACAACATTAAAACCACCTGCCTACTATTGTGTAGGCCCCCTTATGCTCCTAAAGCACCTCTCACCTGATGAGGCATAAACTCAACAAGACCTCTGTGGTACAGTATTTGCAGTAAGATGTCACCAGCAGGTCATTTAATTCTTGAATGCCACAACTTAAGGTTTCCTAGTACAATATTGCCCAGAGCATCACACTGCATCCATCGGCTTGCCTCCTTCTCATAGTACATCCTGCTGCCATCTCTTCCGCGGTAAATGATGCACATACACCCAGCCATGCACAAGATCTAAGTGAAAAGTGATTTATCAAATAAGGCCACCTTCTATCATTATCAAATAAGGCCACCTTCTATCATTATTCCAAAGTCCAGCTCTGACACATACCCATTTTAGGCGCTTTCTGTATTGGACAGGGTTGGGCACGCTGATCGATGTGCATCTATGAAGCTGCATACACAGCAAGCTAAAATGTACTATGTGTTCTGTAATACTCCCCACATGGCCAGTATTGAGTTTTTCAGCAATTTGTGCTTCAGTAGTTCTGCAGGATCACACCAGACAGCTAGTCTTCGCTCCCTATTAGCATCAATGAGCCAATGCCGCTGTCACTGGTGCACTGGTTGTCCTTTTTTGGACCACTTTTTGTGACTACTGACCACTGCTTACCAGGAACACCACACAAGACCTGCCATTTTGGAGTAGTTTTGACCCAGCCATCTGGCCATCACAATTTAGCTCTTGCAAATGTCACTCAAATCCTTATGCATCCCGATTTGTACTGCTGCCTAATATATCCCACTCCTAGACAGGTTTCATTGTGATGAGATAATCAGTGTTATTCTCTTGACCCATCAGTGGTTTAATATTGTGGCTAATCAGCAAATCAGCAGATTTGTTTTTGTTTATATTGAATTGCCTTTCTTTATTTGGAATTAATATTATTTTTAATTTTGGTTGATTTGGAGATTTTTTTGAATCCTGTTTGTTTTTGAAATTTTCTCTTAATTTAGTAAAATTTAATAAGTAAGCTTCAGTGGTTGCAACCTATGATGCCACTTGAGTGTCAGTTTAAAGATTGGAGGACCTCTCATTATCTAAGATTGTGGATACTTCAAGAAAATTCTGAAAAGTTTTTGTGTTAAAGAGAGAAGATAAGGTTATGATTTTTGAGTACCATTGAAAGGATTTTGAGTTTGGGTTAGCATTAATGCTTAGGTGCACAATTGTTCTGACCTTTTTCTTTGTTTATCTATTACTAGCTGTGCACCGTGGCTCTACCCACATAGAAGTTAAACAGAACAGCAAGGAGGGCCCTGCCTGGCTCCCTACTTCTGGCTTCATGCTTCCCCCTCCCCTCGGCCCGCAGCCTCTCTGTCAGATTAGCGTAAATATATCACTCCTGCAAGCAAACTATGATTCTTAGCGCATCGACAGAAGTCGCAAAATCAACCGGAATGTTCAAGCAAATTCTAGAAAAAAGCCCGAGCTGAATCCGTTAAGTAGTTCTCTCGTTTGTTAGCTAAGTGGATGTAAGATACGCTCCGAGGCTGGCAAGTAAATGAGGAGCACTCCGCCCTCTTCGCCTTGGCCTGCTGCATCCCTCATGGATTCTCACAAATAAATCAGTACCGTAAATAAAATATGATACTTAACGCAATGAGGGAGGTCGCAAAATCAACCGGAATGTTCAAGCAAATTATAGAAAAAAACCCTAATCTACATTTGTTGAGAAGTTCTCTCATGAAAAGCAGACAGAAATACAGACAGACAGATGTTGGATATTATACATATAGAGATTAATTTTACCTCTATCATCACCTGGTCCTTTTCCATAAGAAATTTCTTGCCTTGTTCTGTGGCAGAACAGCTGATGGTTGAGTGTGTTTACAAAAGAAAGCTGAACAAATAAAAGCAGTCTCTGAACTCCCTGGAATTTCATCTCCTATTCGGAACATTTTTAATGGTCCTGGCAATACAGTCAGAAAAATCCCAAATAATATTAAATGTTGTCATATGGTGCCACCCTGGTGGTTACATGCTACAGATTTACACAAATGCAAACTTACCTAATATCTCAGAGCCTGCTTCCTTGCTTAGAGAGTTAATCTTCTAGTGGCACCAAATTTCTGTATGGTACATTAAGGTTCTAAATCCCACATGAGAAGATAATAGGCAGTAAGTATAAAGACAAGGAGTGGAGTGCTTGTGGGGTATCTACAGCCTCAGAAAATGAAGAAGCTTTTAATAACTTTATGACTGTTCTGTATGTACGGTATTTTTCTACTTGCAGTTGCATTTTTCAGTTTGAAAGGAAATTGAGGTTTTGTTTAAAGGTTACTAAGACACCATTCCTTGTCAGCTCCTGGTGGTATTTAAGCACACAGATGCTTGCCTCTTTGTCAATTTGATGTGAGGCTGACAGAAGCTAAAGCACAGAAAGTCTGCTTAATCATGAATGATAAGATCAATGTGGCAAACACCAGACCTTAGAGACAATGTGTCACATGTTTTGCAGTTGTCACAATGGGCCAAAGAGGATGTCTTTGATAATTTGTCCATTTGCCATTTTTTTATATATTGTACAGGTTGGCAGTACATAATATGCATTTGACTCTAACATGATTAGACAGGAGTGTGCTACCATTAAATTCTGACTGGTTAAGCTATAGCAGCTGAAACATCTTTTGTGAATATTCTAGGAGCTGCTTCTGTCTTTGCTGAGGACCATACCAGTAGTATTCTATGTTAATAAAAAAGCTTTACATCCTAAAGAATTTATTATGGGACTCAGTTTTATTATTAAAGGGAAAAGAGCTTTGAAAAAATAAAGAAGTTATTAGCATCATAGGAATGGAAAGAGCAGTAGAGAGATTAACTATATGAATCACTTATTTTGTTGCAAGGAAAGAGAGAAAAAAGTGAGGAAACGTACACCTCATTGAACAACCAGTTTGACTTCACATGTATCACAGAGTGAAGGTGAGACTAAGTGATCAATATGCTTGAGGTGATGGTTCATGATCTAGAGAAAGACAGGTTATTTCTTTATACTGTGCAATGTGGTGTTTAGAGAAACGTCGAATAAAAGAAGCAAGGGCTACATTCACGATTGTAACAGAAAAGAACAATATGCTGGTGCATATTGTATACTTTATTAATACAGTATGTCTTTGACAAAGTAAACTGGAGGAAACATACTTGATAAAACACATAAGTACTGGAGATATAGATGGCTTATTACATACAGCAAACACCTATTGTTAGGATCGATTATGAGGCAAAGATAAGGTATGTGCTTTTACAATTGCTATTCTTGATATATTCAGAAATTAACGTAACTAAAATGTCAGTGGAGGAACTGGCATATGAGCTGAGCTCCTGAACGATGGCAAATTTGTTGCATATGCCCATTTCCACTTTCATATCGAGATGTACAAAAATTAAACTTGACATAAAGCCACACACATTTTCACAGCAGCCTCACACCATGCGCACGCAGGTTTCTGCTCGGTTTTGTAAACGGGCAGCACCCAGTGTCAAAGCAGTGCTACTGTTTTTGTGTGGTTTCTTTCTCTTTTTCATATTTGCATCCATAACATAGGCCTCATCAAATACAGCGAAATTAACTGCATATTGTTTACAAATTAGAGGCACTTGATTGCAATCATTCTGTAACTATTCCAACTACCATGGCTGCTTTAGCGTTGTTAGAAGACATTGCTAATGGAAGACTTAGAAGAGAGTGAGTATTTACAGATGATGATGACTGGCTTCTAAGTTGATTTAGATTTCCAAGAGCTATCCTCTTGGAACTGTGTACTGTTAGAATACTAATATGTATGCCTGATATCATTTTTATGATGAAAACAGGCAAAATACCCGCGCTTCGCAGCGGAGAAGTAATGTGTTAAAGAAATAATGAAAAGGAAAAGGAAACATTTTGAAAATAACGTAACATGATTGTCAATGTATTGTTTTGTCACTGTTATGAGTGTTGCTGTCATATACTGTATATATATATATATATATATATAGTACAGGCCAAAAGTTTGGACAC
>JANRMT010062792.1:64219249-64381870 GCA_026402145.1 Polypterus bichir lapradei
AAAGAAGTTATGAAAAAAAAAGGGAACATTTTAAAAAAAATGTAACATGATTGTCAATGTAGTTGTTTTGTGACTGTTATGAGTGTTGCTGTCATCAAGGATTTGATTATCATTATTTCTTTCAATCAGGTTCATATTTGGAGTATGTGTTGTGTTCAAGTTACATTCCGTGTTTGTCAACCGTTGTAAAGATATCAGGTTGCATTCATCAATTCCTTTCTTACTGCATCAATAAACAGCTTGTCTTCCTCTTTATTTGAGACATCACACACTGCATGCACGGGTTTTTTTTTTTTTACACTGTCTTCTTTTAGCTGGACATTGACTTTTTCCACCGTGTGCTTTGTTTCCGCAGTAGCTGCACTTATGAATATGCTTGTATGCGTCACTCGCATGGTAGAGTGTTTCTATTGGATTGCCGCTGGCCGATGGCCTTATGTGGGCAGGCACTCAATTACGTGGGAGGTATGACGATGAGAGACGCAACTCCGCCTCACAGGCCGACCGAGCTGCAGTCTATGGCCGGTATATATGTACATATAAGTAGGTTCCAGTTATGACTGTTACGCGTAGAATTTCGAAATGAAACCTGCCTAACTTTTGTAAGTAAGCTGTAAGGAATGAGCCTGCCAAATTTCAGCCTTCTACCTACACGGGAAGTTGAAGAATTAGTGATGAGTGAGTGAGTGAGTGAGTGAGTGAGTGAGTGAGTCAGTGAGGGCTTTGCCTTTTATTAGTATAGATGCATTAAAGTAAGTATATTACATTTTACAGATATATTGTTAACTTCATTTAAATAATGTATACTGTTAATAATTAAACATATGTGGGCACGATAGCATGGTGGAAACAAAGCTGCCTCAGAGTAAGGGCATATTGTCCCGGGCTTTCCCTGTCTGGAATTTGAATGTCTTCCTTGTGTGTTTCCTCCATGTACTTCAGTTTCCTTCCAAAGACATGCAGAATGCGAATTTGGTTATGGTAAATTGAAGCCACTAGTGTATTTGCATGCTTGTATTCACCCTGCGATGAGCTGGCGCTCCTTCCAGGGATTGATCCTGCCTCACACTCAATGCTTGCTGGGACTGGCACAGCAGTGCTACCACTCCCCCACATGTTTAATACATGCTTTAATGTATTTAATCATGATAATTATATCAAGTATACATCTTAGTATTCTAAAATGTTCAGGGAGCTGTAATAGCATGAATGTAATATATTCTGTGTGGCGATCATTGTCTATGTGCTTCTGGCGGCATAAGAGAGAGCCCATTTAAGAAGCATGTGGCGATTAATGACTGGGTCGGGAAAACACTTAGAATAGGAAGCATTTAACGTGCTACTTCAGTTATGATGGTGTTTGAGAAACTTTAGTAAGTTAAGCATCAATTTTAAGATGAAGTTTACAGCATTCTACTTTAATGACAAAACAAAAAATGAGGTTAAACTCAAAATTTCAAAGTTAAAGTCATCATTTTGACTTTAACATCAACATAGACCTTTTTTTCTTCATTGTGCCCTATTTTATTTTCTTGTTTGTGGCCCTAATATGCTTCTGTGTGACACCCAGACTCTTGCCTTTTCACATCGACTTTGATATCTGACCACTTTTTTTTATTTTGGGCACTTTGTGACTTTCTGAATTTGAACTTTTGAGTGCCTTCGCCACACTGTGCCACTCCTTCAGTTTTCTTTTGTTGCTTATACTAATGCTTAAGCCACCAAATAGTACATTTTTCCTTGTGTCCACTTCACTGAGTAGGACCTTCATTTTACATTCACTGAGATTCTTCTTTTTTACACTGACTTTTGCCATTCTCTTTCAACGAAACACTAAATGGAAGGGGCTATTTATACTGATTTGCATATTCAAATAGGTGAAATTCTGGGAGGAGTTGGGGTAGGGCTGTAGGCATGATTTAGTTTGGAGTTGAGGGTTTGGGGTTTGAGAGATGAGATGTTGTGAACAAGTAAAACAAAGCACTGTTTGCTACCATATAAAATCATGTGTATGTGTATAGAATATTTATATTCTAATTAATAAACATGTCCACTCTTACTTCTGAATTTTACCAACTGCTTGACCAATAATTATATAGTGTATATGGGTATAGCAAGTAAGTAAGGAATTCATTGTACTATGTACATACACTTGACTTATACAGTATATATATAGTGACAGTTTAGGGCTTTGTCGTCCCCTTTACCCCTCGGATCAAACGTCAGACACCAGGTAAAAGTCCAAAGTTTGGATTTATTATAATAATAATGTGTACAAAGCACGCTCCTCTCCACAATTCTCATATAAATAAACACAATAATTAATAAACAATAATCTTTCACTCACCCAGACACGTTGCCACCCTGCCACCCAGCTCAGCTCGCCGTCTGGGAGCTTCCACAATCCTTTTATCCTCCCTGACCCGGAAGTGTTCCAATCCCCAGTCCATGTGATCTCCTATCACTTCCGGGTCAGATCAAAAGTCCTTTTCTTCACCCCGGAAGTACGTCATTCCACTTGTCCATGTGACTCGGACGTACTTCCGAGGCGTAGGGTAAATAAACTATATATATATACAGTGGAACCTCAAGATACAAACAGCTCTGTATACAAATAATTCAAGAAACGAGGAAAGTATGAGCGAAAAATTCGGAACTAAATGCGAGCATTGGCTCGCGTAACGAGCCACGAGCCAGGCTGTGGGTATGCGTGACGCGTTTCCCGATCCACCCCGACTCGGGGATTCACCCAAGCTGACGCTGACAGCCCGTCAGCTCACTCAGTGTTCCTTGTTCTCCCATAGCGTGCGGATCTACGCATTTGTGCGATTGTGATTTCATTGTTTCGCTGTAGCAGTTCGCCGTATATGCGTATCCAAAAATATCGCGGACATGCAGACGGAGAATGGGAGACAATTGCCCTCAAGAGGAGAGAGAGAGAGAGAGAGATAAGGAGAGAGAGACGCGCACGAGAGAGAAGAACCATCAGCTCAGTTATGATCGCATGACGCTCAGCAGACAAAGTGTATCCATACTACTCGTATTGCAAGACATCGCACGTTTTATCAAGTCAAAATTAATTAAAAAATTTACCTCGTCTTGCAAAACACTCGTAAACCAAGTTACTCGCAAACCGAGGTTCCACTTGTATATATTATTTATCAGTGTTATTTGTTAGGAAAATTGATTTTTATGTTGATATTTTTGGGGGTGTGGAACGGATTAACTGGATTTCCATTATTTTCAATGGGGAAGTTTGTTCTAGATATGAGAAATTCGCTATACAAGCTCAGTGCTGGAACGAATTAAACTCGTATCTCGAGGTTCCACTGAATGTATATATATATATATACATATATATATATATATATATATATATATATATATATATATATATTATTGAATTTGAAGAAAGAAAAGTTAATTTTTGTTGTATTTTTGGATTAGCATGTTTATCTCTTATAGTCTGCAGCTGTGCAATGCTGTGGGCTTTTATTCCAAGTTTAAAAAGTCAGAACTTGACTGGTAAAATCATAATGATCTTAAACTTCAACGCTATAAAGTAAATGTGTGAATAATGTGAATATTAATTAGACTGGAGTTGGAAGTGTCACACCAACTGTTTAGGTTAACATGAATTGTGTAACAGGAGCAGAGGCTTTTGAAATGTACTGTACATATGTAGAAACCTGAAGGGAGGTTATATGTAAACACATTTTAAAAACATATGCAGATTATAGGAAGATTTTGGACCATTGTAGATGCAAACAATGGAAAAAATGGCTTGGACTGTTTATGGAAGTGATAAATAGACCACATCGGCAACCAAAATCAATTATCTACACACAAAACTAAAATGACTTGACTTTATTTATGGCAAGAAATGAAGAGCCACTGACATGGAGAAACAGACAAAATTAATACTCTCAATTAGGGAAAAATAAAAACAACTTAAAAGCTTTATTTTGAATTGCATGTTTGTGGTTTTGGTTTTATAATTTTTAATCATATCTAGTAATGCTTGATATGGTTTTCTACTTATATTTATGAAAGTATGAAAATACTACTAATATTCCAGATAAGTAAAAATAGTAAACAAAAGGTTTTGCTACTTTTTTTAAATTAGAACGTTAAACAATGTGCATAGGAATCAGTGATGGTCAATGCGTCCTTTGTATTTTTATAGTGATAACACGAGTGTTTCTTTTTGGAAGTGCATTAATGCCCATTTATGTGCCAACAATTATTTTTGAAGTAGAGAGAAAAATAAATTACATCTTAAAAAAAAACTGTTCACAGCTACACTCAAAGCAATCAAAATAAACTAGAGTAGATTGTAAGTGACATAGAATAGGTCAGGTCAGCAAAGTGCAGCACTTACTTATGCTACCTGTCAGAAAAGCTTCTTAGTGATATAGTGTGACATCAGTGACATCATTTTAGCAAGTACAGCATAGTGTCAACATTAAGAAGGAAAGGGAATTTTTTTATGTTTAAAATATAAAGAAACAATGCAGACTTATTTTCAAAATTAGGCCAAAATGATAACAGCAAAATACAAAACCTATATTTACCTATTTAATGCCTCTAATTTCTGCAAATGTTTACGTTTATATCAGTTTTTCTGTTTTTCCTTTTGTGATAAAATCCAAACCTGGGAACAGTCCTATCAGTTATAACCAGGATGTAATGCAAAACTAAAAATATGAAAAAAAGTTCTAAGTTTTAAAGAATTCTATTGATACCTCTTTACTAAAAATATTATTTAGATAACAATGTTGAAAAATATATTAAAGATTTAGTAAATTTCAGTTGGCAGTGCCTTATGTGGATAAAAGTCTACTGCAGTTTAATAAAGATGAGCTTGTTATGGTGTTGCAGTGGTTACTGCTGAAGAATCACAGACTCCTGGGTTCAAATCGCATCCCAACTAATGCATTTCTGGAGTTTTCACTTTATCTGCATCTTCTTTTTTTTTCCTGCAGGTACTTTGCATTCCTCCCTCGACCTCAAATATTTGCAGATTACTTTAAATTTTTGACTCACTGAGAGAATGTGTGTTTGTAAAAGTGAGCTGTGATGGACTCCAAAATTACCAGTTTATGACCAGTGCTGCCAGATTAAGGACTTTCTCCCCACAACTCTGACCTGATTGAAAAGGTTAGAAAATGGAACGATGCTAAATACCTTGAACATTTTCGTCAGATTTACTTTACATTATTAATGTTCATATTAGTTTTGTACTTTAGTTAACTCATCTTTCAGGATATTTTTTCTGTGCACTTTATTTCAGTATTTGACAGCAGCAGCCTATAAATAGCATGATGCATTGCAGTATCATCCAATGTAGGCCACTTGGTCAAAACCTGTGCAGGGTAATCTATATATCATGTGGTCAAATTGAGGCTGTTACATATTTAGATCACTGTTTAACACTTTCCAAACTACACTCACAAAATTCAGTTGATCAGTCTCCAAAATGTATATGGTCTGTACTCTTTTATCTCTCTCGCTCTTTCTTTGTTTCTAGCACTTTGGTTGCTGCTCCTGCTGTACTTCACAACTCCAAATCAAGGCCCACTGTGATTGGTAGTTCTCTGTGTGCACAAGTGCGATGACTGTAGGATTTACATATTACAATACATTACAGCTTATTTTTTGTATAGCGCTCTTCACGGAGTATAGGCTCCAGCTGTGAACAAATTCTCTTTTAAAGCAAGCATAGATTATACTAAATACAGAAATAGTACATATAAAAAGATAGAAATTTATTTAAACACACAGAAAACAAAGTAGAAACTGTTTGACATAAATAGAAAACAACATCTGTCCATTAATTGACAATAAAGGAGATGAAAATGGTAAAAGAGAGAAAGTCAAAGTCAGACTCACTCACAGTCCAGCTTTCAATCTGATGATTCCAATGCTGCTTTTTATATGAGGTGACTTTTCCAAATGCAGGAGGCAAGCCTGGCAGTAGAGCAGTGGTACCAAATGCCACCTCAAGATACAGAGAAGAGAAAACAGAAGTAATATTTATATTTTTTTTTTACCAATGACTAACAATATTTATATATATATATTTTTTTACAAATGACTAATAAATAGACTCTCAGTATGCACAGCTAATCAGCTGCTCTAGTCAGAGTATGCTAATCTAAAGTAGTGAGTCTTCAGCCTGGATTTAAAAGCTGACACCAAATTGGCATCTATTATATTAGCAGGCAGATCATTCCACAGCTTTGGGGACCTGTAACTAAAAGCTTGACCTCCCACTACTTATGAATTCATTTTATGTTGTTCTCACTTATTTAAAAGGTTAGATTAACTGTTGATTTTGACTAACAGATGAATGATTTGATTATATGTACTAAATTGAGAAGAAATAACTAAAGCATTGACTAAAACGTCAGGGCTACATTGTATCAAGACAGGATGTATACTAGCAATATTCCGAATTTGGTAGAAGGCAGTCCAGGAGGTAATATTTATATGCCAGGCAAAAGAGAAAGTGCTGTCCAGAATTACACCAAGGCTCTTTACATGAGTAAAAATGGAATCATCAAAGGAGACAATAATAATAATTTTGTTTTACTGTTGTTGAGTTTAAGGAAACTGATTGTCATCCAACTCCTTTTGGTTGCCAGGGTGTGAAAAGGACGTAGCAGCACAAGAAAAAGTCAAGAGAAGAATGACTAGGCTCATTCCAGGGCTATAGGGAATGAATTATGATGAAAGATTGAAAGAGCTGAGCCATTGCAGTTTAAGCAAAATAAGATTAGGAGGAGAAATGATTGAAGTTTTTAAATTATTAAGGGAATTAGTACAGTGGATCGAGACTGTTATTTACCAAGAACATGGAAAAACTGTTGGAACCTAGTTAAAGGTAAATACTATAATTGCTTTAGTGTTGTTACTCTCAGTGCACCACTGAATATTTTAACCCACTGCATCTGAGTGTGGAATCACAGCTCTACAGCAGCTGATCGGAAAGCTCTACCGCAGATTTTGTCAAGAGCGGAGAGAATTCTCGGGGTACAGCTTCTAGCACACGCTGCCTCAGCCATGTGCACAGTCTATTTGAATTTCTCCCGTTCTGCAAACGCTTCAGAGCCGTTCCTGTAGCGATGTCGCAGTTCAGAAACAGTTTCATCCCAAGAGCTCTAAACGCACTCAATCAGTCCATCAAGTGCTCCCGGTAGAGCTGTTTGTACTTATAAGCACAATTACCTCACTGTAAACTTGCATTACAGTTGTAATATTGCACAGCTTGAGCCATTTATGCTTTCATATTGTATATTTTTCCTTTTTTTATTGTATTATTATTATTATTATTATTATTCTTTGTTATTATTTTACCATTTTATAGGAAAATAATTTTATGGACGATTTGCATATTGAATCTCAATGTACCATGCAATAACAATAAAGGAATTCAATTCAATAGAAGAGAGAGCATATTTACAGCTGATGACGACTGGCTTCTAAGTCGATTTAAATTTCCAGGCACTATCTTCTTGGAGCTCTTGATATCATTTTTCAGATGAAATGCAGTAAAGTATATATATTACATTATCCATCCATCCATCCATTATCCAACCCGCTATATCCTAACTACAGGGTCACGGGGGGTCTGCTGGAGCCAATCCCAGCCAACACAGGGTGCAAGGCAGGAAACCAACCCTGGGCAGGGCGCCAGCCCACTGCAGTATATTATATTATACAGATACATTTTTAACTTCATTTAAATAATGTATACTGTTATTAAACATGTGGACATGGTGGACAGCGGTAGCGATGAACTGCCGCCCCGTTCAGGGATTGTTCCTGCCTCGCGTTGTATGCTTGCTGGGACTAGCGTGACCCTGGATGGATAGGTGGATGGAGTAATTAAACATGTACTACGAAGATATTTCAATGTTCCTTAAAAGTTTTGAAGAATCGGCATTCTAAGCTTACATATGGCTTGACAATTATTAAAGAGCTAATTGTGTGGCAATTTGTTACTTGGAGAAAACAAAGGAAGGACAGGAATTGGGGACTAGTACGTATGAAAGAGATGGTACTGCTGCAATAAATTATTTCATCGAGGGTTGCGCAGCAAGCTTCTTGCAGAAGGCAGGAACAATATCTGGAAAGGGTGCCAGCTCATCGCTAATACTGCGCCACTGTGGCCCCATGTTTAATACATGCTTTAATTAATTTCATCATGAAAATGATGTCAAGTATACATTTTAGTATTTAAATTGTTCAGAGAGCTGTAATATCATGAATACAATATCTTCTGTGTCCTGTTGGCATAAGAGAAAGCCTGTTTAAGAAGCAAGCAGTGATTCACACACATAGAGTACATAGAAGAACATACAGAATAGGAAGCATTTAACGTGGTACTTTAGCTTCGATGGGATTTGAGAAAGTAGTAAATTAAAAGATTTTAAGATTAAGTTTATGATGTTCTACTTTAATAACAAGATAAACTATGTGATTAAAGTGGAAATTTCCAGATTAAAGTTGACATTTCGAGCTTTTTTCCCCACTGTGTCCCTATTTTTTTCTTTTCTCTGTACCCTAATAAGCTTCCATATGACACTCAAACGGTGGGCTACGACTCACTTTTTCACTGGGACTTTGATATCTGACAGCTTCTTTTTTATTTTGGGCACTGTGCAGCTTTCTGAACTTCCTTTTGTTGTTTATGCAACTGCTTAAATCAACAAATAGTATATTTTCCTTGCGTCCACTTGGCATTCACTGATATTCTTCTTTTTTCTCCATGCTTTTGCCATTGTCTTTTCAGAGAACGCTGAACTTAAGGGAATATTTATATTGATTTGCATATTCAAAGAGGCGTAATTCTGGGAGGGGCAGCAGGCACATGCACGAGCATTACATTTCACGCTGACTGGGATTTATGTAGCGGAAGTGCATAGAAATTGGCTTACGTACAGTTTTCTGCATCTGAATTTTTTGTGCATACACACATTTTGACTTTTGTCTGTATTATGGGGTCCTAAGACTTTTGGGACTGTCAAAACTCGACTTGATGTTTTTTTAGAAGAATTAAGTGGATAGGACTGGTAAGCTTTGTTGGACTGAATGGCCTGTTCTCATCTAGTTTGTTCTATTGTTCTTATGTCCCGGAGACGCGAAGTGAGTGTCTCAGGTGGAAAAGTGCATGTAGGTTTGATGGATAGATTGAGTAATGGAGTTCAGTTCCATAGCAAAGATTTTCACTTCTATGGTATTCAGTTCCATAGTAATATGGAAAATATTACCAAGGGGAGGAAGATAAATGTTGAACAGGACTGGCCTCAGTAAAATACCCTTTGGAAATCCTTGGGTGACTGTAAAGCTCTCAGAAATAAAAGTCTTGATTTGGACAAAATGCTTTCTGTCTTTAAGAGTGGAAGAGAGCCAGTGATAAACAACATTTTGGACTCCAATTTTGACCATGTAAAATATACTTTGTATGTATGTACTGCTACTTCTTAATACTAAGCAGCCTTCATTTCTTTTACTTACTAATATAGGTAAAAGATTAGTCAAGAAAGTTGTGAAATAAAAAAAAAAATAAGCCTTCAAGTTCTGCATTTTCTTTTCTTGAGCTATTCAGTCTGCACTACCCCTGCATCTGTTTCTTGTTCCAAAGTAACATAATATTTATATTTATTGGCCAGAATGGCTTATGATTATCTACTAACCTCATTTGCCACACTGCTTGTGGAAAGTATCTGGCCATTAACATTGTTCAGTTAGAAAGGAGACTGCATAAAACTTTCATTGAATACATCAGTGCTTTTATGATAAGCAACTTCTCCAAACCCATTGCTTAATATTTTACAGCTTTTGCCATATAGACTTTGATCAGTCTGTTTATTTTATTTTACAAGGATTCTCAGAAATATATGGAGGCAACATAGCCCATTCTCAAACTTGATTTACATTCCCCAGCTCTAAACAGCCATCTAATCTTTTAATGCTACCTGTGCTTTTCAGTCTGCTTCTAGTCTCACTCACTGTGGCCTTTCATCATCATCGAAGGGTTTCTTTATTAGCAAGAAGCAAATACACTGACAGCAAAACAGCATCTACTTCAAATAAGTGTCCATGTGATTTTTTTAATCTCGTGAATGTGAGTTTCTTTTTCATAAAACAAAAAAGACAGACTTGCAGTGTTCTTGTCACCTATAATATGAAACATCTTGCATGTGTGGTTTTTCATACCTAATGAGGTTGAGCTGTGCCTAGAACATGTTTTATTTCACAAAGCAGTCTTCATCATTGCAGCATTTTTGTGTTTATGAGAACAGTTAATAGTAACGAATGAATGCTACAAAACAGAAAGTAAACAGAAAAGCAAAGGTCAGAATAAACATGTAGGCCGTATATATTCATGTCTATCACTGAAAACTGGGAAAGGTTAACAAATAATGGATGCAATTCAGAACTGTTTGGTATCATGTGAACTATTTGTATTAGATGCCAATTACATATGTGATATTGATAGCACAGCCAGTGATACCTCTTGCAGCAAGTCACCTTTTGTGTAAAAAAAATTAAAATGAACACATATTTTACTGCTTGTTGATATGCACTTTGAATTGCGAGGGTTAATGTCAGAACAAGGCATCACACCTGAAGAAGGTTGTAATTTTGAATAATGTTAGTGATTTAATCTGTTTGATTTAACACATGCAATCAAAACTCTTGGTGGGGGAATAATTGCCTTTCACTAGAAAGCATTTAATAGGAAAAGATATCATTATAGCCAATTGGATACTGAATACCATACAAATAATATTGGTGGAATGAGGAAATACAGGAGAGTATACAGAGGAAGAGGACGGCAAAGAAGAAGTGAGATAGTCAGAGAGGTGCAGAAAGTAGACAAGAGTACAAGGAGATAAGGTGCAAGGTGAAGAGAGAGGTGGCAAAGGCTAAAGAAAAGGCGTATGATGAGTTGTATGAGAGGTTGAACACTAAAGAGGGAGAAAAGGACCTGTACCAGTTGACTAGACAGAGGGACTGAGCTGGGAAAGATGTGCAGCAGGTTAGGGTGATAAAGAATAAAGATGGAAACATATTCACAAACGAGGAGGGTGTGTTGAGCAGATGGAAAAAGTACTTTGAGAGGCTGATGAATGAGAGAGAGAAGAGGTTGGATGATGAGGAGATAGTGAATCAGGAAGTGCAATGGATTAGCAAGGAGGAAGTAAGGACAGCTATGAAGAGGATGAAAAATGGAAAGGCTGTTGGTATAGATGACATACCTAAGGAAGCATGGAGGTGTTTAGGAGAGATGACAGTGGAGTTTTTAACCAGATTGTTTAATGGAATCATGGAAAGTGAGAGGATGCCTGAGGAGTGGAGAAGAAGTATACTGGTGCCGATATTTAAGAATAAGGGGGATGTGCAGGACTGCAGTAACTACAGGGGAATAAAATTGATGAGCCACAGCATGAAGTTATGGGAAAGAGTAGTGGAAGCTTGGTTAAGAAGTGAGGTGATGATTAGTGAGCAGCAGTGTGGTTTCATGCCAAGAAAGAGCACCACAGATGCAATGTTTGCTCTGAGGATGTTGATGGAGAAGTTTAGAAAATACCAGAAGGAGTTGCATTGCGTCTTTGTGGACCTGGAGAAAGCATATGACAGGGTGCCTCAAGAGGAGTTGTGGTATTGTACAAGGAAGTCGAGAGTGACAGAGAAGTACATAAGAGTTGTACAGGATATGTACGAGGGAAGTGTGACCGTGGTGAGGTCTGCAGTAGGACTGACGGATACATTCAAGGTGGAGGTGGGATTACATCAAGGATCGGCTCTGAGCCCTTTCTTATTTGCAATGGTGATGGACAGGTTGACAGATGAGATTAGACAGGAGTCCCCATGGACTATGATGTTTGCTGATGACATTGTGATCTGTAGCGATAGTGGGGATTAGGTTGAGGAGACCCTGGAGAGGTGGAGATATGATGTAGAGAGGAGAGGAATGAAGGTCAGTAGGAACAAGACAGAATACATGTGTTTAAATGAGAGGGAGGTCAGTGGAATGGTGAGGATGCAGGGAGTAGAGTTGGTGAAGGTGGATGAGTTTAAATACTTGGGAGCAACGGTACAAAGTAATGGGGATTGTTTAAGAGAGGTGAAAAAGAGAGTGCAGGCAGGGTGGAATGGGTGGAGAAGATTGACAAGAGTAATTTGTGACAGACGGGTATCAGCAAGAATGAAAGGGAAGGTCTACAGGACGGTAGTGAGACCAGCTGTGTTATATGGGTTGGAGACGGTGGCACTGACCAGAAAGCAGGAGACAGAGCTGGAGGTGGCAGAGTTAAAGCTGCTAAGATTTTCATTGGGTGTGAGGAGGATGGATAGGATTAGAAATGAGTACATTAGAGGGTCAGCTCAAGTTGGACGGTTGGGAGACAAAGTCAGAGAGGCGAGATTGCGTTGGTTTGGACATGTGTAGAGGAGAGACGCTGGGTATATTGGGAGAAGGATGCTAGGGATAGAGCTGCCAGGGAAGAGGAAAAGAGGAAGGCCTAAGCGAAGGTTTATGGATGTAGTGAAAGAGGACATGCAGGTGATGGGTGTAACAGAGCAAGATGCAGAGGACAGAAAGATATGGAAGAAGATGATCCGCTGTGGCAACCCCTAACGGGAGCAGCCGAAAGAAGAAGAAAATGGGTAAAGATTTTCATTTATAAATGTCTATTTGCTAAAGTGGTTAGCACTGCAGCTTCATAGCTCTAAGCAATTTGGTGGGATCTGTTAGTGTTGGATATGCATGTCCTCTTTGTGTTTTGTGCTATTCCAAGTACTGTAGTTTTCCAAGCATTTTGACAGGAATGCATTTGTGGTGAAAGCTGCCAGAAAAATCTCACAAGAAGAATGCAAACCTCCAAACAGGTAGTAACTGTGACACTAAGTAATTAAAATACAGCATTATAGAAGAGAGTTCTTGTCATTTGAAATTGTTATACTAAAAACCAGAATCATCAAGAAGGATTTGGCCAAAACAACTGGTTAAACTTTCATGAACTGAACAAACCAAAATGTCAACATCAGGACTGTCAAAGTCAAAAACCTGAAATTCTTTATTTATATTTCTTAATGAAAAGCAAGCAGCCTTCTTCTTTAAAATTGTAAAATTTAGTCAAGTTGCTACTTTGGCCATCCATTCAGAAATAACATGGTGCCTATAATGTCATGAACTGCATACACTATGGTCATCAGGCAATGACAGGGCTCCTCCAGCAACCAAACAATAGACAGAGAAGCATTGTATCATAGATTTAAAGAAAATGTTAGAAAAAATAAAAACAAATAAAATGAATTCCAAAGAAAAAAAGCTGAGAAAATTGAGAAAACAGCACATCAAATAACCTTACATGTAAGCAGAACCTGGTATAACTAGACTAGAGCTGAACCAAGGACATTGGTGTTATGAGGCAGCAGTGTTATTTACTGTCACCTTGCCGCTCTGTGTTTGAAAATAAAATAATATCTTAATTATCCACCTACTGTGCTGCAGGATCCAATCAACATGAATGTGTATTGAACTTTATTTCTGTTACATACCATGTAAACTATATCTAAAAAGTAATAAAAATAAAACAAAAAAGTATAATATGTAGGGAACGCACACACACACAGACACACAGTTTCACAATGCTCTTGTTCTGTGGAAAGAGGCTGATGGCAAAGATACCTCTCACAGATTGCAGATTATTGCTCTGTGTGAATTGGGATCTGGCAGGATTATCTAAATGTTTCTGAGACAGAACACAATCAACTTCTCTGATAAAAGGGACCAAAAGTGCAGCTCTAGTGATACCATGGTGGTTTGATTAAAATGCATGCAGTTAATTATGCCAGCTTCTCAAGGTTTAAACACTTTTGGACTTTTTCATGTCTTCTTTTACAAAATATTGTAATAGATGAGAGATTCCTATTATTCAAACTCAATAATGTACTGTAAAACCGTGCCTTGAGTAGCAAACAAGATGAAATTAGTAAGCATTACCTACCAAAAATATTTTGTATGCTTTTTTTTACCAATAATTGTAATATGTTAATAAAAGCATTACAAAACATACAGTTAGGATGATTAAAATGTACAGAAAAGGCAGTGAATTACAAAACAAGTCTGTTTTCATGCATGTGAAATCCTTCCTTTCTTGACAAATTTATTTTCTCTGATAAAGGAATAAGGTCCTAAAATACAATATATACAAAATACTGCATCTAGGCTGGCAGTCTTTGACATAGACTCTGGTAATCCACTGCTAAATCCCTCAGAATTGTATAACAGCAGAGCGAGATTTACCTAACACAGGCAGCTTTTATGACAAAGCACAGGCAAGCCACACAGAACAGACATTTATCTAGCAGAGTGCCAGCTCAGAGTGTTTCATGATATTAAAGACAAAAAGTGCACCAGTCTTTTTATATACCTACTCATTAATATATTTCTAGTAATACTTTGACTTTCTGCACATTGTAAGTCAATTTGCAAAATACGAAGAGCTAAATATCCAAATTTAAGCAAAGTTACAAACGCACGTAATTAACATTAAATATGCTTTACATTTCAATAATTATTTACCTGTGGTATGGTACAAGTGCATGTAATATAATTGTTACAGTAGTGTTTGGCATTTCCCAAGTTCACTTACACAATAAAATGTATTACTATTCTTTTATAGTTCCTGATATGTTGTAAGTTGCCCAATTGGGAAGAGCATGGGCTATAAAAACAGTGTTCTGATTCTCAAGGCTAGATCTTCAAAGGAGCCATCAATTTTCTGATTCTCATTGTGTTATTTTTGTCAGTTTAGATAAGGCTTTCATAATTTCCTAGAGAACTACATCTTGGAGCTGTCCAGGGTACTGTGTAGACTTGTGTGGCCCAGAAGTAGGCAGAACTCCCTAATCACACAAAAAATAAAATAGACAGAAGAAATTTATTGAAAGCGCCCTCTTCAACTTTTACTGCACCTAAGGAGGCTGGTAAAACATTGGATGGAATGCCAATGGTGCCTCTTAAAAGAAGTGCGAAAGGCATCTAAGATACAAGAAATTGTTAGACAGACAGGTAAAACGACAGTAGAATTAAAAGAAATAAAAAGAACAGATAATCTAAGATGAAATAGTCCTTTAAACTGATAGACCAGGCAGGCTAAACAAAAACCAGCAGGACAATACTACTACTACTAATAATAATAATAAAATGGAAGTTTAATTTTAGCAGTTGACTCTAGTATCTCTTGGGAAAAAAAATGCAATTACAGTCCTGATCAAAGTAAAATGCATGCAAATGGAAACACTGCTCACACCTTCAGACAACTGGAACAACATATACTGTAGACGTCTAATACTGCATACCAAGTCAAAACTATCTGTAATCAATGAATATACAGAAACAACACTGATGATTACCATGAAACAGACAAAACTCTGCTTCAGACTCGCATGCTCCTTTAACACAGAACTTTCAGAAAATGGCTGATCATGTGAAGATCTGCTTTGAAAGAACAGCTGAAAGGGAAGATTGACCAAAGCAAAAATAAAATGGACTTAGTTGTGTCATGATGTTACGTACTTTTTAAGTGTATAAGTGTCTTTTCCATGGATTTATCCTGCATTTTGTTTTTGGCATTGTTATTAATTTTTACCAATATTTTATTGATGCTATCACAGTGCAGTTTCTTTGTGTGTTGCTTTCTAGTAGGCGTCCTACATCCTTTGTTTCATGTCATTGGGCATATTGCTTGTGGCGAAGATATTGATTTCCAGTTACATGGATGTGGGATGATATTATTGTACAGTTAGTATATGAGATAGTGGCAGGCCTACACGGTAATCAAGCTTAGTGCAATCAAAGGAAAGACAATAGTGTTAGGATTAACTAGAAAGTTTGCCTAAGTTTTTGTGATTTTAATGATTTTCTTGCTGTGACCTACATTTGTGACATTTATAAACCTTCTTAATCCAGTTCAGGGTGCTGGGAAGCCAGAACTATCCCAGCAGCACTGAGTGCGAGAAAGGAAACAGTCCTGGACGGGGTAATAGTAAATTACAGGGTCCATTTATATACACATGGATCAATCAAGAATCACCAATTAACCAAACTTGCATGTTTTTGAGGATGTAGGAAGAAAACTGAAGTACCCAGAAGAAAACCACATAAACACAAAGTATGCAGTCCTTCTGAAATGTACAGTAACCAGGCATTGGACTGGATCCAGGAAGCAACAGTGCTGAAGTTAACACTGCACCACTGTGATGTCAAAGGTTTAGTGGTAACAAGTATTTTATGACTTTAGATGAACAGGTTATGAAAACTTAGCAGATATACAATTGTTTAGATACTATAAATAACTTTGTCAAATATTAAATCGATCCAGACATCCTTCTATCACATTCCCAAATGACTTAGTAAACCTCCAAAAAAAATGGCTTTAGTCAAAAACTGAAGATATAGTTGAAAGCGTGGTAGTAGTAGTAGTACTACTAGTAGTAGTAGTCCAAGACTGGCAACAGTGAAAGTTAAAAATTAAGTTTAATTGAAAAGTATTATATTGTTGAATTTGTTTTAAACAATAATTCATAAATTTATCATCAAGAAAAACAGGATCCTAACAGGATATCAAGACAAGACACAAATAGAGACTCGTAGACAGGATATGGAATAAAAAGGGTAAGGGTGGCTTAAAAGTCATCCTAAACACACCACACATTCTTTTAGAAAGTGTTTTACAAAAGGATGAGTAAACAGAAAAAGAAGAAACTGAGCGTAAATATGCAGAGTCAGGTGCACAGTCAAGCAAATATTACAAAGAGAAAAAACAGTTGAAGCAGAACACCACCAATAGAAATTTCTGAGGTGGTACAACCCCTATATGGAAAGTCAGTATTGATATGATTGAGCAAAACATGTTCAGAACAGTCAGGACGTGCTTTGCAGTTATTTTGTGGATTGTGGGGTCTTGGTAAAGTGATCAAAGTTTTAACACAATTACTTGTATTACTATTATTTTTTTCAATTTTGTAGGTATACTTGAATTCCAGGTCTCGGCCAAGTGGCTGCTTGTTTTCCATATTCTCTGTGCTCTCAAGCAGGACTACAGCTCCCAGCTACTAGAACTACAAAATAAGAGCATGTGACTAAGAACTTTTTGGACCTTCTAATTTCAGAACATTGGGAGATTAAAAAAAAAACTCTCAAAAATAAGTAGGTTATTTGTTTTATAATGCTTTTAATTGTTGAAGATACTGGTGAGATATGGGGTGAAGGTGTCTATATAAAAACTGTATAAAGAAATAATATGAGGTGAAAACCAGATATAAAAATATACCTGAAAGTTTAAAAAAACGGACAAAGCTAAAAGGGTGCAATAGAACAGCCATATACCAACTTAACCACCCACAAATGGTTACATGCAGAGAAAAATGTCCCTTAATACCCACTTGGACTAGAGAGAGGCTGGTGAAGGAAAGTAACTTCGCGCTGGACGGTTGATGACCAGATTGTGAATTCTATTGGGCACCTGTGGAACAAGAAAGAAAGCCTGGCAAAATCAAAGGGCATCAGTCTAATAAATCTCACAGCTGATAATCTGTATGTAGTTCCACTTAATGTGTTTTAGCATCTGAGAGAACACAATGTCACTGCTTTTTTTTCATTTATGTAAACAGAAATACTAACAGTTAATTTATTTCTTACAAGTAACTGTGATTGAACTGAATGTCATATTGCAGGAGTAGCAGTAGTAATGTCACTTCTACAAAGTTAAGTGAAATCATACCCACATTTTAAATAAACATGTTGCCACTCTCTAAAACCATAATAAACTTCATTTTATTGAAAAGAAATTATTAAATACAAATAGTGATGAAAGTACACTACACCAGGAATTTTGCAAATGCAAACTGTGATAATAACTATTTAGATGTTATCTGCATAAGCTAAATGTAGGTTGGGAGTATGTACAGATACAAGAGCTAACAAAATATATGGACAACATAGGCAATTATTTGCAATTGAAACAAACACATTTGTTGACCTACCCACATAACATGTACATCTTAGTCCGGTTTAAACCAGTGGTTCATGGGTCTATTATAATAATTGGCACATGATTTATTATCAGCAATTATATACAGTACGTTACTAGCACTTCTATCTAAAGCAGTTTCACAAGAAATTTCCATAAAATGGCTGGATTGATTTGGGAGAAAGCATACATTTAACAGCTCTCCAAGAGCAGAAAGTAGAATGCTACAAGTTTGGTACAACAGTTAGTCCCAAGGCTAGATGAAAACTAAAACTTTGGATGATTTATCATTGATAGGAACAACACAGTTGTAGATCCAGTGGAGAGAAAGAAATGCGTTAAAGAGCAGTCCATGAAACACTTTGAAGAAGCCTTTGTCAAATTTCTCCAATAGCGGCTGAACTCACAAGTGTGTTTACTGCAAGAACATCAGTCATGGTTGTTTGCTGCTGTCCAGCCAAAGTTCACCCTGATATCAGTCTAAATCTCAACTGAGCTGCAACAGACTTTGTGAGCAGAAGTAAAAAAATTACAAAAAATGGAGAAGATGAGGAGTGTTGCAAGATGTTTTTTTAAAGAAATTAGGGTTAGTTGACACTGAACTTTTATGAATACTGAGGAATGTTTAAATTGGTTAGCAACAGTGCCACAATCTGATGAAAATATATAGGGTGGTCCAGATCTACAGTAATTATGCAATTTTCATTACGCTATAGCTTATTAAGTTTATTACATAGAAAATCACCCGGAAAATCCCGGACCATCGAGAAGTGTGCAAACTGACGACATGAAGAATCGTGTTTGCGCCGAAATGCAATCGTCCCCGCATAAATCAAAGTCATCCAGATGATCTGGATCTACATAATTAGATCTGGACCACCCTGTACTTGTTTAATTAATAATTTATTCTGAAAACAATTTACTTTTTTGTGACATGTACACTTTATGAGGAAGTACATGTAGCTTCCAGACTTTTTGACCTACATTTGAATATAAATAAATAAACACAAATTTAAATATGAAGCATGTTGATTAATTATTCAGATGATGTGTTTAATATAGAATACTAAGTATAAAAACTGAATGGTAAAGGGTTAATAACAACCCATCTTAATAATTATAATTTAATTTAATGGAATTAACTCACAGGCATTGTACACATTGATTTACTGAACCAAAATCTATAACAATATGCTATGCTAAAACAGAGTCTTTATCCTTGATACGTACACTGCAACCATTGGAACCTCCCCCTTTTTTTTACAGGCAGATCTTTTTAGAGTTTGAGTTTTGGCAAAGGTGTATATATATCCTGGTAGTGAAAATGCAATGCAAACCTATTGCTGCAGATACTCTTTGTCAGTTTTGTACCTGAGGGGACAAAGAGTTTGCAGACAAAGGGAGCTTTGTGTGCCGCAGGTGATACTCATGGGTGGAAAACCTCTTCAATTGCCAGTGAGACTATAAGGAAGGTAGCTAAAGGTTGTAAACCCTGTGCTTTTCAATCGAGCTTTTAAAAAATGAAAGCTTTCTGTGTCAAAGGAGTTAGTGTAATGTGCAGAATGGCAATAGGAAAACTTGTATAATAATAAAAGTGGCAGCAGGGACAGTCAGAATATATGACTTTCTGGATTAGTCTTAATTCAACAACATCTGGTGTTTGTGGCTGTTTAAAATATATATTTTAGGAGCATAAAAATAATTGACAGATAACAGTCTGCTGACCTTAGTGTCAGGATGTAATCTGGGGTGAAGGAATGTTAACAAAAGAGGAAGATTAGACAGATCTCTAAAGGAGAAAGACTCAATGATAAAGATTATACAGAACATCAGGAGTTGTTTGTGTGAGGAATAGAATTTTTTTAAGTACAAATTAAAAAAAAACTGTTTGGTATACACAGGATTAAAGTTTTATTAAAGGTTTAGTTATTTATATAATAGCGGTCGTTTTAATCTTGTTTACATTCCACATGCATGTGCTCTGATTCATATAGATGAAAATAAAGTATGCTGACATTGAGCAGGTGTAGCAACATTGTGAAAATGTGGGAAAATTTGATAAAGCATTGCAGTGTTTTTATATCACTTTGACCCTCAACGGGAAAAGCAGAATGAAAATGATGATTATGATATCCTGTTGTGTAAGTAGTGCAGTGCCGCAGTGGTTGTACTGTAGGTGCTGCCTCATAGCATCAGAGACTCGGTGTGACTGCCTACTCTGTCATTGTGTCTCAATGAAACTGACAATTTAATTGTGATACGTTAAGTGAAAATGTTTGCCCTTTTGATTTTTGTAGCTTGGTTTAAAGCATAAAAATTTTAAGAAGTAGGTGAATGACGCCTATTATAAATGTACTGGGACATACATAAAATATCTTCAGCCTCAGCACTTGAAAGACTTCATCCAGCCTTTTAGCATTACTGACTTTTGCCCTCCATTTAAGCAATTTTATTTGCTCTTTCTATGCAAGTGAAAGTCAGTATTCTAGTTCAGTGAACCAAATGATGCAGTTTTTCAGGAGTAAATCACATCTTCTCTATCTGGCAGGTCTTTTATTCTAAGGAATAAAAACTGAAAAAGCAAATGAAACTCTCAATACTTTTCCTCTATTAGCCTCCGTACTTGATGAATATAATTTGCAAAGTAAATCCAAATGTCTTCCTAAGTGCTATTTCCCTTTTATTGTGCACAGACACAGCCAGCTGTATCACGTAAATGAAAAAAATCAAAGAAAACAACACGTTATCAAAACAAACAATCATATACTGTACTGAAAATATCTACACATAGAAGCATGGGTGGATGGTGAGTGAGGAAAACAAAAATCTCCGCCATTGCATTTGATCTTGCAATCTGAATGTGTTACAGCAGTGAATATTGCCCAGCTGTCCACAGATGGCTTGCCGGAGACCATGTAGAAACAAATTTAATTTCTTAAAGCATCTGCAGTTCCAAGAAAGTAAAGATCAGAGCAAGATTAATTTTGAGTAGCCCAGTTATTGATTTCAGTGAAACAGTGCTTGACCTGAGCTAAAAAAAGACACAGAAGCACAGAGACCTGCTCTGCTGAGGAATTGTTTAAAGTCGGCTTGTTCGCTGTTTACCCTCAGTGTCTTTTCTTTTGAAATACTACCCTATGCTATTTTTTACTAACTCCATCAGTGTTTTCAGGTCATTTGTTTTCTATTTATTTTTTTTATGTGTTTTTCTGCAGTTAATCTCATTTATGAAATGGCTCTAATATTGAAAAAAAAGTTTGGATAAAAAACAATATTGTAACATTTTCATAATTTCTAAACTTCTTGTGATCACTGAGCAGTAGTGCCAAAATGAAGTGTCCTTTCAACCCGACTATTCAGTTGATCCTTCTTTTTCTAAGGTTGTGCCCCTAAACTATATTTGTGATATGATCATTAAAAAACATTCGCCTTCTTCTGAAATAGGTTGTGGGGAGACAGGCATCATCTGGGGTAAGACAGGATCCAGTTTTGGATTGGCAAGTGACACCCAGACAAACACCACACTCAATTGATGTGTTTGGGGCTGAACCCTGGGTCCCTAGAAATTGAAGGTAGCAGTACTAACCTCTACAAAACTATACAATTAGAATGTAAGATTAAGAAAATAATTATTTTTAAATACCATCTATGCCAACCTAAAGATATGTATTAATGTCTACATGCTTGAGTCTGTAATACAACCAAAGTGACCACTGCTGCAAATATTGTACCCTGTATTATGGATAACATAATTATTATAATTCTCGGAGTCAGTCCTGTGATAGGGGGATTCAGTTTCTTTCCTGGATCCTTCTTGCACTATTGTAGTCCCTCTTCTCATAAATATATTGTTGTTGAATGGTATTGAACCCCAGGTTCAATATGAAATGTTGGGACACCAACCAGGTTGCCCCATTTAATTCTTTTTATAAAGGAAAACAAAGCAAGCACACAATGGAGCTACAGAACTGAAAAAAAAAACAGGCAGTAGCCTTCTTTCTTTTAAGGGTGTTGCTTGACTGAGTGAGTCTACACTTCTTGTGGAGCTCTGTCCTCTGAGCTGGCTTGACTCAAAGTGAGACACCTCCTTCCATGGATGCCTGGCTTTGTAGGACTTGGTTCAGGAGAGGCTGAGTCAATTACCCTCACTGGGCATCTTCATGGAGCTGTGGAGATAGAAACAAGTAACAAGCTTGGCGGCTGCACCACCTCTTACTTCAGGGTGGTATTATGTACTTCAGCTGAGCCCAGAAGGCCACCCACTGACAACATGTGTGACAATATGTTAAACAAGGTTATGTTGGACTTCTTTGTGTAAAGGAGAAAAGCCATTGCCTGTTTTTCTTTATATATGCAAATCCATTGTATGTATTTTTTTTTTAATTTCAGAAGTATAACAGGCCTTTAACTCTTCCTTCACAGATGAACTTAATGATGCAGGAATCTGTGGGAGTATTAGAGCAGTTTGTTTTAGTTTCCTGATAAAAATAACATTGTTTTAAGGTGTGTTTCTTATTTGTAATCTCACAGATTTTCACCATGGAGATACAATTTCTCATAAAAAAGTTTAGATATAAACAGTGTGAGAATGAGCAATACTTCTAATTGTATGAGTCACATAATTTTTATTCTTACTGCTATTTATAATTTATAATGAAAACAATTTAACATTATCGTAATCAAATTAAAAATATGATAACTTTTTAAGTGTTTAAATGATTGTGTATGGTTTGAGATATTAATGCTTGAGAAAGAAAACTCAGGTGCATTTTTTTCAGGATTACATTTCTTTTGTTACTCACCCAGTGGGAATGACTGCATTTCAGGTTCATCCAAAGCAGACCAGTGACTTCTAAATACTTTGTTTTATCTTTTATTTAAGAAAGTAGTCCTTGAAATCTATTTGTGCAAACAAACGTGAACAGTGGCATCTCTGCATACAGGGCAAGTGGAGCTTTGCCACCTCTGTCTCCCAGCAGATGGCAGTGTTGTGCAAAAATAAAATAAGTATTTAAAGTGCCTCAGTATTATTCATACTGTTAAATTGTTTATAGCAAATTCAGCACAGTTATTTTTTATCATGATTTCCAATTTTCCATGATGTGCTCAATGGAATTTGTTATCTAGAAAATATTTTATTTTCTGAGTATGTAAAGTTTTCTTTATAACTGGTGCTGCTAGTCCATTTCCAGGTTGCTATTGCCAGCCATTCCACCCTGCATTGTTCTCAGCATGTATTTGCTCCTATGTGCACATGAGCAACCTGAATATTTCAGTTCCACTTTGGGGTTTGCAGGCTTGGGCCCCTCTTAAACCACCCATTGATTGATTTTATGTGATGCAATTTAAAGTGTGTGTAAATTTGCACATCTCACTGTTTTGGAGTACTTGTCATCATTATCACAAATCACATTGATTACTTACATATAATAATTTAGCATATTTTTGCATTATTCTAACTGAACAAAAACTGGACATTTTATGTATATTCATTTATATTTCTACTTTCAGCCCTGATCATTTAATGTTGACGTGGGGATTTCTTTTAATACTGTATATTGGTGGTTGTACTATATGAAAATGCTTCATTTTGTGTAGATTTATATAGAATTATTCAGCTGGCATTATGTTATCACTGGTGTTGGTTGACTCATTGTGAAATGCAGTGTCTGCTCCTTATTCTGCACACAAGATTCATTAGAGGCTGCCTTCTTCTTTGGACTCCCTTTGATGCCACTGATGCCAGTCCTGTCTTCCACAGCTCCTCTTTTCTACATTGCATTCCCTGCCTGCACATTTATATTTGTTTGTACACCGCTCACTTGTGGTTAAACACAAAACCATCTACATTCACTTCTCCCAACTCTCTGAGCTGATCCAAGCAAGAATCATTCCCAAGGCTTGATGGTAGCCATGTACCCAGGCCAATAGATTTAAGCAGAGGAGCAGGTTTTGTAAATCTGCTCTTTAAGCGCATGATTATCTCTCTCTGTCAACATCATTTGTTTCAGTAGTACATTTTATATCAAAACATATCTCAAAGTTCTTTACAAGATGACTAAGAAAAAAAATTGCAAGTAAAAAGGAAAATGATTAATTCGAAAAATATCAAATATCAATACACACTCATATAATGCAGAAAAACAATTAACAGATAAAGTAGTCCTTAGTTATGGATTAAATTGCTAGATTCATTTTTAAGTTTCTAATGATTATAACAATACATCTAATGCTTTGGTCAGATGGCCAGTGGGGACAAACAATAAAACACTGGACTTTCTACCAAACATAAAGGTGCTTTAGTAGTTTCTATTGTTTTTATGCTTCATTCTTCAATGCAGTGGGTCTCATCAACAATGGGAGCATTCCCATTACTTCCATCACCACAGGTGAAATGCATAGAGTGCTTTGATCAGATGGCAGCGGTACAAAATGAAATTATAGAAAAATGGAAAAGGGAACAGAGAACAGTAGGGGTTAGTAATGATTCCAAATCAAAGAGCTATATGATACATATGCAATCTGTAAGAAGTGGTGCTAAAAAGCAGCTACAAAATGCTTTTTTTAATGTTCCACCGTATTAGTCTGACAAAGCTTTATTGGTAAAGCATTCCAGAATTTCTGGTATATAACTTCAAAAGGCTGCTTCACCAGACTGCCAACTCACAACCAAACATACCCTTTTTTTGGCTCCTCAGGATGGCTCTGCCCTTTCTGTAAGGATCTCTCTTTCAGGATGTATGTGGCTCCACCAGAATCTGCATGCCAAATATGCCACTGGATGTAAATAATACCATACAGAAAAAAAGTATCTCTTGTCTAAATATTACAGAGAAGTTTATAAAAATGATATATTCAAATGCAAGTTCAACTTTTAGTTATAATACTTATACTTAGTAAGTCATCAAATAGATTCAAGGATATTATTATGCACACATACACACATTTTTCCTATCTATAAATCTCACTGTTATTTGGTCTAATGTTTAAGTCAACACAAACTTGTACAGTATTTTAATCTCACAAAAGTGAATAAATCATATTATTTATAACTGTCTGAATATGTTTTATCTATCTATTTTTTGATCCTGCATTTTACAGTATATTACTGGGTCATTGAGTGCTTAAGTCTATTCCATCAGCATAGCATGCAAGACATGAAGTAATCTGAAACAAGCCGTCCCTTACCTGCTTTTCTTTTCACCATGGTAATAGCTTTAAATGGCAGTGGTGGAGTGATTAGGACTACTGTCTCATACCTCCAAGAGTCTTGGTTTGAATTCTGTTATAGTGAATACATGTAGACTCTTCATATACAGTACATACATTTTTTATCAGGGTGCTCTGACTTTCCTTCCACATACTAAAAATGTGCACATTAGGATAGTTGGTGATTGTACATTAGCCTTGTGATGGACTGATGTTGGTTCTTACTTTACCAACTGATGCTACCAAGAAAAAGGTCCTTCCATTCCACCACCATGAATGTGATGAATCAGATTTGCAAATTAACCAATGGCTTAATATGTGTAAATGTAGACAAACAATATCATACAGAATGTTGTCACCACTGATGAAAGACTATTTAAAGACTACTACTTAATGTAGCAAAATAATTATACATTTGTTTAAATTATGGTCATATTTCTCAAAATATGTTTTGACACAGCAAACAGATTTTAGAATCACACAGCCTGACAACGCCAATTGACAGATGATGTGTGGCCAGACATTTTTATGTTCCTCCATATGCAGTATTGCTAGCCACCCTGTTTGCTTTTGATTTTACTTGCCCCTAACTGAATTACAAGAAGCAATAGAAATATTGTTGAAGTAGCTCATGACATATGTGTTTACAATAGGGTATAATTCATAGCAGCTGCATTACTGGCTGGGGCTAACAATACTTTAACGTCAAGTTAATTGTCACATAAATTACTTCATACATTATTCTAATTGCACAGTAGGCTCATGATCTATTTTAGTGAACAGAGCATGACTTTTGGATTCTATTAATAAACAAGGCGATATCACACTGTATTATCTGGCTGAGGACAAGGAAAAAATGTACTCATTTAAAAAAATGGCTTTTTACAGAATAAGAGGTAAGTCCTGGGATTATACGTATTTGGCTTGATTTTATGTCAGCAAACACTGATAGGATAGATTTTTGTGTTTACTTCACTTTTGTTCAAGCAATGTCAACCCTTCTGAAATCTGTCTTGAGGAAAGTAGGACTGATTTTCTTGAACAATCTATTCAAGACTCATCTGTTATTATAGCTATTCCATTGAAATTTTCAGGGAAACCAACTATCACCAAATAAAATTTTATCTGATGTCAGTGCAAGTACAGAAAATCGTATGTGAAAAAGGAGATTGTGTTTGTAGCACAGAGCTATCATTCTTCAGTTAGTGCGCACATTTTGTAATAATAAAACTATATTGGTAAAATGAAAAAGGCTAAATAACATGCTTGTCTCCAAACAGAAGTGTACCATTGTGTACAAAATGAATTAATAATTACATTTTGCCGTTGCATGCTGATGGTGAGCTGGAGCCTATTCCAAGAGCATCGCAAACAAGACATGAAAGTCACATTCATGTACGAGATTCACACCAGGGCAATTTATAGTCACTAACTGATCTAAAATGCCCAGCCCGCCAAAACATCCTTGTTGATATGGTTGTTGTGGTGGGCAACACCTATCATGTTACAGCACACCTGAGAGATAAATAAAAAAATGGAGTACTGTTTTTTTAGTAATATTTTAGCATTGGGTCATTTTGTTGGTATGCTTTCCATTAGGCATGCAAGTGTTCTAGATGTTTGTATGGTAGGGACTGAGGTTGTCCCTGAACGTCTTCCTCTGACCGCACAAGGTTCTATGGCCTCAGCGGATCTCAGTAGAATGAGGTAATCCAACAACTACAGTGAAATGAGAGATTTGAGAAGCAGCTCTCAAACAAACAGAACCACTTGTCTGACTGTTCAAAGATCTGTAATTTGAAGATTGGAAGTGTAAGCCATCTAAGATTTAAAAAAAAAAAAAAACACCATTGCAGGCACCATTCTTATTCTGAAGGACCGTTGATGGTGGTGAGCATTGAGCCAGCTCAGTTTTTATTTCCATGTAGTTTTTATCTAGTGCCTAGTATTTTTGAAATATTGTCTATGTTCATTTTCATTTTACTTTCGATTACAATTTTGAATGCCTTTCTGGGTGCTGATTTCATGTTTGTTTGTAGTTAGCTCTTTATGGATTACAGACTTTAATAATTGCACTGACAAGTTTCTTCAGCCACAGAGGAGTCACAAACAGCATGAGCTGGCATTCTATTCAATTGAGCAGCTTCAGCGCCAGCTGCGGGGAAGCCCATTAAAACAGGAGACCTTCACCATCACAATAATTGCAATTAGAGCAACAAGAGTGAGACATCCTTCTAAGAACAGTGAGCTATCTCAAACAGCAATGTAAAGAGTAAACATCCACTGGGCGAGCAACAGTACAGCACTACAATATATTTGTGGGCTTATCATACTTTCTGTATGTTTCTGCTCATTCTGAATTGGACCACAAATTCAGCTTTTAGTATTAGCCGGATGTGATGGTGCATTATTCTGCTGCCTGTTCTTATGGTTCATTATGCATTATGGAAGCTGCTGTAGGAAAGTCCTGTTGACCATCTTTCTGGTTGCACCTGGTTGATGTGAGTCTCATACACTGTGCTTTCCATAACACTAAGTTTTTGCATATTTTCTAAGACTGGATACCAAAAATGGTCAAAGTATTTAGCTGAAATGCATCAAATACTAAAAACAGAAGAAATTTATTCATCTACTTGTAAAAATATCAGAAATATGTTAACAGCCTAATATAATAATGTTAACAGCAACAAAAGAAAACAATGAAAAACTGAGCCTTCTATTCAACTACTCTAGGACAAAGTTTTGCACTCTTTTGACAAGAAGGTGTTCCAACCTACATCAGCACATGAGGCCTGTTTTTACTTTATAACCATAGCACCTGGTGGAATGCTGCATTCTTTTTTAATTCTTTGAAGCAACATTAGACATTCCTTCCCCAGTTGCTCTTTTTCTGGTATCTTTCCTTAGTGCCTTTCTGGGGCACAATGATGTCTATCAGTGCACACAATGGTCTAAAGACATTGCTTAGTCTTATCTCTGCCTCTTGTCACTCCTTCCTACCAACAAACCCACAGTACACCAGGTTTTTCATCATGATACCAAAAAAAGAAGATGCAGCATCTAGATTGATTTCCTATCAGAATTTAAATGTGAAGGTTAGGCTCCTACATGGCCTCGGGCTGTGTGAGTAGAATTCTATCTAGCTGTGTCAAGCATAAACATCTATACTCACTCATTAATTTGTTTTAATACAAAAAATCATCCATAAACTATATAGGGTATATACCCAGTGCTCGGTATGGGAAACTCAGAATGACCCTAAAGACCAAAGAGGATTAAACAAAGACGTTTAATGGAATAAAAGATAAATACTAACAGAGAAAAATAAGTGAAAATAAAAACACTAAATGGGGTAACAAAACTACTTGCTGGCATGTTTTTGTTAACAAGATTAGGCTACCTAACTATCAGAAGGGGTGTCTAAAGCCCTTAACCACTATCAACAATTTCCAAAACGCTGCTTTCTCACCTCCAGCACCTTTTTTCTATAGCAATTGGCCTTTCTTCTTCCCACCACTTTAACTCTTGTCCATCTCTTTTTCTGACTCCAACTTAAAATGGCTAATGGTCACAAGGGGCTTTTAAGCCCCAGCCACGTAGAGTTTTGACTATACTCTACACTACAAATAGCAGCTGGGGCAGAACTAGCCTAGGAACATTCTTGGATTATTCTGCTGGCCATCTCTAGTGTCCCCAGGGAGTCCCTACCTTTTCATTAAACGGGCAGGCAACCACCATGTTTCCTGTTCATTATTCTAGATTGCAGGCAGTCATGTATATAGAAGCAAGTCTTTCTGATGACTTGTAGCATACTGGGGAATTGTTTACCTTCCTGGTGGTATCCTATATCATTATAGGGCATAACGTGCTATCAATATCAGTATTCCCTAGGCCAGAGAATGTTACAATCTTCAATTTCTTGGTTATGATTGAGAGTCAAAACTGCAAAATAACTTTAAATACTTTATTACCAGGCAAGAGGTTCAAATCCTGGCCTGGGCGATGCTTCTGTATCTCTCGACTGTTGTCTACACAAGTTTTCCTCTCTTTCCACCCTAGACATGCATGCAAAGAATTATCAACTGTAATTTTGGCCTGTATGAATGAAAATCACTGTGATGGACTGGCACTTCATTAAGCACTGATTCCAGCCCCCACTACTTTGAGCAGGATTACATGGATTCAATTACTTACTAAATAATGACAACAGAATTTTTTACTATTCAACTTTGAGCTTAACAGGATATTCATCTTATATATTCAAGAAGCCATTTTAAGAAACGGCTTTCAGGTACAGCAGATCACAGCAGACCACATACATGACATTATTACATCCATGAAACTAATAGACTAATTCATAAAGTATCTCCACAAAACATGGTATCAAAGGCATTAACTTTGATTTTAAGAAATGTAATGTTTAGATAGAAGGCTATTAAACATTTGGAAAAAATCTTTCAGAAACTTTATGTGTAGTGGCTTGCATTCATCTAGCTATGTTCAGATTCAGATTCCCAAGCAGAAAAGGGCTGTAGGCAGGAACAGTCCTAGAGGGAACAAAAGTTGAGGATCTATCAGAGACTGTCATTTAAGAACATTATCCTCTGCATGCATGTCAGCATTAGTAGCCGTTTTTGCTATAATGTTGCCATCCCTCGTATCCTACATGCACTACTTCTTTTAATTTTCTGCTGCTTGCACTTTGAAGTCACCATATTCTCTAGAGACTTTAAATTATCACACCACATATTGATCGAGCTTGTTAAAATAACCTGAATGACCATTCATGGAGTAATAAGATTGTACAAACTACTTGCTAGGTAATAATGGCAAAATCATATAATCGTAGCTGCAGTTTACTCTTAATTGATGAATGATATGACTGTGGGGCACACTGCACCACACATTAGTAAAAGCAAGCATCTCTTTTATATATGAATGGCAGGTTTATTACAGCTGTCTTTGGTATTGGCTGTGGGATGTTTAAGACCATAATTGTACAGGCTGAATCAGCAAAATCATTCATGTAATAGATGCATAACCTTAGGCATAAGCATTTTTATGCAGATGCTCTGTTTTTAAATTAGTATTAAGTGTTTTTTTTTAATAAGACATGCTGAAATGTTATACAGTAATTTAATAAATGATTAGTTTTGACAGCTTCTTACTTTAGTTGGATTTGACAGTCTAGTTTGTGTATTTTGTAGGTAATAATGTTGGCGTACAGCACCCTGTGTAACTGACCTCAATTATATAATGAAGAGCTAACTGCAAAGGTGGTGTAGAGCAGTCCTCATTAAACTTTGTCATCATGTGACATGTTTAATAATTCAGTCGTATGCAGTGGTACATCCACAAATTAAATATTTGTCATAATCTTTTCATTGTTTTTACTATTGTAGCATCAGTGGAATTAGCCCTATATAGAACACCAGTCTATTGCAAATCCCAATTACAATTCACCCACATTCACACACTCCAAGCAAAATTAAAGTCTTTAATTATTTTTGCTGAACTGTGCAGGGAAACAAGTGTCCATAGAGAAATTACACAAACATAGAAGAGTTTAGCCCAATTCAAGGTCACAGGGGGCTGGAGCTTATCCTCATGACAGTGGACACAAGTCAGAAATCAGCCCAGGATACAGCGTCAGTGCATTGAAGGACTTACTCATGCACACACCAACACTAGCACTTGCATGGTGCCAATTTGAAATTGCCACACAGCCTAACACTCACACTTGTGGGGATGGTGGGAAACCCACACAGATATGGAGATGTGGTGCCAGCTCTATCCAGAACAAGACCAGACATGGGATGTCAGATCCATCACGCAGCAGAGCTATCCAGCTTGTTGCCCTACCACTCTACTATGTTCAATAAAATTTCAATTATTTTATTTGTAATAATATTTAATATCTCAGAGCCAGAATCAATATTTTTTTAGTAGAAAGCAATTGGTCTAAAGAATTCTAAAGGTGACATAAATGGATTTAAACTGACAAAGGTGACAGTTTAAACATGTAAAGTAATTGGAAGTGGTTTTGAGGGTGAATATGGTGTCTGTTTATCTATGGCTTCATATATTTCTCCTCTATTATATTTTGTGATGTTCCAGATGATGCTGTCTAGTACTAACATTATTTTGGTTATGGAAGCACAATGAAAATGTGTAATTGCTAAAGCAATCCAACCACATCTCCCCCAAAGCACACTAAAATCATGAATCACTATGAATATAAGCAGATATACAGTAACTGGATTGGTTTAGTCATTCCCACCCTGGGCAGCAGGTTGTAAATGTTATTGATGTCAAACATCTAGTCAGTGTGATGCTTCATTTAGCATTTACTATGGCATGCAGCCAAAGGGCGCATTTTACTGACTTTCTGTTGTAAGATTGTAATCTTAAAGCTGTTGTATAATCTGTAAACCTGTGTTGAGTCCATGGCTGTGATATGATCAGGCTGACTTACCATGCATGCCTTGTATACAGTAGCAGCTAATCTGAATTGTTATTTGTTCGAGGAACACTGAGGGCATTGCTTCAAAAATATGCCCTGTGTTTTGTCTCTAAACATGAATTTATTAAAGCTAAAAGAGTGGGAGTTACAACAAAAGACAAAATAATAAAGAAATGCAAAAAATAACAAGGAATAGCAAGAAGGGTTTTATCTATTGGCTGGAGTTCTCTGTAGCTATAATGGCTACAGATTTGTTTAATTTGGTCTTTCTCCCTTCTAGAAATAAACCAAAAGCACAATTCCTCTGTCACTTGCTGTCATTACTACGATTTCTTTGAGCTTGGGGTTTTACACTCTCACAGCAGCTGAGCTCGCCCTTCAAAAATTGAAAATGATTGCTGCCAGCACCTTCAGATAAGCCTTAGTCTTTAGAATTGGCATGCACAGGGCAACATGTTGAGTCAAGAAATAAACACACCAAAAAAATCGGGGGAAAAAAAGCCTCAAATGACATGGTCGACTGCTGGGCAGCTTACCTGTCATTAAACCATAATAAAGGTCTGTTAGCTGGCACACACACTTCTAAATGTGATGTACCAGCTATTATAGAGGCTGCCTGTTTGAACTTAATGCAGTGATGGTTCCAGATTGTGACAATTACGTCTGCTTAGTCAAAGGATAATAACTGAAGATACCATTACCTGATTTAGTTGGTCTTTGATATAATAAAAAAGTCAGCAACTTTCAAACTTTTATACCATGGATGTCAAAAGATTTTCAAAATTAATTGTTATGAATTGATGCAAATATAGTTACCACACAGAAAATGCTGCCACATTGTATAGGTAGTTAATTTTGACTAAAGTATTCAAATTGGCAAGCATATTGGGCTGAATGGCCTGTTCTTGTCAAAATTGTTTTAATATTCTAGTCTTTTTCCATAGAAGAAATAATTGGCTGATAAATACTAAATCATATAAATATAGTACACTTTTGATAACCAACTAGAGCAGTGGATAGCACTACTGACAAAGAAATCCAGTGTTCTGGATTTTTCTACATGTTTCTCCACAATTCCTCCTACATTCTAAAAATGGGCATGTTAGGTTAATTGCTTGTTGTAAATCGGCTCTTAGTGGCTGCTTGTGTAGGTGAGCCCTACGATAGATTAGTGACTATTGTAGGGTTGGTCCCTGCCTTGTGTCTAATGCAAAGCAAGTGACCTTGACTTGGATTAAATGGATTTGAGAAGGTTAGGTTACATTATGTTAATATCCCTTTTCATAATTATGAGAAGCCCAAAACTATTCTGTAAGCAATGAAACCAGACAATAATACTGGTTGAAGGAACAAAAAGGTTAAATCCAAAAGTGCACACTAGAAAAGAACACAAAGATAAACTTTGAATACTTTGAATCCACAGATTGAAAAAGGATTTACACTCACATCCATCCTTTTAACTCATCGCCAGAGTTACCAGATCCTTAAAAAAATGTACACCCCCAAGGACAGCTTAAAAATATCAAATTTGCCCCAAAAAATAGCCCATTCCTTAAGCAGACAAAATGACAAAAAAGAAAGCAGGGGAGCGAGAAGATTAGGTACACAGCATGGGGGGGGATTGTACCCTCAGAGATACTTCAGCATGATAGAATGGGTATATACCATCACACAGTGCAGGTTGGTTGGACCCCACCGGAGATTTTATAATGGTAAAGACCATATACAAGTACAAATAGCAGTGGAAAGAGTGACAGATGGCTGGAAAACATGGTAAAAATTCGGGATGGCTGAAAAATAGCCCAAAACACTGCATTGTTTTAAAAAAATTATCCTGGAAAACTACAACCCATGAAAGCCCATTATTTTCCCAGTGGACAACAATAATTGAAAATAGACCCATTGGGTGAGAAAACTACAACCTGGCAACAATACCCATTGTATTGATTCCCAGTCTCAGAGGTCATGCGCCTAGCAGTTCTGGAAGCAGACCTGGCAATGGAAATAAACACTGGTGGCCTTTGAGGACTCCAAATCATCACAGTCACTCACAGTGGGCAAATTTAAAAATGTCGGTTAACTTAATATAGTATCCACATCTTTCTGAAGTGGAAAGAAAGCAGAGCATCTGGTAAAACCATACAATTTCTAGACCAGGTATTAAGCCCTCATTTCTGGAAATATAAGAAAAAGGTATAAATTATTTCATTCATATTTTTAAACTGCCTGTTAAAAATGACACTGCATTATTCTAAAATGATAGCATAAAAAGTCTGTGATCAGCTTACATTTCAGTTTTATAACATCAAGGAGGAAATTCTGTTTCTGGATACAATGGCCTGAAGCCTACTCTGGCAGGATTTGGGTGCAAGGCTGGACTCACTTGACATAGAGCATCTGTATGTTGAATTAACTTATTAATTAGTAAATCATTATTAGTAATAAATAACTTAATAATAATTAATTATTTTAATTTAATTAATTGGAATTTGGGTAACACCGTGGTAGCACTGCTGCCTCACAGTAAGGAGACCAGGGTTTCTGTTCCAGGTCCTCCTTATGTGAAGTTTGTGTGTGCTTGTGTGTGAGTTTCCTCAGAGTGCTCCGCTTCCCTCTCACAGTCCAGAAGACATGCAGTTTAGGTGGTTTAGTGATGCGTCATTGGCCATTCATTGTGAGTGTGTGTCTGTATGTTTGCCTGCAATGCGCTGGTGCCCTGTCCAAGGATTGTTTTTGCCTTGAGCCCTATGCTTGCTGGGACAGGGTACAGCTCCTCCATGACCCTGCTCGGGAAAAAGTCAGAACAGAAAATGTTATGGTAAATAGAATACATTTTGAAATTAATTAGAAGCTTTAGTTTATTTCTGAATAATCATAATTTATTTAATTTTTATCATCATCATGCTCTGTCTTCTGCACATCATCTGTCATCTCAGTGATAATCGAAATTTCTGAAAATATTTACTACTGAAAGAACAAGCGAATAATAATTCCCAGGAAACGCATTCAAATACTTTCAATAACTCCCAGCAAAAACATTTCAAAATTATTGCAAGTAAGCAAAGCAGATGAAAATTCAACAGTTTTCAACGTTGCACCTCATAAGTAAAAAAAAAGCATGGCTAAAACTGTGTGTTCATTTGAAATATTTCCAGATAAATAAGGTACAATCAGAAAACAATAAGGTTAGAAGGCCACAACATCATGAGAAACTGTCAAAATCCAGAAAGTGTCAGACTGAAGGTTTGTTTTACCTTAAAACTTATTTTTTTTAACTGCATGAAAACATTATACCCATGAAGCAGAAAGAGTACATGTGTGAAGACAACATGTCTGTACTGTTTGATTGCTTACTTACTGTAAATGTGACCTTCGGGTTGTCAAACCGGGAGGCTTATCTTCTACAGGAGATTGGGTATGAGTCCTGTCCCGAATTTGCAAAAATGGAGTTTTGCTAAATTATTCTCATTTTCTTCCCACGTCCCAAATCATGTAATAATTAGCTACTCTAGATTTTCTCATTACTGGTCAGTGTGGATATACATGTGCGTGCATTCGACAGTGGAATGGCACAGTGTTCAAGTTGTACAAGTTGTACATGGTGCTGCCAAGATAAGCTCAGGCCCTCTTTGTTCATATAAGGAGTTGAAGTTTGTTTGAAAATGAATGAATGGATGGATGAATAGTTACTTACAGCAGTCTCACTGTATAATATACTAATTTGTTATTCACAAATTTATTTCTCATGAACACCTCAACATAAGTCCTTAGATAGACAGTGTAACTAAACATATCTATTTCTCACACTACATCCCCCTCCTGCCATGGAGGTCTTTTTCTTCAAGTGCCGTAATAACATTATAAATAAGACTGGATTTATCTTTAATGCCCAACATGGCTTATTTTTGATGTAGTATTGAACTCCAGCCTAAGCATCACTCTGTCTCACTAGGGAAAAAACAGATTAGAGTTAAGGAGGAACACCTATAGCTTAGGAGGCTGGCATCCCCGTTATCTTTATGGAAAGGCCACACTTATCTGATAATAAACCATATTATTTCATTATAATTTAAATTATTAAGGGTAAATTAGAAGATGTAAATAAATTCTTTAAACATTATAACTATATTTTCTGGACAGTACATTTCACATATTTTTAAACTTAGTTGTTCATCTTCTTCCTAGTGAAGGCTGAAAACAAAATTAAAGACTCAATGATGACTTGACACAAAAGCTGATTTTAATAAGTAATACTGTTTCAAATAAGACTCTCATCAAAGGCATTTTTAAGAGCTAAGTATGCACGAAACTGCACAGAACCAAATGTCATGCATTAATTCATGTTGACATACCCTAACAACATTTAGAGAGGAATGGGAAAAAAAGATCTTAGTATTAAGTTTAAAATTGATTGGTTTTATTGGCTTATTATACAACACTCTCTTAAATCTCTCTTAAGTCTCAAGAGGTTGTCGGATTGTATCTAAAGAATTCTACACTAATGTATGCACACGTGGATGATGACTTTCTTGACCTTCCAAAATCATATCACATGAGACAAAGTAGAATCTTGTCATTGCAGTACCTCTGTTCTGAAGACCATTACAGCCCACAAAAACATTTATTCCACTTAATCTGCTGAAGCAGCAGAGCACCAAACTTTGGTTTTATATTACTCCATTTCCAAATAAATCAGTTTCTCATACTATATGCAATACATTGGAAATGTTGAACATTATTTATCTCAAATACTTGTGTTCCAGATCACTTCTTAGAAAACAATTTCACATGAAAATGCATTTCTTTCTTTACCTGTTTCACATAATAGTATGCCATTACCTTGAACTGAACAATAAACCTTTATTACTACCAGCATGACATACAGTTCATTTTCTCTCTTCTTGTGTAAATGGAGAGCAAATGTAAAAGGAAAACCAAAGGAAAAACACATTTTTGCCTTTTTAATATTTGTTTGCTTTTGCTTTATGGTGATTTCTCTTTTCTGTGTGTGGGTAAAACCATTGTACAGAATTCAGTTCTCTTTTCATTTTGCAGTCATAGACTTACTAATATTATATAAGCAGTTTTTATGTGGGCTTGTCAGCAACTTGGACCCTGGATTCAGTTCCCAGCTGGGGTGACTTTTGTGTAGAATTTGACACTTCTCACTGTGTTTATGGCTTCCTTCTACAATGGTTGGGTTGACAGTCAACTGATATTGACCTCTGTGTCATGTTGCTAGCATCCTATGATGAACTGACATTCCATTCATGGCTGCTGTTTACCTTGTGTCTTTTGTTGTTGGAATATCATTCCTCTCCTTGGATACAGCTGTTATGAAATTAGACATATTTAAACACGAGTTACCAAGAAACAAGTATATTCTTTTAACAAATAAAGACTCTGTGCAAGGTGCCAACATAGGGGGACTGGGTAATTATTAATTAAGAAAGACCTATGACTTCCTTCTATCATGTGTACAGCATGTGACTGTTCCCATGAAGTCAAAAGAGGACTTTTATAATTCAAAGTTCAAGTGACCTCAGAGTCAGGCTAATGCAGATAAGAAGTCATTAGTTATCCATTCATTTTCCAAACCTGCTTATCTACAGTAGATCAGGGTTGAGGTGCAGCTGCTGCCTATCCCAGTAACCAAGGCTGGGTCAACACCTGAACAGGGCACCAGTCCATCATTAGTTATGTGGACTTAAATGAAAAAAATAAAAAGGGACAATATGATTTTGAATAATGTAAATAGTGCTTTTATTTGAAGAGTAGCAAAACTGTACCTAAAAGCACTTGTGCTGCTTTTTCACTAACATGTGGACCCTCCAAGAACAAAGAAACAATTTCTACTATAATGCATATATTAATTGTAAATGATTGACTTGGACTTGGAAAAAAACTGCAGCAGTGCCAATCGTTCTTATTAATCCTTTTTTTTGAATTTGTATTTCTTTTTTTGTTTTCCACTGCATGAGAAATGTCCATTTCTGCTAATTTCTTTGATTTTAATTAATATGGAGAGCTTCATTATACATGAAAGAGTCAGAGTTACACTGAAAATACTCAGCAAATGCTTTCATGTCATAATTGGTCCAGTACCCTATTTACTTTGTACTTCATAAACAGTGAGAATGATACACAGAGCAAATTCAAACCACTAAAGTTATTATTTAAAAAGAGGATACAGAACTGTGAGAATTGCCTCATTTTTGAAGATGGAATCTAAAGCCACTCAGTAGGTAAAACATCACCACCACCACAACCACCACATTGAGGAGTCATCAAGGTCGGTAAATAGATAGAATAACTCTGTGTACACACACACTAATCATTGTAAAGCCTACGGTTGTTCTCCACTACTAGAAGCAGTAGTAGTGATAGTATTTTACTTACAACAGTGTAGACAACTTGATGCAAACTGTCATGAAATCTGCTGATGACTTAACAGTGCTGGGACAAATTACCACAATGGTGAGAGGCAGGGGGTAAACAACCATTTGTTGCTCAGTGTCAGCAACTCAAAATAGGTGAGTATTGACTTGTACTGAATCATTAATAGGGTCTCTGTCTGGCAAGGCTGTTGGATATCTCAGGGTTTACGGTTCTTGAGGCTGATCCTCCAATTAGCTGTGAACCACCCAATCTCACTGAGATTGCACAGGTGGTGAACCAACTGAAGGGGGGGAAGGCTGCAGGGATCTGTGGTATCCAGGGTGAACTTCTACAGGCTGGTGATAAGGCTGTCCTCCTGGCATTGCAAGCAATCTTTGCTTCCTTTTGGGAGACTGGCATCATCCCAACTGACTGGAAAACGGGACTTGTCGTCCCTATCTGGAAAGGGAAGGGTGATCGCCTGGATTGCAGCAACTACAGGGGTATAACACTGCTGTATGTGCTGGATAAGGTCCTTGCTAGGGTCGACCTCAATAGGATCTGTGATCACTTGCTCACATACCAGCGACCAGAACAGTCTGGTTTTACGCCTAAGAAGTCTACCATCAAATGCATCCTGGCACTTAGGGTTCTTATAGAGTGCAAACGCGAATATCAGCAGAGTTTCTTTGCAGCCATTGTCGATTTTCACAAAACTTTCGACTCGGTTGATCGAGCTGCCCTGTGGGACATCCTGAGGGTTCGTGGGATCCCCTCAAGGTTGCTGGATATCATGGCCGGCCTGTACACTGGTATTGTGAGTGCTGTGCAGAGTGGAGGCAGAACTTCTACGTTTTTCCCAGTTGATTCTGGGGTACGTCAGGGGTGCCTTCTTGCTCCTGCTCTGTTCAATGCTTGTATGGACTGGGGGTTGGGCAAGGTCATGGGGTCCAGTGACTGTGGGGCATCTGTTGGTGAAGAAAGATTCACGGATCTTGACTTTGCTGACGATGCTGTGATCTTTGCGGTGTCAATGGAGGCTGTGATCGGGGCGCTCGAGGGACTGAGCGAGGCGTCTAAAAGTCTGGTCTTGCGAGTGTCCTGGATAAAAACCAAGGTCCAGGCCTTTAATGACCTCTTGGGCACAGCTATCAGCAGTGTGTAGTTTGCAGAGAGAGTGTCGACCTTGTCGAGAGGTTTACTTATCTTGGCAGTGACATTCATGTCTCTGGCGACTCTTTCTATGAAGCCAGTGGACGGATTGGGAGAGCATGGGGGGTCATGAGGTCGCTGGAAAGGGGTGTGTGGCGCTCCTGATATCTATGCAAAAGGACAAAGGTCCAAGTCTTTAGAGTCCTGGTGCTTCCTCTCTTGCTATATGGTTGTAAGACATGGACGCTATCCAGTGAGACGAAGACTGAACTCTTTTGGTACTGTTTCTCTCCGGAAAATCCTTGGGTACCGTTGGTTTGACTTTGTGTCGAATGAGCAGTTGCTCATGGAGTCCTGCATGAGACACATTATCTGCATTGTGAGGAAGCGTCAGTTACGGCACTACGGCCATGTGGCGCGTTTCCCCAAGGGTGATCCAGCTCATAGGATCCTCATTGCTGGGGACCCGAGTGGCTGGACCAGGCCAAGGGGTTGCCCACGTAACACCTGGCTGTGGCAGATAGAGGGTCATTTCCAGAGGGTGGGACTGGACCACGTGTCTGCCTGGGGGGTTGCAAACCGGGATCCCAAGTTGTTTTGTCGTGTAGCGGGTGTGGCAACACACTGTACCAGTGCATGCTCCCCGACTTGTAGAAAAAGTTAGTAGCTTCTTCTGTTTAGGGGTTCAATGGATCATTCATTAAGGATATCTCATGATACCTTAGATGCTTAAGTAGATAGGATACTGACTTGTGGACCATGGTTATCTCAGCATTATACAGCCAAATAACCTTCAAGAGGATTGTTTTATGCAGGGTTAATCAGAATCATTTAATTGAGGTCATGCAAAGGCAGTCTATCTTTAAACATGATGTGAATGTTTTTCTGTATTGATCTTAGACTTATAACAACAAACACAATAATGATTTAAAATAAGTCTCTCTCTCTCTCTCTCTCTCTCTCTCTATAAATATATTTATTGTGAGCCACCAGGGCACGTACAGCTGCCCTAACCCGGACACAGACAGGCAGGAGACAGATTTTGCAACACAACACCCATTTATTTACAATTGGGGAGCGTTTCACCCTGCTTCCCACAGCACAGTGTACCAATCAACTGACAACACAATAGACAGTTCCTTCTTGCCGCCAATCCATCTCGCTCCACTCCTCCTCAGGCTTTGTCCTCTTCCTCCCGACTCTGGCCCCTGAATGGTGGGGACTGGCCCCTTTTATGAGGCACTCGGAAGGACTCCAGGTGCCTAACGAGCTTCTTCTGGCCACACTTCCGGGTGGTCAAATAAGACCCTGGAAAAGTCCATGCACCCCCTGGCGGTGGCCACAGGTTCCAACAGGGTTGGGTTCCCACAAACTTTGGAGAAAAAATGGTTACTCACTTCATAAGTTAAGTCATTGCACTTCTTTGCAGTTTTGTCGCAAAATTGACCCCTACATTTAACAGCAATGTACTACTTCTACTGTAATTAGATGGTGAAACAGCATTTCTAAGTTTCCAAATTAGAAACAGTCACTTACACATGAACACAGCAGACTTCAGCACTTGTGAAGGAGCCACAATATGATAATACACATAATGTGTCTGGCTCTGGAATAGATTACCATGACCCTAAACTAAATAGGCAGTTCAGAAAATGGATAGATTGAAAAAAAAAATATGCCTGCGCCAGAATTAGGTCTTATGTATGTATAAACTATTGTAATATGAATACATCAAGTAAAGATTTTATTATTTTAGTCATGTAATATTTATGAAGATTAGAAAATAATAGATTGAATTGTGCTCAGTGAAGCTACTCATCTTTATATCATAGCTTACTAACATAGAATGTTGAGACGTGCATTGTGAGAGCAATATTTATTTATTCATTCATTTTCCAATCCTGTAGGGTGGGGAGCCACCCTATCCTGGCAATATAGAGTCAAACACAAAAACCATCATCAATCCATGCCTGGTTAGAATCACTCAGAAAAAGACTCTCACCTTTGATCCATAGTTCCAAGTCTTTAATTGAAATACTTTAGATTTTGGAGGAAACCACACTAGTAGGTAGTACAAAATCTACATTTATACAGGGAGAACATGCAGACTCCATGGAAATTGTGGTGGGCCTGTGTTTCAGTCCAGCTTCCTAGGACTGTGAGTTCTGTGAGTCAGAAACATGAATCACTCAAGGCAATAGTCAGTCCTAGAAAGCGCTCCACACACACACTCAAGCCAATTTACAGGTAATAAGCAACCTAACTTGCTTGCATCCAGGTGCAGAAAGTAACAATTTGTCAAAATGCATACATATTGCTAGCATAACACTTTAGACACATTTTCCTAGCAGAGTATAATACATCAAGTAGCAGCTGCTTGAATAAATAGAAAACCTGATGCTGGTAGGATTTTTCTAAGAAATTCTCAATGTGTAAATTTTAGTGCTTACTGTGGATTTTAGAACAATTAGCAGTTTCTAATAAGATGCTAAGCTGTAAGGCAATACATGCTTTATACAGTTATAATTTAAGTATGAAAGGTCCCATTTCATAAGTAAAAAACAGATTTCATATATTAGACTAATAAGAGCAATAGCCTTTAATTGCTTGCTATTGGTACACACCTAAACATTGCTAAATGGTTGAAAATGAAGTCTGAGTGAGTAACATGAAACAACAATAATGCTTCAGATGACCTTTATGTGTGAAGGTGTTTATACACATTAAAATACTCACACAGCTTGTCTAAGGTTGACAGATGTCTCTACAAATTTCAGATTTTTTAATGCAAAATCCTGTTTCAGAGAACCAAATTTTAGAATTATTTTCAATGAATGTTACTGATTAATGGAAAATGTTTTGAAGTAATTGAAGGAACTGATACAGTGAAAGTTTTACATTAACAAAAATGTGCTTGTATCAGTTGGATACCTAGTAACAATGATAAGAATGAATAAACAGACACTGTTTGAGAGGCGGTACAATCAATATTTCAAAAGATAATTTAAGAATATAATTGAATAATATAACAATATCAGTTCTGTTCTGAGCTTTGCTCTTCATGATTCATTCTTTATAATGCTTCAGAGATATATTTTGTTACCATAAGTTTAGTTTGTATTTAGATTTGATTCATTGCTCATTAAACAAGTTTAAGTACTATTTGTGTACATGTAAATAATTCTGCTTAGCTTTAAATTCCACAAGTAATGTTAAAATGAAATCTCAAATTATGAGTTAACCCTACTTATTTATACTGTAGTTCTTTGATAAGGATAAATTTCATCATTAGGCTCCTGTTAAAACATTCCTTATTTAAGCTTTTTTTTTTCAGAAAAAAGAATGAGTTAAAAGGATACAATTCCTGAACACAATTTATATTACTAATTATTAGTTATTATTATTACTACTATATTTATTACTGTTATTATTGTTATTATTTTTTGATTGATACTCATGCAGAAGCAGCCAGGTTGAAAGCTGAAAGTGAAGGTTTACCTTTAATGGCAAGTCGCGGTGAAAAATTAGAGACCTAAAAAGGTCAGAAGGTGTTTAATGGCCTATGAGCCAACAGGACTGATGGAGCCTTATAGTTGTTCTCAGAAAGTGTGTCCTAGTACGTATGTTCAAGGTATAGTAATGTTCTAAACATGATTCTTTTAGCATGTCATAGTTTTGTTTTATATATGATTTTATTTTTTTTTTTATTTATGGCAAGACTTTTTTTTTTTTTGGTTATTGTTAACAGTATTTTGGGACTTTTGTTTACAGCAAAGATGTTTTGCTATTGCAGGACTGCTGGAGGTCATTGTGTATGGTGTCTAAAGTTAGCTGGTATATTAAATGCAACATGCTTTTTGTGGTTGTCCAAGTCAGTGATATTCAAACTAATACGTGTTGCTTTGAGTAGGACTTTCTTGATTATGACTTTTGATGTGCTGCTTCTTATTTGCATTTTTGTTTTGTTTTCTTATTAATAGCTTGGTCATCTTTCTGGTACTGACATCACCTTGTTTCACAGTTATTGTGTTCATCTTCTACTCCCTTTTTCTTGTCCTTTCTCCTTGTGATCTATCCATTTCTTACCAGCTATGGCAAAACAAATATTTCTTCATTTTTTGCCATTAACATAAAAGAGTGTTTTGTCCTAAACATCAATTATTAATATAAAGTAGCACTGTTACCCAACTTAGAAAATTTAATTTCACTTCTTACTTTTCTTTTTTGCTGTAATTTCACTTTAGCCAAGCTTAAAAGTATCCATATTCCTTTGCAGGTTATTTTTTCTTGCTTTGTATTATCTCATAGTTTGGCATATTCTGTTCATTACAGTCATTACAGAACCATTATCTACTTCAAACTGTACTTTTCTCCTATTCACCATCAGGCATACTCTAAATTGTTCTACTTTAGAAATCTTTATTTCTTTCAAATGATGCAAACGTCCCATATTTTTATTACCCTCTGTCCTTCTTTTACACCGCTAATGAGATGCTTCATAGCATCTTGATCAACTTACTTATCATTCGTATATGTCCTTTTGTCTACATTTTAAACATATTTCACTAATAAAGAGATGCAGTAGCCTTGAGCTTTTCGGCTGTACAATGACAGCACTGTTCTAATTACTCCTCAATTTGCTTTTAGTAAAAGCATCAAATCTATTTTACCTTTTAATTTTTATGGACTTTTACTTTTCTTTCAAACCCAGAATGTCTACATATGAAAATGTTTTTGTTCTTGCCCACAATTCAGCCGGTTTAAGTGCTTTCATTTGCTACACTGAATACGTCGGTCTTTGAATTCAAAGCCTCTCTAGTTGGGCTCTGGATGACCACAGTGACTGCAGGTTTTTGTTCCAAACCACCTGGTTAAGTCAAAGCCAACCCTAGCTGACACAAGATCTTACTTAATTGTATAAGTTTTGTAGTGTTTTCATTCAAAATCATAAGGTCATCCAAACCCTGCAGCCACTGTGGCCTTATAGAACTGAACCTGAAGATTCCAGGTCTATCATATTTTTTAACATTTATTTAAGTGTAGCTCTGTTGTTGGGGTCATGTGCTACCTTTATCAGAATAGTTCTGTATTTCACAAAGCTTACTCTGATTGTACAAAATGGGTCAAAATCAAAAGGCAGCAAAATTTTTAAACCAAAATACCAAAAAGCAATACAAAAGCCAAAACATCTAAATCGAGAAATACATACAAACTTCTAATTCCTTAAAAAAAGCTTTTCAATGGCTAAATGTTCCGTAAAGGTTGATCACAATAACCATACTCTTGGATACCAAGACTAGCAATTGGCCATCTTATAGAAGCAACAACAAAATACGTCCTGCGACTCTGGGGTCACATAACCTGTAACAAGTGTGGCCCATAAACTGTAAACAATCTAGACACGGTCACACAAAAATACATAAAATGGCAACACTCACAATACAAAACTACAATCTAAGATGGTAATGTGATTATTTTAATAAACATCATCATAAAAAAATGTACAAGGTTAATATGACCAATTGCACAAAATGTAAGGGTAAAGCTGAGATCTGCATATCTCAAAACCCCAAATCATGATTGTAAAATTTTGCTTTATTCTGTCGCTTCAGTGGCAAAACTCTCTTTTTTGACAAACGGCAACATGATCAGGTTGCCATGTGTTTCTTTTTGGTATTATGTTTTTATACCTCATTGTCAATTATGTAATTAATTAGCAACTTTATAAGAAAAAAACATGTTCAGAATTATGTATAAGAAAATTCCTGTAGTTAATTAAATGTTTTTCATGTATTATCAAATGAATCCACCTTTTTCTTTGTTAACTGTATCAGTTTTAACTATTTAGGAGAAGAGAACACTTAACAGGAAAGTGAATTAGTAACATTTTTAAATTGCCAGCAAATGTTCAATAATCACTACGGGTTTTACTTAGTCAGCACCACAAGCAATCTGTCTAATTATACAAGGAATCTAATTCATAGCTGAATCAGTGATAGATTGGAGCAAAAAAAGCAAATCAGTCTTTCAGTGGGGATAACTTTGGAAACCCATGGCTTAGATGGGTAGGTTAATATATATTTAAATATCTTAAGTATTTCTGATCATCTAAATTGTTTGATTCCATACAGGATGATTTTTTGAGCAAAAAGACTTCTCACAGACTTGCTGATGAAGAGGTCAAACTATTTTTAAGTTAGTATTTATTCTGTTCTTTTTTTTATTCCTTTTTAAATGTGTCAACATTAGGTCCTGCCGAGTGATTCGTTAACGTTTTATTATTAGATATTTAGTTCAGTTAGTATACGTACTGTAAACACATCAAGACAAATTTCTAGTAGACATTAGTGTACCTGGCCAATAAAGTGAATTCGGATGGTGTTTTACTGTATACTGCTCCAGCCTCACTACTGTTGTATTATGGGGAAAGCAAAACTATGTTATGTTTTCAATAGACATTTATTTATTTATTCTTTTTTTTTTTTGGAGAGCATATTCCAACATAAGATTACCAATTCTAGAAACACTGGCCAAGACAAGGCTGCCAACCCACTGCAAGATGCACTTACGTGCAGGCTCATCTTTATTCTTACAGGATCATTTTAGAGTTACCACACTACGTAATCTGGATATTTTCACGATGTAGGTGGAAGCCTGGATACATGAAAAAATTAACAGTACAGAATGTGACACCTCCACTCAGACAATGAAGTGTTTAACATTTATAAAGGCAAAATTCAATACAGTAAATACAGTATCCATAGTATTTTAATACAGTAACAATTTAATCAAATAAGAAATGTATTTATTGCTTCTTTGAACCTCTTTTTTTAGTCATATCCACTTTATCTGTCTTTAGCATCATACAGCTAAAAAAGCACACTCTGCTCTCTGCTGATTCTGAAATATCTAATCAACATATATCATTTGCCTTATTACATCTGTCTGCATTATTATTTCAAATGTAGGGTGTCACAGAAGGGTGAAAATGAAAGTATTTTAGTAAATTACAGGAAAGATTTTCGTCATCTTGGAAGTCAGATAATGAGAGCAATGTGGCAGATTATGAGGAAAAAGGAAGCACTAGAAAATACCAAAGAGTATGATTTTCATAATATTGAAAGAATTAATGAGCTTTGCCACTCTTGTTGCCTCAGTCAAACACCGAAAGAAGTTACCACAGCATGTGCATAAGAAGCTGCTCTTCAGAGGTAGAACCACCAGTCACAGAGTGCCAGTCAGAAGACGTTGCTGTAATGGGAATGTAACGGAAGCTGGCTTCATCAATTAAAAATTTTAGACATTTGCCTCATCTTCTAGTAAAGAATAGCAGCAAATATTATTTTGTTTTACAAGAAGATCATCATTGAAATTACTGCTGATACTGCATTTCATAAAATGGCTGTCACTGTCATAATTATATTTTTTATAACTGTAATTCAGAAGCAGTAATATTCTTAACTGCATTCTGGCATCCCATTTTGACCTTTAGTGGATTAGTGAGAAAACACTGTAGAAGTCAGCATTCTACAAAAGAATTAATTACTCAAATTTCATGTTACTAAACCATTCACCCAACACCAAAAGATTATTATTTCCTTCCAATTATGTGATGGGCATAATGTTTCAAGTTTTATGTATGTGCTATGAGTGTCATAACCTCCAGTTGAAATAAATAAGGTATAGCTGAATTATGTAGGCGGAGTGGTGGCTCTGAGGCTAGGGATTTGCACCGGCAGTTGAGTCCCATAAAACACTAGAAGTGACTCTACTCCACTGGGCGCTTGAGCAAGGTCCTTAAACTGCAATTGCTCCGTCCTGGGTATGACATTAATCTGCATCCAGCCCTTTGAGCAGGTCATCCAACTTGCATAGAAAACCTGGGGGTTGGTGGCAGAATTGGCACTCCAGCCACAGTGAAAACCTCACGCTCTTCACTGTGGTGCTGAGGTGTGACCCGCTGCACTTGAATCTCAATCCTCAAACCTCTCACTCTCATAGATGACTTACAGTGTATTTATTAAGATCATGACTAGACTGTAATTTTGTCTTACATCTTACAAAAAATATTGGTCCTATAATTACCTTAAACTACAACACTTTTGTAATAATGCTGTAGTTTAATTGTACTTCTGTATATTTTTCTTTAAAACAGTATTTCTGTCATTATCAATTTCAATGCATACTCCAGTTTCCTCCCTTTTGTGTGGTGTTTAAATTTATGGATATTTGTCAGCATTCAAATAAACATACATATAGTGTCTGTAACGACGAGTTGCCATAAATAAGGGCCTCACCAACTAAGTGTATGTCATCCTAAGCAATGAAACCCAAACTGGAAAAGTAGTGGCCTGGTACATGCCAATATGAGCAGACAGGGCTGCCAAAAGTTTGTATGCCCAGGTAGTAAAAAAATGTTCTCAATGTATTGTACATTCTCCAATAGAAAATACTAGTCTGATTCTGTAAGTAGGAGGACATTAGAGTGTAGGTGGCCAAGGATATGTCTGGAGTCACTGACTTTTCTATCTTAGAAGAAGTCATCAAGACCTTTCAGATTTTCAGAAACTCAAGGAGGGCCGAACAGTGTAAACACTCTCAATTGGCATGCCTATAGCCACAGAATACTGTGTATAGAGAAAATGAGTCCAAAGTTGGAAGGAGAGTTAGGACAAAAACTCTCTGGAAACAGAATGGTAGCCATTGTTGAAAGAAAGTGAGAATGAGAAGTGGAGGCACCCCCATCAATAGAGAGGATTCAATACCTATTCAGATATAGATGTTTACTTTTTCAGTTTTCTGTTCTTTTTTTGTTAAAGCACGGCAAGAAAACTTATTTATATAAAAAAGACACCATTTGGTATATCTTTGGCCTCTATGCATTATTTTGAGAATCTGGGTGCTACTAGTGTGTGCCCTAATCAATAAATGGTGTAAAGCATTTCCTACATCTTGTATTATGTTCAGACAGCAAAATGCTGTTATTTCCCCAAAATTGAACACTGTTGTGCACCACATATCCAATTTAGTAAGTAAAGCAGAAGTTAGTTGGAAAAGCAGAATGAAAGGTGTTTCACGCAATGGACCTGCAAGTGCAGCATCCTTCATCTTACTACTGCATTATCTTACCATGACTCTGGTATAAATTGCACTGTTTGAAAGAAGAAAAGCTGATCATCCACATAGTCTCTGGATCACTTGTTCCCAGTTTTATTTGAATTTGGTGTTGATGTAAAAGATGACAACTCTTAACCAACAGGTTTTAGCACAAAGGTGAATGAAACTTCTTGGTGTAATTGTGTATGCAATTTAGTAATTTGTTTACACCATAATTGAGTGCAGTTTAAACAATTGGATATTATGCAATGTGGCAGTAGGGGGCAGTAGTGCATCCTTGAACCCTCAGGTACAACTCCAGACACCAGGTAAAAGTCCACGACCTTTTTATTTCGTTCTTCAGTGCACCAAGCACCCTCCACACTACTCATACAATAAACCACTACTAATACACTCAATACTCTCTGCTCCTCGCCCAGACACTTTGCTCCTCTCCCACCCAGCACAGCTCAGTGTCTGGACTGAGGCACTGTCCTTTTATAGCCTCTGACCCGGAGGTGTTCCTGTCCCAGCAGTCCACAGTTCCTTATTCCTTCCGGGTCAGGGCAATCAGTCTTATTTCACCCCGGGAGCACGCCATTCCTTCCCGTCACATGACCGTGATGTACTCCCGGGTCATAAGGCACAACAGAGCCCATAAGTCCCCCCACAGTGACTCCTGGTGGTCCCCAAGGTATCCAGCAGGGCTGTGTATAAACACTACAGAGTCCATATGGCCCTGCTGAACCTCGGGGCACGATCCTGCTGTCGGGAGAGCTCCTCCTGGCGGCCTGGGGGTGCGGACCGGCCTGGGAAGCCGGCAGTCCTCCACAGCAATAATAATAGAGTGGCTACCACTATGAAAGAATTTACACAATGTGTTGAGGTGGGAATAAAGATCAGGTCCAAAAAATGTTGGGATGCCAGCAGGGTCATCCTGATTACTTCAAAGAAAAACACTGAAAACAAAAATACCATATAATAGCATCAAATAATGAAACACTGGCTATAGCCTTCTTTTAACTGGGTCTGACATGGAGGAGCTCTGGCCCAGAAGGGGTGAAGTCATTTGCTCCACTGGGTGTCTTCTCTCAAAGCCGAGGAGGAAGAAAGAGACAGTAATGTTAGTAACACCGCACCCTCTTGTCCCAGAGTGTTATTACATACCTCTGATGAGCCTAGAAGGTGATCCTCGGACGTGCATGGTGACAACACACAATTGGAGTAACCACTGGGTTTTTCTGGAGGAGCATTTCAAAAATGCCTCTTACATGCTCAGAGCAAATGTCATTTAGATCCTTTGCTTATCTTTTGGCCTTTTCAGACTTCTTAGAGGATAGACTTACCCTAATTTTACTTCTTGGAGTTTTCCTGTTATTAAGGTTTTATGCTGACACCCTACAGCTTCTTTCTAGCTCTGTTCCTGCAAGTTCTCATCCAACAGATTTATGAGGTACTTGGTCTTAAATGTTCTCATAGCCTCTTCTCAGCACCCTTTTCTACTTGTTGCACCTCGCAAGACTTTCTTGAGCCTTTTCTCTCTCTTTCCCCAGATAATGCTGTGCTGCTAATGTGCTAACCTGTGTAGTGGGAAGTTTCCACCATCCAACTGACTACAACATTTGTGATCTGTGTGTGTTAAAGTGAAAACCCCATTTAAGGGTTTATCCTAGAACTTAATGTTTTTTGTAGTAAATGTAAAATAAAGTGAAGGTCAAAAGCCATTTCAAAATTATTGACTCATAGGGTCTATAATAATTTCTTGTGAATGATAGGCACCTTCTGACCATCAGCAGTGCTAGTCATTATTTCAGAAAGCAAAAGGAGTTCAGTTATACCTACTCACCCGTTTGCTTAGTTGAAATTCTCAAAGTTCATTTTTTAGGTTGGCTTAGAATGCCTTATAGAATATATGGACAATCCATTTTATGTGTTGCCTTAGATGGGAATGGACCTTTTAGCCAAGGAGGTTCAAAAACATGATGTAGTTGATCAGTAGATTGATGTAGATTGAAATCATTCTCCCTTTTCGTTCTAACTTTTCTTTTGCAGAACTCCCCCGCAAACCCCTTTTCAGGGTGAGATCCGTTACATTGAAGCAAAGGTTTATCAGTTCTGTTTTTGTACCTTTTCTCATATATACTTTAACTTTTTAGCATGAACATTTGGATACATTAATTTAAAATACATTTTTGGGAATATTTCTTAAAGCTTTCATTAGCATTAGCTGAATTATGACTGGCCAAGTTTATATTACAACCTTGATTCCAGGACACACTCAAAGAAAAAGATTAGATTCCACCTAACATTTTTAACCTTTTATGAGGATAACGAGCATTTAATTTATATTCCTTTTTCAGATTACTATCTTAGCCTGACCTACAAAGACATTTGCTATTTGGCCTGTAATATTGCATTTTTTCATAAGCAGAAATAACAAGAGAACACACTATGAGTGAAAATAATTAACAATTTTTCAACTATAGTTCTTTAAAAAACTGAAACAACTCAGTGCACCATCAGTCACTCATCTTTAAGTGGGACAAGCACCCAGAATTCTGTTTAATCTGCTGATGCCTTTGGATGGCCAATTAGACATCAGCAGTACCTGCCAGGATACCAGTGATATATTGCAAAAGGAAAGGGCAATGGAATTGGCCCTCTGCCAAACAGATCTACTGTCTATGGCTTCATTTGGACTGACAGGGAGGTATTAGTCATGCAGCTTTCTCCTGGGTGCATTCTGTCTGTCTTTTTTAGTGGAGTGAGTCCCCTGGATTCTTTTTAGTCTGCCAATGCCAATGAATACTCAAATGGACAACATCAATTCTGGTGAGGATGGGTGCAACACAGAATTTGGTTCCCAGATCAATACCTTTTCAGATTTCTAATTTTAGGTTTTGATTTGTTGTTTTCTTTAAGATGACAGGATTGCAGTTAATTGCATCTCACCGTACCTTAGTCCAAATACCAAGAAGCACTCCTTATATTTTGGTCTTTCTGGAATGTGCCACCTTAATACTTGAAACGTCTTCCTATGGCTATTGGCTAAAACATTAACACATTTACTTTAATATTATACCATAGCACTTGATTAAAAGCTAATGATCAATTACTAATTTCTTATGTTAGCTTCATACGATTTAGGCTGCTTGCCAATGAAGTGTTGTTATTAATTCTTTTAGTGAGGTATTTTATGAGAGTGGTGGAGACTGATAATAAACATCATAAGCTTTTCTAATGAAGTTTACAAAAAATAACTAGTCTGAACTATGAGTATAGAACTTATAAGCGTGACCAGTAGTGGGTACTGCAGCCTCAGACACTCAAGACCCAACAGCACTCTGGTTCAAAAAAAGGACTTTTATTCCACACAGTTCTTAAGAGGACAATTAAAACAACCAATACACAATATAAATACTTGTTCTTTGGCCTCTCTTTTCTTTCTCTATATCCACATCCCTTCTGCAAGTGTTGCATTCCCTCCTTCCAGCTCTGACTCTGCCCAAATGTGGCAGGACAGTTGCTGTTATCTCGGACCCAGAAGTACTTCCAGTGCCAGTACATAGCCTGTTGGGAGCACTTCCAGGTCCATCACAAGTCCCACAAAACAGAGATTGTTAACCCCTTCAGGTCCCCTTGGTGGCCCCCATGGAACCCAACAGGGCTGCTCTACTGCACAACTCCCAGCATGCCGTGTGGTCATCCATGTGAGCAACCTGAGCCAAGGGGGCTCGAACCGAATGTATGGGGGAAGAAATTGTCTTGAACAAATTGTCCTTCTCAGTCCTTCTGTTATAATGGCCTCTCGACCACATAAGGATTCCTGTTCATTCTCGGTCGGGATGCCATCTCTTACACATTATTATGCTGGATTATTTTTAACTTTGTATTGTAAATCTCATAAGAGAATTGTATTTGCAGGTACATTTTTGCTTAAATGCTTTCATAATTGGAATTTAAATAATAAAATAATGGCAGAGTTAAGAATTTAACATCTCCTTTGCAGGTCACATTTTGTAAATAATAGTTAAAGTGAACAATCCATTTAGTGCTTTATATGCTTTTTCCATTACAGAAAACTTGAAATGTCTGTTTTTTAGTTTACTTTTTACATTTTTTTTTATTTAGTTTATTGCAGTACTGTAAGTCACAATAGACTAGTTACTTGAGGGTAGCTAGCCTGCTCATATAAATATTTAATAGCCCTATTACCTGGTTTTCATAGCCACTGGCATTTAAGCTATTGAAAAACTGAATCCAAAGAAAGAACGCTGCAGAAAAACTTGAGTGCTAGTAATTTTGTAATGACAGTACAAAGGAAACAAGAAGAACCATCTGTTCAGCAACGTCATTGCAACACTCTCCTCTCCCAGTGATTACAGACTGTAATGACAGGGGAACTAAACTAGCTCTGGTCGGAAACATTTTAAATGAAGACTGAAAAAACCTACAGTAACCCTGCAGTGTATCTTAAATGAAAAAATAAATAATTTTATAAACTCGCTAAATATTATACTTTATCTCTTGTTCATTGAAACATGGCATGTTCTGGAGCACAAACAATCAGGTTATATACAAAGAAATGTATTAAAATATCTAGTCGCATGAATTGAATCAAGTAACAAGATCAACTGTTCTATCTATTTTCCTTGACTGTGTTTTTCCATTACTGTGTCTCGGGACATCAGATATACTGTACTCTCAGCAGCATCAAAGATAAGGCACACATAAAATTTTGTAGAGAGTGCTGTCCATCACAGAGCATCTTTAGATGTGCAAGAAGAGTGAAATACCAGGAGATGGCCCACAGAGACACAGAGAGAGAGAGAATAAAAGCTGTATAAGAACAGTAACTATGATAGGAATTACACCCAGCTCTCAATAGATGTGAGGCAGTTGTACAGAAGTAACTAATATGCCATCATGCAGCCTCTTTTTTTTTTTTTTTTATACAAATTCCTGATCTCATATTTGATACTTTTCTATTGTGTATGTGAAATAGAAAGAGACTAAGGAGGCAAATAACAAACAAAGAGAAAAAACAAATAAATTATACCATGACATTTGCTTCATTAAAAACTCAAGGATTTACAACCACATAAATTAGCTTAAGAGCTGTTGTGTTTTTATTTAGAAATTGAGCTTTATTTTGAAGTGAAGAAAAAAAGCAGGTATAAAAGGGAAATACTGCTCTGTATGTATGTCTTCTAATAATGCTTTGGTATCTCTATGCATGAATAATCTATTGTGAGGAATTAATTGCATGCTTGATGTTGATAAACAGGTACCTGAAATTTCATCACTGAAAAACTTATCGAAGGACTAATTTTCCATTTATCTGTAATAAAAAAAAATATAGTCAAAGAGGATCAAAGCTAGTTAGGAAAACATCAATAAGAAGCAAATCAATTCTGAAAGTATGAAATGTCTAGATGTTGGGCCTAATCTGTCATGTGGCCTTTGGAAAATCAAGGTGAATGATATGTACACCGCTGTGATCATATTAATAATAATAATAATAATAATTCTTTGCATTTATATAGCACTTTTCTCACTACTCAAAGCGCTTAGCAATTGCAGGTTAAGGGCCTTGCTCAAGGTCGCAACAGAGCAGAGTCCCTTTTTGGCATTTACTGGATTCGAACCGGCAACCTTCCGATTGCCAGTGCAGATCCCTAGCTTCAGATATTCTTTAGAAGTGTCACACTGTTGTCTTGCTGTTTATTTTAATGTCATTGTTTTGTAATTTGGGTTTTTTGTTGCTTTGGCACCATCCAATGACATGAGGCATCTCCTGTATGTGTGATCGCATGGTTTTGGAGGCATCTTATTTAAGAGCAAACCTCATGCTTCTTAATTGTTTGCCTTTAAAAAAAAAGACGTTTGGTTTAGCTTGAGAATATTAATCATTTAGGAAATTTATTTTCAAGGAGGTTTTGTTTTTATTTTATTTTTTGCTAACTTCTTTGAGTCTAGGCCAGGAGCGTCCAGCTCTGGTCCTAGTGGGCCACAGTGGCTGCAGGTTTTTATTCTAACCATCTTTTTAATTAGTGAGCCATTTTTGCTGCTGATAACTTTAATTGACGTGACTCAAACACCTTAGTTGTTTATTTTTCCTTAATGAGCAGCCAATCAATAATGAGGCACAAAACAAACTGCCACATGATCAGCTAACCTGAAAATAAACAGAGGTGAAGGTGTAAGTCATGTTGGTCTGCTCAGGTCCCCAAAATATCTTGATGGTGTTCTTAGAAAAAACAGAAGATCAACAGTCTGCTGTGGCAGAATGAGAGCAGCAACAACCCATGATATTCAATAACTCATTAAGAAATTGGTTGAAGTGAAATTGGCTGGAATTTGACATTCCAATTTAGCTGGTCATCTGTTGGCTTGTTTCACATCTTATTTCTGTTTGGCTGTGATTTAATGAAGAAACAAATCAATTCAGAGGACTGAATATTAAAATGAAGGGAAAAGGAGTTAATTAGCAGTGAAAACTGTTCACTGATTAGGAAAAGGGTTCGAATGAAATCCTGCAGCCACTGAGGCCCACCAGGACTGGAGAGGACATCCCTGGTCTCGGCCTTTCATTTTGATTGCTGATTCTTAGACACTTGTATTCAACTCCTGATTTGTCCAGATTGTTGTTCTTGTGTTGTCCATAAAAGACCTCAACCTCGATCTAGTAATAAAAATGATGATTTCAGTCTACTTTTATAAAAAGTGCAACTCAGTGAAAACATATGCCAGTCGTTTAGCTCTCTGTTAGTTGCTCTGCCTGCTAGTGAGAAGCAGTGGCTTAAAAGCAATAAATTCTTAAAGTTTAATACCTTTACATCTATGGAACCCTAAGTATTCACTTTGGTTTCTAAGTAATTACATATGATGTAATTAAAACAATGCAGAGTTTTAAATAAAATAAATTAACTGTTTTAAAACCGCTTTTAATGTTTTGATCCTTTGAAGCCCTACAATTCAATTTTATGTATTTTGTTCATTAAAAGCATGGACAAAAATAAATCTAAACAATTTAGGCATTTGTTGTGTCTACTAAGAAAATTTTACTTTAATGCAGAGAGAACTTTTTTGTACTTGTAGCAACTCATTTAGTAACCTGTTCAGATAAGATGACCACAAAGGCCGTGATCATTTGGGATGCATGCTTTACAGTAATATTCAAAATATGTAAAAGCCTATAAATAGGGGTTATTCTCACAGAAGAGATTACTTACTGTAGCTAATCATGCCTGCATATAAAATGGGAAGCAGGGTCAAAAGAGCTATAAAATTCTGAAAAAGGCATACTAATCAGCAGCACTTCGTCCATTTCAGTGATTAGTATTATAGATGAAGAAACTAAGAGATCAAACAAGTCCTGCCTTCAGGGAAAGAGATCTCGTTCATTTAAGATAAAAGTCCAGTAAATATCTTCACAAATGTTTTGGAGGATTCTACTTTGATCTCTGATTTACGGTGTTTGAGTAATTATGTCTATTTATACGTGCATTTTATTAGCCACTTACAGTATGAGTGGGAGAAGATGCTGTCATCATTGCATGTATGAGACAGAGGCCTGGCACAGATTGCTGGTAAGGAACAGTAACAGTCACTGAAGTTCGGCTTTTATATTTTCATGACAGCTCTCACTTAAAGCAAATTTCCACATAACAATTATGACAAAATCCCATACTACATTTAATTAACACAATGGTAAAGCTAACTGTGAGTGACGGTAAATGTTTATAGCAAGACAAGACTCCTGGAAAGAAACAAAAAAGTCAATTTCATCATGGCTCTTAATTGCTACAATTTTTAAGAATGTTTAAATAAAAAAAAAGTTTGGTAGTTGTTGGCCCGGTCACTGCCAGTGAGGCTTTTGTCGCATTATGCTTGTGTCTAAATGGGGGTTTCCTGCCATATCCCCAGAATATGCATTTCAGGCAAACTGCATGACTGGTGCCACTTGGGTTTCTGCCTGACACCCAATGCTGCTGGGACAGGCTTTGACTCCTAGAACCCTAGACTTGATTATGCAGGTTCAAAAATAGATAATTGGACAAATTGAATTCTTTACTGAATCTTTTCCTACTTTCTTTAAATATCTAAGCTATAAAATTAGAATTAGTAGTAAGTTACTACCATATATGTATTATCACCTGTAAATTTATGGTAGACATAATTAAAGAACTACAGTGCAACTACATTTTAAACATGGAGAAAAGTTAGGTTTAAAGACACAATTTGGGAAAACGTTTCTGAGAATATGAGTGTTGGTGTGTATTTAAACACTGAGTTAATCTTTTAATATTGTTTGATCATAATGTATAGTTTTCTCAAATATTTTTAGGTCAGCCGTGAAAATGCAAAGAAACTAAGCTGAACTGCAGCACAGATGCTAACCACCTGCCTTTTTATCTTCAGCTGAACTCTTCAAACAGTCTGACAAAAAGAGAGCGAGAGCGAACACCTGCTGAGATGTAATTAGCAACAGACTAGGAGGTGTGTCCATCTTTTGACAAAACACAAAACCAGTTTCTTATTGGACAACAATTTGCAAAAAACTAGAGGGCTAAACCATTATCGTAGTCAGACACGAATTGCAAGAAGTCGTTTACTAGACCACTACAGTATTATTCAACTGGAGTTAAAACGCAAAGAAAAATAGTGGAGTTGAAATGAAGAAGCTAGGAGTCATAAACCAGAATGCCAGACACTAAATCACTAAACTGCACTTGTTCTCAGCTCATATCTACAATCCTGGACCAGCAGCTACTGATGCTGTGCTGGAATTTATAAACGAGTCTTTATGACGTGAACCATGTTTCCTCTTGAGTGGTGGTCCATAGCAACCAGGCAAGTTCTCTTAACAACCCATTATCCTCCTGCAGAGATTCTCAAATGGTAGTGTAATTCACTTGAAATTTAACATAAAAAATATAAATCTTTCACTGGCAAGGAAACAAAACTAAAACACGCACCTGAAAATAAAGCTGGAAAATTCAGCTTTCAAAAATGTTAGTCTCATGCAGTGGAAAACAAAAGTCTAAACCAAAAAAGTTTTCTAATGGCCAAAATAGGTTTTCCACTTTTAATTAGATATTTATCTCAGCAGAAAAATTGATTATGGTATGGGGGACCTGTAAATTAGTAATATAGTTATATTTAAGTCAGTTTTAGTATCTAATATTATGATGGCAATGTGGCACGGCTGGTGTGTGCTCCTATATGAATGTGAGTAAGGCTATGTCCACTATTTGATCCTAATATAATTACAGGTATATGTTATGTTATCTAACATAATGTTAAGCTATGTAAAATATTTTATGAGAATTGTGATCGCGGTTATTAAAAGTAATTTAAAATCTTTGTCCTTACCCTACAGCTGTGGAATTTATGGTGAAAGGTGAAACCATTAGGTGAGGCCTCTACTACGGGAAGGGTGTTGGTATCTCTAAGCCACATCCCCTTTATAAAGCCATTATAGAGTAATCATTGTTACCTTTTGACTTGCTTGCACTAATGAGTAGACAACTTGTGACCATAAATAATTAATATCAATGAGTTAAAACAGTATTAAACAAACGTTAGATGTTGTGGTGAATAAAACCACTTAACCTCCCAAAGAACATAAATAAAGTATATGTGAAATATTTTTTAATTGTTTGATGATAAGTTTATATGAAGTACACATCTTTTACTCCAGATCCACAGATCAGTATCAAATGGAACATTTTTGGGTCCATCTTGTTCTGTTCCACCAGTTAATGAAAAAAGACTGTGACAATAGTGACCTTTAAATTAAAAACAAAAAAACTATAACCCTGTTTTTCTATACAAACAAACATAGGGAAAGATCACGTACTCCAAGGAAAAAGAAATACAAAAGACTAAAAACAAATAAGAAGCAAATTTAGCAAAATTGCTAACACATTGTTTCACAAAATGTTACATGGTTAGTGCCATTCATTTCAGTGTAAGTTAAAGCATTGTTTTCAATGACAAAGAACAATGAGCTCAACCAGCAAAGTGACTGGCTGATTAATTTGAATTTCTCAGCTTTCACAGCATACCAGCTTGAAGTAATTTGAAAGTCTGAAGTCAATGTCTCCAAAACAACAGAAATATGGATTAAAATAGGAACAAACAAAAAAAAAATTAATCCCCAACAACGTCGCACAGGGTTTAAATGTACTGTGTTAATGGACTCTTAATAAAGCTGCCCTTGCTCATCATGATTAGTCTTTAATTACATGTTAATATACTTCTGTTTTGTTTGTATTGCAATTTATTGCAAATGCATATACTAATTAAACATGATTTCTTTTACACATACACAATACGTCCTTTCTAAATCATGCTTTGCTACCTAAAACAGCACTTGCATCGAATAATTCTACCAGTTAGAATCCAAACTGGGAACTCTATCCACTTATTTTACCAATACTACAAAAATAAAAATACAGAGATTGATTACTGAGAGTTGCATCCATTGGTGCCAGGAGGTGGCACCTAACCTGGAAGCACTGAGGCAATGGAGGGAACACTCTGGCATGACTGCCAGTCAGTCACAGAAACTAGAATGAATTTGAGTGCTTAAAGTTCTGAATCATAAATAGATGTTTTAGAAATCAGATTGCTTTGTAAAAAAAGAAAAAGGAAGAATTTTAAATTTCTGAATATTCACCTTTAAAAGAAAACAAGATTCTGTTGCTCTTGGGAATATAAATGTAGTAATTTTCTAATTATCATTAATGGAATGGACCTGTAGACAGGGCCATCAATTCAGTCAGCCTCCTCTTAACTGTCTCTTTGGGGAACATACACTCTAAACTTGAAAGTAAAAAATATATAAAAATGCAATGATAATAAGCATTCATTTCATAACTGAATACTCATCAGACCCGAAGCACTTGATCAGTAGCATCAAATTCATGCCTGTGGTGTCTACAAGCTGCTTCAATCAGCTATGGGAAAAGGGAATGAGTTACAGCAATGGACTCCTGATAAGTAAAGTGAATCTACTTCAAGCAAGGTGGTTTTGAAGAAGCTCAGGTGTCTTTCACCAGTGTTGATGCCTGTAGCAGTTTCTTATTAAAGTGTGAAAGGGCACTTTGTAACAGAAACTATCACTTATTGCTTGTATTTTTAAATCTGCTGGGGAAAAGACACCAACTGTGCAAAAATACCCTTGTGTTGTGATCAAAGTAATATTGCTTGGATTTTCATATTAACTCCAAAAAGCACTTTAATAATTAAGCAGCCAGTCACTGAAGCACATATTGCAATTGATTGATAATGATCAATATTTCTAGATAAAATAACATTCGCAAATCCAATATAGCATCCAACACATGGCAGTAATCAATCTGAACAGTGTGCCAGTCCATCATAGGATGTAATTTTTTAAAGAAGCATTAGCAGCTTGGCAGAACTGATAGTAGAAAACTTCTTTCTGATCTAAGGCACTTGCATATTACTCAGTCCAACCAAACAGCTAGTGTAGTGTTTGATAGACTTTTTTTTTTTACCTAATTTCACAATCTAAACAAGTTTTGTTCAGTTCTTGCTATAATTTGTTTTCTTTTATTTAGTTCTTATAAGCTTTCCATCATTGGTAAAATAAGGTACTTCTTATATCTACAAAGTTATTCCCTGAAAATTGCTTTTTCTTGAGTGGTCAGTCAACCACTACCGCTTAGCCCGCCCAATTAGCAGAACAAAGTAGAATGATAATACTGAAGTACTGAGGGGAAGGCCAGGTGAGGTTTGCAAAATGCTCTTTCACTGATAGGTAATGCAAAAACTAGACTGGAGTAGAAGAGCTCTCAAATGTTTAACAACATAATCACATTAAATTAACACTTCAAACCCTGAAGAACTATTGCACCAACACATAAAAGAACATGATTGCTTCATATTTGAAAACTATCATGAAACATTTGTGCATGCTTAGTTTGTCTACAGCTGCTTCTTGCCTTGCGCCCATTACTACTGGGCTAAGCTCTGGCCTGCTGTGACCCCAAATTGGATTAGGCAGGTTTCGGAATGCTATGCTGCATTATTATTGGATGAGAAATATTTTTGTGTTTATCTTAAATATGTATGGAAGTCTTGCAAAGTCTTTTAAAAACTGGCAGTAATTTATAACTGCAATACACCTGCACTCACTGTGGCTATAGCAAACAGTGCTACGTTATGACAGAAGCAGCCATCTTGTATATTGTGGTGAGTGAGCACATTTGGATCTTGATAGCTTTCACCAGCAATTAGATGCTTTTGCATTGATCAAATTCCTTTTTGCCAGCTATTGGTAGTTGTGTTGCAGTGCATCTGTTTTAAATCTAGAGTTCATATTTATAAAACATTTTTAACTGTAGTAATTGCGTATTTTTCTGCATGCTGTATTTTTTTTCCTTTATTTGGGGTTTTTACTGTATATCACAAAGAATGAACTATTAGCAGTTTTTTTCCATTTTAATTAATTTTGATAAAGTTTATTTTTATTTTTCTTCAACCTGCTCTTTGTTTAAGCAACACAGGAGAAATGTCAAGTGACTACAAGAGTTGCATGCATGACGTCACCTGTAGTGACTGTATAACTATGGCAGTAGCCCTGAAATGCATCATTCCCCCAAATGAACTACAAAAAAACAACAAACCTTTTGTGTAGTTAGGTTTTCAACAAGTAGGTCAAGTGCTAGGAATTCATTTACAGTTTTGATCTCCTTTCGGTTCTGACACCTGATTCTTGGTTTCACCCACGTGTTTCATTTGCTCAATTTGTTGGTGACCTTTCTGGTTTTTGCACTGCCTTCCCCCTGACCTTTATTCAAGTCTCATGTTTGCATTTCCCAGTCTGTTCTTTACTCTTAATAATTCCTGGAGATGAGAGTCCTCAGTACATGAGCTGTATTTGTTTAACTATAATTATAAAGTAAATCCATCTGTCAAGTCATCTCAGTCATTCACCAAGATCTTTGTCTCAGAACACAATAAAAATTAACTTTTCCTTCTTGGGCACAAAAATTCGGTGTTTGAAATCGATCAGCGCCAAAATGAGTAATGTTTTGACTATCACATTAATTGTTACTGTATATACTTTTTAAATAGCAAAGTGTTTGCCTTCTTATAAAATTCAACAAAATTAAGAGTAATAGGACACTGCCCAAGCATGCAATTTTACAAGTCCTTTGTTGCCTTTGACAGAGCCTTCTGGACGAGGTGAAATTCTGAAAACTGTTTGGGCTGTCCATGCTATCACATGGTCATTTACAAACTCAGATAATTTAGAAACTCGGATAGATCAGATCTGTCAGATAGCACTTGAGTGCCCCATTATACATCTAATTGTCAGCTTTTCACCCCTTTCTGGTTTTCACCTTCACTTCTAGAGTTGCTGCACCCATGCTAGACAGCATAGACTACCATTTGGCTGCTTTTTCTTAAAAGCAACACGATCCGATAGCAACTAATCTGGAACAATTTACCTTCTTGCAGCCTGGATGTGCTGGTGTCTCTAATATCTTCTTCGTGTAAAAGGTTTCTTAAGAGGCTAAGGGCCAGGTATTTCACAACGTTGAGTTCAAAAGAAGAAACATCAGCTCTTCCTGAATAATCTGCCTGTTGTCTTTTTCAACCTAAGTGTTGCTTCACTGCCATTTAAAAGGTACGAGAGAATTGCCTTGCACTAGTGGCATTCATTAATGACTGTTGTGCGCTTCCAATATCCATTTACATGCTCACTACAGTGCCTTATTGCCACACCAAGTTGGCAGTTGTAAATAAAAGCTGTTTACTTTTAAATCTTTTTAAAATCTTCTAGTACTTTTAAAATCTGCCAGTTTTTCACAGAATTTTCTTAGACAACATAGGTAGTTCAGATTTGGAAATAAATCCATTAGTAGAAAAGATGCTATATAAATAAAAAGGATTATTATTATTGTTGTTGTTAATATTATTATTATTATTGTTATCATTATTATTATTGTTATTATTATTATGCCTGGCCTAATTTCATTTCCAGGATGTTTAGAATTTATATAGAAAATATAGCTAATAATATAGTTTTACTGTGGTGGGCTGGTGCCCTGCCCGGGGTTTGTTTCCTGCCTTGTGCCCTGTGTTGGCTGGGATTGGCTCCAGCAGACCCCCGTGACCCTGTAATTAGGATAAAAGCGGGTTGGATAATGGATGGATGGATATAGTTTTAATGATATTATTAATGGTTTTGTTTGGTTCTTCTAATCTTTCTTTCTTCATTTTCAAGCTGGCACAATCCGTTGAGACAAATTGTGACAAATAAGTGTATTGGGGCCTGCTAGATACTCATACCGTACATCAGTCATCACCTATTGAGGATCACTGAACATGTTGGCTTCCTAAGCGAAACTGAATATCTCAGTCTGTCAAGTCAGATAAGTTTGTAATACAAAGAGAGCAGTTTCTAAGAAAACATACACAGTTTTATTATATCTTATTTTAAATTTATATACAGTATCCAAGCAGATAGCAGATTTTTGGATTTGCAATTTTAACTTGTACTTTCTTGTTTATTTACAACATATGGTTCTTTATTTCAATATATCTATCCGTCCATCCATTTTCTTAACCCTTTTAACAGATAGGTACGACTAAGGCCAACAGAGAGGTGTCTAGAGCAAGTCAATGGGTTTGTATGAGCCTTATCAAGTCTTGTCTGTCCAGTAAAAAAAGGTCTAGCAGGTGTTTGCTGAGAGTAAAATTAGGTGTAGGAGGTTCATTATCACTTATTAACGAGTGATAGCAAGTCCTGTGCTCCTTCCAAGAATGGTATTTAATGATAGTGCTGTCATTCTAGTTATTGCTCTCATACTACTGATCACTCATTTTAAAAGTAATGTCCATCAGCACAGAATCATCATTAATACAAATATAGAAACCAGTAAGAGTATATTACTATTCATGGATATTCTTTGAAAATGTGATGCATGGTATACTATTAATCATGAAGCAATGACGTAACATAACATTCTGAAACCCACTTAAAATATTTCAGGTTCATGGTCAAGCAATAATTATCATAATTTACCAAAGCAAAATCACTCACACTCATGCATTAACTCAATAATGCTTCAGCATGGGCACATTGCAACAATCAAAATTCTGCATGCTAATAAGCTCAAATGTGGTTATTATTGCTGCTTAGATCACTGATAATAAATGTGCTAAATCTAGTAGACTCCATGAGTACTTACTGACTGATGAACACTGATGACATCTATTCAGCCAACTGATAACAAATCGATTGAGGGCTGCAGCAAACTGCCCAGTCATTTTCTTGAGTGGTTATCTGGCTGCTTTTGAAGAACTGAAATAACTAAATCGGTTAGTAACTAGAATATATTACCAGGTAACTTCACTGACCTTTTATGCTCCTATTGTAAAATTAAAAATTAAAGATGTGTTTTTTTTTTTCTTTCTCAACAGAAATAATTTTTAAATATTTATTTCCTGGCTTTAATATTTTGACTCTTCATAGCTTTCATGCTCTAACTAGCAACTTTTAAATTCTGCCTGATGGGGTGGGGATGTGTAGTTAAAATAATGTGGTGGTCTTTTCTCAGTAACTGCTTTGTCTTTAGAAAAATCCTTAATTGAAATGATTTCCTTTAAAACTGAACCTGTCACATGTCTAGATTAGCACATAAGCACTGAAGTACCGAAAGATGCAATAAACTTGCGGTCCTGCAGTGCTGAGATTACTGGGGTGATCATCTCTCCAATATTTATGCCTTCATCTCTCAGCACATCTGAACACTGCAGCTCACATGCTATATAAATGTTTCCTTCAGGGGATTTTTGACCATAAATATATATCTTACCCCAATTCTGGAAGAAATGCCTTTATGACAGGCATATTTCTTCACTCAACCAAACAAACAACAGTTTATGAAACATGTATAACTTGAGGTGTTTTCTTCAAAACAATCCCTATCTTTGCTTTTTCTTTAACTAACACAGCAAGCAATGAATTATCCAGATTTAAAGTTTACACATAGAAGACACAATTTTTTTCTGTTTGGTTCCTTTATTTAATTTAAAATGAAAAGATATTTCTACAAAAGCAGCCTTAACATATACAGTATATGGATGTTAAGAAAAATAAAGTGCAATTTCTACTTTTAATTAACAGTGTTACATGCAATATTGAAAAATAGCTTACCTCCAGCATATGTTTTTTTTAATATAAATAAACTGGCAAGCTAGGTTGTTTATGTATTTAGTTGATAACTTGCACATTTGATAGCAGATCAAAGATGTCGGGGAAAGAAGATATAAGCCCAGTGATTAGTCAGAACAAAAACAACAATTGCCGGTAGCAAGAGATTATAGACAGAGCATTTAGCATTCAAAGCAGTATGAGAACTAACAAATATGTGTTCATAACTTAAAGTAATTCTTTCATTTTGTGTTCTTTACAACTTACATGTTACTTAAGCAAAAGTTAACCAACATCTCACCGTTCTTATCCGCATAGTAACTGTATAGTTTGGGAAGACTTCTACTGTGTGTATGTCAAAGGCATGTTCTCACTATGTTCACTGTACTCTGTGAACTGACTAAAATACATGTTTCTGAAAGATTGTACAGTATATACTGAATTGATGAATTCCTTGTCCAGGGATGTGTCATGTAACACATTCAAACTGTGATCCTGCTTTGAATTAGTGGTTTCTTGGGGAGGTAGTAGCCCTAAGTCACTGGAATAAGTAGGAATGAAAAGTGAATATGGATATTGCAATCCACTGTAGTGTACTAGATAATGGAAGTATAATGTTCTGCATAAAACGCACTGCCAAACTCGTCCCAGAGAAGGTTCAGTTAGACAGACAGAAGTGACAGTTACAATATGATAGCTAGATAGATAGAACTTCAATGATAGATAAGCGAAGTAGAGAAAGGCTCCATATAACAGATAGACATTAATGGCATTATATAATAGATAGATAGATAGATAGATACTATACAATAAACACTATATTATCCTACATTATATTACAGCATTATCATGAACCTACCACATCTCTTGGTGAATTAATTCATTTATATATCTAGATTACTATAGCCATCTTTTTCTAAAACACTCCTCTGCAAACAGCAATAGAGCTTGCTAACAGAGTCCAGCTTTGCGGCATTAAACTTAATATGTTCTTTCACATTATTTCATATGCCAGGACACAAATAAAGTCATGCTGTCATTCATGTCAAGGGTTGCTGCACAGCCAAAGTGGACCTCTGTAGAGCCACCTTGTAGTATGTTTTAAATTGAAGGGTCCTTTGGTTACATATTTTACAGAAATGTAAAGGTTCACCTTGTTTTGGGAAATGCCCTGGTCCAGAATTTATATAAATCACCTTCCACTGGAAGGGTTGTTAGTAGGGAATCAGCTACTGAGCCTAGTACCGTAATTGTCTTACTTGCTGTTGTGCAATCTAAGTTTTCTGCTTTATCTTCAAAATAAAGCCATTCAATTTGGATGTGCTTTCTGCTTGTAGCTTTTCTTGTGAGTGCTGCACATTTTTGGTACTTTCAACCACAGACACAACATATCTTATTTGATCAGGAGGGTGAGAAGACCATGTCCTAGGACTGAAAGGAGATTGATAAGGTGAGAAAAAGCAATTCATGGGAGTAAAAGAAAGCAACAACAAAAATAAAGAAACTTTCCGCTTTAATTTCAGATGTGCCATCAATGTTTATTTAGCCTTTTTGGTGTTTTAAATTCTCTGTTTAAATTCATTGCAATTATTTGGATTGCTATATACTCCTTGAAATCTAGTAGATACTCTTTCATCAAGAGTAAGTTAATATGAGTAAAATGGTAACATTTTCAGATGTATTTGCAAAGTTTGTCAGAAGCTGTCTTCTAAAATCCCATATACTCAATGGATGTTTAATTAGGTATACTCCGCTTTAAATGAGTAATTTTCATTTAGCTTCAGGAAGAGCCATTGGGAAGAAAAAGCATCTAAGACACATTGCCATTGTGTCCTAGACACCCTTCAAAAGAAACTTTGTCCGTCAGATTTGTGTTTACTCAATTCTACCTGTAAAGAGCATTGTTCCATTTCATGTCACATGTGCTCATTTTAGTTTGTTGACTGGATGATTACAATCGCTGTATGTTTCCTGCATCATTTTTAAATTATCGATTTGTTGCAGCGTGACATAACACATTATCTTGATATCAGAAGATATCACTGAGCAGATCAAATCAAGAGCCTATAGTGCTGACAACTGGCAAAATGCAACCATTACCTTATGTGGCTGTTACTATACCCTGGACCTGTCATTTGTGAAGCCAATCTGTAAAGTTAAACCAGTTGATGTTTTTTAACTGATTATTTTTTGTTCAACTGTAGCTTTAGTATCTTGGTTTTTTTTTTTAGGTACAATAATTATTTAGTGCTACTCTGTGCCTAATGTGAGTATTAACAAAAAGCAGTCGATGTGCTCCTATACCACAATTGTATTTGACATTCCTGTTAAGGACTGTGACCTTTTTGCATACTTAGATTTTTTACCCCCTATTATCTCACTACTATTCATAATTGGACATTACTTGGTTTTTGCACAATTATTGATACATCTCTTGACACTGTTGTATCTCTGAAGATTTTGTCAAAACTATGTAGATCCTTTCATGAATATAAATACTCTCCAGTCATCAATTTTTTCTTACGAACAGAGTAGTTCAATACCAAGATTAAAAAAAATTTATCGTCTAACAAAAAAAAGTTGAAGTCATTCTAACAGGCAGAAATCAAAACTAAAATTTGTCCTTGTTTTGAGTTGCTAAAGAATTGTTTCCTTCATGAAAATTTTCTCTTAATTTTCGATTTAAGTAAAGCTTAAACTAAGTTGTTATAATGAGGCTTGGAGTTCCAAAGTTAACCCCATTTAATGAAAATATCCAGAGGATGAAAAATGGGCACAATCATGCCAAAGAGAAAATAATCAGTCTGACATCTTTAGTAAAGGAACCTTCAGTGCTTCAGAGCTTCAGTGTCCTTAGAAGATGCTCCATGAATGAATGCTGACTTCTGGTGTTCCATCAATTTAAATACTGCCGAGGCCAGATGTGGCCAGGCCTCATGCGAAGCAGCGATCCTCCACTGGTTACTTTTCCTGTAAGATAAAACACATGGAAACACGCTAAACAAAAGTAACACTTATTTTTTTCCATATTTGTTCAGCACAAACCCATAAAATGCTTGTGTGTTTGACAACATGGATTGCTATGATATAAATTGCTGGAGTTATGTCAGATGCCACGAAGTGTGCATTTAGGAAACAGCAAAGAGCCATAGCAATGTCCATGATTGACACAGAAGCTGGTGACATCTTTAATGAGTGATGCATAACCAAAATAAAAGAAAACTAAAATTTCTTCACAACATATTTAAAGATTTTTTTTTTAAATAACTTATCTATTGACTGCTCTCATCAATGCATTCAGAATCATTTAGCTCATGCTGTTTGCTGAGTGTGCTGAAGTACTGTATCTGTCTACTAAAATGATATTGTCTGATTTGTACTATAGTGTTATCCCATGGATGGAGTAGTGTGTTGCATCGTGCTTAATAAACAAATAGGTTTTCAAACATCGCCTCAGAAGAACATAATGAATACAGAATGCTTGAGGGATGTCTTTGCATGATGAGATTGCTCATTGTTACTAGTATAGCCTTCACTTGAGGAGATTGCACTCTGCTGCTAATATGGCCCCCTTGAGCCCTGCCAGTCAGATAAGGATTCTGAAAGTCTGTTACAGTGTGCCATGATAGATAAACCACTTTTTATTCAGGGTTTCTGAGACTGAAAATAACATATTTGTAAAGTGTTATGCATTATATGAGTTATGTAAATATTCAGTTTTTTAAAGATCATTATGGTCTGAGCAACTATTCATCAGCAAAAGCAAAGCATAGTAAGAGAATGATCAACATCATTCAGATTGTAACTTGTCATAATCTATAAAATCTGCATCAGAGTTCATGAAAGTATATTAATCTTTCACTACTCACTCAAAACCAATTTAAAATGCTCTGCTAACCTAATACACATTTCTTTGGGATACAGGAACTACACTTGGAAAGAAACCCACACAGATATGTGGAGAATACAGACAGTGCCCAGGCTATGATTCAAGCCAAGAACTCTATAGCAGTGCTCAGTACTGGTATGACTATTGTGTGTATTGTTGGATTCTTTGGCACATCTGATTGTTTTATTAAATAAGTTTCAACAGATATAAATATTTCTATCAATGATTTCTATCACCTATTAACTGAGTTTTGGTAGTAATGAAATGGTTGAATAAGTATTAAACATGGCCATGCAAGTGCACCTGGGAATGGCTTTCCTGGCTCTGCTGAGGTAAGTGGTACCATGATGGGATGAGAAATGGGCAACTGACCCAAGAGTGTCCAGAGCTGACCTCCCCTTCTGCTTAGTTCTCTATAAGAGCCTGATGATGTTAGTCTGCTTTATGGATTCAAACTTAGCCTGGAGCAGGCTCCTACACTATTCCTTAACCTCCCTAAGAGAAACTTTTTTTGTTTTGAGCCATCCAACGTGCTATAATTTCCTGATGCTGGTGCTGTCGAGCATAGTTTTTGTTTATTGTTAAGGTCCACTCATCAAATGTACAAAAATCTGATAAAACATTATAAAAAATATACAGGGTGACACAGAAAAATGGGACCTTTTGAAATGCGTAGTGGCAGCCATGTACAGCTGGCAGCACTGCGGAACAGGGACCCTGAGCTGTAAACAGTCTCGCCATTTAGTAATTTAGTAATCAATTGCAAGGCAATCAATGGCAGCTGTGCGAGAATGGTTCGGTAACTGTGTCATCTCAAGATTCGGTGACATTCACTGGTCCTCAAGATCACTGGATTTGTCCGTTTGTGATTTTTTCTTATGGGGCTACCTTAAGAGTCGGGTCTACACGACTCGGCCAAGGACACTGAATGAATTGAAACAAAGAATTCAAGACGAAATTCGTGGTATCCCAGCTGAGATGTTGCAGCAATCAATGGGGAATCTCAACAGCAGATTGGAAGAATGCATACGTACAGGATGTCGCCATCTACAGGACGTAATTTTCAGACTGATAATTTGGATTACTGTCTCTTAAAAGGCAAGCTGTTGTGGTTCAATTGCTGTCAATAATTTTTTTTTGTTGGATTTCTTCTATTTTTATTGGGTTTTTCAAAAGTTCCCGTTTTTCTGTGTCACCCTGTATATGTGATCTTGGGTAGCACCTCAGGTGTTGCTGATGCCTCATATCTAGAGGGACATGGGTTTGATTGCCAACTGACTGTCTTTAACAAGTCCTTCTTATGTTCACTTGTGTTTTGTCTCAATGCTTTTGTCTCCTTCACATTCCAAAAACACATTTTTCATTAATTGGTGACTCTGACCTGATTTAGTTTGCTCACCTCTATCGTTGTGACAAGTGATCTTTTCCAGGGTCAGTCTGCCTTATAGTCAGCATTGCTAGAATAAAATCTGTTTCCAGTAACAGAAGACAGATAAGTTAGGAATGACATGGATTGTAAAACCCAAGGTTGCCAATTCAATCCCCATTTACTACTGACTCACTGCATAACTCCATAGTGAGTGTCTGAACCCTCCTCAGCTCCAGTTGTAAAACGTGTAAATAATATGCTGTTCTGATTATAAGTTGAATTAGATATTTTTTTTCTTTGGCAGTGTGAATGCATACCTTTTTATTGTGAAGCGTAGATGATGTTGCATTCAATAAACACATTTAAAAGTTTATCTGAACTGTGCACCCATTTTATATTGCTTCTCAAACCACATCCTCCTTGATTTTGTGTTCACAAACCATAACATTTGCTTATTTCCTTCTGTCAATGGTATGGCTTTCTTTGCATCGTTTTATCTTTGCAATACATTTGACTCGCAGCAGGAGATCACACATTTACCAAATTCACTTTCTTACTTCTGCAATACCAGTGCAATTTTTATTGCTGGTTCTGTTTTCTGATTTTGTGACAGCAGACTGTATTGATGTCTTCATTTCTTTTGCCAATCATACTTACTATTCCAACAGGAATTTCTACTGTTTATCTCTTTTGTACACCAGTGGCAGGACATATGATAAACACTACAAGTAAAATGGAAGCTGATTATTCATCATCATTTATACATTATACTGGATTCATTAATAAGATGTGGATCGCAAGGTAGCTTTATTACCAATCATTAACTCTCTCTGTATAAATGCTCAGAATGCTTTCTGACATTTGTAATTCTGATATGCTTTCCTCACTCTTTGAAACATTTCCATAACTGCTCAATTTTTTAGAGGCCTGAATGAACTTGTGATGTGACCTAGCGGCTTAGGTATTAGACTACAGGTATATATCGGTGCATGTTATAGCTGGGTGTTCTGTGCGTGCAATTATTACCTGACACATCTGCTGTGGAAAATATACCAGCTATCTGTAGAGAGTATAAAGCAATTTCAAGCAGCATGTGGTTCAAACAGCTGGTTTAATCACTAGCACCAACCCCGCTTCAACAGATGATATTTATGGCAAGACAAGCCAGAATAAAACACATTATATTGTCTTAGATCTCCCATCATCAGCAACAGACTTCCTGCCCCCCAGCACTCTGGCAAATGATATCATGGCATTTGATGCTGTACCAGTAGATTCACAAAGAATTTTTATCTCTAAGCCTTTAAACTATTAACTTACATACAATCACCATCTTGATATGTGAACAAAATGTTACTCTGTAATACTTTTACTTTCAGTATTTTGCAGCACTGATTCAAGGTTACTGACCATTCTATAGTTAATTTAATGTTATTGTCTGCTGTCTGATTGATACTTATTTTCTCTGTTACATGCTATATATTTATACTTTTTAATTACTGTATCATATGTTTATATTATATACTTATTATTATATATTTATTGCATATTTACTGTATATGTATTGTGGAAGAGGAAACCATATGAATGATGTAAGTCAGGTAGTAAAATGCTGTGATGGTCCCTGTCGAATAGCAGTTGGTAGAGATTATTTTAATGTCTCTTTTATTATGAATGGCTTGAAAAATGAATAGAAAAATCAGCCAGGGTTAGTATAGCTCCTTAAATGGGAATTGGGAGTCAGACCTACAGAAACTTTAGGAAACACAAGGCAGAGCTTCAGCCAGTGAGCCTCCGGAGTTCCTGACCCCAGATGTGGTCCTAAAACATAAAGTGGAGGAATTCCTAAAGGGGTCTGAAAGGCCATTCCACACCTTAACAAGGTGAGCTTGGAGTTGGGAGAAACACTGTAGTTGAGACAAAAGCTTTCCTGGTGAGAGGAAGAGATGTAAGAGAAAGGCGTAAAGTAGTAAGGGCTTCAAAAGGTAAGAAACAGAGCTAGCCAATCTAATAAGGAGACAGGGAACTTGATGCTTAGCCAGGCTCAGTGGTGCACAGGTTTATTGTTTAACCTTGTCTTTTATTTTGTGTATCACTTTTGTATTTTAAACATATTGTTTTGCCTCGCTTTATGGCCTTCTTGACATATGCAGGGTCAGTGTCAGTTAATTTTGAATGCAATAGCTGTGCTGTCACTGTTTTATTAACAATTACGGAAATTCTGCTAATTGCATAAATAGCTCTATTAAAAAGCACCTAGTTCATTATACTGTATGTAAAGAAGTAGCCATTGGTGTTCACTATCAATGTAACAGTACTTTATAACATTTGATTTTTATTTGTGACAATAATTTTGTCAGTTGTGGGCAGTTATAAACAATTTTCACTCCTTTTTATGCACCTCCTCATAGCTATAGAGATTTTTAATAATTTCATTTATGCTATGTAATTATAATGGGTTGTAGAACAAAAAAGTGTTCAAAGAACAGATTACTATTAAAACCATCAGCCAAAACCTTGAAAAGGTATCTATTAATCTACATTATATGCAGTACATTACACGCCACCCTTAGGTAATAAATGTTGATACAACCAAACAAGATGAAAGGAAATTAAGCAGGTTTGTTTGTTGTGAATTTGTTGGAACATATGCTGAATAGTTAACATTTTTGGAAGGATTTAACTTACAGGAATAATTATATGCTAAATGCAAATGAAAAACAGGATGTGAAAAGGATTCTGGATTTACTGGATAAGCGTTCAACAGCTGAAATATTGCATAAATTTTCTTTATTTTTTTTTTTTGCCATTTGAGTTTTATTTCTTTATTAAGGCACAAATGGAATGGAATGATATGAAAGCTTTATGAAAACTAAGTTCATTAAAAACTACTAAACTGGACTGATAAAGTATAAGCATTTCAGAATTATCAAACTGTACTATCCTGCTGGGCACATGCATTATGGTAGAACAGAGAGGAACACAGCCTCACTTACCCTACTGAGTTCAAATCCATTCCCCAAGTGCTGAGGATGCACCTCTTCTAAAGCATTCATATCGTTTCTAGAACTAAGAAGTTAAAAAATGATTTACTTTTCAAAGACTCCAGCCCTCTACTTCTGAGAATTGGTTAAAAAATTCATATAAGACCATGGGTGAATATACTACACTACATTAATTTAAATTCAAATAAAGGTTTACTAAAAATAATGCGTCAAAACCTTTTAATTAAAAACAGATGCTAGCACAGTAAAACAGTAGTTATTATTGCTGACTAACAGCTGCAAAGGCGCCTGGCCACTGTCTGTGTAGAATCTGTATGTTTTCCCAAATCTATTTTTTATTGTGAGTATCCTAGTTTCTTTATAATTGTCGAAAACATGCACGTTGTTAATTGGCAACTATGGATTGGATTAGTAAGAATAAGTGAGACTTGTGTATGTTTCTGCAAGTTGTTTTATCTATGATAATCATCTGGACTGCAGTGTAGATAACAGCCCCTTGCTTTTTTAGTTCCAACAGACCCTGGATTGCCTGCTGGCAAAAGGGAATGTGGCCAACTGCTAGGACAGAATTAACTGGGCTCGGATATGTGCCTAGGTTCAAGAAACTTCATTGTGGGCTGTGAAAAATCTGGGAAATTATTGACAAAGCTAAAACACAACTGTAGATGATGTTGAAAGGAGAAAACCCAGGCATGAATTACCAAAATATGTATTATCACCAAAACCTAGACACTACACTGGATATGAAACTGGGAGAAGGTACTGTAGCTCAGAGTTACTTATTTATTCCCAGCGTTGCCCGGGAATAAAATAAAGTGTTTTTTTAATTGTTTGAGAAAAATATAATTTAAAAAAAACACAACTTTAAAAATAAAAAATAAATTAACAAACAATGAAGAGTGACTAATGTGCTTGTCTTGTGCTCTTGTATGTATGTTATCATCCAGTTGAAGCTCGGAACGGGCCAACTCTATTTTTTCAAAAATGATGGGCGCAGTGGTGCGCAAACATAAAAAATGCTGGCAGTCACCTCCAGTTCGCCCCCTGGTGGTCGTTTCGAGTGTCAACTGGATGATATATATATATATATTGTCACAAAAGCCACGATGAGACAAAGCAAGGGTTGGGGCAACCACCCGTATAACTTGTTTTCCTGGCTGCAAATTGTCTTTTCAAATGATAGCACTGCTGTGCACAAAACCAAGTCCAATACAGAACTGAGGGCATAGGGAAAAGGAGGAGGTTTTTAAAGGGGAAGACAGGAAGTGAGATCGTAGGGTTTAGGCTCATTGAGGTCTTCAGCCATTGGTTCAAGCCCGGACGTAACATCACAGGGGCTAGAGCTGGCAAGGTCTCCTTCGATAGGCTCGGTCCCGGAAGTGACATCAGGAGTGCCAAGCGGAATCTCCCAGGAATGGTCTGCAGGCAAGGAAGAAAGAGTCAGTGCACTCTGCCACATCCTGGTATGTCTCAGAACTGTCCTTACCCGAGCCCTTTAGCTGCCTCCCATGCGCACGTGTGTGACTATATATATATATACATACTATATATATATTGTGAACGCTGGCCCGGACACAGACAGACGGACATCTTTGTTCTCACCACACACCGTTTATTTACAATATTTTACAGATTACGTGCACTCACAACCCCAGTGCCTCCAGCACCGATTCCCCAAAGTCCAGGCCTCTCTGTCACTGTGCCTTTCTCTTGGCCGCCTCCAGTTCTCTCTCCAGCTCTGTCCGCTTCCACCCGACATCTGCCCATGACTGGAGGGAGGCGGCCCCTTTTATAGGAACCCGGATGGGCTCCAGCTGCTTCCCGACCATCTCCCGCGAACACACCCCCGTGTGGCGGAAGTGCCGGCTGCGCATCCGGAAGCCGTCCGGGTGTCCCCTGTCGTCTTCCCCCCGGCACTTCCTGGTGTGGCGAAAGTGCCGGGCTCCCGGGATAATCAGGCACTGGGGCGCCGCCTGGCGTTGGTCACGGGTCCCTACAGGGCTGGGCTTCCAAGCCCTCTACCCGAGGCCTCCAGCATAACCAGGACGGACGCCCCCTTTCGGTCTGGAGGAGGCACAAGCCCTCCTCTGGTCCTCCTGGGCGTCCCGGCCGGGATCCAGCCCCGGCCAGGGACCACAATATATATGGCTCTTCGAGTCACAAAGACAGAATGAGTCCTAAAAATAGTTGGGATGCCAACTCGGCCAAGTCTATTTAATTTCAAAAGCAACAGGGGCGCGGTGTTGCTCAAACATAAAGAATGCTGGCAGTCACCTCTAGTTCGCCCTCTGGTGGCCGTTCCAACTGGATGAAAACATGCATACAAGACCGCAAGATCAGCCCCCACCCTACCCAGAAGGGGGTGAGTTAGGGCTAATTTCACCCTACAGTGTTTTTAGTTGATCAATAAGAAATGTGTACCAAGTTTCATGAAAATCTCTCCAGCCGTTCAGACGTGATGCTGGAATATACATACACACTTTGAATTTTATATATAAAGATTTACTTATTTGGCTGATACCTTTATCCAAGGCAACTAATAACATTTGAGATACAATTAGTTACATTTCTTTTGTTTTTCCAAATGGAGCACAGGCAGGTAAAGTGACTAGCTCTTTTTCACACAGTGTCAGTAGCAGAACCCACAACATCAAGGTCTGAAGTTGAACATCTTAACTGCTGTGGATAACCATATGGCACTATCACTAAAAGCTCACACACCAAACTTGTCAAAGCAAAAAATACTTACAGTTACCTGGGCCTCTGCACTGAATGCAACGTGGAGTTGTAAAGGTTTCAGAATAGAAAGAGAGAAATGAATAAATGGATATGGAAAATCATCTATGAACTTTCCTTACCCTATTCAAAGGGACAGGACTGTATAACCATGAAGATTATTTACAATATGTACATCTTACTATATGAAAAATTCTGTAATGAGCCCAGTACAATGAAGAGACATCTTGTAGTTAGAGGGCAAGTTATCACTTGAGCTGACAGAGTTCTCCTTTGAGTCGATTAGCTAAGAGTGTGGACCCTGATTTGTATCCTGGGAGCCCCATGGGGACAAAGTGTGAGGGAAGTAGTGCCTGCGTGATGAGAACCTGATTATAAAAACAATATTTGCAGCACACAGGAGAAATTTAAAAATTGCCAGCTTTAGAATTTTTTTAATACATTTGTTATAATTTACACTTTTAAAAGGGCTTACTCTGATAGACATGGGTGACGGCCAGGGAGTGTAATGTAAACACAATTCGAAGGGAAATATAAAGAAAAAGTATTTTTCAGTTTATGTTTATATCTCAGTCTTTCAAGTATATTTGCATAATTTATACAGAATTTCTTATTGTAATAAATTAATCCATGTGCAGGATAGTTTAATTAAAAATGTATGAAATTTAAATAATGGTAATTTATGAGGGTGTGTTCTTTCAGGAGGTATTTCATAGTGGATAATAATGAATGTTATAATAAATAATATGTTTAGATGGAAATAATGTAGCCAATGATAATGAAATAGCATGTTTTAATAAATCTAGGGCATGTATCCTATTTTAAATGTGTAAACACTTATTCATTCAAGGTGTTTGCATGGTTTATAATGAACATGGCAAAATGAGCATATGTCATTTGCCTAATCAACATGTTAGTAGGATTATCTGTGTTTTATGGACTTTGAGTGACACAAAAATCATGTCAATTCCAAGCTGATGTTTGTTCAGAGTGTTTTTATTTGTATATTTAATTGCAGAACATAGTTTATTTTGGAGAAGGTCCAGGTATTGCACTTTCTTCCCTGTAATTCATCAAAACATTTTCTAGGCATTATGCCACATACAGAAACAGGTAGACTCAGCTGTCCTCCAGATAAAGAAAAGACATTTTTTTTAACCTCTATGAAATTTTTGTTCAAAAAGTAGGATGAAATTTCATAGGATATATCAGACGATTTTAAAGGATGCCTGAAGAAATAATCAGCCTTTCAACACTGAGATCTGACTTTGATGCATGTTTCCTAGCTAACTGAAAGAACTATGAATCATAAATATTAATGTTCTTTTTTGACACAGTTCTATGTAGGTGTGTAAACACCTCTAGTACTGGAAAATAACAGTTCTATAACAGAAGGACTTAAATACATTTTTTTTTTTTTAAAATAAAGAAAGGTCAATGGTAAAGTTTCGACACTTCAAAATTGTTTCAGCAGAAACAGAAAAAAAAGAGTTGAATAAAGAACTGTAGGTTTAAGAGACCTCTTGAATTAAGACACTAAATAATAAGAGTGGGCTAATATTAATCATGTGATGAAATATAACATGTTAGAATTGGTTCCTGACTGTGTCAATTGCTACTGGGATAGGCTCCAGCCTCTCACTGTCCTAACATTGGAGTAAGTGGCTTCAGTAAATGGATGGATGGATGGATGGTATTATGTGCCTCTTTATGGTACGTGGACCCCAGTCACATTTATAGCTATGTTTTCCTGCCATTCACTTGGTTTTCTCAAAGAATTTTGTTTTCCTACAGCAAACTAAAGAAATGCTATTAATATGATATTCAGCTCTACAGTATATTGGAATGTTATAAGCAATTAGTGGAGTGCATATAAGTATGGGCTTTAAAATCAGAAATAGGTTGGCATCCTGTGTAGGGCTGGTCCATACTATATGTGCACTACTGCTTTGGTGACCGACTTCATCTTCATGCACGTTTAAGAAGCTGTTATGAACTTCACAATGGAAAGACTAACACTTTGTAAACCACAAAAAACAATCAGCAATAATATTAAATGAATATTTATTTAGCTGTTATGAAACAAATAAAACCAGGCAGGATTAATAAGAGCATGTGCAGGAATAAATATACAGAATAAAAAAGAATTATGAAAACTAATTTTAATTAAGAAGGCATTTATAACAAAATTTATGACAAAAGAAAGACAGCAATTAACAACTAACAAACTAAACAAAGCATAGAAAAAAGAGAACTATTAATCTTACAAAAACCCACATAAGAAATTTACAAATACAAAATCCAAAAGAAAAGAAGTAAAAAAATAAATTACTAGAAATCCTAAGATTTAAATTCTTAATCAAAAGAATGTTATGGTGCAACAAGGGCTCTGTTCTCCTTTAGTACATTTGTTTATGTTGTTATTTTTCATTGGCAGTTTTTCTATGTTTGATTTTTTTTTTAATTCCTATTATTTATTGTTTTAGTGTGACTTTTGGTTTTTGAATTATTGTATTGTTAATATATGTCATCTTTCTTGTCTTTTATATTTTGAGCCCTAGGATGTGGGGCAACTAACCCTCAACCTATATAAGGCCTACAATGCTTCAGCCTATTGCTGAAAATGAGCTCCTACTTATGCTGTTTGGTTCATTTTGGATTCGTGTTGAGAACATTTTTGTAAGTTTATTATATATTTATATTTTGAATCTCTGTTTTTTGTACTTATTTAAAGATTTTTTTAAGCCTACCTTACATTTTCAGGCCTGTCTTTGAGTTTTATGGGCCCAGAAGTCACAACAGAGAAACACTAATCCAGAGAAAATAAACTAGCATGGAACCATTAAAAGTTAAAAAAAAAAAAAAAAACAACAACTAAACCACATAATATATAACAACCAAGGGCCTACTTAGATCAGAGAGAGGGAGATGGAGAGAGAAAAGGGAGAATATTGAGAAGAGGACCAAGAGCAGTGCAACAGAAAAGAGCTGTTGTCAGGCTGGTTTCTGGATCTCTCTGAGGTGGCTTTGCTACTAATTGCACCAGCAACTGAGGAAAATAGATGAAGTAGAGTTCCAGTCCCCTTAGGGTTGACACTAAATTGGAATTAATTAACAAAAATGGGTTAAAGGAACAGGGACACAACAAAAATAGGGACAATGCCAGAGCATAATGGAAGCAAAGTATTTGTATATGGATCATATGTTGCTCCAAGAAAATATACAATACGCTTTATTTAAATAATCAGTCAAAAAACATTATTTAACAGATATTAACATCTATAGTGAAAGCTGTGAGGTGCATAGTGAAAGAGGATTTGTCACTATTTCAGAAGGAGTGAATGATTAAGCACGGCATAAAGTAATCTGAGTTGGAGTCAGAAGTTTGGGTGCTGGTATGCCCTCCTCTAGTGCCCACAATATACTGCTAGTCTGTTGTTTTCCTACATCTCAAAAAGATGCATATTAAGATATTTGACCTTACTAAATTATACCAGTATGTGTCTGAGTGTACCTTTCAATGGAGTGTTAACCCATTCAGTGTTGCCTTTCACTTGATGGTGTTAGTTAAACATTGGCTTCCTGTAGCAAGTAATGAAACACAAAATTATAAAAATTGATGGGACAATAAATCATCTTTGTATTTAGCAATAAATATGTATTATTTAGCAAAAAAAAAAAGAAAGATATCTGTCCAACGCAATACATTGCTTCACTTTGTTAGCATAATTACTTGCTTTAGAGACACAAACATTCGAGCTCTTTGACTTTACGGAATGGCTGTTCTGTACATTAAACATAAAAGGAAAATTCACAGTTTTCTTTTTTTTGGTATTTTTCTGTTGACTATTAAATGAATTTCTTTTGAATTGCAACATTACATGCATGTCTTGTGCCAGCGTTTTCTAAATTTATGAATTATGTAAGAATCTGAGGCTACTTCAGGTAAAGCTAATGATTTCTAATTAAAAGTCAGCAGAAAAAACTTGTGGCTGATTGAATTGGAAAAACTGAACTATTTTAAAAGCATCATGTTTCATTGTTCTTCATAATTACATAATGAATCTGTTTAAATAAATGTTTTTAAAATCCTTGCATCTATCAGTTTTTATACATTTTTTATCTTAAGTTGTTAGGTATCAAAGTCTCTTTTAACAGCAAGGGAGAAACCAACATACCATGGGTATTTAAAAAGAAAACATTGTGTCAGCTGGGTGTGTTGTAAAGGCTTTCAGGTGTGTTTGTCTTTAGGAAGGTTTTCACAAGTTATGAGATCAGATTGCAGTTCATGATGATGCAGCACACAGAGCAGTGCCGGCCAGTCTATTTATTCTTACAAATGAAGCAGAAAGCAGTCTGTTTTTTTTTTTAACTTAGTGTGCTGAATACTTGATTGGAAAGCCAAAGGTCCCCACTTTAGCTCCAGTTGAGGGCCATGTGAATGCGCTCAGTTCCATTACTATGTTACTCTACTAAACAGAGTATGAAAATGATTTTGATCTCTGATCTCACAGTTAACCTGAAATGAGCAGAGGCACTCTAGATAGGGCTGACAGAAACTGAGAAAATACATCCTACATTTAAAGAGTTCATCAGATCAGTGTTTTATCTATTTTTATTTTATTTATTTTGTTGCCAGTGGCTTGAAATTGTGTTTAGCTTGTGATATTCCTGTTTCTTCTAAGCTTTGCTGACAATTCTTTGCAATACTTTCTGTGCCTGTGAGTTTGACAATAATGCTACTGTAAACTGTGTGTAAATTACAGTAATCTGAGAGTGAAATAGCTTTGGAGGAATCATATAAAAGACCAGAGAATTGATACCTTGATTGTTACTAAAAAGACCATACAGTATATGTTAAAGTAAACAAATCCCAGGAAAAGAACATCATGCATACAGAGCAGAGATACTGGCAGTAGTGCAGCATCTGCTGGAAACATCCTGCTGATTTGTCAGAATGGTATGGCCTCTGCTCCATTAAACACACCCTTAGAGAATGGCACAAAAATAAAAAAAAAATGCAGTTCATTGCCGTATTTTGCTATTCCACCAGTATAAAGCAATTCTGGACAAATAATATTGTCGCCTTGCTTCCCTGAGTTCACCCACAGACATGCTAAGAATGAAATATTAATACATCCATCTAGTGTTTTTGCGCCTAATCCCAATTGCAATCACTGGGTCAAACAACTTGCATTTACCAAGGAAACCTTTATACATCTATATTATGATCTTTGTTTTTTGCTGTAAATGTGTTGAACCATTCCTTTAAAACATATTCTAGAGATGCACAGTAATGAAATGAAAAGTGCTGTTGGTTTGTAGCTGTGAGTTTGAAGCCTTGACTGGTCCACTGTAAATGTGGAGCTTGCATGTTTGTTCTGTGTTAACTGCCATCTCTAAGATAGTGTGGAAGTTTGGAAGGTTATATATAAGTTAGATTTTTTTTATCCATTATGCGATAACAAGATAGAAATTTTAATTGAGAAGTTCAGAATTTTTCTGCAATTACAATCTAGATTAGTAAACAAAAATTAAAGTTATCCATAGGTGTTATCTAAATAAAATCAGAAACTTCTGAAAGTATAGCATAACATTTTCAATCAGTTTAATTCAGTTTACAGTTATAGTGTGCAAAGTCTTTTCAGAATGACTTGGTCACAACACAGGAATCAACGGGATGCTAGTCCATTGCAGAACACATTTATGTCCGTACCCACACTCACGTGGGGCCAGTTCAGCTTCTCTAATGTAAGCCACATCTTTGGAATGTGAGAGGAAAACTGAAGAACTTGGAGGAAAGAATAACACATGGGGAGATTGTGCAAACACCATACAGTCAGCAACCAAAGTATGGGGTTTGAACTCAGGATGCTGTGAGGCTGCAGTACTAACAACTGTGCCAAAGACTGTGGAATACAGCCCAACTAAACTATACCTTACTCAGAACCTAAGACAACTTTATTCCCGCTCATCTCATCCCATTTTCTGAAACCACCTTTCCTGGTGAGGATTGTGGTGTTTATTCAAGCTTCTGTTTTTATTGCAATGGTCAATGTTCACTTCTATGTAAAAAGAAATGGGTGATAAAACATTTATGGTTGCTCCTCTGAAGCTTTTGTTAAAATTAAATTGGGCTATAATGTTATCAGAATGTACAACCCATCATCACCATCAAACTTTGTTGGCAAGCAACAGAAAAACAATTATTCTTGTCTTCATTTGCCCAAAATAAAAATTTATTTTGTTAAGGTACATAACACTAAAAAATACTGAACATGTTCATTAAGATGGCACAACGGAGATAAGCCAAACCTTAAAGTTCATCTCAAGTGCATTTTACCCAGCAAACAGCAAAACCACATCTTCAATGCAGTTACAAAATATAAAGATTTTTTTTTCTATGAAAGGCGCATACACGTTGGGTGTTTAATCTAAACAAGTAGCACTGGGATTTTTTTCTGAGTTCCTGAGTCCAGGTTTCACTTTCATGTTGCATCAAAATATGCCTCATCTTCAACTTATGCCAGTTTTGTAATTCATATGAATTACTGGAATTGGCTACAGTGCCTGACTCTCTTTTTTCTTCAACATGGTCCACAGAGGTAGGTCTTTATATTAAACCACTGCAAATGCTTTGCCAGAATGGTCGCGATGAGTTTGCCGAGCAGCACACGTTTCTCTATTAAACACTACAGACATTAAACACAGAACAAGATGGAAAAAAATGAATTATTAAATGAGAGATGAGATAGAAATTTTAGGAATTGTATTCATCAATCCAGTGTAGGAATGAGAAAAAAAGGCTGGCTTTGCAACATTTTAGGACACATGTGAAGTAGTTACCCATAAGTTACATATATGTCACATCATCCCCCAGCCATATTGATCTTCTTTCACTTTTAAACATGAAATTAACAATTTACTGTCAGCAGCATCATTGTGTCTTTATATTGTGGATGGAGAATACATTGGTAACAATTCTGTACATTATGTGCTCCATTTATGTACTTTAATCTAAGTTGAAAGGTGGGTTGTGACATTCAGTGCAACTTGGGGCAGGAGAGAGTCTTAACTTGTGCTATATATTATGTATAGAGCCCTATGAAGCTGCAAGGGCAACATACTGCACTATGGGGTGCTTTGATTTGGTAGCCCTCATCAAGGGCAGGCTGGTCTCTGGCCCTGAAGTGTCTCCAGGGGATCAGAAATGTCTCCATTAGCACTGTGGCTTAAAAGGGACTCTTGGTCAGAAGGCCATTAACCTTGAAGTCAGTGCTATAGTCACCCTGAAATGTCCACAGGGATTATAAAATCTAAATATATATCGCAAAAATGTTTTAACTTTAAGAATGCTCAAAATCCTTCACTCTCATTCCAACAACAAAAAAAAAGCTGTAATTTGAAAGGAATCCTAAATCATGGATATCTAAAGCCATCTTAAATCTGTTGGGAGTGATAACAAAATGTGTCATTTGACTTCCTAATCATGTGACCAGACACCAAAGTAGCAACAATAAAAAATATTGCTGACACCATTGCAAAAATCAGTTCCATATTCCAAAGCCAAAAAACAAAACAATACCATCAGAATAATGATAAAATGTATAAAACAACCAGAAGAAAATGATATAGTTTCAAAAATGAATCAAAGTAATTAATAAGATAACAAAAGCTGAGATTCTTTGCAGTTAGTGGTGTGAGTCAAACATTTGACTCATGGCTAAGAGTTAAGTGAGGCTAGAACTGTGGAAAGGAATGTGAAAGGGGTAAATAAAGGAATAATTTCAGTAGTCACATTAGAGGGTAAGTGTGTAAGGCATTTTATTTGGTAGACATGAGACTTAAAACTGTTAGTCAGACCCATAGAAGAGCAGCAGATTTATTCTTTACTTTGATTTATTTTGTACTTTGAGTTCTCCTTTTCTAACATTTCAATTGTGTTAACCAACACCCTTTTGTTATATTTGTTATGCCTTCTTGGCATTATTTGGGTTTGTGTGCCCCCATTGTCTGCAGGGTTTCTTATTATATACAGTATGCTAGTTAGCCAGGGCCTTTTCATATACTCCAAATTACATAGAACATTTTATATATTTGGTATTTTCTATTTTGGGACCGTCATGGGTCAAACACACTGTACAATTTTACACATCAGTTCAGTAAGAAGAACATCAGACTGCAAATGAGAGCTAGAACACATAGTAATTTGTGGTGATCTTTATCAGTGTACATTGAGAAAAGTAACAAAAGGGAAAGTTAATTACATACTGTGCAATTCCACATTGTCCAGGGCTGTTTCGTGACTTGCACTCTAGAGACTTCAGCCCACCTGCCACCCTGAAATTAGATTAGAAGGTTTGAAAATGTATTTATGTAAAAATACAATATTTCAACTGTTGAGCCATCCTGACTAAATTATAAGTATAACAGAATTTTTAACTTATATTGGGCGTTCAGCCCAGCATGGCTAATTTTTTGTACTGGCCTGCTGTTTCTGAAATAAATTGAGATTTGAAGGTGTACTTAATAAATTATTATATATATATGTATATGTATATTGTGGCAGACGACCAGGGACCTTGCCCCACTGGGACGCCTGGAGCAGGGAAGGACCGGGGGAGGGGTAGTATCTCCCCTGGGTGCAAGAGGGAAGCCCCCCTGGATTCCATCAGAGGCCACAGATACGGAGCTGGGAAGATCAACCCTGTGGGGGTCCATGGCCACCACCAGGGGGCACCTGGATAGTTCCTGAGCCCTGGAGGACAGCACTTCCGCCATACCTGGAAGTGCTGTTGAACCAGGAACTGTGTATGCTGGAGTGCTTCAGGGTGCAAGGGCAGCACTTCTGCCACACCACAAAGTGCTGGCAGAAAACAATCACAGAGCACCTGGAGCACATCCTGGGCAGGATAAAAGGGGCCGCCTCACTCTATTCGGGAAGCCGGAGTCGGGAGAAGGAAGACAGAGCTTGCGAGGGAGGATTTGAGGCGGCTGAAGAGAAGTGCAAAGGACTGAGCTTTGTGGATTGTGCACGGTATTGTGTGTAGCTGAGGAATTGCAATTAAAGAGTGCGTGTTTTGGACATCGTGAGCCTCAGTGTCTCTCTGTGTCCGGGCTATCTTTCACAATATGTACATATCTTTCACAATATATACATATGTGCATTTGGTAAAACTGAACAGCTTGTGTATGCAGTCCAAGCTCATTCTGTATACTGCATTATCATGAAGGCCAAACCAAACGAATATTACTGTGCTGCTTTTTTGTGGCTGATTGGATTGAGGCTCATGCCACAAAGATCTGGTAGTTGAATAAGAAACTAATTTTCCCTCACTTATCTGCAATAGAAACTTAAATAATGATTTTAGTAGAAAAGTAAACTTTTAAAATTATTAAAATGATTTAAATTTTGAAAAATATATCTAGAGACATATTGCTGTACAGAGTCGCTGGTATCCCTTCTATAGTTTTTCCTATCTTATGCTTAGTGCTATCTGGAGTGATTCTGGATTCCTACTATAATGTATTAGAAAAAGTAGATTTAGGAATTTAATGTATTGATTAATTGATTGATTTAGGACATTAATGTATTGATAATTAGATGAAAAAAACTGCCTCATATCCCAGGCAGTTGAGGGAATTTTTAAATTTATGTGAAAGTTGGGCATTTAAATTTATTTTCTGGTACTCATTAAATCGTTCACATTTAGTTTTTGTTGTGCCTGAGATTTATTTTTAAAACTGGAACCTGTTCTTAAAACGATTTTAAAACGCTATCAACTCTAAAAGCATGAAACAATATGAGTGGTATGCAACTGACAAAATGCATTCCCCAATTAAGGTAATGGAGAGTGTCAGCTAAAATGTAAACCAGAAGACCCTGCAGCAATCAAGGACTGCAGTTTGAGACTCCAGCACTAATTCTTCTTGTTGTCTTATTTCCGTTAATGAGGAAATCGAATTCCTATTGCAAGCATATCTGTAGCCATGCCTTGATGCTCTTTCTGCCTCTGCAGTCATGTAATACTGCTTAAGCAGGGAAAGCTACTATGTAGTGGAAATTGGATAGTTTTGTTTTTTTCAGACAATCAGCGAGGTAAAAATTTCCATATTATTTCAAACACATTAAACATAGCTCAAAGCATGGCATAAACAGCAGCCAGTTTTTTATTTATATGCATTTTAAGGGACGATTTAATTGCAGGTACATGCCATTGCAATGTATTACTATACTGTCCCATGTACTAATGTAAGAAGTGTTGTTATGGACATTAATTACTTTTAAATATAATCTGCCCACTCTACTATTGTTATTCCTGTCAGATTACAATAGTGATTCTAAAGGTTGGCTTTTTTGTGGTAGACAGTGCACTTCCACATAATGAAAAGGTGCCTTCAGGTTTGTTCAGGTTTCCACAAAGAAAGAAAGAAAGATGCTACTGTCAAAATCAGCCTCTGAGTCTTTAATGGCCATCATAATTCAGACTGGCAGCTAACAGCTTAGAAAAGAATAAGCAGCTGTAAAGCTTAATACATTGGTTATTTCTCAAATCAGATCTTTTTGACATTTCTGTCTTTCCTATTGACCCTATGTTACACAATTGATTTGTGTAACTACAGAAAGCTAAGCAACCGAGTTTTTTTGTTTTGCATTTTTGAGTGAATTCTAAAGCTTCTAATAAAAAAACAAACAATAAAATGCATCAAAATAAAATTAATTCACAGTCATTGCTATTTGCGTTTAATTTATTAATGAAGCATAGACCCTGCAGAAAAAGTAACAAAAAGAGCCTTACATCTATTACTTCCTTATACTTGATGCTTACTATAATCCTACAACTCCTGAAGACATGAATTATATTTAAAACAACTGTAATTAAACTTAGAGAGTGGCACAGCAGGTAGTATTGAATCATGGACCACTTCACCTGTGAGGCTGCTGCTAGTCTGGTGGGGTACATTCAGTTTGAAACTGCAGAGCCTCCCTGTACTTTTATAGTGTTGACTGAATTCACTCTTGGAACGACTGTCATGTTCTATCATGAGTTGTGTGACAACTCCATACAGATATTATACAGAACGAGAACTGAAACCATGTGTCTTGTGGCATGAGCCAGAAATACTAACCATGGCACCATATTGCTTCACTATGTGCATTAAACAAATTACTTGTTTAATACTGTGAAATGATTTTGTTTTTTTCACATTTTGACAGATATGATACTTACTAGAATAATAAAGTAGCTGCAGAAAGCTTTAATACTTTTTCCTCTGGATTTCACGATAATCGCCTGCTGTTTAGAGAACTATTGCTTAACCTGAGGTCTTGAGGCCTTCTGCTCCTTGGCTACATGACAGCTCTAGTCATCACTGAGCAGCAGTGTAAATTGCTTTCATGAAAGTAAGATCTGAAGCTCCTGCATGTCTAGAGATAATCGTTTAAAAAAAATCCCCAGGCCTTTGCTAGTCATTGTCGTTCATTGGTAATAAATAAATAAAGTAGAGCTAAGCTACCTATCACGTTCATCTCTGTCATCTTGTTGCCAAAGTACTTTTTCTTTTTAACATTCATATCAATGCAAAAATTCTCCCGTATCTGTCAGTCCAATTGGAACTTGTTCAAGGCAGTGTTCCATAAATTATAGGTACTGATTTGCTTGAAAATAATATTCAGAAAACATTTATCTCAATTATTCAGCGCTGTAGCGGCTGTGTGGGACAATAATGCAGACATGAGGCTAAAAATAAAATAACTAACAGCTTAGTGGCAGGTTGGGTGCAGCATACTGTAGGCAGCAGCCCACAGCTTTTCTTACAGTATGTTCTTTGTTTTTTTGGCCAGACTGACACACGCAGACATTGCCTACTGCTGATATTAGGATGCTGCTATCAAATCACCTAATGTTCCTGTGGCCTGTTCCACTCTTACTCCTTCTTATAATTATGATATAAGATGTTCTGCATTTAACATATATCTGCACATTTTAAGAATAATATCATACTGTAGCTTTAGTGCAGAGCAATATAATATTAACAGCATTTGAGCTTTTGGATATTGATTTTTTAGTTTAGTGAAGTTATGTTGTTTAATGTTGATAGATAGATAGAACTTTATTTGTTCCTGGGGAATATCTGGCTTTTTACAAAAGCTGTTTAAATAAATAAATATGCATATACAGGTAGATAGATAAGTAAGCAAATAAATAAATAAACACACATACACACTTTTGTGTGCAAATACACTAGAATGACTATAAAGCAAGACAATTTAAAAGAAAAACACTTCTGATGTGGCTGTCACTGTCACAGTGAGGCATTATGCAGATATGTATTGCTGTTGGTATAATGGAGCCCCAGTAGCTTTTCTTGATACACTTTTGCTGAATAATTTGTTGGCTGAAAATTCTCAGTGTTAGTGTGTCAGACAGGGAAAATGCAGCTTTGGTCATAATGTCACTCAGTTTTGTTTTAATTTTCTCCTTCATTAGGACCTCCAGGGGGTCCAGATTGCATCCTGTAACTGAGCTTGCCCTTTTAATTAGCTTGTTAATTTGATGGACCTCTCTTGAAGTGATGTAACACACCCCACAGTGTAGAAAGTCACACTGGCCAACACGGAATTGTAGAGGATGTAAAAGATGTCTCTTCCCACATTAAACAGCCTGCTCTTGCCCTTTCTTATATAGTTCCTCTGTGTTCTGAGAACAGTCCAACCTGTCATTGATGTGGACACACAAGTACTTGTAGGAGTGCACCACCTCTACATTCACTCCTTGAATCAACACTGAACATAGAGGCTCTTTGGTGCGGCAAAAGTCAGTACCCAGTTCTTTGGTATAAAGTGTGCTGATGTTAAGTTACTGACAGTTCTGTTTGCACCAACAAACAAACTTCTCCACCTGACTCCTATACTCTGTCTCATCCCCCTTATCAATACACCCCATAAGTGCAGAATCATCTGAGAATGTCCGCAAGTGCCATGATCTGGTGTTATATTTATAGTCTGGGGTATACAGAGTAAAGAGAAAATGAGACAGGACTGTTCCCTATCTTTTTAAATAATATGCTACCGTGGCTGTTTGTTTGTCTGTCCAGGATTTTAAATCACCTGTAGCTCACAAATTGTTTGACCTATTGACCTGAAATGTGGTACACATATACTACGTGACCTCTACTATCCACTTTCCTGGTGATGATTGACCTTCAAGCTCAAAGGTCAACCCAGAAAGGTGAAGGTTAAAAATCAAATAACCTGTAGCCTGAAATCTGATACACATATACTATGCTGAAACTCTGCATTACAACTTTATATTAAAAGCGAAGAGTTTTGGAATTATTACTCTTTATACTTTTATTTTATTTTATTTTAGAATCCACTCTCAGCAGTGGACAGCAGGGCGGCCAGGCACCACATGCGTATGGGTGCCGTTTTTATCCCTACCACCTTCGCCATCGCTTCCCCTACCTCTTCATATCTTAAATCATTCTTGAAGCAGATTGAAGACATAAGTGCCAGCTTAACTGAAAAATTATGGAAAACTTACTAAGTAATTGCAACACAAACACTGACTTAATCAGTTTTAACGTGAAAAGATGCCGACGGAAGAAGAGAAGCAGCGGGCTGCTAGGGTGGAGAAAAGAAGAGCTCCTCAGGAAGCAGCAAGCACATCAACCTCTGAGCAAACGAATGGTAAACATACAGAGAAAGAGTATGAAAACTAGGAATGCTCAAGTCAAGTGTATTCACGCCACATTATCGTGCAGTACACCGTTACTGGTATGTAAATATTGTATGTCGATATTGCAACTTAACTCTCCATATTTACATATGAAGCCAAGCATTTTCTGTAATAATTCTATTTCAAAATGTACTCTGCAACATCAAGGTCAAGCTTATTATTCATTGGTTTGTAAGGTACCTACTTGCAGCCTGACACTAGTGTCCTTTAGTGTTTCCACTTATTTTGGATACCATGTTTTGTTGGGTAGAAACCTATAAACATAGGAAAAAATATGCAAACCTGGCCCAGATTAAAAACAAAGATGTTAACAGTACAATGTGGACAGGTACTGTTGTCATTAACTAAATGACATCTGATAACTTAATCAAACAGCCTAATAGAGTGAAACAATAAAAAGATTGTTCAGAAAAAGCAGACTCTTCTAAACAAAAACACCTTTTCCCGTTTCTTGATTGCTGCAGAAGAGATTGACGAGCTTCACTCTGAGAGCGCTGTAGAGCTTCAAAGGTCTTTCCTGTTTCAAATGCATCTTTCGGATTGCAATCATCAAAATTGTGATCATAATTGTCAAAATGGGGATGGAATCATACTACTAGAACAGCCCCAGCATCTCAAATATAACTGGAAAGTTTTGTGTACCTGTGGCTCTTTGGCACAATAAGTCCCAAAATATCTTAAAATATCCACTAAAGTGGGGAACCATCAATTCCCAGCTGGTCACAAAAAGGGCAACGTAATATTGTTATAAATAAAAAGGTTTATCTTTACAAAAATGATTTGTAGCACAAAACAAGCTCCAAAGAGCACAAAGGCAAGGGAGTTTTCTGAAAAATCAAAAGGCAATCCAGAGACTAAACGTTCCAATACATAAACCCAAAGAATAGTAGCACAGTGGTAAAACTATCCAGAAATTCACCCAAGTACAGAAAAATCACATTGAAAACACGGCAGTGCCAGCAGATTTGATGAAAAATCACCGTGATTTTTCTTTGTGTTTCTCAGTTTCCTATCCATCACAAAGACCTGTATGTCAGTTTTAAATTTACTGTATATATTCCTGGTTTGAGTGGATATTTGAGTGGTTATGTCGTATACTTAATGAAAATCACTTTCAAGGCTATTTCTTGACTGGTTCCCAACACTACTGGGATAGACACAGTCTAACCATGTGATGAAATAAAGGTTTAGTGAAGGATAATTGATTTATAGATTGAACTATTGATTGATATGCTTCTGAGTCTAAAATCCTCCTTTGTCTATAAAATCTCCTTTTGGTGCATTTACAGTGAAAATACATGGGCAGCTATAAATAACACACGGTTTCATGCACAAATTGGCTTATAAAGAGTTATTTGCACAATACAAGTAGTTAAAAGTTGTATCTAATGTTTGTATTTTTCACTCAAAATATTAGGGATAATACGAGCTAGAGGTAGAAAAGACATGAAATGAAACTTCAGGTAAACAGGAATATTTTCTGGCCAAAATATACAGTTTGGCTTACCTCACTAAAACATTTTACTTGGTTTAAAACAGATTGATTTATTGCTTTGAAATCACAAATATCAAAAATGATGATCCTGAAGATATCAGGTTGTTTGTATATTATTGGCTGCTTATTAATTTAAACACACAGATCATAATCTAAATTTGTCTTTCTTGTGGAATATTCAAAGATTCTGAACAACTATAAGTCCACCCTCCTTATTTTGACTCTACCCAGGGATCACATCCTCTCATTATTCATCTGTTGAACACCCCTGAGTGCAGTGGGTGACATGGGGAAAGAAATAATTGAGTCATGTTAACACCATACATGCAGACATATTCTACTCTTTTTCATATTCCCAGAAGTTTAATGAAGCTCATTTTCCTTCAGATACCTAATGTGTACTTTGTCTTTTACAACTTGACTCAAATGTTTCCTCATCAGTTAGAGAGGAGGTCCCTTGTTTTAGAAACTGTCTAATTTCTGGACACCTGTCAAGTAGCTAAACTTGCTAAACAAATAAACATGTAAAGAAAGATTAAGCTTGTTGTAGACCTTTACACATCACCACTCAACATTCGACATTTGTCAGTCTTAACTATTTTACGGATTGTTCCCACATATGCAGGCGTACTAAATACCAGTGAATTACTGTATACTACCCTTTCACCTGGGAAATTGCAGGCTTCTGTTTCTTGAGATTTTTTGATCCTTGCTTTGATCACCTATACTCTCAACCTAGCAATTTATCGCTAAATTCCTGGTACAGCCTACATGTGTGAAAAGGGCTATTAAGCCTTCTCCTCCTGTCCATCTCGTGTCAAATTTGTTCACTCAGTGTCCACATCTCTAATGCTTTTCATGTCCTGTATTTGTTAAAAAGAAGCATAACTGACTCCTTTGGATGTTGAAGATCCATATACACCTCAGTCATTTACAGGTTTACTTTGTAAAAGAAATATGTTTTTGATTTTCCTTTTAAGGCATTTTTAAATTTTCATGTTTTAAACTAGGAAATGATCTCTGATTAATATGTTTTAGAAGTAATATTAGACTACAGTATTAGCAAGTTTCAATGTCTTACAAGCTACTGTAACTTGATTTATATAGAAGTGCTACTCTTGTTGATATGGAAAACAAAATAAACGCGGCATCATGGGTGAAATAAGTGTGAAAGAGTTAATATCTTTTCTCTAATTTAGTGGTCAGCTCTGGGTATCTATGATTTTGGAAGGATCAACATAGCAACACATGTATAGAAACATAGTTTAGTCACAGCTCAATAGTGAAAACTGGACACATGTGAAACTGCAAAATGTCACTGTCAGAATGACTAGCAGTTGTAGCTGCAGTTGCTATATACCGATATATGGTGTGCACAATCTTCCTAACAAGAAAACATGAAGTGTTCTGCTTGTGAAATGGTTATTCACACAACCTCGGGCATTAAACATTTTAAAATAAAGATAAGCATCCAGGGTATAATGGAGTCCCATATGGTTAATATCCAATAAAACCTTCAGGCTTTTTGATAAACCCCCCTAACCTCCATGACTTGTTTCAAAATGTTCTCCAGTTATACCCACTAGTGAGGTGTGATGGGGGGAGGGAAAGCTTACTATCAAGAGAAAGAATATGTAAATGTGGAAAAGTGTGTTTGGAGGTGAAAGAGGGTTTTAAAATGTATTCTGAAAGGTATTGCTGGATCAGCCGCCCCTGAAAATATCTGTGAAATTTTTATATAAATTTTTATATAAAGTATTTATTTTGATAGGAATTATTGAAAGGGTCCAGTAGTACAACACGGAATCTTAATGTATGTACAGTAGCTAAGGGGCATTTTTGTGCCATTGAGCAATGTGAAAATGTTATTCCATCCATCCATCCATTATCCAACCCACTATATCCTAACTACAGAGTCACGGGGGTCTGCTGGAGCCAATCCCAGCCAACACAGGGCACAAGGCACGGCGCCAGCCCACCACAGGAAATGTTAATATAATGTGAAAAGAAAATGATAAAAATCGAATCTGTATGTATTCATCCTCATTAGTAATTTTGACAAATGCACCTTCCACCATTGCATATGTAGACAGTAAAGGTTTTCCCATTCTTTTTCCATAATTACAAAAGTGTTTCAAAATCGAAGGGTACTGCAGGTGTAGAATAACTGCCAAATTCTTCTACAGATTTTCCCTTGGAATAAAATTATGGCTCTGACTAAATCACTAGAGAACATCAACCATTTTATCTACAATTGCTTCTTAAATGCATTGAGGGAGTCAGCAGTTCAGATGGAGGTGGGTAGCCTGTTCCACAAATTTTAAACTATACAGGTCTGAACTGAGACTTGATACCACACAGATGCTGTTCCATTGTAGAACTGAGTAGGTGAAAAGGAGCATAGCACCTTACCATTGTCTCCATATACTCATGTGCTTGACCCACTGACTATTTTGCATGCAAGCATTTTGGATTTGAACTTAATGTCCGCTGCTACAGGGAGCCAATGTAGCGACCTGAAGAGAGAAGTGACATGTGCCCACCTCGGCTGTTTAAATACAAAACGGGCCGCTCATTCTGGACCCTCTTCAGTAGCTTGATAGCACAAGTGGGTACTCCTGCCAGAGGCGAGCTGCAGTAGTCCAGACACACCAAAACCAACGCCTGGACCAGAAGTTGTACTATATACTCTGTCAGATAAGGTCTGATCTTGCAGATGTTGTACATTATGTTCAAAAACTAACATAATACAGCTTTGGGTTAAATAATATAAAGATGATTAAATCAAATATAATAGAATGTTGGAATAAATAATTTGCTAAAAAAGCTAAACATAAAAAGTAAAGCACATAAATCAGTAGCTTCAGAGTGAAGAGAACAGAACAGTTCATTTTTTGGAACTGGATTTCTTATGCAAGAAATGTTTCATAATGTGTAATTTTAGAGAATATAAAACAAAAATAAATCAAATGCAAAATACTCTTATCAGTGATTACCCAGTATGTTGCATATTTTCAAAATTTGAAAGTGCAGAGGAGGGTATTATGTGGGAGTAATGTCATGTGTCTGAGGAAAGCAAAAAGTAATTGTGTGATGTGACATATCAAATCCAAAGTGACGTACACTGTCTTTCCGTGAATGTGCTTTATACTTCATAAAGCCCTGAAGCAGATTGTAGAAACAGTTTTAGTTACCACATGTGGATGATCTGTGGCTGAAACAGCACTGGGAACTCCAGCAATTTATCTTTTTGCTGCTAGATAGCTCATGGGACTTGTATGAATTTCTGCTCTCCTGATGGATACACTTGTTTCTTAATGAGACATCTGCATAAAGCTGATTGACTTGCACAGAAAACGTCCCCACAAGGAAAATTAACAACTCCCTTATAATCTGGTAATTCTTTGCTTCTGGGGCATTTGTCACTAGTCATACTTTGTTCCGGTAAATAGCAACAAATATATTGTACCTTCATTGTGCACTGTATAGCTACTGTGTTTTGTTTACTTATTATCAAAAGCTTTGTTGGGTACAGAAACATTAGTAAAAAATACATAAATGTATTAATTAATATGGTAAAATAACATTCTCAAACCTGCTTAATCTAATTCAGATTCATGAGGGACCAGAGCCCACCCCAACAGCACTGGGTACAAGGCAGAAAACGGTTTTAAACAGTCTGCCATTCCATCACAGCTCAAAGTTACATAGAAGTCAATTTAGAATCATCAGTTAACTTAACCAGAACATGTTTGGATTTATGGGAAGAAAAACCAGTCTACTCAGAGGAATCCACTGAACAACAGTAGTTTTAATCTACCACTAAACTGCAGCAGATTTAATGTAGTGTTTTTCCTATAACCTTGTTTTAAACAAAGAATTTAACCTCTATGAAAGTAAATAGTTTTCAGCCTTGAATGCCATTATGTAGAAGCCTTATTTCTACACCACATTTATAGTGATTATGAAATCTTGCTCTTACTAAATATGAAAAAACCATTTACCTTGATCAGTTTTTATTTTGCGCACATAAAGCAAATGTCAAGGCAGTCCTTGAACTGATCTGACTTCAGTTTAATTCTGATTCGAAGTGTTGCAATTCATTTTTATACATCTATATATCATACATCAGAATTTTACATCTCTACACAATTCAAAGTTGACTCCCTGAAGGTTTTGCTCCTTATAACCTTGAATGGGTTAAGTGAATGGAGGGAGTTTGCCATCTTTTTCAACAAACTTAATTTAGAAATTTGGTTAGAGACACATGATTTGTCAGTAGTGAGAATTAGGGCACCTCATCCATCCATCCATCCATCGGTTTTCAAAACCCACCTATCCAGTTCAGGACTGCAGGGAAGGCCAGGCTACTTAAAAGCTAATTGAATAAGCAAACACATATATAAATACCAAATGTTTTTAGACAAAGATCTTAATATTTCAAACAAATCCCTATCAAATTGTTTCTGAATGTTTCATTTATTACATATAGAAGACTACCAAAGTTGTACATCGCTTAGTACAGAAAAAAAATATTGGGCAATCACTTCACAGTAGCAGAGCAGAAAATATGAGCTTATCAGAATATTCAGAAACAGACTTAGAGAGGCACACTGTTCAAACTGAGAAAATAGCTGGAGGAAAGCAGAGAAAACTCACAGAAACTGACTAAGAAAGTGAATGCTCCACATATAAATTAGGAATGTTGGCCTCTATAAGGAGGAAACTCTTTTGCCATTCCACTATGTTGAAAAAGCCATACAGAATTCAAGTTATATTTGTACAGTACTAAAGAAAAGAAATGCTGGAGTAACAAATTATTTTTACATTTTTATTGCGATTGTTGCCAGTTGGGGTGCAACACTGAGCCCCTAAACCCCGAGGCACAACTACACGGCAGAGTCCTGAGTTCAAACACAAGATTTTTTTTTATTTTACAGTACTTTCACAGACTTCCATAACCTCTTTTACAATAGTACAATACAATAACATGTTTTTTATCATCTTCCACACCTACCACATAGACTTATCCACTCTCTAAGCAGCTCTGACTACCTTATAGGAGAAGACTCGCTCCCTTAATGCTGGCCACAACATTACACTTTAGAAGTACTTCTGTGTTATCTGGTTATCAAAGAAGAGACAAGGTTCCCCGGCAGCACTACCTGGCAGCCCCCAGGAACCCCGGCAGGGCACTCCTATGGGACCACAATTCCCAACCTGCCCTGTAGGTAGTCGTTTGGTGTTTCCCCTGGTGGGATGCTGTCGCCATGTGTACTAGGAGAACACCTACTCCCGGTCCACAAACACATTCTGTTCTTCCTAGGAGGTGTCCAGTCCTGGTGTGAAACCAGTACCCATCCCAGTCATTACGCCATTCCATCTTCAACGTTCCGATACAATCTCCTGTTCCAGTAAGGATCCAAAATTCATCCTAGTCAAAGCGACAACTCTCTGTCCTTCCATTACAGCCTCCTTTCTGGGCAAGGAGCCACATTATATATCTTGTGTGAATTATTCTCTTATATAATTTATGTTCAATATAAACATCAAAGGCGCCCCATCCCAGTACTGAAAAAGGGACCAAAGTGTTTAAAGTGGAAACTGTGTTTTATTACACTATCATGCCACCATTTAGTGCATTATTATATATACCAGTAACACATTTTTTTTCAATAGGGCAAGTTTTAAGATTTAAAATGTCAGGTAAATTTTGTAATGTTTGTTGAGAATGTTAGTTTATCATTTTCTAAAAAGTTTTGTCTTTTTTCCACTATGCATAAGCATTTGCCCGAGACATCTCCTAAACAGCTATCTGTTATGCCTACATAATCACAGCTAATGTTGGGGAAGTGATAATGATGACAATTAACATGTTGTGAATATGAATCACTAATTAACATAATCACCAAAGCAGATGATGTTTGTACTACTGATGTTTTTTTCCTGTAAAAAGGGTCATCTTTTTATACATTATTATATACCATAATTCAATTTTTATGTGTTTTAATTTGCATGCATGTGTCCTATTCATAATAATGAGGAGCGGACACAGTTAATTTGAACAAGTTTTAAAGGAAAAGATTTTACTAGAATTTGGGAAAAGAAATAAAAAGCAGGTGTGCCAGAAATTATTCTTCTTCATTCCACTTACTGAACTCGCTTTTTCCATTAAGGAGTTGAAGAAAAGAGTTTATCTTATAAAAATTATGATATTATGTCAGTGGGGTTTTATCAGGTGCTCCATATGAGGCTGAAATAACAATTCTACTTATAATTGTATTACAGTTAAAATGTAAGTCTCTGTAGTTTACAGTTTAATATGCAATTTAAAAGATTTTCTCTTTCTATTAACATCTGCATTTTTAAAAATAACATTAGAATGTTTAGCTGCTTGATGGTTTCCTTTATAGGCATTTTTTTCTGGTTTATGCTTTGGCTTGTTCTTAAAGGCTGTTATATGCATGTTTAGGAACATTCTGTAAATGTACAGCTTATTTACTTAAAGGACCAGAAGCAACAAGTTAATAATAAAAATCAAATACATAGTTGTTAGGAAACCTCTTTATCATCAGGAATTCGTTTTTGAATGAATGCTCCAATTGCTTCTAAGGTGGCTGCTGTGTAAGTGATACACTATCTGCTATCAGTTTAGTTAGCATAACTCCCAGAGAGGCAGTAGTGGCATATGCAGATAGCACACATACTCACACACCTAAAAATGGAACCTCTCAAGTCAGGACTAGTTAAAAAAGAGGTTCTTCCATAACTATTTCAAATAAACAAGAAAAGCCGAACAACTGAATAATGAAGTTGCAAAAAATAAGTGAGAAAAAATAAGCGTCTCAATCTACATTTTCCAAAATAGCTTGACAGACATTTTGAGCCCATTGTGGTGCAAGGTAAGAGCCAAAGATGGAATGGGTACCAGTTAACTGCTGGGGACATTCACAGTCACACACTCGTGCTCTTACTAAACCAATTTATTGTCTCCTCTCAAGCTATCAAACATGAAATGTGAGGAAACTGAAAAATCTACAGAAAGTCCATGCAGCCATAGAGAGAACTTCCAATTTCACACAGATATTGTTTAGGCTGTGCCTCATATACATTTATTTTATAACTGATTTTCACTCTTTCAGCAAATTTACAGCTTCTAAAAAATAAAGTCATTAAGAGCACTGAATTTAATTTCTGCCTAACAAAACAGGGAAAGAAAACAACCCTGAAAATATCAATTGAAAAGCAATAGTTATAAATACACAAATATCTAGTCACATACTGTACAATTTAAAGAATATTTCCCTTCAAAAATAAAATCATCGTTTTATCTACTTTCCGTATTCATATAATCAAACACACAGTGTCACTGTCTCCTATTGGACCAATTTGAACTGCTAATTAACTTAACAAGCAGTGATCCGTAACAGCAATGGGTAGAGAGCTAAAATAATTAAAAAAAACAAACAAAAAAAAGCACATAAATAGTAACTGCTAATCTGTTTATTAAAAAATCGCTTTCAACATGCAACAAAAAATCTTTGCCTGTTTCAGCAATCAAACAAGACAGGCCTGCTCAAAGTGTGAGTGTAATTTATGTATTCATAGTCGAGCTTGTATCACAAACAACGGAAAGAATATAATACACAAAAACAATAGCAACCTGAAACAAATATTACACTAAATGACAGAAAACAACACAGTTAACACAGTAATTCATGCATCCATTTACTGTATAATCCAGTTTTTACAATTGCATGGAATCAAACTTTCCCCAAGTAGTGTAAATTGCAAGGTACTGCAAGAAACCAAACCCTGGTAAAAGAATTCTGAAAATGCAATTAAAAATATCCTAAGTCTAAGCACTAAATGAACAAAAAGCAACCAGTACTACAATTTCCTGGGGAACTGTCCATTCCTTAAAGAAGATCCAGATATGCTGCCTAACATCTACTTGAGGAAAACAAATTCGACTTAAAAGTAATTTTTGCATTATAAAAACAATCTAAAACAAATGTAAAATACAGAACACCTTTGATGATTCTGCTGAGGTTTAATACTGCTTAAATTTCATAGCTCAGCTCCTAAAATGACCAAATAATGAAAGTCTAAAAATAGTAAAGACTATATATACTCAGTACTCCATATATGATTCATTTTTCTTGAACAGTAGGATACAAAGAAAACCAAATGCCTGAATCCTAGTGTCCTGCCAGTTGCATTTTTTTATTCTTGTGCCAAAAGCCTGTGGCATAACACATATTAAACTAAACATTTCTTTTTTAATATCTGCTCAAGGTATCCAAAAATTAATACGCATGCATACTCTGGGGAATGATTAGTTTAGTTGTATTCCAGTTACACATTTATACCAAATATCATGCTTCTTATAGTTACCTTATTTATCTTACCAGGGTTATTTTTAATTTTACTAGTCTATTTAACGGGGGCGGCACTGTGGCGCAGTGGTAGTGCTGCTGCCTTGCAGTTAAGAGACCCAGGTTCGCTTCCCAGGTCCTCCCTGCGTGGAGTTTGCATGTTCTCCCCGTGTCTGCGTGGGTTTCCTCCCACAGTCCAAAGACATGCAGGTTAGGTGGATTGGCGATTCTAAATTGGCCCTAGTGTGTGTTTGTGTGTGGGTTGGCACCCTGCCTGGGATTGTTTCCTGCCTTGTGCCCTGTGTTAGCTGGGATTGGCTCCAGCAGACCCCTGTGTTTGGATTCATTGGGTCGGAGAATGGATGGATGGATAGTCTATTTAACATCAACAGTTTGCTCATCAGTTTCGCATTCTCGTATGACTTTTTTAAGACAGCAAATACAAAGATATTTAGGTAAACAATATAAGTTAACATAGCAAAGCAGATAATCAAACCTGTATAGTCCAATTCAAGATCATGAGAGTGGATTCAGGGGGTGAAGGCAATTCTGGTATCTTTCCAGCATACAAATGCTAATTATAGATGATGTCTTATGAGACCACAATATAAAGTTTCATGTTGTTTGAATGTTTAATACCTATTATGGTTCCTTAAATGATTAAATGACATTCTTCCATCCATCCATCCATTATCCAACCCGCTATATCCTAACTACAGGGTCATGAGGGTCTGCTGAAGCCAATCCCAGCCAACACAGGGCACAAGGCAGGAAACAAACCCAAGGCAGGGTGCCAGCCCACCGCAGGACATTCTTCATTGCTTAATCAAAACTAGTCCATACATTTCTAAGATAAAAAGTCTACGTATATCCACCAGTTTCTTGGAAGTGATGTTAAGGAGTTAAAAAATAATATATATATAAAAAAAAATATTTTTTATAAGCCTCACTTATATTAGGTTAAAAGGTGCCTTTACTAAGATTTTATTGATTGATGAAAAGTGCCCACACTTTTATTTTATGAGTGATTACATCTTGCCTGAGGAAGGGGCCTGAGTTGCCTCGAAAGCTTGCATATTATAATCTTTTTAGTTAGCCAATAAAAGGGGTCATTTTGCTTGGCTTTTCTCTACATGAGTGATGAATGAGAGACTTATTTTTTACTTTTTAGTACACTTTTTAACTTAATATAAGCGTGGCTTTTAAAAAGTATTTTTTATATATATATTATTTTCAACTTTTTAGTCTTGGTTTTGTTTTAGTATAATTTTGTAATCAATATTTTAACACTTTCTTTAATATTGCTATCCGTAACTAGCACCATTTATTGGTGAAATCTTTAACTATTCTTCATATGAAAATTTCATTTCTTAATTAGCATAGATCAATTAGTGAAACTGATTATTGATTCATGTATTGTCATCGGAAGTGAGTAAGTGTGCAAAATTTCAAGTCATTTGAACAATAAGAAGTGGGTTAAATAGCCTTTCGATTACAAATTTGTACCAGACAACAAACAGGTGAAGTTAAAAGAAGCATGGTAATAATAAAAAGAAATCTGTAAATGTGCAAATGCAGATGGATTTTTACTTCATAAGGGGATGAGAGCACTTAAGCCTCTCCAAAGAAATGTACCATATACCACTGCAAAATTGTTAGGACTCCTGAGGCCATTTTACTGCAAGTTTGCTTCCTGCCTTGCACCATGTACAGGTCTCTATGAGTCTGAAATGGATTTAGCAGGTCCAGTGCTGAGAGGGTGGATAAGTAGGATAGAATTCTTCACTCTCTGAAGTGACAAATCAGGTGAGTGAACTTCCTTTAATAAACACCACCCATTTTACTTCCAGAGATTTTAGTCCTGTCAGAAATAGAAATCTGCTACCATTGGCCTACTGCTATGATGTGGCCTTTAAGTGAAAGAGAATACTAGAATGACTTGAGTGTTGCACAGTTACAGAGATCAAAAATGGGCTAGAACAAACAAATGAATGCAAATCATAGTGATTAAAACTAATACAAGAGGTCATTAACATGGGAGGTACAAAAAACTGGAAAAGCGTCACTGACGAGATGAAGAAAATTCATTTTTACAAATAAACAAGTGAAAAAAGAAGGTGTGAATTATGGCAGTTAGTCTATTACCTGTGCTCTTTGCATTGCCATAGTTATACATACGTATAAGTTGAAGGAATGATTGGTTTGTGCGCAGAAACTGACCTCAGATATCATGCTCTGTAGTTTTCTTAGTGGACTATTCTTGATGAAGTTGCCTTTCCATGACTGAATTTAGCACTTCTAAGTTGCACAACTGTTTGGTCTTGTTCCTTGAACTAATGCTGAAACATCAAAGTTATCAGACTAAGTAGTGTAAAAACTGACAATTCTCTTACACAGGTTAGCCACTCACTGAAGACATGCCAAGCAACCAGAATATAGCACCAGGCAGAAAGCCAGCTTTGAGGTTGGAGGGCATATCAACATTATACTGTATGAAGTATTCTGGTCTGTGTGACAAACATGTTATTGAGCAGGTTTGAGTGAGTGATCTGGAAAATTGCAAAAGTGATAACTGTAGCAGAAACAGAGATTGAGAGCCAGATTTTTCAGAAAGAGCAAGTTTGTAGTCACAGTCACAAAAAATACTTAAAATCCAAAACAAGACTGGCTTAAGAGGCAAAATATATGCACACACAAAAATCACAAATTTTACTTCCCATAAGCTAATTGGAAACAAAGAACTTTTACAAATGCTGCAATGCTCAAGCCCTATTGTAAGGGACAGACTGAGTCTATGCCAAGATTATTATCAACGGGAGATAAAAAGGACTGTTTTAATTAACCATAAATAAATTCCCTAATGTGACCACATAGTCACACTTTGTCTTGAAGATCCGAAAACTAGGATAACCAGAGAGCTGTGTTTTTTTTTTTTTTTTTTGCATATTTGAGGAAATGATGCCATAAGGTCAGGGTCATGTCACTAAAACAGGCTGATCAAGGCACAAGAAAGAAAACAGTCGAAATGAAAACAACCTCACCAAAATGGAAGCAATGTGATGTCAACAATGCTAGAAGAAAAATAAGTAAACACAACAAACTCAAAATGATCCCAAAATTGATAGTTTTAGAACCTACAAATAACATTCGCAAGCCGGACAACAAGAAGGGTGAAGTCAATTTGTAAAGCGAAGTCCTTGGTAGACACCTGTTTGTCTCAGTTTGCATCTTTTTTTGACTCCCGACTATTGATAGCAATATTTCTTTGAATTTAATTGGTCTCATTATTTTAAATGGCTATTGGAATTTTTTAAATTTTTTTTTCATTATGTATTTGTCATAGTTGATTTGGATATTTTTTTAATTTGTTGTGTTTTTGACCTTTCACTCCAACTAACTACTATAAAGAGGTTCTTACTTGGCATGAAGTTGCCACAACCAAGAGCATAACTAGACTGTGAAAGAACAAACAGAATTCACTTGCGTTTTTTAAGAATATATGTCATAATGAATATAAACACATTATCAGTGATGTAACTTTGAGGTCATAAGGTATTTTGAGTCTTTCATCATCAGTCACTCCTGCTTAGGTGATCCATCTGTTTGATCAAGCCATGAATAGTATTCAAGTAGTACATGAAAAAGAGAAAACAACTAAACTGGCATTAGCAATTATAGGAACACAGAAGCTGCTAGAGAGCAATATGCTGTGTGCTAGGTGTCCAGGAAGAACAATAGATAGAGGTAGCAGTATGGACAACAGAGGAAGTTGTAGCCTGGGTGAAACATTACTTCCCCATACGCCTCATGAGGAAAGTTGACCAAAAAAGAATGAAGGCAGAAAGAAAGCCAGAAACAAGCCAGACAAAAGGGTAAGGACCTGGTGGTAGGACCTTCTGGGTAGCAAGGAACACTCAGTCCCAGGCAGGATGGGCTATATGGTCGCTTTAACAGTGAATTCAGCAAGAATGTTCCCTTTAAGAACAACTAAAGGCCAATGATTGCAGAGACAAAGTTTTAACCTGCTGTCTCAATATCAAAATTAGAAGAGTGCTCAATGACAGAAGTGGTTCTTGGTCAGAAGTGAGCTCAGTTTAAAACAGCATCACTGAGAGAGTCACTTTAAGTCTTGAGGTGGGAAGAGAGTAAAGATTGAAGCATGAATATGAAGGATAAAGGAGTCGAGGTAAAGAGATAAATAGATATGATGAAAGGGAGTGGTTAGATGTACTTTGAATGCAGATGCATGGGCAAATGACTCCATTCACTGGCTGGACAGTGAAAAAAAGGGAAGGTACCAGGAACGTTTTTTTTCTTTGTGTTTTACTTGCTTTCATACCATTTATCTCATATTTTATTATTTATTTGATATTAAATCAGCTTGATTTCAGCTTTGTTGAAGCGGAAGCCTATTAGACAATATCAAGCTCAAACTAAAGATCAGTTCCATATTGGCATGTTTCCTAAGATTGGTGGTTATAAAATGGTACAATTAACCTAACATGCATCCTTTGCATCAGGGAGGACAATCAGACTGCTTGGAGAAAACAGACTCCACACAGATAGGGCCGGTGTCAAGATTCAGGAACAACTGGTCTCTAGAGCCTTGAGATGACAGCAGCATTAACCACTAAACAGTTTTGCCATCCTTTATGCGTATTTACTGCTTTAAATAGAACGTGACATGTTCATTATGGAATCCACAATTTTTTTTATTTTTTTCTCTGTGAAATTAAACCTCACAAGTATGTGCAGAGTGTAATATTACAGAACCACTCACATCAGCCACACAGTGCCATCTTAGAAACAATGACATTAAAGGTTTTCAATACAACCAATTTTATAATGACAGATAATATATTTCAGATAAGAAAAACAGAACTTTTATGGTAGGTTAGTTCTTCTTACTAATTATGGTGCCAAACAGTGGTGCTGTGTTGCATGGTGATTAACACATTCAAGTAAGAATTTCACCGTACTCTGAATATGAGACAATAACAATCCTATAAACCTATACAATTTTTTTTTTTTTTTTTAAGCGTTGGGCCTTCATGGTGGTGTTCTAGTCCCAAAAGGCTTCTATCCTATCATATTACCTGTTTATTTGTCTAGTTATTCTGTATTTAATTTTGATTGTTTGTAGATATTATTCCTGCTTTGAATTGCTTTCTTGATTGTTTTTTGTGTTTTGTTTCTACAGTATACCTGCTTACTGAACTTTTACTTCTTTTGGTCATGTCTGTCATTACTTGGTCCTACACTGATCAGCTATAGCATTAAAACCAATGACAGCTGAAGTGAATAAAATTGATTATCTTGTTACAGTAGCACCTCTCAAGGGGTGGAATACATAAGGAAGCAAGTGATACATCAGTTCTTGAAGGTGATGTGTTGGAAGCAGGAAAAATGGACAAATGTAAGTATCTGAATGACCGTGACAAGGGCCATGTTGTGGTGACTAGATGACTGGGTCAGAGCAGCTACAAAACAGCATACTGTATCTTGTGGGATATTCCTGGTATGCAATGGTTAGTACCTACCTAAAGTAGTCCAAGGAAGGATGACTGGTAAATAGTCAACAGGGTCAAGGGCACACAAGTTTCATTGATGCGAGTGGTGTGTGAAGGCTAGTCTGTCTGGTCCAATGCCACAAAAGACTTACTATAGCACAAATTGCTGAAAAACGTAATGCTTAATTCCATGAGAGAAAGGTATTAAAACACAGTGTCTCACAGCTTGCTGTGTAGCCATAGACCGGTCAGATTGCCCATGCTAATCCCTGTCCTCCACCTACAATGGGCACATGAGCATCAGAACTGGACCATGGATGAGAGAAGGTGGCCTAGTCTGATGAATCACATTTTCTTTCAGATCATGGTCTGTGCACAACTAACCTTGGAAACAGGCAAGCCAGCAGAGCCAGTGTGATGCTCTGTGCAATGTTCTGCTAGGAGAACTTGGGTCCTGGCATTCATGTGGATGTTACTTTGACAATAACACCTACGTACAATTGTTGCAGACCACTTACACCGTTTTAAAGCAATGGAATTCCCTGATGGCAGTAGTCTCTTTTAGCAGGATAATGTGCCTTGCTACATTGCAAAGATTGTTCAGTAATGGTTTGAGGAACATGACAAAGAGTTCACAGTGTTCAGTTGGCCTCCAGATTATCCAGGCCTTAATTCAATTGAGTATATGTGGGGTATGCTTGAAGAACAAGTCCGATCCATGAAGGCCCCGCCTTGAAACTTACATGTAATCTGCTACTAACACGTTTGTGCCAGATACCACAGGATAGTTTCAGAGGACTTGTGGAATCAATGCCTCAGCAGGTCAGAGCTGTTTTGGCAGAGGGAGGGAGGGACACCAAAACAATATTAGGCAGGTAGTTTTAATGTTGTGGTTGATTGGTGTATGTCTGCTTGTTCCTTTACTTTTCCTGTTCTTTAGTTCTACTGCTGTAGTAACTGTGTCATCAGTATTGTGGCCAAGCAATTACTCTAGGCCACAGGACAAAGCATCTGTGGTAAGATACTACTGTATAAATTATATTACATGTATTAGCACTAGCACATAATTACCAAATAACTGATTTGCTTTGGACAGTTAGTTGTCCTGGGTTTCCTCAGCCATGAGTTTACTCGTGGATTCATACATGTTTAATATTCCCAGAAACACTGGTATCTTGATTTTTTTTTCCACCTATGCAGAGGTGGTGTTACACAGAAAAGGTGGGGGCTAAAGAAGAGAGAGAGAGAGATTGGCTGACATTACCAGGAAGCGCTGTGCTTGCAGTGTTCAGAAGCAGCTTCTGCAAGGCAGAGACAAGGAGTTCTCCAATTAGCACACACTGTAAGGAGATCAGTTCTGACCCTAGGCATTGTGAGTTACGGTTGACCACTGGTAGTTCACCACTGAGCAAATCTGTGAACTGAGATGAGTCCACAGCAACACACTCTTCCTTTGATAATTTCTGCATTTTCCTGTACCATTATTAGCTCCATATTTAGTTCTATTTAGACAATTGTCCATTTTTGTGGACTAATGTACATGCAGATATCCAGGTTTTTATGTTCTGTTAATTTAATAATGTCAGCCAGTCATTATCCAGCCCGCTATATCCTAACACGATGTCACGGGGGTCTGCTGGAGCCAATTCCAGCCAGCACAGGGCTCAAGGCAGAAACAAATCGCCAATGCACCTAACCTGTATGTCGTTGGAATGTGGGAGGAAACTGGAGCACCCAGGGAAGAACATGCAAACTCCACGCAGGGAGGACCCAGGAAGCAAACCCAGGCCTCCTTACTGCGAGGCAGCAGCGCCACCACTGCGCCACCGTGTTTGCTGAAATATGCTTATTATTTATATTTTCTGTTCTATTTGTAACTATGTTTTCTGGACCATTCTTGTGAGAAAAGTGATATCCAAGAACACATTTGGCTGAAGTTATTTGTATTTTATGTTTCATTGTTGTTTATGTTGTTTCTGAGTTGCTATGCATTTTATTTTTATCTTTTTTCTGTTATGTTTATAGTTAGGTACTTTAAACCTCTTCCCAGCCTGCAGGGAAAAACCTGGAGGTTGGTGGCAGAATTGGTACTCCGGCCACCATAAAAACCTCACACTGTTCCATTCCATCTGAACTAGTGTGGTGCTGAGGTGTTGCCCGTTGCATGGCTGCATTTGGGTCCTAATCTGGGATCCTGAGTTGGTTTGTCATGTGGTGGGTGTGGCAATGCGCTGTATGAGCACGTGCTCCTAACCTCCTCTCTCTCTTTAAATGTGAGCATGTTCCGGAGTCACCTGTCAATCAGGCTCATATTTAATGTAATTATAGAGATAACAGAAAAATACATGAAAATAAAACATATAACAACTCAAAAACAATAAAACATAAAATACACCTCACCCCAATACATGGCAACATTACATTGAACTAAATTAAACATGTCCTTTTCATGTTGGACCCTATTCTTGTAATAATGTTACTATACACTTTAGGCTTTCAGCATTCAATGCAGGAGGCATCTGTACTTGGAAGCAAGTCTGATTCCTATTGTGTAGGTTATCCATTAAACACTATGCTCATCTTAAAAAGCACCTAATGGGAATGTGTCAGCAAAAGCATTTGCCAAAAATCTAAACCCATGAAACATTAGTACATTAACACAAATGTACATGTTAAAGATGAAAAAATAAGTAAAAAATAAAACAGTAGCCTGTTTGACAATGGCTCATGGAAATGTGAGCTATTAAACTAGACCTAATAGGGATTTCTCAGAAGTGAAGTGAAAGCAAATGTAATAGTAAAGCTGTGACAGGGCAGACTTTTTGCCCCTGAAGCTCAGTGAGCAAACAGCTCTTAAAATCTAATTACATCTTTTAGCTTACTACCTCAGCTTCTAAAACTGGGAATGCAATTAAACTGAAGGCAAGGGAAATATTTTCTAAGAATAACATTGGATAAGGTTGAAAAGTTACTAACTGTGGAGATCTTCTGTTTTCCATTCACCATACCCATGAAGCCGTCTTCTTTCTGTGAAGTGAAATTAAACCCATCTTTCATTTCGAAACAGGATCATGAAGCAGTGACCTGCATGATTGACCTGTCTATTTAAAATTGACTTCCGTCAACATAATAAGGTTCCAGAGTACTTTTATGCAATAGAAATGACAACAGTGCATTTTCAAAACCTTAACAAGAGCAGCTTTTATAGATTTGAAGAAATATGAGATACACAACTCTTTCTTATTTCTAGTTTGTCTTTATAGAATTTCTAGGAATGAAGTTGTTTAAACCTTAAAATATTTCAGGGATAGAAGTTGTTTACATGTCACAAAGTTATAAATACACTAAGGAAAATATAAATAAATGAGCATGTCTCCATTAAGGCTTGGAAAAAAATATCAATGCCTCCCCCATTTGGTCATTCTACAGCTGAAACTGCGCTGGGCCAGCTAATCCGATGAAACGACCATTCTACCCCACCCCCGATTCCTGCGATCCTCCATCAGGGATGACTTTACCTTAGGCAGGTAAAACAACTTGGCAGGTGGGCTATGGCACCAAGTGCCACATTTGAGTACTGAGAAGAGAAACAGAATAGGTGAAGGTTAGTAACAAATTATAATTATCATGTTACTTATGTTTTAGTGCTAATGACTAACAACAGAGATGCAGTCTGTACAGTTAATCAGCAGCTCTAGTCAGGATATGCTAAACTGAAATCGTGAGTCTTCATCCGGGATTTAAAAGTTGAGACCTAAGGGGCATCTCATATATTAGCAGGCAGACCATTCCACAGTTTAGGGGCCCTGTAACTAAAAGCTCGACCTCCCACTGTTATTTTATTAATCCTTGGAATCATAAGCAGACCAGCATCTTGAGATCTTAATGTGCGCTCTGGTTTGTAAGTCATGATAAGTTCAGACAAGTGAGCCGGACCTTGGCCATTTAATGCTTTATATCTTAAAAGGAGGATTTTGAAATCTGTCCTAAACTTAACCAGGAGCCAGTGTAAGGAGTTTGGAGTTATGTGTTCTTATTTTCTTGTTCTTGTAATAATTCTTGCAGCAGTATTTTGGATTAACTGGAGGATGTATATAGAACAGTTTGAACATCCAGTGAACACCGCATTACAGTAGTTAATCCTACTAGAAATAAATGCATGAATTAATTTTTCAGAATAATTTCCCACATTTTTAAGATGGAAGAAATATGATTTGGACAACTTTGTAATATGTGCTTTAAATGACATTCTAGAGTCAAAGATAACTCCTAGATTACAGGCTGATGCAGTAAAAATAATGGTGATTCCAACTGAGTTAAATTATGACAAAATATTGTTGTGATCAGCGTCATTTCTTCCAACAATTAACATCTCTGTTTTATCTGTATTTAAAGACAAGTAGTTCTCATCCATCCACTCCTTTAATTCACTAACACAACTAATTAAAGACAACATCGGAGAAACTTCATTTGATCTAAATGAAAGGTATAACTGGGTGTCATCTGCATATGAGTGAAAATTAACATTATGTTTCCTAATAATAGATCTCAGTGGAAGCATGTAAAGTGAAAACAGTAAAGGTCCCAGTACTGAGCCCTGTGGGACACCATATCTCACTTCTGTGTATAATGATGGAGTGCTGTCAGCCCATTTCTGTACATATTGGAATCAATTTGATAAATAAGAACTAAACCAAGCGAGCACAGTGCCTGTAAGGCCAACATCATTTTTTAGCCTGTGCAGTAAAATATAATGGTCAATGGTGTCAAATGCACTTAAGTCTAACAACATAATTACAGTGGAGTCTCCTTCATCAGAGGATATCAGAATGTCATTTACAACCCGTGTTAGTGCCGTTTCTGTACTATGACCAGTGCGGAAACCAGACTGGAATTTCTCAAATAAATTGTAATGCGTAAGGTGTGACTGAAGCTGATTGGCGACTACTTTTTCTAGTATTTTAGAGAGAAAGGGTAAATCTGAAATAGGTATATAATTATTTAGTATGTGTGGGTCTAGGTCTGACTTTTTAAGTAATGGTTTAATGACTGACACTTTTAGTGCATCAGGTACTGTGCCATGCAATATTGAACTATTGATAATGTTTAGAATAGGCTCTGCAAGAACATCCATTGCACTTTTTACTAGTTTTGTTGGCACTGGATCCAGGGAACAAGTAGTGGGTTTCATTTTAGAAATTAAAGGTAAGACTTCCTGCTCAGTTACAGGATTAAAATTACTAAAGTGCTGAATGCAATGTGAGGCAGGGTCTGCTAAGCTGGTATGCAGTTTGTACTGTGATGCTGAGATCTGGGATCTTATATTTTTAATTTTCTCATTGAAGAAGTTAATAAAGTCTGTACTGCTAATATCTGTTGGTATTTTGCACTGTAGATCTGAATTCCCATTTGTTAATTTAGCAACTGCTCTAAACAGTACCTGAGGATTTTTATTATTGCTATCTATTATTGTAGAATAGTATTCTGAGCGAGCTTTAAAGAGAGCTTTTTTGTATTTTTTAACACTCTCTGTCCATGCTATTTGAAAGACATGTAGCTTTGTTGTTCTTCATCTGCACTCCAGTTTTCAACACTCTAATTTAAAAGCTTGAGTGTTTTCATTAAACCAGGGAGTTTCTATGTGCTTTGATCACTTTTGTTTTAAGGGGAGCCACTGCATCCACAGCATCTCTCAAGGTCACATTATAATGTGATGTTAGCTGATGTCAATTTTTTTCCATGTTTACATTTGATGTTAACTGATCTAAATGGTTTTCCACAGTTACACTCAACTTACTCAAAGTATCTATAAATTTTGAAGCAGAATTACAATCTGGATGTCGCACCGTCTTTGTTTTAATCTGTGAGTGCATTGGCAAGGGCAGGACTAAATCAAATTTAATTAAGTAGTGATCGGAAATAAACTTCATTTAATGGAGTAATATTTAAATGTTGAATTTCAACTTTGTAAGTTATAATTAAATCTAATGTGTGGTTATGATTATGAGTTGGACCTTTGACAATCTGACAAAATCCTACTGAATTTAACAAATAAGTAAAGTATTTGCTAAAAGTGTCAGTTTCTACATCAATGTGTACATTAAAATCCCCAATCAGTACTACGTGATCATAATTTATAGCCAAATCAGGTAAAAGGTTGCTAAATTCAAAGAATATGGCCCTGGTGGTCTGTAGACTAGCGCTATAGTTGTGTTGGAATCTGTTTTAACATTTAAAGTGAATGCCTCAAAGGATGTAAAGTCACCTAAATTTTTAGACGTGATTTGCATTTTGTTACAAAGAATTATTCCAAGGCCTCCTCCTCGACCAGAATCTCTAGACTTATGAAGGAACAAGTATCCATCTGGTGACGCCTCAGCTAGGGGAACAGTGTCACATTTACTAAGCCAGGTTTCAGTGAGAAGACACAGATCAGATTTTGTACTTAATATAATATCATTTACCAAAACAGCTTTACTGCCAAAGGAGCGAATGTTCAATAAGCAGCATTTAAAATTGCATGTTTCTTTCTGAACTGGTGATATATTTTTTGTTTTAATTTAAAGTAAATTTCTAGTACAGGTGCCCCTGGTGGAGGGTGTGGTTTTATCCCTTGGTCTAGTTATACGCCTTATTTTTTGGTTATCAAGTAATTTAAGGTTTGCATCAAGACTAAATTTGCTGGATATCTGCACAGCTTCTACTCCTACTATTTATTTTGTCATGTGATAATCTCAACTACACACAGAATTCCTAAAAAACTGTGCTCATGTCACTCCTGAACTTTTGATGTGATATATTGTATTTTGTTTATCTTAGTTTCCTGTGTACATTGTTTGGATGAATACGTTGTTCCATTAACATAAATCCATAAACACCTTTAGAGGTTTTCTTCTGGTTGGTAGATTTACCAATTTGTTTTAACAATTAACATTTTTTATCCATAAGTATCACTTTGAAATTGTCTACTTTATACTATATTTTTCAAGAGTTGTCTCATTTTTTTAAGATTGTCTAGATCTTTTTTTACTGTCTTCTTAGTATTTGGTATTCATTCAACTCTATGAAACATCACCCAAATTTACTCACTAAGTATGAATATATGACATCAATATAAATTACTTAAAATATGGCCCCAGTACAGACTCCATGTGGAGTGTTGTTTTTATATTTATACTTACTCTCTTCTGCCGATTAACCAGCTAATTCTAGTTTGCAACAAATGCCATTCAGTAAAGATGTTATAATTGTATTCAGTAACAACTACAAGTGAGTCTTATGGGGTAGGTAAAGGAAGTAATTTTAGAAATCATTTGAATGGGAAGGGTAAGGCGAGGCATTCAAGGATCCAATAATGTCAGACATAAGACAATAAGAGTGAAAGAATGGTTTCCAGTAGGAAGTAAAAGAGCAGTAAGGCCAAAAAGTGGTGATAGAAAAAATAGATATGGTGACAGAGTAGCAAGGGGAAGAAACCTGGAGGAAGTGGCACATGACAGAATTGGAAGAAGCTTTATAACAGGCAGAGATGCAGAATTGAAGATGATGGAAGCGTGGCTATCAAACTAATCTGTTAAAGAAATCCATAGACTTTTTGTTATTTAAATCAAGTGAAATACTGTCATCTAGTTAGATATTTTTTTGGTAGGGTAGCCAAACATGGCAGGATATGCACTGTCTTGCCTACTTAATGTAGTTGAGGGTCAAGAGGGCCAGAGTCTTTCTTGGTAGCATCAAGTGCAAGGCAGGAGCCAGCCTTGAATGAGCTGTTCAGATTTAGCTGTTGCTTTAAATAGATCTTGTGTATGGTTTATGTTTTAATCTGACAAAAATCCTGAATAGAAAAAATAGAAAGTGCTTCCTTATACTTGCTAACAATTTCTGACCTTTGCAAATGGTACAACTTCATCTTTGCTATTTTCCATTTATATGATATTTTTTGGGCTTCTATTTTCAAAGTATGTATTATATTATTTAAATGTAGCATCCCTAATTCGAATTAAAGAAGTAGGACACATCAAGTTTTCACAAACATAAAATTGTATAATGTGTGCAGTGATAATGGCAACACAGCAGGTGCTATAATATTATCATTTAAAGAATACCTGTTAGCAAGTTTTGAAACTGTTTCAAATATTTATATTCTTGTTGTTATTTTCTAATGGTAGATGTTTGTATCAGATCTGATCACATCTCTAGTGATCACTGATCAATTTTTATTTAACAATAAATGCACAGTTAAAGAAGAAACTGTTTAGAAATGTACAGCTCTTCTTCGTGGTACTTTATTACATCTGGTACAACATGCAGCTTTCCATTATCATTTGTCTGCAGCCCAGCGGATCATATGTCAGTATTGTGGAATTGTATGCCTCCATAGTATATGCTCAAAGCAGCTGGAAAATCATCTTAAATTATACTCCTGTAGAGTGTCAAACTGGGGAGAGAAATTGCTTTCATTAGTCTGTCCAATCAGAAAGTCACATTTACAAAATGATAGCTTGAGATTCACTACACTTTCACAAAATGAAAGTGAGTTGCCTGGAATTCTCACTGAGTGAAGTAGTGTGTCTAGTGACCTACAGGTTTCTTTGATACATTTTTGTTACGCAATATAAACTTAACATGCCATATCTTGGTCAAAATATTTTAATACTTAATTTTAGTTTTCTGGTATGTTTATCGGATTTCCAGATTACTGAAGATGTTTAAAAATAGAGGAAATATCATAGAATGTGTGAAAGTTCTTCAAACAATGGCATAGCATGCTATTATTTTTTAACAGTCCATGCATGAAACAATGTGACATTCTAAAACTGATGGCAGAATGTCTTTCCTTTCTTAATTAACACTGATAGAAAAAGGTGTTTCCTTTCTTAATTAAAAGTTTACAGAAGGAACATTACTAATCCCAATTCTTATATAAAATTGTCACCAATATTAGGAAGTCAACACATGCTCGGAGCCAAGTGGGCAACTACAAAGGATGTGTAACAATAGCGAGAAATGTGTGCTAAGTTAGTTCACTAAAAACAAAACCACAGCTAAAACAAAACTTAAATTAACTTCTAAAACAATACCACAAATTCTCAAAGAATATACAGAACCTCACGATAAGAAGCCTTCTGCAGCCTTTGCTCAGAGTTTATATCATTATTTTAAAATTTCCCAGTTTAAGACACATAAGGATAGCATTGAGGTCCTGCCAGGATCACAATGAGACAGCATGCTGTTCTTAGAAAGTACTGTTCAATAGTAGGAATAGACAGCAGGGGGCAGCAGTCTATCTACACTGCAGTCCTTTTTTCTTAATCCACAACCAGTGACACATAGAAGTAGCTCAAAGGGGGGATAAATTCTGTAGTACGTATATGGAAATACAATATAAGGGTACTCAATAGTCTGGAGGTGATGAGAAGTGAACCTTGCATTTAATCAGGACCATGCAATACCAAAAATTATTTTTTCTGACCATTTAGAAAATAAATATGCATTCCTGCATTGCGTCATTCAAGTCAGTCAGAAACAGACCTGACATTACTGCCACCTTGTGACAGAAAGTATTACTGAGGTCGAGCTCAACCATTTACACCTAATTGAAGTAATAATTAAACTGAAATCTCTTAATAATTCAAATTGGGCTACCACGTAAAGGGAGGTAAATTACATCACAATGGGAAAATGTTGCTCGATTGGATTTTATCAAAATGTCTGAACAGAAATTATGTAATTAGAGTCATTCATTATCAAAGTTGGTTAAACATCAAACCCCACGTTACACCATTTATCATTCACCAAAGTGGAGTGTGTAGCACCGGTGCTTTAATTTAGAGGAAGATGAACACTTACCCGACCGTCTATGGAAGATATTTTCCCCCATTTCATCTGGTTATTTGTTATGACATGTAATTATATAGAATATTGTGCATTTTACAACTTTCAATTAGAAATTCCTATGATCCTGTCAAGTGAAAATAATTTTAAAACTTCTCATGCCTGGAATCGTTTGGTTTTTTTAATGAGAAAAATTGTTCAATGATGTAATATTAAAGAGCTATCATCAAATAGCCTTGCTAAAGTTAATCAAAGTCTTGCCCTGACATTTCCATTAGAAAAATTGGAAAAACAATTCTAGCATATTATATTTTCATCATTTCAACAGGACAGATATATTAGAGGAAGAAATAATGAAAAATATGCAGAGCAGCATATCTTGTGGAAGACTGTTTGTGCTGATGTCTCTTAACACTTTGTACAGCTTTCCAAAAATCCACAAGAGTCTAAGCCCCATTGTTACAGAGACAATTGCAGTACTTTAGCTCAGAGATTTACTTTTCTTCATTCACAGAAACATTTTCTTTCCTATTTTACCTTTCCACAAAACATTATGCATTTAAAAATGTATGGTTGCTTGTGTATTTTTGCATTATAAAGCTTGAGAAGTAAGCAGACAAACAGTAATCCTAGACTGTCTGGTTGCTTATTCAGTTGGAATCATTTTCTGTTTCCTCACATAAATGTTATATCAAGAGAGGAGCACCAATTGCTGGCAATTTTCAATTGTGAAATAGCGGTTTGTCAGAATCTAAATTTGTTGCCCCTGATTGCTTTTCTGTAATTTTTACATTGATGTCTTCCTTAACTCCTTTGGGAGGTGAACAATAGCTCAGTCAATAAAAAAAGTGCAGAATTTCTATAGAATGGATGACTTCTTTTTCATTTTTAGGGATCAATTTCTTATACTTTCACAAGGCTTTTTGAAGGCTATAATATATTGCGATCCGTAGAATAAATAATTGAGGATTTTTAATTTGTATATTTAATAAATATAACTTAACTTCTGTCGTAAATGTTGTGCTTGATTGTGTCTCGATGCTGCTTTCATTCCTCAAAAGTGCTTTAAAGTGAACTCCCTCATGTTGGACACACATGGAAAATCAAGAATAAACTAAAACAGTGCTTTACCTGGCAATGCTTAACAAAGAGTCTCAAGGACTCAGGATTTCAGAAAAATGGTTGGAAGCAAAGTGAGGTGTGTGTGGAAGGAAAACTAAAGTGCATCAGTAGACAGCCTGGCTGGAGCTCATGAGAATGAGGGATTACATAGGCATTGTCTAGTTATTATGTCCTGACTGGAACAGCGCCCTACAACAGCTTGACTCTTGCAAGGGAAGTAAGCCAGTTTAAGTTTTGTTTGGAATCATAATGTTATAAAATCTACAGCTATTAAAAGATGTCATGTTTAGACTTAATCTACTGCCAATGTCCCATTTATGCCGCCACAGAGGTTTTCTTGTTGCAAATATATGATACATTGGGAGGAAGACTGAGGCGCAAGATCTCATCTATTGATTAAGGAGTTAGAACTGAATCTATAAGAACCCTTGTTTAATTCCCACCTCACTTAAACTGGCTGTAATTCAAATGCCAGATTATATTTATTTTCAAATTGTGGTATAACGGTTGTGTAATACACTATAGAATGGCATCTTCAATGGAAAAAATAGAGGCTATAAAAAAGTAGTAATGCTCAACTGGGACATTTTAACATTTTTATGTGTTGTAGTATGAAGTATTTATGTAGAGCACATCACATTCTAAAATATGCTGCAAACTATGTTTCTAAAAAAGCATCATTGTGATGTGATGTGAATCTAAAAATATTTTTTAATCATAATATAGCTAATCTACTTGAACCATCACAGAGCTGGTGAAAGTTCATGCATTACTTTGCTGTAACTAATGTAAATGGATAGCACAGTATTGCAGAGGGGTAATACAGCCACTTACGGATCCAGCATTCAGTGAGAATCCTGTGCCTGGTTAATGTCTATGTAGTGACTGAATGCTGTTTCCATGTCTACGTGGGGTTTCCTTCAGGTATTCTGGTCTTCTTCCTATATTCTCAAACGTAAAGATTTGGTTAATTGTAGATCAGTCCATGTGGATATGTGCATAAGTGTGTCCTGTGATAAAATCATACTGGTGTCTAGGGCTTTATTCCCTATCTTGTGCCCAGTACTGACAACATAGGCTAAATCCTGAAAAGCTAAAGCTGAATTAAACCTCCTCTACATTTTGGCTACAAGAAAAGGGAGTTGTAGATTTCTAGGAAAAAATCTAGCTGTAGTTGTGAAACAAAGAATCAAAATGAAACTGGACATAGACAATAAAATGCAATGAGATAACCAATGAGGGTATCATGACGTACCAGACAATTACTGTAGCAGTTGCGATCCAGGTCTGGATTTTTTTGACTTGAGTCAGAAGAGATAAAATGGTAGGCTAAGGTATAATACCAAAATCATTCGCCAGGTCCCCTTTTAATTGGTCCCCCACCCCTGTAGGGTATTTTCTATACTCATAGATCTGATAACGCACCTTGGCTCTATTCTAAAACTCAGAGCATGCTAGGCTACAATGTTGTGAATGTAAAAGAGTATACCTGTATTGCTGTAGAGTGTCCCTTTCCAGTTTGCCTCTCAGAAATGTATGGAACTGACTGTTTAAAAACCACCTGGAGGCATTCACTTCCTTATGGGCTGCCATCCATTGCAGCAGATAATGATTGGTTTCCAAGGTGAACTCTCAAACCAACAGTTAGGACCTAACATGAATTATACTCCACTAAATTGTTAGGAATTCTCCTTCCACAGTAACATATTTCATTTTTTGGTCCAAGAGTTTCCTTCTCTGTTAACAATCTGACTCAGTACTACTATTTCAGACAAGTGTTTTATGATTTAAACACATATCTTTTTAGTAATATCAAAAAGGCAAGTTTACAGGGAGATATTATAGTCATGGGGGACTTTAATTATCCAAATATTAACTGGGATAACCTTGCAGATGGAGGAGTACAAGAGCAGGAGTTTTTAGAAGTAATCAGTAACTGTTTTTTAACACAGCATGTTAAAGCACCAACACGGGGTGAAGCCTGTCTAGATTTAGTATTCTGTAATAATCAGGATAGAATTGAGGGTGTAGAGGTAATTGAACCACTAGGGTCAAGTGACCATAATGTAATACAATTCTCAGTATTTTGTAAGAGTACAGATGCAAAGACTAAAATTGTTAAGTTGAACTTTGGTAAGGCTAATTTTGACCAGATGCAACAAAGTCTAAGTAGGATACACTGGGATAAGCTTTTAAGTGTGGAGACAGTCGAGGAGCAGTGGAACAGGTTTAAAAATGTTTTACATGTAATGCAGGACAAATACATACCTAAATTTTGAATTAATAGGAAATAAAAAAAAAACTCCATGGTGGATTAATAAAAATTTGAAAAAGAAGTTGCAAAGGAAAAAACTGCTTTATAAGGCATATAAGACTAATGACTGCAAAATGAATCGTAGTGTGTATGAGAACATGAAGGCAACCATTAAGAAGGATATCAGGGAGGCTAAAAGACAGTTGGAGACGAATATAGCAGGTAAGGTGAAAGAAGACCCTAAGGGATTCTTTCAGTATTTTAGTAGTAAAAGAACAGTCAAGGAGGAGGTCAAGTGCATAAGAAATAGTAAAGGGGAATTAAAAGATACAGACAGTGAAATAGCGGATGGCCCTAAACTTACATTTTTCTGAGGTGTACACAAGTGAGCAAGTGGATAACCTCCATCAATCCATTATCCAACCCGCTATATCTTAACTACAGGGTCACGGGGGTTTGCTGGAGCCAATCCCAGACAACACAGGGCAGAAGGCAGGAAACAAACCCCGGGCAGGGTGCCAGCCCACCGCAGGGCATACACACACACACACACACGAGAAATTTTAGAATCACCAATACACCTAACCTGCATATCTTTGGACTGTGAGAGGAAACCGGAGTACCTGGAGGAAACCCACGCAGACACGGGGAGAACATGCAAACTTCACGCAGGGAGGACCTGGGAAGCGAACCCAGGTCTCCTACCAAGTGGATAACCTCTCAGAGGTAAACTTGACGACTAAGGAGGTACAGAAGGATTTGGAAATTGTAGAGGGAGAAGTGCTGCTCAGATTAAATAAGCTGGAATCAAACAAATCACCAGGACCAGATAATATTTATCCTTGTGTTCTTAAGGAGGCTAGTGAGTACAACCCTTGACACATATTTTTAGGAAGACATTGTGCACTGGAGAGATTCCGAAGGACTGGAAAATGGCAAATATCATCCCATTATATAAAAAGGGTGACAGGGCAGATCCAAGCAACTATAGGCCAGTAAGCTTAACATGCATCACAGTAAAATTAATGGAAGGAATTATTAAGGATAAGATTGAGCAACATCTGGCAAGGACAGGAGTTATTAAGAACAGTCAGCATGGGTTCAGAAGAGGGGGGTCGTGTTTTACTAACATGCTGGAATTCTATGAGGAGGCAACAAAAGGATATGATCAAAGTGGAGCATATGATATTATTTATCTTTCAGAAAGCATTTGATAAGGTGCCACGTGAGAGGTTGCGCATCAAATTAAAAGAAATGGAAGTTCAGGGTGATGTTTTTAGATGGGTGCAGAATCGGCTCAGACACGAGGCAGAGGGTGATGGTGCGAGGAACCTCATCAGAACTGGCCGATGTTAAGAGTGGTGTTCCACAGGGGTCAGTGCTAGGGCCGCTGCTATTTTTAATATATATAAATGATTTAGATAGGAATATAAGTAACAAGCTGGTTAAGTTTGCAGATGATACCAAGATAGGTGGATTAGCAGATAATTTGGAATCTGTTATATCATTACAGATGGACTTGGATAGCATACAGTCTTAGGCAGATTTGTGGCAGATGAAATTCATTGTCAGTAAATGTAAAGTATTATACATAGGAACTAAAAATGCTAGGTTTGAATACACAGTGGGCGGTCGGAAAATCAAGAGTACACCTTATGAGAAGGATTTAGGAGTCATAGTGGACTCTAAGCTATCGACTTCCCAACAGGGTTCAGAAGCTATAAAGAAAGCTAACAGAATGTTAGGTTATATAACACGATGTGTGGAGTATAAGTCCAAGGAGGTTATGCTCAACCTTTATAATGCACTCGTGAGGCCTCATCTTGAGTACTGTGTGCAGTTTTGGTCTCCAGGCTACACAAAGGACATAGCAGAATTAGAAAAGGTCCAGGCTGATTCCAGGTCTATAGGGGTTGAATTATGATGGAAAGATTAAAAGAGCTGAGCCTATACAGTTTAAGCAAAAGAAGATTAAGAGGAGACATGAATGAAGTGTTTAAAATTATGAAGGGAATCAGTACAGTGGATCGAGACTGTTATTTTAAAATGAGTTCATCAAGAACATGGGGACACAGTTGGAAACTTGTTAAGGATAAATTTCACACAAACATTAGGAAGCTTTTCTTTACACAAAGAACGATAGACACTTAGAATAAGCTACCAAGTAGTGTGGTAGACAGTAAGACGTTAGGGACTTTCAAAACTCGACTCGATGTTTTTTTGGAAGAAATAAGTGGATAGGACTGACGAGCTTTGTTGGGCTGAATGGCCTGTTCTCATCTAGAGTGTTCTAATGAATCTCCAATAGTAACCAGCAACTGCCAAAAAAGCCTAAATTTGCCTTTTGTTCATTGGCCGAGGTATTTGTTAATGGCATCTATCCTGGAGATTTTCAGTTTTAGCCTTTTACAGGCCCACTATATACACTAGAAATTTAGAGCCTCTAAGTCCATAATTAGTCTTTCTAGAGTTAATTTGTGGCCTGGCCTTTTTTAACATGTTCCATACAGCTGCTGGGGGAATAAATGTTCTTCTGAGGCACTTTTGAGGTATGCAACAACATAAGCAATATGGGGCCAATGCTGCACCATTGTCATGTTGATAATGTGGTGAAATTCTTACTTGCATGGCACCATATGTTGCCATTCTCTGGTACAGTGATCAACAAGTATATTTCAGAGAGATGTATTGCCTTGGCTAATGTCACATAAAGAATACAAAATGTCTTGAGAGCCTTGTATAAAATGTGCTGATTTCAGCAAAACAAAATCAATAAGACATTTAGATATTGATTATATTTAAAGGAAAATGCCACATAAAGTTATCGTTTTTTATATGCTACTTACCCCATGTAGTCTGTTGTGATGCTCTAGAAAAAAATTTTATCTCATGTTTTCATGCAATACAGAGATTAATAAAAATTTCTGATGCTACATAAGTCAATACTGACCAACGTTAGGCAAGAACAAACAATATGAAAATGTCCTGTTCTGCCCAAAGAGAGACAGAGGACAAAAAATAAAAATGACCAGAAGATGCGATTGTCAAAAAACATGACAAGGTCAAAACTGGGAATCAGAGAGATCTTTCATCAAAGCCCAAAACCTGACCACAATTTCAGAGTCAACAAACAAGAACACATATTTGTGACCAGGAATTCAAAAATACAAAAGATGTATAAATATTGAAAATTATAATAATTTTCATGCAGTACTGAGATAAAAAATCAATGCTGGACAACAGCAAACAATATCAAAGTGTCTATTAAAAAATCTGTTACTTGTGTCATATAATTCACATAATCAAGTCAACCAGTCATATACTCATACTTTTCAAAGTAACCAGTGTAGGTTCAGACTGATAAATTGTAAAGTTCATGCCAGAATCCTTTTCCTACGTGTTCTGTGCATAGTTAGCTAGCAGAAATTCTGAAAGAGCCAAACCATCCTAGGACTTAGAACTCTTAAACAATAATTTGAAAATTTGTTTGTTTCTTATTTTATTGTTTAATTTGTTTATTATTTTAAAGAAATGAAAATATACATACATGTAAAGTCTTAAAACAACATTAGCTAATTAAACAGAAATAAATTGAAAAAGCATAAGAACTCTGTCCAATATTTCTTTTAACTACTTTGATTCTTCAATACCCATGAGAAACTGACCAAGGGTAAAGTCTTGTTTGTTACTCTGTTGGAGGAAACACAATTTTGTTTGAACAGATCTCTAAATTTGTTGGTTAATTATGCCTAATAAAAAAAACTTTCCGTGACACAGTGGAATTAAGCCCTAACATACATGGAAAATGATACATATTTAATCAAGTTTATCTTGAACCCTGAAATCCATTTAATATTTGTCCATTATTTGGAGTCCAAAATGAAGTGAAAACATCTGGTAGCATGTGATGTGCATAAATTAAAACTGCTGTGCAAAGAAATAGAAAGCAGTTCAGTAGCAATAGTAAAGGAAGAGAGGTGAAAGAAGAAACTTAGTTTGTACCATCATTTCTGGATTGGAATATAACAGTTTTATTGAGTAAACAAATGATCTGCCAAATTCCAGGCTATTTAGTGTGTCCAAAAACACTCCAATCATCTTTATCAAAAATGTTTTCAGTATATAAAATATAATAATACCCATGAGTGCAGTAGGTTAATAACATAAAGTAATATACTCAAACTCACTCGATCCACGTCAGACTCATGGGTGTCCATGGACTAGCCTGACAGTAGCAGGAGTAAGGCAGGATTCAACCCTGAATGTGAAGCATGAGGTGCTTATTGCACAAAATAAACAGAAAAAATTAAAGCAACTGTCTCTGCTATAAATACATCTTAACTGAACCCTTGAAATAACTGAAGAACATCAAGACAGGTACTGAGTGCCTTTACCAGAGTTATGATTAAAGTATTGAAGAAAGAAATGGGTGGGGATTTTTTGTATCTTACTTATTAACAATTAAGTTTACTTTTCGTTTTTTAAGGAATTCAAGCTAGCTGCAATATGTTTTATAATATTTTTATTCTAACATCTTTCTTATCATTTATAGCATACATTGTAATATTTTAATGTATTTTTATAAATAAAATTCAGCCAAATTTCTGTTTAGAATGAATTTTATAACACAAATGATTTTAGATAGTATTAATAATTAATCAAGTATAGTTATTATTTGTATTTGGAGTCTTGTAATGGTAGATTCACTTAGAAAACTATGTATAAGATCCTGACTATGCATGCATTCTGAAGGAACAATATCGCAGACACATTTTTAAATAATATTTGTTTACACTTTTAGGTCCATCAATGGTATTAGCTTTGGTAGTGATGTTAGAGGCTTTAAATATCATGCCATATAGTGTGCTTGAATCTTAAGTAGAGGTCTTACTGTAGGAGGCTATCTGTACATTTTTCTCATCAATTTTCAATTTGTGAATAGATTTGATCAACCTTGTAGTTGTAAGAAATAAATCACACGTTCAAATATAATAAAAATTGCTCCAGGGAATAATATGATAGAAACATCTTGGACTGGAAGAAAAAATTTAGTTTGAACTGAAATGGCAGCATTAACAGTTCACATAAGACAGGAAACGTGATAATTATTTTGAAATTCAGTGTTATAGATAGACAGACAGATAGACAGATATTTTATTAATCCCAAGGGGAAATTCACATACTTCAGCAGCAGCATACTGATAAAAAAACAATTATTAAATTAAAGAGTGATAAAAATGCAGGTAAGACAGACAATAACTTTGTATAATGTTAACGTTTAACCCCCTGGGTGGAATTGAAAATTAATTGTCTTAATTGTTTTCACAGTCCATATAATGAAATGAGGTTGCCTACGCTTTCTTTATAACTAGTCTTCATATGAGATTACTAGTGATCAAACTTTGTTGGTTTTATGTGATTTCTGGAAGATATACTAATATAAAATGTCATCTCCTTATTTTCAAAAACAGGCTTAATTTTCCTGTGAAGTGATATTTTTGCCTAGAGGGTCAGATGCCTGTTTTGAAGATGAGTCTATACACTGACTGAAAAATAAAGGAATTAGTTTGAGGACTAGTCAACAGCAGCTCAGTACACAAGTAATCCCTTGATATGGTTACATATTCTTATGCAATTGTAATTAAATAACAATGGGCATTTTTTTCAAAGGACACTTGTTATACAGTCGAATGTGTTTCAGATCTATTTTTATATTACCATTTTAACAATTCAATAATTTCTGCAATTGGGTACCTGGATATTATACAACTCAGTAGATACAGTAACCCACTAAAGCTGAGACAGTAGAGCTACATTATTTTATTTTAATTTCATCTGTATTTTTAGAAAATAAGATATACTGTAATACATCTATAGAATGGAACATGCTATTTTCTGTTTTTAAATAATGTAAAAGTAATGAAATCATCTTTCTCATAAAATATTGTGTCACAGTCCAATACAGCAAATAGAGCTACTGTTACAGTATGTATAAAACTGGAGAAATATCCCTTAACAGTGCTTTAGATTTAAAAATGTAACAGCCGAAATCCATTTCCTTATTAAATAAACTATGCTTAATCCCCCACTGAAATATTAATGTATGTTGCAAACAAGATTAGTGACCAAAGACATACATGTTTTATTACCGCTGTGCGATACAGTAATTCTTTTAGCATATAGTCAGCTTTAGGATGCATGATGTGCTAACATAAAGAAAATGAATAAAAAAGTTAACTCTAATTGGATATACGAGACTAGACAAGTAAAGAAGACATGCTTTGTGCCTTTAAAGTATTAAAGAAGAAAATGGATGGGATTAGTGGTATATTATATGACAGAGGAGGTGGGGACTCTAAGAAAGATTTTTCAAATCTAATTTATTTTAAAGTCTTTTATATTTAGTTCTATGATTCAGAACAGTGCATTTAAAGTTGTAGTTTCTGAAGCTCTATAACACATCCGGATATTAATCCTTATTTTTGGCTTGAGCTCTAAAAAAAAAAAAATCATTGACCGTCATATTTCAGAAATACTTTCAGTTTATTCATTTTGACACTTACACTATTTTCATTCCATTAGCATGGTGTAAAAATTCAATTTTGTTCATTTTCTATATATTTCCTTGTAATTAATTGCCCAGAAGACATGCCAATAACAGTAAAAACATGAACATGAAATAGAGTAAAGGAAGGGTTTGAGAAGTGTCGTTTAGACAGAGGCACTGAAACCAACACAGCAAAAGGACCAGCGGGTCGTGTGACTGAAAGGAATTCCCCATAAGAACAGAAAGGTTGTGGAGAACTGTGAGGAAGACAACAGCATGCTGCCAAAGTGTTTAAATGGCAGCAGACTTAAACTCAAAAGGACATGCAGTGTAGATCATCCTATGGATGCCTGTATGCTTATTTAGTGGAGGGTTCATCCATGTTACTGTTGTAGGGATCACCAGAGTTTATGATTTCCTGTAGCTCTTGGATTATTTAGGACGTTTGAAGCTCTAGAAGTGATTATTGACATACCCTGCTGTCCTGAAAGTGGGATTTCAGTGGCTATCCCTTAACAAAGGCCAGCTTAGCTTAGAGTAGAGAAGTATATTTGTGGAAAAGGCTTTTGGCCACCAAAGAGCTCAAAGCAACTTGCTCATGCTTGCCTTCAACTGCAAAAAACGTTTAATTAAAGCTACAGTTTCAAAAGATTAAAACAAAAAATGACAAAACTGAGTGTCAACATTTGTATATTTTATTTCCATTCAGAAAGATCTGAGTTCTGTAAATGTTTTATTTTTGCTAGAACATTAATTAGAGCCTACTGTATTCTCTTAACATCATGTAAATTAATTAACTCTGTTTTTATAGCTACTTTCAAATGCAACATTCAATTGATCTTCAACGGATTTCATCATTGATTTTTGTCCGTGCCTAGAGACAACTAAAACAAATGCATATGTAAGACAGGTTGAGAAGACAATAGAACTACAAACTTTACCAATTAGACAGGTAGACAGATAGACAGATAGACAGATAAAGTGTTAAGTATATCTCTTATTCTCGTACTAGTGCTCCAACATACTGCTGCATCAGTAAGTACACCTGCAGCCTCAGTTTGACAAAACATATGCAGAAATGAAGGAACATATGCAGAAATGTTCCTTCTCTAACAAATTACCTGAGCCGCCTCAGGCAATACCCGACTCTGGACTTTTTTATGTATGGCTTCTATATTTGCATCCCAATTCAGCTTTCAATTAATGGTAACATATGCTTAAGGCATGCATGATTACTGTATTTACTGTATCTTGCAGACTATGTCATGAACACCATATGCAGTATGCAATACTGTAATTCTCATAGTCATAAAAACTTGTTTTACCTGTGTTGTTATATAAACAAAAGATACTTAGATGCACTTTTACTATCAGAATAATACAGTCTGAGTCCCATTATGATTCTTTTGGCTGTTATTAACTGGCTCTATGGTGTCACATTTTGACACTTCTTCCACCAGACATGTAGTACTTTGTACTAACAAAATATGTATTAACTTTAAATCCTGTCACACTCTATCACCAATATATAAAATATTTGTTCTTACCAAAAGCATAGCACTGTACAATTCATATACTTTGACTACACTTAGTAAATTACTGTATCAAACCTTACCTGAAGAAATGTTTTAACCCTTTCTATGGGCAACTTGTGTTCATTGCAATAGGCTCCTTCCTTCAAGACCGTTTAACTTAAAATACATTTTTCATTCAAATGAATAGGTGAACATCATGTGTTTGTCTTACTCATCTATGCTTGTAACAAGTAATAACAGTGATATTTCAAAATATGCACTCTTAAATTGACAGAACATTATTATTAAAGTTAGGTAAATGTAAACACATATATTATTAAACAACTTATTAATCAAACACACAACCAACAAACAACTTTAGCCCTAGAACATCAAAGTTCACCTTTTAAAAAATGCAGCCTATTAAGATAATATCAACATCTATTCTCCCCAAGTGAAATAAAACGTGTAAAATAAAGTATTGTTCCTCCACATTCCAAATGCAAATAGTGAATCTTATGAGAGATTTCAATGATGGACCATAATAAATTATACTTTTAACAACAGATCTGTGTAAGAAAAAAGATAGTAAAGAAAATGATAATATCAATCATGTAAATGAAAGTTGAAAATGAGTATCAGTGTACAATAACTGAACTTTTCAGTTTTATATTTTTCTACTTGTTCCATATTAGTAATTAACTATTAGCAGTCAAAACCCAGTCATCTCTGGGTGCGTAGTGTCCATTCAATAAGCATTGTATATTGAATACAAGCAGCTGTCCTTGCATTTGATTTTTACTAAAGCAAACAATGAATGAATGCACAAAACACTTTTATTTACAGCTACTGTCATATCCGAGTGTAAAGCAGAATGCAGGTTGTTTGTATGCACAAAGAATGAGGGATTTTTTCTTAGTTAACAAATTGAATTCAACTCAGTTCAGCTCAATTTATTCTTACAAAGTGCCTTTCAATTTGTCTTTCTATCCTCCCCTACTCCATTAGAAATATAGTATAGTACAAATAAAATACAAAGTAAAGTACAACAACAGGACAAAAGATATCATTCTAAATACAAATCCTCAGTGGCATTTATATACAAAGAAACAATCTGTGCATTTTGTTTTATGTATTTTGTATACAACAGATAATTTAGACAAATGTGTCAAAAGCAAGTTAATTAGGATTTTAAATTACAGTATATTATGTTAGTTCATTAAGGTGTTTTATGCTGCTAAATCAATATGTGCAGGTCTGGACAAAATACAAAATTGTCAGAACATGCAAAGATACATTTTAATAGTTTCATCAATCCATTTTTACTCTCATTATCTACAACCCCAAATCAGAAAAAGTTGAGGTGGTATGGAAAATGCAAATAAAAAAATAAACTGCAGTGATTGATACTTTAACTTTTATTTCATTGCAGACAGAATGAACCCAAGATGTTTCATGTTTTGTATGGTCAACTTCCTTTCATTTGTTAATATACATCCATTCCTGCATTTCAGGCCTGCAACACATTCCAAGAAAAGGTGGGACGGTAAAGCATATGCTGTATGGGATTCATTCCATTCTCTGTGCAATAATTAGGCAAACTGTGCATGAACTCAGTACAGAGTTAAAAAATCATAAGTGTTAAAATAATGCATGTAGAGCTTGCAAACATTAAAGATATCAAAAGGGTTTAGTATGCATAAAGAAACTCACAGAAAGCTTGATCAGATTTGGATGAGGATAAATTCAAGACTTATTAACAAAGGAGTATATCAACAGTCTTGTTAAGGAATTCGGTTTCATTCCCAGTATAAAGCATCAGAAATGGCAACTGAAATGACGTACTGTAGAACAAAGAAATGGTATATTTTTTTATCAGTTTGAGGAAAAAATGTAAAATTAACACCATTACAATCTTGGTAGTTGCCAAGGAATACAGCAACAAAGAACACTCCATTTTAAAATATTATCAGTCTGACACAATGATGGCATTCAGAACCTTTAGAAATTAATTGATCTTAGTTAAAATTCAGATATGAAGCTAGTCTACAACATTTGCATTGACTGTATGGGGGTGAAGGCAGATTATATGAAATATTAATGTAAAGCAAAATATAATGTGTAATTGTGTGAAAAAAGGTTATATGACGACCAAAAATATAAAGTTTTGAGTGATAGATTGCTACTTTATACTCTACACACAAGAACATTTTATATGGAGCAGTGATGAGTTAAATATTTGGCAAATTATTCACATATAAGACTGCAGGCAAAGATGGTTTAGTTCTAACTGGAGAGCTGCCAGACATGCCAATGAGAATTAGACAGTTACATTTGAAGATGGCAACTTACAACACTCATATTGAACCTACCTTTTCACTGCCATCATTTTTCATACAATTTTAATTGGCGAACAGTTGTTCAGACTAAATGACAAAGTTAAAGGATATAGCTCAAATTGCTTGAGTGTAGTTAAAGAAATCCTGTATTGTTATAAACACTGATTATAGCTAAACACTTTTCTAAAATAACAAATACAAATACAGTTGTATACTGTATTACACTATATATCTTGGTATGCAACAGAACTCTGGAGAGGTTATGCTCAAGTCAGACCTTCAATATCGTATGCAGTGTCACATGAAAGTGATGTTAGAGAAATTTTGAAAAAGGCCATATTTTAAGGTTGTAATTACAGTAGAACATCTAAATTACAATTGATTCAGATTTGGTAGCCAGCAGTGCTGTAAGGAAAAGATTGGGAAAATGGCGGTTAGATGTGGAAGGTGGAATTGTTATTAATGTCATAGTTCTTTCCACACATAAAGTATACAGCTCTATATATTTTCCAGCTGAAAAAACTGTCTAACAAAAATCAAAAAAGTATTGGCTTTCTATTTAAAGAAAAAGAAATAACATCAGCTAGGTTTGCAGGGTCTGCTACATATGATTTCATGGTTCATGCTCTGGATGTTTGAAAGAAACTTAAATGCTACCTTTTGTTCGACTGGACAGTTTTGGCTAAGGAAATTTCATGAAATCACTTTATTTTGTATACAATTTGTAATTTTATTCTGGTCTTTATTAGTTACATTTGGTCCTAACTTTATGAGTTAGAAAACTTATAAATCTCAGTACATACAGTAAACGTTATTACTATGTTTGAAGTTTAATTTTCATATGCAGTAGTAACAGAAATGTTTACAAAGTCAGATGATATTCATTTTGGGACTTTTTTACTGTAATAAAAAGAGTGCTTTCTGCAGTGGTGAGATCCTATTTTACACATACACATACTCAAGCCATTTTAGAATTATTATTACTACTATTATTATTATCTGGAAGGCTTACAAAAATTAAGGGAACATAAACTACATTTCATCGTTCAGCAAAATGCTCTTTAGGATTCTGTTCCGGCTTCATTCAGTCCTGTGTTGAAGGAGGTTAGAGCCCATCCTGGCAATAATACATACTCCTACCATGGATGGGTGTCACTTAGTAGGACACTCTGCTCAATTCCCAATTCTAAATGCGGTGATTAGAACCTGGGAGTTTGAAGTTATGAGGCAGTAGTGTTGTCCTCAATACCACCTTGCCACCTCAATTTCAATAATTTCTGTGTACGAAAACCACAATCTTTAGTGGATTACAGAAAGTCTAGCACTGAAGATAGTATCAGCAAAGAAGCAAGCAATCATTAAACCAGGGGACACTATAGTGATGGAAGGTTAGATTTTTTAAACAACTTTTTCTTAAGTAGTCCCAAGTACTTCCAGTCACAAACTCTCCCATCTGACTTATTTGATAGCAGAAAAAATACACATAACCAAATCTGCACTGCTAGTGTAATAGCGTTATTAATATAAATTGCATGCTTAGTTTTAATGAGAATAACATCCCCATAGCAGTCCTAGAGTACTTTTTAGCATTGCCCCATGTGAATCAGACAGTTAGACAGGTAATCTAAGAATTTAATGGATTTAAAGAGTTTAAATTTTAGATTTAAGGCTTTAAGATTACCAGAATATTTTTATGACATCAGGTCATTCAGCCCATCAAAGCTTGTTGATCCCTCTACACCTGACTTTTGCCAAGCATTATCAAGATGACATTTGAAAGTCCCATCCGTACTACATACAGTATGCCGTGTGAAGAAAAGCGTCACAGTGTTTGTGCAAAATTTATTGTGAACCTACTTCTATCTGTGTTCTTGCTGAAGAACTAATTTTAAATTAAAATACATTAGTTTACTACTGGTATCTACAGTACTAATTTCCTTCATAATTCAGAATATTGTCCTCTTTAATCTGTTTCCTTAAACCAAAAATATTCCATTTCTTCAACCTTTTCCTTGTAACCACAGTCTAAGAATATGTCTAATTGCTCTTCTTTAGATGTTCTCTAGCACTATTTAAAGTAAAGATTTTTAGTAATTTTTCAATGAAAATTGCACGCAATGTTTCAGATGTTTCTTCACAAGTGCATGGTAAAGTTGAATAACCTCTCTTGGTTATTACTTGACATTGTATGCTATGTACCTAATAATCCCATTTAAGTTTGAGTGATCTAAATTGCAAAATTATGAGGGGACATATCTAGTATTTTGGTTTAGTAAATATCCCAAGGGTAAAGAAAGCAACTTGTACAATACTAATAACACAGTTGTTGCTCCAGTATATACATTTTTAAATCCAGAAGGTCTGCCTTAATGTATAAATGTTTGTACACTCCGGGGATTTAATGTCTGTTTAGTTTTGGCATATTACATGAGACTCTTTTTGTGGCTGTTGTAATAGCACTTCTGATGAAAAATAAATGACTAGAATGTGCAGGTAAACCAGACTTCACAGTAAGTTTTGAAAGTAATCGAGCTACCAGTGATAAATTATGATTTGCTCAGTTTCAGTCATGCAGAGGGTCACTAGAGACAGAAACTTAGATGAGAGAAATTTCAAGAGTAAGTAGTACCAGATAAGAGTAGAATTGATTTTGAGTAAGTTCATTTGGACATGAAATGTCTTATGACACAGTAAGTGTGGCATATAGTGATGAACTGCAAATCGCTTTTTTCCCAGCAGTGACTTTCTTCCTATTTATGTTGCCACCCATGAAGATCTAAATTTGCATTTACATTTACTTATCTAGTGGAAACACTTAGCCAAAGTGATCCTGGTTAATTAAAAGAACAACACCATGTAGCGTAACAAGTAGAGAACATGTAAGGAATGATTCGGTAAATCTATTTAAATCTGTGCAAAAGATTCATATGCTGTATGTTAAAGGCTAATTTGTCAAATGGAGATGTAACATACTGTAGGTTAATTAATACTCAATCACACTTTATTTCTTATTTCATGTTGTTATAAGTTTAAATATTTAATAATACAAAGTTGTCACCTAGCGTAATCCTTCTAGCATTGGTCACAAGGCAGGAACTGGGACAAAAAAGGGTGCCAGTTCATCACAAGGCCCACTTACACATGTCTCCACTTGTACTTACGCTTACAACAGGACCAATTTGGAGTCACCAGTGAACCTAAATAGCAGGTCTTTGGGAGTATGGGAAGAAAGCCCATACAGATTAGTTTATTTATCCATTTTCTGAACCTGTTCATTCTATTTTTAAGAGGAAATTCTATCAGCACTGCACTTTGGAAATGGCAATGTTATATATATTTCTTATAGTCCTTTTTTAAGAACCACTGTGTAGTTACATTACTGAAAACAATTTAAGTAAACTAGTCATTTTTTGACAGTTTATTTGACCTTTCAATAAGACTATTATAGTTCATTTTCAAGAAGGGTCTTAAAGGATAAGTTTAGTATTTTTCAAGTGAAAGTTACTTTTTCGTAATTATTATACGGTACATATTAATTTGCTACATAAAATTGTGCTCTATTGTGAATTTATGAATTTTAAAACTTCCTATCCATTCTTGCAGCTTACAATGGAAGTAAAGGATACATGGGGTCTATAGCTAAATAAAAAAGCCTTAAAACTTACCAGAATACATCCACTGTGAAATGGCAAAGGTTTCGACTTAAGAAAACATGCCTTCCACATTTATGTAGCATCCTTGTGATAACAAAAAGAAAAAAAAAATCACAGATTCATTATTAAAAGTGGGTGGCACAGTGTGTAGCAACGGCTGCCTCACAGTTAGGAGACCTGGGTTTGGTTCCCGGGTCCTCCCTGCATGGAGTTTGCATGTTCTCCCCGTGTCTGCGTGGGTTTCCTCTGGGTACTCCAGTTTCATCCCACAGTCCAAAGTCATGCAGGTTAGGTGCATTGGCGATTCAAAATTGTCCTTAGTGGGTGTGTGTGTGTGTGTGTGTGCCCTGCGGTGGGCTGGCGCCCTGCCCGGGGTTTGTTTCCTGACTTGTGCCCTGCGTTGGCTGGGATTGGCTCCAGCAGACCCCCGTGACCCTGTAGTTAGGATATAGCAGGTCGGATAATGGATGGATGGATTATCAAAAGTGTAGCATGTGCATATGAACATTTAAAAAAAGCACATAGATGCATTAGTAAGCACTGTATAGAAAACTGATATCAATAAATCATTAGTGTATATAGCAAAATAAAAACAATTCAATTATCACAAATCACTTTAAACAGAAAAACAAGATTCAAATAAATTATGAAACAAGCAGTACAAAAAAAAGAAACTAAAATGAGTTACAACAAGATTGCAGCTCTGAAACATACATGGATGAGCAAGAAATATCATGAACATAGAACTGAGAAAGAGAGACTTAATATTAAACAAGGAAAGCAGCTCTTTTTATACAGTTAGTGGAGCAAGAAAAAAGGATGAGATAGGCCTTGAAATTTAATTTTAATGTTACAACTGGTAGAACAGATCTGGATTTAAACAGTGTAAGCAGTACTCGCAGGTATTCTGGATCGTTGGTTTCGGCAGCTATGTAAGTTAATAGCAGGGTCTGCTGTTACAATTTAATCAAAACCTCAATAACGCTGATTAAATGCATGGGAATTCTTAAATCTCCTGGGATCCGTGCTCTTTTTCAGAGATTGTGCTAATGATTGTAATATTAAATACTTAATCAATCCAGTAAACAATCCAATTAAACATAACACTCTGGAAGACACTGACTTAAAATTTAAAAGTTACTACATAGTGTAATTGATATGAGTTTAACATTGAGGGTGAATGATGCTAAAGTTATACTGTATATAAAAAGCAGGCCATGCTAATAAAGAAGACATAATATGCATCAAACAGAGATTAACAAAGAAGAGAAGGCATTCACCATTAATTAAAAACATTTTTACAAAGCTACAATTGGATATGTTGCATTTAACATATTGTTAAATTTGGCTTTTTTTGTTCCATTATTTTATTCAATCAATCATTTAAGTAAATAAATTATTTTAGTGCAGGCCTTTGAGGTTTGATTTTTGCATTTTGTCTGATCTTAATAAATATTTTTTATGGTGTACTGTGCGTTTACAAAATCTGAGCAAAGAGCAAATAACCTACTATCTTAAAGGAAAAAAGCTTTATAAAAATGTTTATAAAAATTACTAGCATTTAAACACACAAGACCCTTCAGAGGAAATAATTACTTTAAGCTTTGTTAAAAGTTGCATTTAACATTAAAAACTAAGTATATACAACATACTGTACGTGTCATTGGTTACTCTGTGTCATTTTCTCAGTCAGCTTACATATATGCTTTCTACTTTGGAAATGACCATAACTGAGAACTGTTTAAGGTGACACAGTAGATGTGCGTTGCTGTCTCATACCCATTATGTTTGCATGCTTCTTCATTTTCACATCATGTTCCTTTGGAGACTTTGTATTTTATTTCTGACAGTACAGAGATGTTATGAGAGGTTAATTTAAATCTATTCTTAAATGGCTCATTATGTGTGAATGTACCCTATGATGGACTGGTCACATTCCCAGGCTTGATACTATATAATGTTGGGTATAAGAAGACAGATGGATGAAATATTTTCATTGATCACTCCTAGTATTGACTGTATTTTGCAAGGTAAATTGAAATTGATTGACATCTTATTCAGGGTTGGTTCCAAGACAGGTTCACAGCTCCCAAAGACCATTTCATGGGAAAAGAAGTATTATAAAGCTGTGTAATTATGTTTAAAATATATTTCATTTGACAGAAGAGAAAAAGGTAAAAAATATATATATATATATATATATATATATATATATATATATACATACAGTATATATACTGTATTTAGTGTTACAGGGCGAAATTCACCAGTTTTTTTTTTTTTTTTGCAATGAATATACTGTGTTTACTAATGATTTTGCCAAATATTTTCCTGGAAAACAGCTGTTCTTCTGGATTAGTTTTTTCCCAGCACCCCATGATGCTTTGTGAGGCCAGCATCACACCACACACCACAGAGCTGCAGCAGACAATGGTGAATGGAACAGCCCCTGAGAATATAACACTATCCTAGTAGTGGACTAAAAATTAGTGCAAAACTTGCAATTACGTTTAAATACGAAATGCACACGCAGAAGGAAACTAGAAATATATCAATATATTTGTGTCTTAAAACTAATTTCTTTTTGTATGGACTTGTGTGTTGCTTGTGTGTAAAATGTGAACCTACCCCTTTAATATTATTACCCAGACAGCTGTGCAGTTGATGAAAACAGGAAGGAGTGAAGAATCCACATTCATTAGTGTTGTGCTTATTTGGTAGCAATGACAGTGAATGAACAAAATCAATGGGAAAAAAACCAAACAAACCGTACATTTCAGTTGAGTGAGGTGCTATCAAATCTGTAGGGGCAAAGCCTTGGTAAATACATGTATCCTGTTTAATTCTATTGATTTTGCCTCAGGGGTGCATGGTGGCGCAATGGTTAGCACTGCTGCCTCACAGCTCAGCTGTGAAGGCTACAATAATTGGTCCAGCATGAAACATTTCCCTAGCCATCAGGAACACTTTAAAGACTATTGCACCATTAAAATCAACTCAGAATTAGTTCAGTTTCTCTTTCCATTTGACTTCAGTGCAACACAGTTCCCAAATGTTTTGCTGATCTTGAGGTCAAACAACTTTAGCAGGGTTTTCTCATCACTAACCATGATGCAGACATATGTGAAGAATTAGGAAGTAGAAGGAAGAACAGGGATGAGGTCCATCCTTTTGTGCGGGTAAACGGCATATCTCTATAGGAAGATGTGATAGTGTTCATGCTAAATAGAGGTACATAAGCGCCAGGAGCAATTGGCAGTTTGGGCAAGGGGTGTAACACGCAAAAGAAAGGAGAGTGGAAGAAAGATAAAAAAAAAAGTAAGCAGGCTGAAGGTGAACTTGTTTTGTTATTTTGGTGATATATCTCCATGACCCAGGCAGCAGGCAGTGATAGGGCCTTTTCAGACTGTGGCATGACTCTGTAAATGTAAATGCAAGAGGGCTGCTTTTTTACTTAACCAATAATAGTTCCTCCATGACTTACTCATTGTGGTTGCCACATACTGTGTACTCAAGAGAAGTGAAAACTTCTAAAATGTATAAACACATACAGTAACAAATATCAAAACCAGTAAACAGATTTAAAAAAAAAAAGATTCAGTTTAAACTAAGACAAAAAGCAAAGATAGTTATTGGTTACCGAGACCTCAGGTTCATTGAATCAAACATTTTGCTGTTCAAGAAGGCTAGTTTACCATAATTAGTTTTATGGTTTATCTTATCTTAAATAGTCCAATACATTCGCCTAACCCTCCAGCTGACTGTACTTCACACTGAGGTCATACTACTACATGTAATAATTGATGAAATAATCCAAACTAATTTAAAAATACCTTAATTAGAAGGATCTCTTACAAAAAGAGTAATAAGCACACTTGAACTTGAACTTAGGTCAAAGATTTTTACTTATAATGAGAAGATAATTACACAATTATTCATGCACTAGACCCATACTATCACATACTGATAAAATACTGCCAATAATGAAATAGTACTTTGATGACGAATAAGAAATGGCTTATTCTAAATGATCAAATATTCCCCTGGAAAGTGTTTTTACTCTTGGCTATCTCCCAAACTACATGATAAACATTTTTGAGGCTCTGGTTTCATTTCTAACCTTAGCCTGTCAATTTGAGTTAGGAATGAATGCATTATGATGATGTGGAGCCTGTATTTTTGGCTGTTTTTTTTATACCCTAATGATGCATGTGTCACTGTATGTTAATTTCCTACTAAACCACCCAAAATTATACAGTGGGTTTTATTAATCAGAGCTATTTACATGTCCATTTTTTGAACAAGCTAATCTATCCGTTTATATTTTCTCTAAACCTGCTTAATCTAATCTTAGATTTGCTGGAAGCTGGGACACCTTCTAGTAGCACTGCTTGTAAAGCAGGAACAAGGCCTGGAAATACAGTAACTCTAGTCCATTGTAGAGTACACTTAGACAATTTACAGGTGTCAGTCTTCCCAAAATTCAGGTGTTTCGGATGTTGAAGAATACCTGGAGACAAAGAGATATGAGAATGTGCAGTTTCTACACAGACAGTGACAAAGCCAGGGTTCAAATCCAGGATTCTGGAGCTAAGGAATGAGCGTTAACTTCTGTGCCACCATGTCACCCAAATTATTATGTTCTGCATTGTTATAACCTGGGCTTCTTAAAGCTTCCACGAGTTCCAGAAAATAAAGAGTTGTACTGATTTAACTGTACCCAAAACCTCCTTGAAGGCCCAAAACGGTTCTTCAAACCATTGTATTCTTTTCTCGAGGCATTGCTTCTTGGCAGTCCCCAAGAGTTTATTATCAGGTCATTTGGTAAAGACAGTAAAGCACAACCCCATTTGGCTTCTCCTTTCTTCTAGTCTTTTATTTATTTATATATATATTTTTTTGCTACTTTTAATCAGATCACCTTTTTGAAACTCCAGCTTTTCCAAACGCGGTGATCAGGAGTTGTTTACACCCCGACCTTTGTTCCAGTTTTAATTGCTTGTGAAGACCTTGTAAAATGCTTGCACACATCTATTAATATCTCATGAGTTTATTAAGCATATTCCACTTGGGAATGACTGATGTGGAAAACACATTCACATCTGGCTTCTTACAGAGGTATAATTTCAACATACTAACAGAATGATAGAAATTCACCTTATCTTCTCTTTGGGCACATTGCTAGTTTTGATCTGTTTTAGGACTTTATTACTTTCTCATTGAAAGACTGAAATATTATAAACGATTCAATTCCTAAACCTCCTTTGTGCTTTAAACCTGTATGATGGATACTAAGTGCCATGCTTATGTATAAATAAGCAAACACCGCCAACATCTGCCACTGCCTCCAGGCACATCTCCAATAGATAACTGAATACACTGGACTAATCCCTTGCCCATGAAATGTGAAACTCTTACTTATACAAGCTGTAATAGTATCCATTCAGTAAACACCCTGTTGTTTGATTTTCCTGCAGTAAATTGTATTGGCTGCCTTGAAATGGTAATGTAACTACACAATAAGACAGAGCATTAATCCTCCAATTAAACACCAAAATCTTGAAGAAATATGATAATCTCTTATCTTTGCATGATATCAAAAGTAATTTCATACTGTCTCAGCCTCTGAATATTTTAATTGGGAGACCCTTTTTTGCATATAGCATCTCCTTTATATTTCAATTAACGTAACATGACATTTTTAAACCGGTAAAAATCGGTAAAAGAGATCATTACACAAATAAGCAGATTAGTTAACTTCTACCCAGACCTGCCCAGCTGGGCTTACACTCAACAGAAGTAATACTCTTCCACCATGAGATGGAAAGTTTGATATCTGACAGCATCCTTCTACCAAACCTTTAAAATTTAGTTCCTCACCATGCCAAATAAAACATTTTTTTAACGATGCATATTAATCTCGAGCACAGCAAATAACAGAAAAATTCAACTCAATTGGAAAGTGGCAGTGACAGAATTAAGAGCAGGTAGGTGAAAAAACTCTACGGTGCCCACCTTTCCTTGATTCCCTAAGCATGTGCTAATTTTATTTAATGCTGAATTCAGAGCTGGGCTTAGTTACTGCCTTTCTTTAGGTTTCCCTCTGTATTGTTTGTCCTTTTTGCCTTATAAATACTGCAATTGAATTTTGGTTTTTAGTATTCTGGACCTTTTGTCTATCTTTTCTGTATTTTTGACTTCTGGTCTATGTTTCTTGTTGGCCCAATTTTGCTTAATTATTTTTCTATTAAAGTTCATCGATTTTTTTTTTTTTTTTCCCTGTAATTTCTGAATTAGCTATTTTTTTTTTTTACAATGTAGTCTTTTAGGGACTCGCGGTCTTCACTACAGCTCTTTAGTCAATATCATCACAGTCTGAGATGGTAAAGTTACCTACTGTTTTGCTCTATATTTCAATTAAGAGATCATTATTGTATCTATATTATCTCTTTTAACTGGGATCACCATTCACTGCAGTGAAACCAAACTTCATAAATGTAAAGACATAGTAGACAGGGCATTGTGCTGTATTTTTGTGTTGGTTTTATAAATTTAATTATATTGATGAATTACACTCAGACATAGAATGTATACAACACATCTCCTACACACATTTACATGGAAAATAAATTCAGAATTCAATGGGAGGTTACCACTTACAGTTATTGAAGCATCCCGACATCTAGCAGAGGACTTTAAAGCATAATGTTGTAGGTCCATTCCGAATTGTGTGATCCACAAAAAAACCACTTAACCTGCTTGTGATTCCTATGTAATATTGTAAACACCCTGTGGCCAGAAGACAAGAGAACATGTTAAAAGGGTTGGGTTATCACTTGCAGCCCTATTTATTGAAGATTGTTTAGTCTCTTTATATGATTAGAGCATAGGATGTCATGATATAGTTTTGAAAATAATTTTTCTTTTTTTTATTTTGAGTTGTTTTTAACAATATTAAAAATGTATTGTGTTTACTGTAATACTATCATTTTTTTGTGCATGCCTACATTTCCAGGAGTTCATCGGTGACATTTGCTAAGGGCAACCAGGAGTGTGTAATGCACAATGTTATCACTGCAACATTGTAAAGGTCAGTTTTCCATATTCCCCAGTTGTCCAAGATTGTGGATAGTCCTCAAACCTTAAAACAATCATTTCTTTGTTGTTTTAAGAAATTCTACTTAACAATGTAGCTCCTTAATTACAATCAATCTTGCTGCGCTTTCCTTTTTGCAGTTCATTACACAGGATTTCGTGATACCTAATATATCTTTTGGCTGTGCTTCCCAAAATGAGGACCTATTCCTGGTGCTGCACTATTTTTTGAAAGATGTGGTGGAAGTGGAGGCAAAGGCCCGATGATGTTATGTGTCCTCCATTTATTCAATATGCTTCCTAGCTGTGGATGAAAGCAAAGGATGTATAAGCTGACATGGAGCCTGTCTCGTTCCTCTTGTCCCTTTTAACTTTGGGCATTGGAATCCCCAGAGCAAGGGACTGCATAGGACATGTGACAATTTAATTCCTGGAATGGCTGTATACTCCATCATTAACTCATTGATCAGGAACCAACAGTCACCCAACAATGCTATTTAGAAGAGTTGAAAAGGTTACAGGATTCTGTTCTAAGGAAAAGACCTGAACTCTATCTATAAGCTGCCAGTTCATGATATCTTGCTGTGTATTCAACCAACATGAGTATACACTAATAGTCATTCTTAAATGACCAGCAATGTCCCAGCCAACTTTCTCAAAAGGGACGTCCAAAAAATGTATCGGTGAAAGAGAAACCCTAGACGGTCTATTAGTGGAATGACATATTCAGCCAGTAAAATAATTTTGAGACAAGATCCCTAGTTTTCTCTGTGCTGAGATGACTTCCCAGGACATTTGGCTGTCAGACAGGGATGGGATGGTTGGAGACGAGTTGGAGCCAGACTATGGTAGCTCCACTGCCCCCAGCCTCTGCCACAGCTGGAATTACACCCCCTTGACAAGGGAATTCATAGCAGTATAAAGATAGACCATGCTGTTTCAGGAAATCATGATCATCAAGTCTCTCAAGAGGGAGGTTTTGCATAATCTTCAGAGCATCCCCGGTCAAAAAATGGGCAACAATGGCAGCCCAGTCTCATCTGTCCCAGCATATCGATGTGGCTGTGCGTTCAAAGCGAAAAAGGAAATACTCAGGGTCATCCAAAAACAGTCATCTTCAGAATCACATCCCTGGGACAGTTAGGGCCTAGAACCCTTGAAGGCACATCCTCCGGGTCATATGAAAGAGGAACGTGCTGAGGCTGAATGTACTGTGGCTGTTGAGAATCCACCTCTGGTACCACTTTTCAAGTTTGGGTTTCAGAGTTTTACAAGAGACATGAAGATGAGACCAGGTTCCCAAGGAAAAATAACATTATTGTGACTAGGCAGGAACAGTCTTAAGGCTTTATTGAAAATAGGAGTTTTTCTTCAGCACACAAGCACACAGGTCACAAACAGCGACACAGACAATCATCCTGCTCTAGCTCCCTTCTTCAGATTAAAAGAACACAAAGTCTTCTTCATTCAGCAGGTGGGGCAGACACAGTCTGGAGTAGAGAGGACAGGAGAGTGAGCAATTGGCTGGTCGGGGCTCAGTTTTTAGATGTTCTACACATCATGCAAAAAGAACATTATGCAGCAAGCCTGCAAACCTGCAGCTGATCCTGGAGAGGGCCAGTTATGAGTGTGCTTGTTTCCCATTGAGATACTGTTTAAGAGGGAGTTTTTTGAAGGGCAGCTGTGTTTCTTTGCCATTGGTTTACTGTTTAACAGAGAGTCAGTGAGCAACTAATAAAGTGTCAGAGTGCTGCTGCAGGTGCTACACAGTAGGAATATGCAGCAGACCAGCTACTAAACATCACCGGTCACAATATATATTTGTGTGTGTGGGTGCGTGTGTGTGTATACATATGTATGTATGTTTATGTGTATATGTTCTTTTTCTCTGTCTTTCTTTCCATCTTTGCCTCTGTCTGTCCTTCTCTCTAGTTCGTCCTCCGTTCGTCATCCAGCAAGCTTTGTCTGCTCCCACCAGACTCTTGCTCCTGGAGCAGTGGCAGCGGGCTTCTTTTATCTTGCACCTGGGAGTATTTTCAGTGGCCTGTCAGCGTGGTCCAGAAGCATTTCTGGGTGAGGCAGAAGCCCAAAAAAGTATGGAGGGCTGCCATCTATAATGCAAAAAATGCATTAGCAAAATGTAGACAAAAATAACTTTAAATGGGACTTGTTTTGCTTTTATTTAGCAAAAAAAAAAAAATCTGCCAATAGTGTAAGCAAAATTTACTTGACAAGATTTCTTAAAGTAAGGTAAATCATAAATAATTTTTTTGATAATTCAGTAATTCTTACAATAAGGAAAACAAGATTTAATGTCATGATATAAATACTTTTCAATTGCTTAGATTTAATTTTTACAATGTAGCGTTATGTGGGAGATAATGCCCTGTGCAAGTTCTCTTTCCTCAGTTCTTCCTTTATGGAGGCATCCAGACCTGGTAAGGGCCCTGGCCATCAGCCACAATATATATATATACAGTATATGTATTTGTAACCCATATTTACAGACTATAATAGCTACACATTGTATTAATAACTGTTATCTAACATTTTGTTCTTTTACTAAAATCTTCAGAGTCACAATTTTTATTAGAATTTCTCATCTCATGTTTTTCTGTGTCAGCATGACTTTTTCTTCAGATATCCTGGATTTCCTGAAATTTCCCTAAGATATACTGTATGTGTTAGGATGATTAGATGTTCTAAATTATCCAAACAGAAGTGTGAGTTGTTCCCTTGTTGTGTCTGGTAATAATGACTTAGGCTTCCAGCCTCAGTAGCCATATTTTTAGATAAACAATTTTGGAAATTCATTGGATAGGTAACAATCTTGCTTCATCTTTCCTCTGCCTGCTTGGGAGTATGCAAGCTTAGGTTTACCTTAGAAAGCTAAGGATGGTGATCATTTAATAACTTTGACACAATACAGCAGTCTGCTTTTTTGTAAAAATGGGCAGATGACCACAGTCACCATCTCAGTCTGACAATCGTAAGAAACTATTTTCACCTTTTGTGCAGTATTGAATGTATATTAACCAAGATATCCAAACAAAATCTAACTACTTGAATATTTCTGGCAAGATCTCACAGATGTGATTCTAATGTTTTCTCTTTTATGGACAATATGTTTGCTAGGTTCAGTAATTTTAGATTTTTTCAGCACAGCAGCTACTCTGATAAAAAAAGAAAACATTTTACTGGAATAGTACATTATGCCATACATATTTATTTCTGTACATAATATTAACATAAAAGACGTTTTTCAGCCTTTTTATACTTATTTTTGATTCCTGTATTGAAATCCACTTTAAACATGTATCTCCTCTGCTGTGTATTAAACATTGACATTCTCATTCTTTAACTGTGACATTTAATTTTCTGGTTCTATGTTATCCTCGTCTATATCTGTCCTTACCTACTCAATGTACTCTTACTTGTCAAATGTACTGAATTTACTCCTTTCTCATTATTATTAATATAATGTTTGATGTCTTTTGAACTACAGTATTGCAAATGTATTAATACAGAGCTTAGAGAAAATGATTTCTATGAAATGCCCATCCATTTATTCATTCTGTGAGTTTTATGAATGTTGGAAACGACAGGGGTTGTGGGGTGGGGGGATTGGCAGTCCACAAGAGAACACACAGACACAATGGCAATTTAGAGTTAGCAATCATGTCTGAAACACCTGCAGAAAACCCACATGGACATGATAGGAATATGAAAACTGCACACATACAGCAGACTGGATTCTGGGCCTGTGAGGAAGCAACACTATTCAATGTGCTCTCAAAGAAATATCCGCTGTAAAATAAAATAATTACGATTTACCAATTACTGACACTACCACACAAATGATGTCTTGAGTTTCAATCCTGCAGTTGTTCATTATGTAAATTAATTTTGTATGGTATCTCCAGTTTTGCATTTTCTTTCTACTTACCACAGGAAGAAAGAATATGCACATGTCCTTTTAAAACACAAACCTTTATCAAAAAGAAGTAAGGAAGCCTAGTGCCTCATACCTTGTAGTTTTGTGTAGATTTCTTGCTCTGTTTTTGATTGAGTTGGTTTTTTCAGGGGTGCCTCTCATATCCTGAAGTTGTGCATGTTGGGGAGTCTTGTCTGGGGCTGGTTTCGACCTCTATTCTTTCGATTCACATTAGGTCCCTTCCTGGTAGATTATATAATTTATTGGTAGCAGGTGTAGTGTAATTCAACAGCATGTTAAGTGATCTTATTTGAGCCAAAATAAGTATTGACTCCTTGCAACAAAACACTAAAAAACATGGCTAGTTGGACGTTGTTCAGGATGTAGTATGAAAAACAGTAATGCTAACAAATCAATGACTCTGTTTTTATTATTGATGCTTCTGCACGTTCTTCCCAAAACTCTACTCAGTATTCAATTGGTACTCAATGTTATTTATCAGCCAGATATTTTGGTACACATTTTTGGATGAAGTTGGCTAAGAAACAACACTAAAATAATGTAAGCATTTATTTAATACTTTCCATGACCCTAAACTGGTATAAGTGTATTCAATAGTGGATGGATGAATGATGTATAATAAAGAGAAGTACATTTTAAAACCATATTTAACTGCACTGTCATTTTCAGTTTATTATGCTAGATTAATATCCTCTGTTAAATAATTCAGATGACACAGATGGGTTTTGAATGCTGAGTGGCCTAGTAGCTAAAGCTTTGGCCTTTAAACCACAAGACCACTTGTTCAAACCCCACCTCTGACTCATCTCTCTCAGCTATGCTCCAGTTCTAAGCAATTGTACTGTAGTTCTGCATTGTTCCTTTGAATGGCGTTTCCTACAAAAATGTGTGTTGTAAATTAGTCAGTCAGTTTCCAACCCGCTATATCCTAACTACAGGGTCACGGAGGTCTGCTGGAGCCAATCCCAGCCAACACAGGGCGCAAGGCAGAAACAAACCCCGGGCAGGGCGCCAGCCATTAACACACACACACACACACATACCCACACTAGGGAAAATTTAGGATCACCAATGCACCTAACCTGCATGTCTTTGGACTGTGGGAGGAAACCAGAGTACCCAGAGGAAACCCATGCAGATACGGGGAGAACATGCAAACTCTACTCACGGAGGACCCGGGAAGTGAACCCAGGTCTCCTTACTATGAGGCAGCAGTGCTACCACTGTGCCACCGTGCTGCCTATGTTATAAATTAAAGGTTGCTTATTTGAATGTAAATAATTTTGACCATGTACTTAATACTTATCAATTGGCCTTAATGGCCTTTGATAACCCTATTTGGCTGCGGTTTGGAATACTTATTAAAATTCATGACTCTTGTACCTCAAATGGAGTAAAACTGTACTGTAATTTTGCTGTGCATGTTTTTATTTTATTTTTTGTGTGTCTGTTTCATTTTATTGTAGGATTTTGAAACTATAATTTCATTCTTTACCACTGAATCTATGAAATTGGGGAAGTTGCTTTCAAGTATGCCAACAGTAGAACAATCACAGAGATTGTGCAGTACTTCCTTTGTAATACAATGGGTTGCTATTTGATGTGAAAAGGTACTATTTTAAATAAAATTAAAATTTTTATTTTGGTTTGTTTGCTTTGAATACATTAGCACAAGATGCCAATCTGTCAGCTGAAGTTTGAAGTGGCATCCGTATGCATAAGTATGAAAAATTACAAGTCTTTGTCTAGAACAATAAGAAATACATGTGATTGATGATGGACAAAGACTTTAGCTTCTCTGTTGGACAAATTAAAAGAGCATTCTGATCATATTTTTATTTATGAATTAATGGTATTGTTTAGTTACATTTTGCAATGCTGTATTATACAAGTCAATTTTCAGGTCCTAAATATTATGTAACATGTAGTTTTTGTTGAATATTTTATTCTTAGGACATTGAAAAATCCCAAAGGTATCATCCATGAACTACCAGAGCATATTATTTAGTTCTCTAATCAGGGAACAGCAGTGCAACTTGACAGTCAATAAACTGTGGCTGTATATAAACAACAGGGCATCAAGCTTCGAGAGAAATTTCTGATTGTATCCTGAGGGAGAGCTCCCATTATGAAAGCAGCACAGGGCAATCTAAATTAACTAATTACTGTAAGCTGGAGAAAAAAATTACCATTGCAGGCTGTATATTTAAAAAAAAAATGAACAACACAATAACACCAAAAGATTCACCAGTATCACAGCTGTCTTAACAAACTGTAATAGCAAGAGCTTTCTTCTCCTAGTTAAGAACATTATAGCAAATGTGCACATTTACTGTAGTACTGTTACTTCACGCTTTGTTAGGAGAGCTAGAGTACACTATAATCATACTGTCTGCTAAATTCCACAAATGTGTAACAGAATTTATGCCGCTTAGCTATATTTACTCATTTTTGTCATCAAGTGTCTTGTTGAAGCTCTTTGAATATGAGTCTGATGTTGGGGTGGCATTGAACAGATAAACAGCTTTTAGGGTGCAGTTGTTTGTTGTGCATTTTGATGGTATCCTAGCCACATAAAGGATTCCATAAAGTGGAATAAAAGCACTTTTGATGTTAATATTGTTACTTATAACCAAATCTCTGATCTTTTACTTTACTCAGTTTTATTTGTAGTGGGTTATCAGTTTTTAACAAATATTATCAGGCTCATATGTGGAAACATAAATGCTGGCTACAACATTTCAGGTATTAAACACACACTAAGCATAAAACAAGTAAGTCAACTTTATGAAAGACTGGGTTAAGCACCCCTATTGTGTGATCGGGTATACAAAGTTTTAGGCATCTCCTCCTTGACAAGTTTGGGTCAACATATAGTAGAAATCTATTGCTTTATTTTGGATACGGAGTCTTAATGCATGACTCAGAATCATAATGTTTGTGGAGTAAGTGTTATATGTTATATGGTAAAGGTAACCGTAACAGGTGGCATCATAAGAATTACAACACTACAACATCATAATCAAATGATTTCTTGGCGCAGCAATTTCTGTTGCTCTTGGCTCAGAGTTCAAGTTTTTCTTCAATGAAGAAGTTCCCACTTCATCCCAAAGGTAAGGTAGTTTCCTTGGCCACCAGTGGTTTCACCAGCGATTTTGTTCTGCACATTGGATTGCAATGGATTTCTTTCACAGATGTGGTCTTTTTATTCTCTCCAAAGCAGAAAAAAGCGACCAAGGCAAATGATAAAGTAAAGAAGTCTACCTTGTTGGCACATAAGAGAGCAGATGCATTCAGGTCAGTCTGCAAGATGAGCATAGATAGAGAATAAAAGAGCAGATGAGGATGGAAGGGAAACAGGCACATTAGAGTTAAGGATAGAGTAAAATAAACAAAATTATATTATAATTTCAAAGAGACCAATAAATGTTTACATGAAGACAGGAGATAGTCTACTATAAACATAAGGAGGCGAGACTCAGAACAGCACCCTTAATGATAGTGCGTGTTTAACTTAAAAAAACTCTGTTTGGGGAAAGTCTGCATTTTCTTACGTTTTACTTGGGATTTCGGTTTTGTGAGATATTCTTGATATAATTTGTTACATCAGTGCATTTAAATAGAATACGAAGCTAGAATTGGTTTAACATAATAAATAGCTACAAAGGACTGGAGTGTCTCTTGAAATTGCTGAAATATTTTAAAGTTCCTTTACAATATTTGCACATAAACCTTGTGAATATGTTTCATTTTCTATGAATACATAAAAGGTATATCTCTTTATCTTGGTGGAGTTGCTGTCTCATGGCTACAGCAGTTTGGGTTGAAAACTTTGGCCAGCCATTGAGTATATGGATTTTCTCCAGTTATTTTGTTTCTGATCACTCATCCCAGAGACTTATGTACTACATTCATAAGCAAAGCACAACTGTTCCAGCATGATTGAGTAAAGCTGTTTGTGAGCGTGCTCCATGATAGACTTGTACTCGATTGGTTCTTTCCATGTGCCTGATACTATTGTTATAGGCCACATTAACCAAAACTGAAATAAGAAGATTATGAAAAAATGGATAGATAGATTTTCTTTCTGTTTATTTATTTCTGCATTTCCAAATGTTACAATGGTAAGCAAGAGAATATATAAGGAACCTAAAATAATACAAATTTAAAACTTACTGTATTAGTATGCCGTGTTTTGGCCATGTCATAAGAAGGGGGAAATCAGACAGATGTCCACCACATGCTTATATTACCACTAAATGTACTGCGGTTACAGCAACAACAAAAAAAATGTGGTGATGACACATTCATCAGCAGTACAAATAAATTAGTAAATTTATAAAGTAACTGAATTCATAGATTTTAAGAGTATGGGTGACCAACCTATTGCATCAGGCTATGGGTTGCCTTTATTGATGTGACAGTAAGATAATGCTAACCATGAAATTATTGGAGAGACTCTGAATTGACAATAAGTGGACTGTATTATGTGAAGGGAAAAAAAGGCTCCATCTAGAATGATTCATTTCATATTAGTATTTCAGACCATGGGCCAAAGTGTTGCAGAGATGGGATTTCGATATACCATTGATTCCAAGCTATTACCAGTTGCCTCTGGACTACTGTCAAGTACAAACAGTCAACCTCTGGGCACTGACATCTGGTAATCAGATAGCATTCTTGAATGGTGCATGGCCAGCATAGTAGGTATTATGGTATACAGCACCATTGCCAGCAAAAAAGGGTTACTTCTGCTGTGAGCTGGGACAGTTTAAAAACACAACCATAGATCAAACAATACCTTTCACCAAGTTAAAAACATTTCACAGTAGGCCTATCTTGGGTGACTATCAACAGGGTAATGCCCAATCATATCTTCCACAAATGCTTACAAGGCATAAATAACCTACCCTTGTCGATCATGTTTGACATTTTTGGATGCTAGCTGCAGTCTGCTCCACAGCTTCTGTGAGTCATTTACAAACTTTCAGCAGAAGTTCACAATGTGACTCAATATGCCCTGGGATTGAATATCTTTTGTCTCCTGTAAAAATGCATCAAGAGCTGTTTTGGCCAATAATCAGAGTTTACACTTGCACCCATAGAAGCAAATTGATCCTTGGTTCTAGTTTTGATAAACGTTACACATCACCGTTTCTCTCTTCTTGTTTTGATACAAAACTAATTGTGAATGTAACTATATATTAGATAGTATATCTCATTTAGTTTTTCTTCTTCCAGCTGCTCCTGTTAGGCGTTACCACAGTGGATCATCTTCTTCCATATCTTTCTGTTCTCTGTATCTTGTTCTGTTACACCCATCGCCTTCATGCCCTCTCTCACCACATCCATAAACCATCTCTTAGGCCTTCCTCTTTTTCTCTTGCCTGGCAGCTCTGTCCTTAGCATCCTTCTCCCAATATACCCAGCAGCTCCCTTCTGCACATGGCCATACCAACGCAGTCTCGCATCTCTATAAATCTATCTATATATCTCTATAAATTTCTATAAATATTCAACATGAATATGTGTTTTTATCCAGGTCTTAGCTTAAAGAGCTCTGTTGACATGAAACACAGTTATGCTAGGGTTTATTTGGCTGACACCTTTACCCAACACCATTTACAAAAACAATTATTACTCCATATTGTATTTTCTACAAATTCAGTATAATTTATGAGTCACATAAATTGTAATCTCTGACTGTTTTTCTAAGCCTATGCAAGCAGCAACTGGCTGAAGGCATTAAACCACCCCAGTCATACCAATTGCTATTGATTTATTAGACTTTATAATGTGATTAATGCACCTGTATCACTGTCACCATAACACTTATGCTTTAAGGTAGACTGATAGACATTGCCAGCTGAAACAATATGAGGTACAGCATTAATTTTTACCTTTGAAATGCAAATAAAGATATGGAAAAGTTACCCACAAGTACAGTTACCTCATTAGAATCACTTAATGCCAAAATTGTTTGTTACAGCTTTACAAAGCTTCATTCCATAATGAAATTGTGATAAACAACACAATTTGGGCTCATTTGTGTAGTATATCCTTTGTGCACAATGCTGTAGCTTATTCCTCTTAGCAGCAAGCATGCTGCAAAACCAATAAAAGGGATATTTATAGATTTCCAGTAGCATGAGTAAAATGTTAGTTTATTCAATTAAATCTGTGCTCGTAAGTACTGAATGTAATACTATCTTCTTGCAGTTTCTTTCCCAGCTGTGCAAGTTGTTTACCTTAATGTTTTGAGCTTTGTTGTCTGTTTTTTTATTCTTTTTTTCTGCTTCAACATACTGAATGCATAAAGAAGAAATAAAGATTAGACAAGTTATGATCCCATATATTATTACTGACACCTGGCGTACAAAAGATGTAATTTATTTAATACAATAATCACATCTGTCATTCCACAGAGAGAAGGAAGTCTGGCTCTGTTTTCGGAAGCTGGCCCGCAGAGAGCCATGTATAAAGTCTGTGTCTATTGATCTGGCTGCTGTGCTTTGTGGCTTTGTGGTCTGAAGTGGAAATAGCAGCTTTTGCAAGGCTATTAAAATATTTACGTAATTACAAAACACTTGAGAAGAGTGATTCTTGCAGTCTGTATCTCATTTTCTATGATTTTCATTTAAACACATTTCTAAAAATGATATTATATTTGATAAAGTTAAATCCCAAATGCAACATATGGGAAATTAACCTACTACATAAGTTAGGTCTGGATGACAAGATATCAGATGGAATTAAGGCAAGCCAGGAGTCATCATCTGTAAGCAATAAGCGTGAGCCAAGATGATCTGAAGCACTTTTACAGTTGATGTGGACTAAATACACTAAATGTTCATTTGTTTCTTTAATTGGGTTTTATTCTTTCACAAAATATGACGCAGAGGTTTTTTTTCTTCTAAAGAAACTAATTAACTCCACATAATCTAATGCCAATGATCAAAGGCTCTGAAGCTTTTAACAAACTTGTTTTTTTTTTCTTCAGCACAAGGGAATATCACCATACAGATTTATTGCTCCACTGTTTTCTTCAAACATTTTCTATCCTCTCTGTGCAATAAATCTCATGCCTGCTCATTTTGTTTCATGTGGAAGGACAAGAAAGACAATAGTTCCCTAACAACTTCACAATGTGGCAACTGTTGTTCGAGTCAGGGGAAATTTGGGAGAAACTTAGCATTGCACTGTGGTCACCTACATTAACACAACAAGTTTGTCCATTGTGTGGACACAGTGCTGTCATTCTACACTTTAATGTGCAATCAACAAAACATTTATAAAAAAAAGTGCGCAAACAAATACACCCAATTGCAACATCGGACTGTAGATGGGTGACTGTTTCAAAACATATCCCACTAAATCTGCATCAGTATAGCTGCAGAGGCTGTATTTTTGTTGATATGTACATGTTCCTGTTATACATAATAACATTTTCTCTGGTTATAAAAATACATTTTTTGACTTATTTTTCTGAGGTAAACATAATGCTACGGAAGTTGACAAAGCCTTACACCACTCATGAAACAGTCTGTCATTCTATTCTACCATAAGAGCTTTTTCTAACATGGTAGCCCCAGAAATAGTTTAATAGTACTCATAATAAAAATGGGGCAATTGTGACATGGCTGCTGAACAGAGTTGAAGAAGCTCTAAATGAGGTATTAAGGCCACCAAAAAACAAGCTCAGAGGTTTCATAAAGCTGTCATCTAATATCTGGGAGAATGGACTAACCTGATCATTTAACTAACCTGCATGCTTAAACATTTTAATTACAGCAGAAACCATTTCGATGTTGTACCTTAAGTCAACCATAGGAATACTTGGTAAACATCTAAAACTCCAAAGGAATTTTCTCTCTCTTCTCATAAAGAGAGAAATCATGCTTTCTGTGTAGGCCATTGGAGCTTATAGATGAAGTAGAAATGTGCATGTGTTGAAGTCATCTGTGACAGACCAGGTTGCTGGCTTTTATGTGTTGGGTTGTTTATCTTATCCTGCTACCTTTTTTTGACCTTCCTCTTTAATTATTTTCATCTACTTCATTTAAAACTTTTAAAGTTTGTTTTAATGTAATTTTGTTTAGATATTAGTCTAAATCATTTGAGTACAATATTTGATCTGTGAGCCAGTTACATCCTGCTAATCATTTTAAATTTGCTTGCAGGCAATGTAAAGACTGTGCCTCAGGGCCGGATCCAGTGCACTTGTCTCAGTAAGATGCCCTCTGGCAGGTTTACAAACTCTTTAAGAAGGATATTCTTCAACATTTCACTGCGGAAATAGCGTTTTCTAGATGGAAATGACAGGCCCAGGACAACACAATAAATTGCATAGGCCATGGGTTGGTTATAATTTGCCTATAGCCACACCCACAATAGTGCATATAACAGAGCCAATGCAATGCAAAAAAGCAGCCAATCAGGAAATTATAGTGTCTTAGATTGTAAAAGGGTGTCCAATTTGTTTAGCAAAATTATGACACTTTTAGTGTGTGAAACTCTATAATGGGATGAGAAGATAATTTTCCTGTCCCTTGGCTAAGTCATTTTCTTAGGCTACAAATGAGAGGAAATAGCGAAAGTTTATAAAAGGCAAAAGTGGACTTTTGTTGATCAGGAGGTTAATGCAGTTGTCACACACAACGTTGCCTACAAAATGTATCTAATATAATGAAGAAAAATAGCCAATCAAGAAAATGTAATGCCTCGGTTTGTAAAAGGGATTCCAATATCTTAGAAAAATTAAAAGTTTAGTGTGAAAGGGTTGTGGCTTCAGAGGACAGTCTTTCTAATGACTGAATGCAAAGGAAGAGAGACAAATACAGTTGTGCAGAATGGCTGATGTTTTTAATAATGCTCTTTGCCTTTCTAAATGAGTGTTTTATATATTTATAATATATAGGATATATATATATATATATATATCGTAAACAGAAGGCAGCTAGGTGATGCTAATATTGTTTGCCATCTTCATCATTCTGTGAAATTCTAGGAATATAGATAGGAGTAGAATGTTTATAACCCCTATTATAGCCCTTTGTCATTTAATTGTTCATGAAAGCATCATGGGCCCATATCAGTCAGCATAAGTACGCCTGGCAATGGACTGCCATCCTGTCTATGGTTAGTTCTTACCTTGTGTCTGATACTCCTACTTTAGGCTCTGCCTTCTGTGATTCTGACCTAGAATCTACAGCTTCAATAATGGATGAACTGATGGTCTTTTACAATTGGTTTGTTACGCTTATTCACTTATTTTGATTAAAGTATAAAAACAAAGACATAACACTTTCAACAGATGGAGGTAAATGTCTTAATAAGGTAAAGAAGTCTTTTGAAGTCATATTAATGCTGCTCAGCCGCTGCTTAATTCCAAAATCATTTGTTATGTTAAGCCCAGCTTGTAAAAACATTAAAAAAAATGTAATTATATACATATATGTATTTTTTTTCAGATTTCTCTTTCTGTTTTGAAATAGAGTATATAATTATTCTACACATTTCTTCATGTAACCTCCAGCATAGAGATGTGCAACATGTGCGGGATCCTTCAATTAAGTCTAATATGTCTTGCGACACAGTTGGGTTTGCTATGGCCTGATATAAAATTCTACATTAAGTATGGCTTTTCTTCTCTTTAGCTCATGCTGCCTCTTTAGCAGAGATATTGATCTGTTATGTTTAACAAAGTAGCTTGAAACAGTGTCAGCTCTTTAAGTACTGCAAATCAATAAGAGAAGTGGTGTTGTGCATGGGTGGAGGAAAATAAAATTGCGAGGCCTTGCATATCTTATAGCTCTCTTGAAATGTAGCATCCAGTACTGAAAGCTTCCACTTTAAATGAGCAGTTTGCATCTTATCTGATTAGAGTATGAATGTTGACGTAGATTAATAAAAATGACATAACAACAGCAATCACTTGGCATTTGTCTGCTTTAATTTGCTTCAATTGCATGTCTTGAGTTCATTGTTACAAAATTCTTTCTAGAGTATAGAGTCTCATGTAATTATCCTCTTCCAACTATGTCTCTTATGTACAATATTTAAAGTAAAGTTCTGCTTTAATACTTGTAATAGTATGGGTGGTTGGAGCTAAAATTGATAATCCTGGAATTGGCCAAAGTTATCTTGCCCCGGCAAGGAGGCCAAAGAAAGATAAAGTTCTGACAATAACTGTTCCACACACTTTATAATAGGGGAAAGGCCCTGTATCAGGAGGACAGTGGGGAGTGCGTGAAAAAGGATCACACATTCCAAACTTGCGTTATTTGGGCAGCAGAAGAAGGCTGGCTGTATTATAGCCCCTGGATTAAGGGCCAAGAGCCTGACAGGGATATTGGGGGCAGCCTAGAGGAGATCTGGACAAATGACCCATGGAACTGGATACTTCAAATGGGAGCAGCTGCACGTACATGGGATAATAAGTGAGAGAGAGGGAGGGAGAGAGAGACAAGAAAGAAACAGTTAGACAAGGCATTGAAAGTGGTCTCTTTGTTTTAACTTTCTGTACTCCCTTAACTCACTCAATCCCCTTATTTATTTAATAAAATATCTTTGTTTGACCCTTTCATCATGCCCCTTTTAGTCCACATACGTATATCCAGGTACCTGTTAAGTGAATGCATAACACAGCATTCTCAAACCCACTTAATCTAATTCAGCTCTGAGGGAGAACTTTTCCAGCAGCAGGGAAGATGAGACACCAGACCACTGCAGGGCCGACTCACACATTCATGTGTCCACTTTATTAGGAGGCTAAAACCTATCATGGTGGCATCAAGCACAAGCCAGAACAAGTTGTCATTTAATAACATGGCACACTAACACCCTCACATTTACACATACAAAGATAGTTTCAGGGTCATTAATGAACCTAATGTCATCTTCTATCTTCTTTCAACTTTCTTTAAAATGGTTTTATTAAAAAAAACTTTCAGTGATAAGTTTCATTTAAGACATGATTTATCCTCTGAGATTATATAATAGGATCCTTATAAATTTGTTAATACCTTAAAAACTGTGCATAATTAGAAGCTAGAGGACATCTTTTTCAAATTCCTCTGTGAAAGTCTTGTGCAAGACTGGTATGATAAGATCACATCTCAGAACACCACTCATGGCATTACATTTACAGTAGGAGCTCTGTGTGTATGAATGAGAGGTCAGTCTTTTTACCTCCAAAATGTCTATGGACTTATTTTGTTTGTCCGTCCACTTGCTTGACTTTACGTCCTTTTGTGCCCCACCTGGCATAAGAACAGCAAAATTATGGCATCATATGGTCTCAAAGGCAGCCCATTTATGGTGATGAAAACAATTTTAGACCAAACCAAATACAATATTAAGGTAATTAGGTGGATGTAGAATCTAAATGTCATGTCCCACCTTCTTCTTGACCAAAGATACAAAATCTGGGCTATGAAATGAGATAGAACTATACATATGAAAAAACTGTGTTCATGTATTTTATGACAAATACCTAAATACAATTTAAAAAATATCAACACACTTTAATACTGTTGTAATTTTAGTCAAAGTTGTGAAGAACTGGCAGAAATGTGGATTGACATGTAACAAAATGAGATGAGGAAATAAACTTCATGAAATATAAATATGTCTGATTATGTGAAGTGTCTGTCTATCACTGTTCCTATGTGTTTTAACAGTAAAGAGATATATACTTAAGCTAATTGCATATATTAAAGCGCAGACTTACTGTACACAAAAACTCAGTAGTGGGCACTGAACCAGCTCAAAGTCCAGTGTCTTAGTTACTAGGACACATCATGACTGCCTATTGGCTGTCACTACAACTGGCAACAACATCACAACAGGCAGAGAGCTCACACATTGCATAATCCTGGAACTGTCTGAAGGAAAGAATACTTTTCAGAAACATCTGTGAGTTCAGATCTAATGGGCAGGTTGGGAGCTAAAAATAAGTTCTTTCTGTTCCAAGATAATTTTGCAACCTGTCTAGAGAGATCATCTGAGCAGTTAATAACTGACTCTGTGACATAGTTTCACCAGCCCTCTGTCCTAAACCTGCCCTACATTTTATTGCCTCCAGGGAAACCTATTTCCTATCCAAAGGAAATGCTTTATCTCCTATTTTTAAGTCATTCATTCAAAATAGTTTTTCACTCTCACTTTTTCTTCTTTTGTCAGTACTGCAGCAATAATTTATTATTCTCCCATTATCCCATGCTTCTCAATATGTTGGTTATAACTTCTAAAGCTTTACTCTCTCTGTTAGGACTTTCTACTGCAAATAATCTAATATATAAAGCAGAGTCAATGTATGTATGTTTGTTTGTCCGCCATACAAATCTGCACCGGGCATCCGATCGCCACCAAACTAGGGATGGGGCTCCTTTGTGACCAGGAGGAGGTCATGGGGTATGTTTGGATGGGAAAAATGTTCGTGGTCAAGTGCAGAGCACCTTTTCACCGACACAACCTTCAGCACACGGACACCCCATACTTATCATGGACAAGATGGCAGCGCCATCTAGCGGCAGCTTTGGTCTCTGTGCGTCACTCTTTACCCATGTTTCTTTAAATTGCCAAGAGATGGCGGAAGTGTCTAAGTATGAGAAGGCCGACTGCTTTGATCGGGTGAAGACGAACTGCCGTATGGATGTAAAACGTCAACGACCCAGTGCACGTGACCAGCTGACACACCCGCATTTCCGCACGTCACACTCCCACACGCACCGATAGTGCTGTATTTCATTCGCCAACGTCCGTTATATGCAAGCACGTTTGAAAAGAGACTCGCCTTAAAAAGAAAGCATCCTTCCCCCACCATTTCCCCAAAAGCAGCACCAGTTGTATGTCACTTCTTTCTGTACTTACCATCACCAACGTCTTTTAGATGACATCACGGTTCAACACAGATGCTCCTTGCAAGCAGAGCACTCCTCCCCGCCATTGCTATTTGTTCACTTTCTGAGTTGTTGTAAATAATGTTACTTCATTTCACTGTGGTGCTTATTCCGTTCGTAATACCATGTAACACATTATAATTGTTCTGCTTTAAACAGGAGAATTGTAAGGTCCACTTCAGATGCCACAACAAAGTCTATTTCAAGGGCATCTGAAATGCCACAGCACACAAAATCCAGAGTCAAGGAACTTACAATAAAATGTCAATCACAAAAATGTTTGTTCTGTTTCTATGTTCTGTTTCTTTCATTCGGGAAATTCACCGGTTATAGTAAAATGTGAACGACCCAGTACACATGACCTGCTGACACTACCACACGCACTAATAGTGCTGTATTTCATTTGCCAACGTCTGTTATATGGCAACACGTTTGAACAGAGACTCGCCTTAAAAAGACAGCATCTTTCCCCCGCCATTTTTCACACACGCAGCAGCGGTTTTATGTCACTTCTCTCTCTAGTTACCATCGCCAACGTCTGTTAGATAGCAGCATGTTTCAACACAGACGTTCCTTACTGTGTAATACCACTCGCCTTTGTGTCAAGACTCTCTATCCAAATATTATTGAAGCAACTATCATGACACGTTGTGCAAGACGTAAAGATGTTTTCATACCAAGAATACCACTAATTCCGAATCCATGCTTTTCACACGGACAGCTCTACGTAGCTGTCCTACAGTGGGCAATCCTCAGAATTTGTTCAAATTCTCACCACAAGGGAAAACAAAAATATAGTGTATCCAATGACTCTGGAATGAGCACTTACAGTATATTACCTATTACAATAAAATGGGAATCAGAAAACTTTTTGTTCTATTACTATATTCTGTTTCTTTCATTACGGAAATTCACCGGTTATAGATTCCCGGGCAACACCGGGTACTCCGGCTAGTGAGGAAATAAAAGTCTACATAACTTAATCTAACCCTAGCCAGGGCAATTCAACATTTTTCTATTTTTTAAAGGTAATCTGAAAAATAAATTACATTTAAAATGAAGTATTTATAATACTCCTATAATGCTGATTGGTCCAAGCAGTCATAATTACACAATATTTATTAAATGTGTCTGCCTATTCATCCATTGTCTGCACCTGCTTATTCCAATAAAGAGCTGAAGACTGTAGAGGGGGTAGACATTAAATATTCAAATTTTTAATTGTAATCTTGAATGTACATCTTGCAATTTAAATGAATAGCAAGGTGCTCTCTAAGGGTATCAACATATAAGAAATCCACTCATCTGTCAGTTATCAAATATATTAAATCCAGATTAGTACCACAGGGGCACAAGCCTGTGTTGGGATCATCAGAGTTTGAGCCAGCACAGTCACTTACACAGGATCAATTTGGAACCTGAAGTACCCTTAAAATATTCACTAGTGCTACCTTAGGATGAATCTTTAATACACCACCCAAAACTCTGAAGAAATATCTTAAAGATGAAATTTAGTTTAAACTCTTTTTTTGCCACAATCCGTACTCAGTTATGCTTACCAGTCCTAGAAAATTTTTGGTAACTGTTTTTTCCATTAGTATTTCAGATGTGCCCTCATAAGTGCATCACAAGCCTATGATCTCTGAACTTGTACTACACACCGTGTGCTGTATAACCGTAGCTTTTTTAATCCGTCTGGTTTTTGACAAAGATGAGTCAACATGTTTCTAATAAGCTGCACTTTTCAGCTCCAGTGTAAAGACATCCAATGTGTAAAACTTTATAAACACTAAATGTTAAAGTGAAAGTTGAATAACAATAATAATAATACATATTACTTACATAGGTCCTTTCCCATGATCAATGCACTTCATCCTGACCCTCCCAAGTCAATGTTATCTTTAAGCTGTTAACTAAATATTTTTGCTGCTCTCCTCGGGATCCCACTTTTGATTTCACCTAATTCTTATACTCAAACCTTAAACCATTTCAAACCCTGAATTCCTGCCTCACCACAGTTTTAGGCATATTAGGAAGGTAAACTGAAAAGTAACTCTAAGTTGTTAACTATACATTTATTATTATCATGAACCACCGGTAACAATAAAGATCTTATTAGGTACTTGATTTGAAAGGAGCTATATAAAATTTTGATTTCTAAATTTCACCTCTCATGTTCCTTTGTGTTTGATGAATGAATGGACATTTTCAACCATTCTTTACTTTAACAGTAAAACAATTTTCTCTATTGTCTTTATTATCGCAATCAATTAAGAACATTTTCGGGAATGCAAGTATATGGAAAACCATTTTGGTTGTTAGCTTACTAATATAGTTTTAATCTATACTACATTGATAACTACAGTAATTTACAGTAAAATTTGTTTCAACTGTTGCATAAGCTAAAACATCAAGAAGTTTTTTTATTCTTTTGGAATTTTCACTGTGGCTGTAGTGAGTCAGATCCTATCCCAGCTCCTACTTTTTATTGTGTTCTAATCAAAGTTAGCCTGCTGTATTCAGTGCATTTCTGATCACAGCTCATGAGAAGTTTTGCACTCATAATGATGGTAAAAGTGCCATAGGTAAATAAACTTAATGTTATTTGTAGAGTTTTGCATGTTCTCTGTTTGTAACAGGAGTTCTTTTAAGGTGCTATACATGCATCCCTAACTAAAAAAGTTTCATTATTCCAAGTTAAATAACAATATTTTAATTAAGTAAAATGCTACAAAAATTCTTAATTTATTAAAATGATAAAAATATTCTTTAAAGAAGCATTGTTTAATTTTAATTACCGTATATACTCACGTATAAGTCAGGTCTTGAAACCCAAAGACTTGATCAAAAAAACAGACCCCGACTTATATACCTGTTCAAATATGCGACCCTTAAATTTTTTTTTTTAAACATCTTCTTGCTTCCTCCAATCTTGCACCATTTCCTCAGACACATCAAATGTTGTTGCAGCAGCACAGTTACCAATTTTTTTTGGCACTTCAATGACTTTTAATTTAAAACCAGCTTCATATTTTCTTCTGATCGAATGCTCCGTCGTAGATAAGGGATGCTCTTACAATAAAGGGTGTGAGGTACAAAAAACACAAAACAGTGCAAACGTCGCTTCGGAATAGTTTGGGTATTAATGTCTGGTCACGTAGGCACAATACATAGAAAATAAAGGCTATGTGCTCCGTGGTTACTCTCTCAGGTGGGTGTTATATTATAATCTCTTGGACCAATAGTTTGAGTTTTCCGCATTCGACTTATACGACCAACATTATAAAATACCGGAAATTATATGGTAAAATCAAGCCCCGACTTATCTACGGGAGATCTTAAACGCAAGTATGCACAGTATGCAATTTAAGCTAAGTTTACATTTGAGCAATAAACACAAAATACAATTTCGTATTGATTTACAGTTTTTTCAGCTATATTTTATTTTCTGACATACTAAATGAATGCAGAGCTAAACAGTGTATAATGTCTTAGTTCACAATTTGGTCATACTGGTGTTAAACAGTAATAGCTAATGCAGCTTTGAAACTGCATAGTGTCTTTTGTGAGCCGCATTGAGGTGGGCATAAAGTACTTTTGTACACTAATCAGGATGGTATAGCTGCCTATTGAAACTATGCAAACTGTAAAATGAAATGAGTGCAGCAATAATAATTCAACTGGTAATGAACCAATAAAAATACTCTGTGAAATTTAGACACCCAGTGACAACTTGTAATCCTGTTGAAGATCCTTTCCATCCATCCATTTTCTGTCCTCCTTATTTCAGTCAAGGGTGGCCAACAACTACAAACACGTCTGAGAATAACTTTAAGTAAAGGGACATACACTACACTTCTTAACAAAGTAACTTTCTTCTTCTGGTTTTGTAGCCCATAATCTCTGGGCATTTACTGGTTAGTCTGAATCACATAACTCAAAAGGCCTGAATAAAGGTAATTAATGAACTGAAAAAAATACAATAAAAATAAAAAGAGCAAAAATAAGAGAAAAGGCCAAAATGGAAATATAATGGGATCTATTTTGTAAAAGACTGGGATTTAAAGCACAATTGTTAGTTTAGTTTCTGCCTCTGATTCGCTGTGTGGCTCTGAGCATGATATTTTGCCCACTTACCTACAAAAAAATAAGAAGTAATTAAAAGTTACCTTGGCTAAAAATTTCAGTCAAATGTACAATACTAACAAAATGTTTTCATTTTTGCAAAATTTAGGGATAAACAAGTTGCATAATGGAGTGGAATTATTTCTTGATAAAATGTTTATTTTCATGGTGTACAGCCATCAAGTGTGTGCCTAAATGTGCATTGCTAATAAATTGTTTTAATCATGAATAGAATAGAACAAAACTTAAAGGATAATCATGATTACCAAGAATAGATGGTCTGACATATAAGTACGAATTTCAGTAAATATAACAATACTGCTACTAATACTACAATAGAATAAAGGATAATAAACAGGCTATTCCTTCCAATAGGCTCAAAAGGTGCCTACTAGTTCACTTATTTTAGGACCAATGGACATAAATAACCTCTTTTCAAAGTGATCGATTGATCCTGGCACCTTGATCAGTAGTGTAATTTTTCTAACTATGATGGATTTTTCAGTTAAGAGTAACTGAGTTATTGTGGTGATACTCCTTTCATCAACTGAATGGGTGAATATCACTTGACACATATGATATAAACACTCATCAAATCACAAACTGCTCTTGATTAAGCTTGAATTTTCTTTAACAAGCAAATCCCTCTCTTGTATAGCTGTGAATAATCAAGGTTTCACAATGTTTACTATAATAAATAAAACGCTTGAAAGATGTGATCTTTTCAAAATGAGTTAAAGAAGTGCTTTGCCAATGTTCATCTGCTAAACAAAAAATACTGCATTCTGCATTGAAAAATAAACTAAAAAAGTTAGGGAAACAATGTTTCCGTATCCCAGTTGATACATAGTAGCTTAGGGGATACATACAGAGGGGATAGAGAAGTGAAATAAGGGAAGGAAACAAAATCTCAGTTGGTGAAAAGGCTAGACATTCATAATGGATACAAAAGGTGGTCATGGGTTAAAAGATTAGTAAGACTTTCAGTGTGTATGAAAAGGTTCTGTTTTTTTCACTGTGACACCTACACACAGAGGCAGATCAGTGTTTCTTTGTTAAAAAGAAATATGCCAAAATAGACCTAAAGAAGTGTTTTAATGTTTGATCCTGGAAGCTATGATGTGCTCCCCAAAGCATTATACAAACCATCTCCATATTTCACATATATAGTAAAACACTGCACACATTTTATAAGAAATGAAGTAGATAGGTTTACTGCACAAATAAATGGCCTGGTGTTCTATGGTATCAGAAATACTTTTTTACAGTAATTTAGAGTTACATAGTATCTCCAGTTGCAACATAATATATCTGTTTTGCATGGTGACTTTGTCTTGTGAATACAATACAATACAATTTATTTTTGTATAGCCCAAAATCACACAAGAAGTGCTGCAATGGGCTTTAACAGTCCCTGCCTCTTGACAGCCCCCCAGCCTTGACTGTCTAAGAAGACAAGGAAAAACTCCCAAAAAAAAACCTTGTAGGGAAAAAATGGAAGAAACCTTGGGAAAGGCAGTTCAAAGAGAGACCCCTTTCCAGGAGGTTGCAGTGGGTGTCAAAAGGAAGGGGGTCAATACAATACAATACACAGAACAGAACAAATCCTCAATACAATATAAAAATAAAAAAATTTAGAAGTATGTAGCAGAATTTAACAGTAGATGATATCTATACTAATAAACGGCAAAGCCCTCACTCACTCACTCACTCACTCACTCACTCACTCACTCACTCACTCACTCACTCACTCACTCACTGACTGACTGACTGACTGACTCATCACTAATTCTCCAACTTCCCGTGTAGGTAGAAGGCTGAAATTTGGCAGGCTCATTCCTTACAGCTTCCTTAAAAAAGTTGGGCAGGTTTCATTTCGAAATTCTACGCGTAATGGTCATAACTGGAAGTTGCTTTTCTCCATTTACTGTAATGGAGTTGAGCTGGAGGGGCAGAGTTCCGTATGACATCATCACGCCTCTCACGTAATCACGCATTACGTAGAAAGCCAGGAAGAGCTACAAAACGCGCTTTAGAAAACATGCATTATATAATTAAGAAGGCAGCGAAACAATTAGAAGCGAGCGACTGACATATAAAACCATATTCAGCGGCTCACGTGAACTGACGCAGTGCGCAGACAAAAAGTAACAGTTCCAAAGAGTGCTGAACAAAAACCTAATTACACTGCTACGCTCAAATAGATAAACCACACGCAGTGGCGCGATGGTAAAGCATTCGCCTGTAGCGCCCACGTCCGAGGTTCGATTCCCGAGAGGGGATGCACTAAGTATGTACACGCGCTTCTCGATTTATTTTAACCTCGCATCCCCTTAGTTTGAGACGTATGAAAACGCATGCGGTTAACGCAGAAAGACAGATCACCTATTCACCTATTGAAGCTTCATGAATAATGGATACTTTATTCGCGATCAATGATTGTTTTGGTAAAGCCATACTCAGTGTATTCATTAGATGAACGGTAAAAAAGTAAGAGCGAGGGGACGGTAACTTACTGAAGCACACAAGCAAAACCACAATAGCACGCGGGCTCGATGTACTGACTTGCGCGATCACATTCCAAAAAATATTTCTTTTCAAGTTC